>CP136059.1:182713040-183353596 GCA_032464435.1 Aegilops umbellulata
CCTTTTTGTCTCATGGTCAGTAAGTGATTTTTGCTCTATGGTTTGAGTAGATTCATGCCATGCCTTGTTTTGCTATATTGTGTTAATGTAGCACGTTGTTTCCTTCCTCTAAACATGTCATCCTGATGTTAATTTCTGGCATGATAGTATTTTCACCAAGTCTGTGAAGCTTATATGTTTTGCACTTTTGCCATGCTTGTTTGAACCTGTTGTGGTGTGATTTAGCCGTAGCTCAGTGTTCATATTTTGTCAAGCATCTTGAGTAGATCACTGCCATATGCTTTTCTAATATGCTTGGGTGCAGTCGCTTAATTTCTTGTTGCATGCTAAGTGGCATAATGCTGTTAAACGCAGAAATATGTCATTCTTGTTTTGCTTGCCATTTGCAAACCCTGCATCCGATTCCGGTGATCTTTATATCGATTTCAACCGAAATCACCTCACCTATCTAGTGGCATACTTGGTTTGCCAAGATCATGCCTTGTTCGTCCTTGTCCTTCCGGGGCACGCACATGCATTGCATACCACATCTCGCATATCATGCCATGTTTTGCATCATGTTGTTTGTGCATTGCATCGTGGTTGATAGTTGTTCCTTTGCTTGTGTTATTGTTTTGGGTAGAGCCGGGAGACGAGTACGTGACCGAGGAACCTGTTGAGAACGCTTACGAGGATCAAGCTTTTGACAACTCTGAGAACCTTGTAGGCAAGATGACCATACCCTCGAAATCACTTCTATCTTTGCTTGCTAGATGCTCGCTTTTTTGCTATGCCTATGCTGCAATACCTACCACTTGCTATATCATGCCACCCATATTGCCATGTCAAACCCCTAACCATCCTTTCCTAGCAAACCGTTGATTGGCTATGTTACCGCTTTGCTCAGCCCCTCTTATAGCATTGATAGTTGCAGGTGAAGATGAAGTTTGTTCCATGTCGGAACATGATTATTTTGGGATATCACAATATCTCTTATTTAATTAATGCATCTATATACTTGGTAAAGGGTGGAAAGCTCGGCCTTATGCCTGGTGTTTTGTTCCACTCTTGCCACCCTAGTTTCCGTCACACCGGTGTTATGTTCCTTGATTTTGCGTTCCTCACAAGGTTGGGTGATTTATGGGACCCCCTTGACAGTTCGCTTTGAATAAGACTCCTCCAGCAAGGCCCAACTTTGGTTTTACCATTTCCCACCTAAGCCTTTTCCCCCGGGTTTTCGCGAGCCCGAGGGTCATCTTTATTTAACCCCCCCCCCCCCGGGCTAGTGCTCCTCTGAGTGCTGGTTCGAATCGAGTAGACTGCGGGGCCACCTCGGGGAAACTTGAGGCTTGGTTTTACTCGTAGGATGTCTCATCCGGATGTGCCCTGAGAACGAGATATGTGCAGCTCCTATCGGGATTTGTCGGCACAATCAGGCGGCTTTGCCGGTCTTGTTTTATTACTGTCGAAATGTCTTGTAGTCCGGGATTCCGAGACTGATCGGGTCTTCCCGGTAGAAGGAATATCCTTCGTTGACCGTGAGAGCTTATAATGGGCTAAGTTGGGACACCCCTGCAGGGTATTATCTTTCGAAAGCCGTGCCCGCGGTTATGAGGCAGATGGGAATTTGTTAATGTCCGGTTGTAGAAAACCCGAAGTTGACCTTAATTAAAACACATCAACCGCATGTGTAACCGTGATGGTCTCTTCTCGGCGGAGTCCGGGAAGTGAACACGGTGTTGGAGTTATGTCTGACGTAGGTTGTTCTAGGATCACTTCTTGATCACTTCTAGCTTCACGACCGCGCTTTGCTTCTCTTCTCGCTCTCTTTTGCGAATGTAGCCACCATGTATGCTAGTCGCTTGCTGCAGCTCCACCTGACAACCCTCCTACCTTTAAGCTTAAATAGTCTTGATCTCGCGGGTGTGAGATTGCTGAGTCCCCGTGACTCACAGATTCTATCAAAACAGTTGCAGGTGCCAATGATGGCAGTGCAGTTGACGCAACCGAGCTCACGTGGGAGTTCGACGAGGAACGTGGCCGTTACTATGTGTCTTTTCCTGATGATCAGTAGTGGAGCCCAGTTGGGACGATCAGGGATCTATGTAGCATTTGGGGTAGTCTTCTTTCATTTTGGTTCCGTAGCCCGACCTTGAGTGTAATCTGGATGATGAATGTTTATTTATGTATTGTGTGAAATGGCGACTGTAAGCCAACTATGTATCTCTTTCCCTTATGTATTACATGGGTTGTGCGAAGATTACCTCACTTGCGACATTGCTTTCAATGCGGTTAGGCCTCTAAGTCGTGCTTCGACACGTGGGAGATATAGCCGCATCGAGGGCGTTACAAGTTGGTAAATAGAGCCTTCCCTGACCTTAGGAGCCCCCACTGATTGATCGTTTTTAGCGGCCGAGTTGTGTCTAGAAAAATGTTTTGAGTCATTTAGGAATTATGTATCGGAGAGTTTAGGAATTATTTTTACTTCCCAGTCTCCTCGTCGCTCTGGTAAGGCATCGTGACGTAGAGTTTTGACTCTTCTCTTCTCAAATTTTACTAAAAAAAAATTTAGGATCACGCGGGTATCTTAGAATCGTTCCGATGGTTTTGTGATGACAACATTGTCTTGGTGCCTCCTGTCAGCAGGGGTTTAGTGGAAGGGTCCCGGGGAGTTGAGCTCCGAGGTGTTGTCGTCATAATTTTATCGTTGCAGTTCTGGAATACCTGAGTTTAGTACGCCGACATCGAAAATCTCTTTTGTACAGTTGCTGGTGAGATAACCCTGATAGCCCAGTACTGAGGCGAGTGCGGGAGTATTGCCATAACTCGTATAACGGATGCTTTTCGAAGGTTGAGGTAGACGATTTCCGAAGGTTTCTTGGTTATGTGTTGAAGGATGGATACAACTGGATCTAGGTATTGTTAGTTTGGGTGCTATATTTTGTGTCCCCTGTATCCCCAACACCTGATTGCATAACCAGAAAGTTTCAGAAGTTTATAAGTGGGAATTCAAGTAGCTCCTCGAATATCTTTCCAACAGACACATGATACGATATGGGATCTATCATATGTTTGTTCCGGCTTATTCTGCAAGCCAATCCTTTGTTTTGTTTTCAGTTGTGTCATTCGAGTTGTTTCGAAGGCAGATGGTGATTCCATATCTTTATCTAAATGGCTTCTCAGCTTATGGAAGTGTGATGCTTTACTTTGGAATTCATTCGTTCATTCTTGTTCGAATGTTTATTGTGAAGACTATATGTTGCAATTTCGATCCTTTGATTCAGCTTGAATATATGTCTCTCAAGATGCTAATGGATGTCACCCTCTTTGGGATGGCACCGCCAACGCGTCAGAATCCGGAACGCAATGAAGGAAGTCAGGCTAACCCTACGCCACCACCTCAGCCTCCGGAGGCATGGCAAGCCTTGATGACAGCCACCAATGCCAACGCTCAGATTCTGATTCAGCTCTTGCAAGATCGCAACCAAGGGCAAGGTAATCAGGGAAATCAAGGCCAAGGCAACAATCAGCCGCATTTCACTACCCTCAATCAGTTCCTTGCAAATCAGCCAAAGACTTTCAGCTACTGTGTCGAGGCCACAGACGCCGATGATTGGCTTGTGGACATCAACAAGCACTTCGAATGTAGCAATGTCAGGCCTGAGGACTTTGTCAAGTTTGCCTCTTTTCAAATCAAGGATCAAGCTGCTGAGTGGTATCAACAATACAAAGATTCCAGAGGAGGTCGCGTGATTACCTGGGATGATTTCCACCGTGACTTCAAAGCTCATCACATTCCATAAAGTGTTGTTGAGAGTAAGCGTGAGGAGTTCCGCAATCTCAAGCAAGGCAACATGTCTGTATATCAATACAACACTCAGTTCCAGAAGCTCTCTCGTTTTGCTAAGCAAGACATCCCTGATGAGAAGAGCATGATTTAGCAATTCAGGCGTGGCCTCAGAGAAGATCTGCAACTAGCTCTCGTGCTTTTTGAGCCGTTAAAGTATGATGAATTCTACAACATGGCACTGAAACAAGAAGCTGCTCAGCTCAAGTGTGAGGCATCTAAGAAGAGAATCAGGGACGCAGTTCAGTCCTCTTCTTCCTCACTAGTGGCGGCCAAGCAACAGAAGTTCTGGTTGCCTCCTCCTCCTCCGTTCCGTCAGCCTTACCAGCAGAAGAACTCAGGTGGTCGTGGATCTTCCCACCCACCCAACCCTGGCTATCAGAACAAGTCTCAGAACCAAGCTCCAAGGCCAAATGCTCCTTATCATCGTCCGCTCTCAGAGGTGACTTGCAACAAATGTCAGCAAAAGGGTCACAATGCGAACAAGTGCTTCAACCAAAAGCGCCTTCCGCCTCCTCCTCCTGTGAGATCTTCCAGCAATGCAGTGGTTAAGCATAATCCTAAGCATGACAAGGTGAACATGGTGAACGCGGCTCAGGCAGAGGATTCTTCAGAAGTAATCATGGGTAATCTCTCAGTTAATTATATTCCTGCTAAAGTCTTATTTGACACTGGTTCATCGCATTCTTTCATGTCATATCCGTTTGCATCGAAGCATAATGTTGACATAGAGATTTTTTCCAAAGTTATCCAAGTTGTTTCTCCTGGAAAACTTTTGTCTTCTAGCTTGGTTGCTCCTGATGTCTCTATCAATATGGGCGACTATAGATTTCTGGCTAAACCAATTGTTCTTGGTGACTCTGATATTGATCTTATTCTCGGGATGGACTGGCTTTCTAAGCACAAGGCTTAGCTCGATTGTGCTGCCAGGGAAATTCAATTGACTCACTCTTCTGACGATGTGATCATTTATGCCGCTCGTGACAAAACCATTCGGTTGTTTTCTCTCAATGAGAAGGGCGAATTGGATGCTATCTCTCAAATTCCAGTCGTTTGTGAGTACCAAGATGTCTTTCCAGAAGAACTTCCGGGTATGCCTCCTCACCGGCCAGTTGAATTCATTATTGATCTTGAGCCTGGCACGGAACCCGTTTGCAAGCGTCCATACAAGCTTGGGCCAAAAGAGTTGAAGGAATTGAAGAAACAACTCGATGAACAAGAGCGTATGGGTCTGATCAGACCGAGTTCATCTCCTTGGGGTTGTGGTGTTCTTTTTGTCCAGAAGAAGGATGGCACGGACCGACTTTGCGTCGATTACCGTCCATTGAACAAGAAGACAATCAAGAACAAGTACCCACTTCCCAACATCAATGAGCTATTCGAGCAACTTAAAGGTGCTAAAGTGTTCTCCAAGCTTGACCTTCATATGGGTTATCATCAGATTCGCATTCGTGAAGAAGATATTCCCAAGACAGCATTCAGAACAAGCTTTGGTTCTTATGAATATACTGTCATGTCTTTCGGCCTTGTCAATGCTCCTCCAATGTTCTCTCGTATGATGAACTTCATCTTCAACCCCTACACCAATGAATTCGTCTTGGTCTATCTCAATGATATATTGGTATTCTCCAAGAATAAGAAGGATCATGCCAAACATTTGCGATTGGTGCTCGACAAGCTCAGAGAGTATCAATTCTATGCGAAGTTCTCCAAATGTGAATTCTGGCTTGATGAAGTTCTTTACCTTGGTCATATCATCTCTGCCAAGGGCATTGTTATTAATCCCGAGAGGGTGTCTGCAGTTTTGAATTGGGAACCTCCTTAGAATGTCAAGCAGCTTCGCAGTTTTCTTGGACTTGCAAGCTATTGCCGAAGATTCGTTGAGAATTTCTCAAAGATTGCAAAGCCTCTTTCCAACCTCCTCCAGAAGCATGTGAAGTATGTCTGGTCTCCTGAGTGTGACGTTGCTTTCAACGCTATCAAAGAGAAACTTGTCACTGCTCCAGTTTTGACTCCTCCTGACGAATCCAAGCCTTATGAAGTTTTCTGTGATGCTTCTCTTCAAGGTCTCGGTGCTGTGTTAATGCAAGAGAAGAAGGTTGTGGCCTATACCTCTCGTCAGTTGAATCCCAACGAAAAGAACTACCCCACTTACGATCTTGAGTTGGCGGCAGTTGTCCATGCATTAATAACATGGAGACATCTCTTGTTGGGAAGGAAAGTGGACATATTCACCGATCACAAGAGTCTCAAGTACATCTTCACTCAGCCCAACCTCAACCTCAGGCAAACTCGATGGGTCGAAATGATTCAAGAGTATAATCCGAGTATTGAATATACTCCAGGAAAGGCTAATGTGATTGCAGATGCATTGAGCAGGAAGGCTTATTGCAACAGCTTAATCCTCAAGCCCTTTCAACCGGATCTTTGTGAAGCTTTCCGCAAGTTGAATCTCCAAGTTGTTCCTCAAGGCTTTCTTGCCAACCTCATAGTCTCTCCTACTTTGGAAGATCAGATTCGTGAGGCTCAACTGCTGGATACCATGGTGAAGAAGGTGAAACGTGGTATTGACAAGGGCATTTCCAAATACAAGTGCTATCGCGTTGATGACAGAGATACTCTTTTCTTCGAGGACCGGATTGTGGTTCCAAAGGGTGATCTACGAAAAGTCATTATGAACGAGGCTCACAATTCACTCCTATCCATTCATCCTGGAAGTACAAAGATGTACCATGACCTCAAGCAGTCGTATTGGTGGACTCGAATGAAGTGAGAAATTGCTCAATTCGTGAATGAATGTGATGTCTATCGAAGGGTGAAAGCAGAACACCAACGACCAGCTGGTCTACTCCAACCTCTTGCTATTCCAGAATGGAAGTTTGATCATATCGAAATGGACTTCGTGACTGGTTTTCCTAAGTCCAAGCGTGGAAAGGATGCTATCTTCATCGTCATCGACAAGCTCACTAAAGTGGCTCATTTTCTTCCTATCAAAGAGTCTATCACAGCAGCGCAGCTGGCAGAGCTCTACACCTCCATAATTGTCTCCTTGCATGGCATTCCACAATTGATTTCTTCAGACCGTGGCAGCATCTTTACATCCAAGTTTTGGGATTCTTTTCAGAAGGCCATGGGCACAAACATTCGCTTCAGCACAGCTTTCAATCCTCAAACTAGTGGACAAGTCGAGCGTGTCAACCAAATTCTTGAAGATATGCTCAGGGCTTGTGTTATCTCTTTCGACATGAAGTGGGAGGATTGTCTTCCATATGCTGAGTTCTCTTACAACAACAGCCTTCAAGCGAGCTCGGGCAAAGCCCCATTCGAGATTATCTATGGTAGAAAGTGCCGTACTCCTCTCAATTGGTCAGAGACGGGCGAACGCCAACTTCTTGGCAACGACTTGATCACAGAGGCTGAAGATATGTGTAAAGTCATTCGTGAGAATCTCAAAGCCGCTCAATCACGCCAGAAGAGCTATTATGATAGCAAACACCGTGATTTGGCTTTCGAGATCGGAGACCATGTCTACCTCCGCGTCTCTCCAATGAAAGGCACTCGTCACTTCGGTATCAAAGGGAAACTTGCCCCTAGATACGTCGGTCCTTTCAAGATCATCGGCAAAAGAGGCGATCTCGCCTATCAACTTGAGCTTCCCCCCAACTTTGCAAATGTGCACGATGTGTTCCACGTGTCACAGCTTCGCAAGTGCTTCAAGACGCCTGAGCGCACCATCAACTTCGAATAGATTGATCTTCAAGAAGATTTGTCTTATCATGAGCATCCCGTTGCTATTCTTGAAGAAACTGAGCGCAAGACTCGCAACAAGTCCATCAAATTCCTGAAACTGAAGTGGTCTCACCATTCAGACTGAGAAGCCACCTTGGAGCACGAGGACCACCTCCGTTCCAAATATCCGGAGTTCTTTCAGTCCTAGATCTCGGGACGAGATCCTCTCGTAGTGGTGGAGTGTTGTAACACCCCGGATGTAACTTGCCATATTTGTAACTCCAACTATTGCCATTTTCGGCAATGTGATATGATATTCCCTCCGTGGTTGGGTTTCCCTTCATTTTGCATTTTGTCCTTGTCATGCATTTCATATCATGTGCATCGCATTCGCATACGTGTTCGTTTCATGAATCCGAGCATTTTCCCCGTTGTCCGTTTTGCAATCCGGCGCTCCTATGTTCCCCGGCGTCCCCTTTTACCTTTTTCCGTGAGCGGGTATTAAACCTTCTCGGAATGGACCGAGGTTTGCCAAGCAGCCTTGGTATAGCACTGCTAGACCGCTCGTCAATTTTCGGGTCATTTGGAGGTTGTTTGATACTCCAACGGTTAACTGGGTAACCGCAAAGGCCTCTTTTGGGTTGCAGCCCAAAACCCCTCCAAAACAGCCCAATAACCCATCCAAGTCACTCCCATGTCCATCGCCGTTCGATCACGATCGTGTGGCCGCAAACCGCTCTCAATTTGGAGCCTCCTAGCTCCTCCTACCTATAAATACACCCTCTCCCCCGAAATTTGCGGATGAATCCACCCTAACCCTAGAAAAACTCCTCTCCCGCCGCCACCGGACGTGTCCGCACGGGGCCGGACACCCGCGCCGCCGCCGCCCGGCCAACGGCAGACTGCCACGTGGCCCTTCTCCGCCGCGCCCCGCCGAGGCCCGCTCCCGGCCCCCGCGGGCCCAGCCGCCGCCGCCCGCACCCGAGCGCTCGCTCGCCCCGCGGCCATCTCCGCCTCCCCGCGCCGAGCTCTCCCCCGCCGCACCGCCTCATCGCCCACTCCGGCCGCCTCCCCGCTCGGCCTCGTCGGAGGCCGCGCCGCGTCGCCCGGTCGCCGTCCTCGCCACCCGGCGCCGCCTCTTCGTCGTTC
Source organism: Aegilops umbellulata (assembly GCA_032464435.1). Classification (NCBI taxonomy): domain Eukaryota; kingdom Viridiplantae; phylum Streptophyta; class Magnoliopsida; order Poales; family Poaceae; genus Aegilops; species Aegilops umbellulata. The sequence goes on from CP136059.1 coordinate 182,721,745, forward strand.
GCGCCCGGATCCGGCGAGAACCGGCCGGATCCGCCCGGAGTCACCTCTCGCCGGCGCCTCCCCGCACCTCCCCGGCGAGTTCTCCGGCGAGCATCTCCAGCCGCGCCTTGGTTTCCGTGCGACCTAGATCTGGAGAGGTTGACTTCTCCCCCCTCGTTTTTCTCTAAGTCCCGAGATATTTTGCATTATGTTGCTCTGTTAGACATGCCATATCTCTGCATCTGAGGCTCCATTTTGGGCGTATAGCATATATAATTGTTCGTCTCGATGAGTACATCATTTCTTCTCATTGTATCATACTCATTTGAGCTCATCGTGATTCCCTAAATACTGTTAGAAGAGGGCTATGTGATGTTAGTTTCAGATCTGTTTCAGTAGATGCACTTTTGTCCTTTTTTCCATGATTGATGTGTGCATCCTATGAACTTGAGTCCTACATGTGTTTTGTAATATGCCATGCCATCTTTACAGGGGTGTATGCCATGTATTTTTGTGATCTTTGTGGTGACTAGAACAAGCATGCAAACTAGGGATCATATTGTTGCTGATTCCAGAGACTTAGTAATTTCACTAAGTTATTCCCTGCTATTATTTTTATGCCATGTGTTCATGTTGTTTCAGAGAGATCTATGCCTCTTTTGAGCATGATCAGTAAGTATGTTTTGAACATATGGATTTTTTGTATCCATCCGTGTCTTTGTTTCTAATTATGGAGTGCTATAGATTGAGTCAATCGAGCTCTACTTTTGCTATAAATTGTTACTGGCAGATTGTTTACATGTTATTCGATTTTGCCAAGCTTGTTGTAGTTGATCTTTACATGCTATGATGTTGTTCTTGACATGTATAGCTTCTATGCCATGTCTTCTTGATGGTGTATGCTTATTTTATCATGAAAAGCTCTGTAGTGAGTGCATCGAGCTCGTAAACATGCCTACTTGTTATCTGTTTTTGACATATCCAGTTTTCTGCTAAGTCTGAAAACTATAACGAAAATTGCTTAATTGACATGGGTGCTATTATATTTTCTGGTCCTTTTTGGCTCATGGTCAGTAAGGGATTTTTGCTCTATATTTTTAGTAGATTCATGCCATGCCTTGTTTTGCTATATTGTGTTAATGTAGCAGGTTGTTTCCTTGCTCTAAACATGTCATCCTGATGTTAATTTCTGGCATGATAGTATTTTCACCGTCTGTGAAGCTGATATGTTTTGCACTTTTGCCATGCTTGTTTGAACCTGTTGTGGTGTGATTTAGCCGTAGCACAGTGTTCATCTTTGGTGCTTGGGTGCAGTAGCTTAATTTCTTATTGCACGCTAAGTGGCATCATGCTGTTAAACGCAGAAATATGTCATTCTTGTTTTGCTTGCCATTTGCAAACCGTGCATCCGATTCCGGTGATCTTTATATCGATTTCAACCGAAATCACCTCACCTATCCAGTGGCATACTTGGTTTGCCAAGATCATGCCTTGTTCATACTTTTCCTTCCGGGGCACGCACATGCATTGCATACCACATCTCGCATATCATGCCATGTTTTGCATCATGTTGTTTGTGCATTGCATCGTGGTTGATAGTTGTTCCTTTGCTTGTGTTCTTGTTTTGGGTAGAGCCGGGAGACGAGTACGTGACCGAGGAACCTGTTGAGAACGCTTACGAGGATCAAGCTTTCGACAACTCTGAGAACCTTGCAGGCAAGATGACCATACCCTCGAAATCACTTCTATCTTTGCTTGCTAGATGCTCGCTCTTTTGCTATGCCTTTGCTGCGATACCTACCACTTGCTATATCATGCCACCCATATTGCCATGCCAAACCCCTAACCATCCTTTCCTAGCAAACCGTTGATTGGCTATGTTACCGCTTTGCTCAGCCCCTCTTATAGCATTGATAGTTGCAGGTGACGATGAAGTTTGTTCCATGTCGGAACATGATTATTTTGGGATATCACAATATCTCTTATTTAATTAATGCATCTATATACTTGGTAAAGGATGGAAGGCTCGGCCTTATGCCTGGTGTTTTGTTCCACTCTTGCCACCCTAGTTTCCGTCATACCGGTGTTATGTTCCTTGATTTTGCGTTCCTTACACGGTTGGGTGATTTATGGGACCCCCTTGACAGTTCGCTTTGAATAAGACTCCTCCAGCAAGGCCCAACTTTGGTTTTACCATTTGCCACCTAAGCCTTTTCCCACAAGTTTTCGCGAGCCCGAGGGTCATCTTTATTTAACCCCCCCCCCCCCCCGGGCCAGTGCTCCGCTGAGTGCTGGTTCGAACCGAGTAGACTGCGGGGCCACCTCGGGGAAACTTGAGGCCTGGTTTTACTCGTAGGATGTCTCATCCGGATGTGCCCTGAAAACGAGATATGTGAAGCTCCTATCGGGATTTGTCGGCACAATCGGGCGGCTTTGCTGGTCTTGTTTTATTACTGTCGAAATGTCTTGTAGTCCGGGATTCCGAGACTGATCGGGTCTTCCCGGTAGAAGGAATATCCTTCGTTGACCGTGAGAGCTTATAATGGGCTAAGTTGGGACACCCCTGCGGGGTATTATCTTTCGAAAGCCGTGCCCGTGGTTATGAGGCAGATGGGAATTTGTTAATGTCCGGTTGTAGAAAACCCGAAGTTGACCTTAATTAAAACACATCAACCCGTGTGTAACCGTGATGGTCTCTTCTCGGCGGAGTCCGGGAAGTGAACACGGTGTTGGAGTTATGTCTGACGTAGGTTGTTCTAGGATCACTTCTTGATCACTTCTAGCTTCACGACCGCGCTTTGCTTCTCTTCTCGCTCTCTTTTGCGAATGTAGCCACCATGTATGCTAGTCGCTTGCTGCAACTCCACCTCACAACCCTCCTGCCTTTAAGCTTAAATAGTCTTGATCTCGCGGGTGTGAGATTGCTGAGTCCCCGTGACTCACAGATTCTATCAAAACAGTTGCAGGTGCCAACGATGCCAGTGCAGTTGACGCAACCGAGCTCACGTGGGAGTTCGACGAGGAACGTGGCCATTACTATGTGTCTTTTCCTGATGATCAGTAGTGGAGACCAGTTGGGACGATCGGGGATCTGTGTAGCATTTGGGGTAGTCTTCTTTCATTTTGGTTCCGTAGCCGGACCTTGAGTGTAATCTGGATGATGAATGTTTATTTATGTATTGTGTGAAGTGGCGACTGTAAGCCAACTATGTATCTCTTTCCCTTATGTATTACATGGGTTGTGCGAAGATTACCTCACTTGCGACATTGCTTTCAATGCAGTTATGCCTCTAAGTCGTGCTTCGACACGTGGGAGATATAGCCGCATCGAGGGCGTTACACAAAGACCCTTCAGAAGCAATCCAAGACTTGTCTATTGGCAAGATTCGTCCAACGGAGGTGAAGGAGAGTACCTCGTCCGTCCAAGTGGAAGCTTCTACCTCACGACAAGGTGAACCAAGAATTGATACAGAAGCATCGACAAGTGGGACACACCAAGACGAAGAAAACGAGGAAGCACACCAAGATGAACATCAACAACCTCCTTATCCACCACGACAAGAGAATGACAACGTCAACAATGAAGAAGGCCAAGAAGAAGAACAAGATGAAGAGGATATTATGCTCTATGATTGGTTCATTGTTATATCTATGTGCCTCTCGTCCCGATATTATACTAAGTGTGTGCATGTGTGCACGATATCAAGCGGCACCTAAAGAATGCCATCTTAAGGCTGTGAAAAGGATAGTGAGATACTTAATACATACACCAAATTTTGGCATTTGGTATCCTAAGAGGTCTTCCTTTGATCTTGTTGGGTACTCCGATTTGGACTATGCTGGAGATAAGGTTGATAGAAATTCCACTTCGGGTACCTGTCAATTTCTTGGTAGATGTCTTGTCTCTTGGTCTTCCAAGAAACAAAACTCGGTATCCTTATCCACCGTCGAAGTGGAATACAATGCCGCTGGTTCATGTTGTGCTCAATTACTTTGGATGACCCAAACTCTTAAAGATTATGGGATATATGTGAAACATGTTCCATTACTGTGTGACAATGAAAGTGCTATTAACATTGCTCACAATCCCGTGCAACATTCTCGAAATAAACATATTGAAGTTCGTCATCATTTCATTCGAGACCATGTTGCCAAAGGGGACATTAATCTTAAGCATGTTCGCACCAATAAGCAATTAGCGGATATATTTACCAAACCGCTTGATGAGAAAGTCTTTTGCCGTTTGAGAGGTGAATTGAACATCATTGATGCTTCAAACTTGGAGTAGGAACTCCATTTGGATACATGCAAGGCATGAGTCTTTGACTAATCCTTGATATTTCTTTCATGATGCTATCTATATGTCTTGGATACTTTTGCACCCTTGTATGCTATCTAACCCTTGTAGGTACTTGGATGAAACTAAATCCATGAAATTGCAACTCACTCACATCTTGAGCAATCTCTACATCATCAAGTCTCTATACAATGGTGGTTGAAGTCAAGGAAGCACAAAACCCCTCAAATATAACCTTTGACTTATTCTATGTTAAATTGTATGATTGTCATTTTGGATACACAAGTGCTCTTCCTTGCAAAGCTAACCCATGTAGGAAGATGAACTCAAACTCCAAGTGATGCTCCCAACTCTTGATGAGCTACATCAACCTTGAGCAACCCACACAAGTCCGACTACATGATCAAGATCGACACCACCACCACCCAAGGTATGCTATTCCATCTTAGAGAAGCTTTACTCCAAGTCATGGGATAAAGCAACTCAACAAGGTGTGAATACATCAAGAAGCCTAAACGAAAAATGGTGACCCCATTTTGAGCTTAAACGATGAGTATGACCAAAGATCAAGTGATCTCACTTGACTCCTAAGTCAATATACTCTAACATAGGTGACTTTGTCACCGCCCACTTCTAGATGAAGTTCTCTTGTGTTTCCTTTTGCATTTGTCTCTTGCATATTTGTTCTTCATCTAGATCTTTTCATTCCTTCTTATTCTGCATTTTCTGCATCCAATTCATTGCAAATCTTTTAGCTAATTCCTTGCAAATCCTTGTGAGATCTTAAAGTGCTTAGTGATCTGAGGTGACAAGTGTTTTACTGGGATGAACTCGGTGACACCGGTCTATTTTCTTCGGCCCAACCGAATTCTCTCGGTGCCACCGAAGCACACAACTCGGTGCCACCGATTTCACTATAGGAAAGACAACTTGCCACTTATTCCTGCAGTCCTTTTGCTCCAGCTCCACTCAATGATTCTTTTCCTCTACCAGCATCACATTCAACTTGCTTTGTGACTCAAGGACCAAACCATTCTGCAATAACACAAAAATCTAGAAGAGCCCTTCTTGGAAATTGATGTCAAAGGGGGAGAGAGAGATCACATCAAAGCTCTATGCTTAATCATTTCTATAGGGGGAGAGGATACTCAGGGGGAGTGTGTAAGAAACCCCAGATGCTTGGTGTTCTAGAGGAGAGAAGCTACATGTCTTTAAGAGGGGAAATACATGTTCATATTTGATCATATTTGAGTGCTTGCATTAAGCTCAAGCTCTGTTGTCTTTTATTTTGCTCTGATTTTCTGTTCCCTATCTTCTCGCAATATCCCAATGCAAGATTCAGGGGGAGCAAGACATCTAAGGGAAGGAAATCTCTGATTTTATTGCATATCTTTACCTTTGGGGGCATGTCTATACCCAATGGGGTACTCAGTACTCACTCCCTACATGTCATCCCAGTCTTGGTTCTCTTGTGGTTTCTTTTGTTTGCTCTGGCTAGTAGGTGTATTTGTGTTGTCTAACCTTGTTTACTCAGGTTCATTCCTTCCTAAGCCAACTCAAGACCACAAGATAAGTATATGCATCACAGTCATGTGTATGAGGATTTCTTGCTGATGTACATACTGTTTGCAAGAAGGACTCATGGGCATGAAGGTACATTTCCTATATTCACATCATTTGCTCTGATGCATATAGCCAAGATACATGTAACACATGGATTACTCTGTCATGCTTATGCATTCACATGCTCCTATGATTCATATTTATATGATTGCATACATGTAGGGGGAGCCTATGCATGTTACATGTCTTTCCAAAGATTTGCTTATTGCTCTCTATATCTTTATCTAAAGCTTTGATGTATGTTGTCATCAATTACCAAAAAGGGGGAGATTGAAAGCATAAGTGCTCCCTGGGTGATTTTGGTAATTAATGTCAACATATCTCTTGTTGGACTAATGCTTCTACCTAGTATGTTTCAGATAAGTTCAACAATGGAGTGGCATGGACAAGAGGATGTGGAACCCCTTCAACATGCTAAGGACAAAGGATTGGCTCAAGCTCAAAGCTCAGGACTCTACATTTTCTATTTTAAGTGATCCAAGATCACACTGAGTCCATAGGAAAGCCAATACTATTAAGAAGGGATGAGGTGTTGCTTAATGGCTTGCTTGCTCAAAGTGCTTAGTGATATGCTCCAAAGCCCTCAACTACTTTCTCACTTCCACATATGTCCTAATCCAAAAAGTCCAACTCGGCCCCACCGAAGTTTCACATCCGGAGCCACCGAGTTCAGTTGACATAGCCACTGCCAGAAACCCTAATCAATTTGGTCTCACCGATAGGGATCTCGATCTCACCGAGATGGGGTTGCAAACTCTCTATTTCCCTTCGTAACGTTTCGGTCAAACCGAGATGAGCGATCGGTCCCACCGAGATTGCAATGCAAACTCTCTGTTTCCTTTTCGTAATGTTTCGGTTCAACCGAGATGAGCGAATCGGTCCCACCGAGTTTGCCTGACCAACTCTCTGTTTGGCTATTACCAAAATCGGACTCACCGAGTTTGTGTAATCGGTCTCACCGAGATTACGTTATGCCCTAACCCTAATGACATCGGTCCCACCGAGTTGACATGTCGGTCCCACCGAGAATCCTAACGTTCACATTATGAACCAAATCGGTCTGACCGAGTTCTTTGAATCTGTCCCACCGAGTTTGGTGATTTGTGAGTAATGGTTAGATTTTGTGTGGAGGCTATATATACCCCTGCACCCACTCTTCATTCGTGGAGAGAGCCATCCGAACATGCCTACACTTCCAATACATATTTTCTGAGAGAGAACCACCTACACTTGTATTGAGTTCAAGATATTCCATTCCAACCACATAAATCTTGATCTCTAGCCTTCCCCTAGTTGCTTTCCACTCAAATCTTCTTTCTACCAAATCCAATCCTATGAGAGAGAGTTGAGTGTTGGGGAGACTATCATTTGAAGCACAAGAGCAAGGAGTTCATCATCAACACACCATTTGCTACTTCTTGGAGAGTGGTGTCTCCTAGATTGGCTAGATGTCACTTGGGATCCTCTGACAAGATTGTGGAGTTGAACCAAGGAGTTTGTAAGGGCAAGGAGATCGCCTACTTCGTGAAGATCTACCCTAGTGAGGCAAGTCCTTCGTGGGCGATGGCCATGGTGGGATAGACAAGGTTGCTTCTTCATGGACCCTTCGTGGGTGGAGCCCTCCGTGGACTCACACAACCGTTACCCTTCGTGGGTTGAAGTCTCCATCAATGTGGATGTACGATAGCACCACCTATTGGAACCATGGATAAAAAATCTCCGTGTCTCCAAATTGCGTTTGCACACTCCAATCCCATCTCTTTACATTCTTGCAACTTGCATGCCTTACTTTCCGATGCTCATATACTCTTTGTATGCTTGCATGTTTGCTTGATATGTATTGTGAATGTTTAAACTTGTGCTCAAACTTCACATCAACTAAAGGAAATTAAAACTGCAACTTTTCTTGATTAGAGTCTATTCACCCCCCCTCCTAGACACCTCTTCTCGATCCTTTCAGGATGGCTAGGCCAGCGACGGGAGTACGGTGGGGCGGTGAGGCCTGCGCGGCGCAGAGCCGGCCGCGGGGAGGAGGGGGCAGGCAGTCCCGCGAGCGCTTGTTTGAGCGGCTGGAGCAGGAAGAGCAGAGATTGAAGAAGCACAACGGCCGTTGGATGGAAATCGAACAGTCACTTCTTGTGCGTCAACCTTTTTTTAGGAAAGCCTCAAATCTGTGGAAAACAACATACAACCCATCTGCCATTATTTCTAACAATTTACAGCCCATTTGCCAATTCTTAAGGTTTTTTTTGGAGCCCATATTCTTTTTGTTAGCATTACAACCCATATTGTGGCCACGGTTAAAAAATTATACGGTATTTTTGCATATTTCGGTGCGGTCCAAACTGTTTTTAATCCCGAAATTTCGAGTCTCATTCAAACTGATTTTAAAAATAAATGTATATCAATATAAAATCCAAAAAATTGTCCACGCATAAAAATCAATGCAATTTAAAATCTTGAAAGAAAAAAGAAATTTGAAACTAATTGCCGGTTTGATGTGTTTTAAAAATGTACAACCCATTTCTCATTACTGATAGGCCATTTTCTCGGCCAGCCGAATGAAGCTCTCCTCGTCTTGAAAGATTTGCAGCCCAATAGGCCTGACAAAGCGACTTACTTGGCAAATCACAAAAAAACTGGGCTGCGGCCGTGGACCCAGCTGTCAGCCTCTCCACGTATAGTACTCTTCCGATGGAAGTCGGTCGTTGACCACATTGACCACGCCGCGCCGAGAGCACCAAGGCAGTGGACGATAGCGAGGCCTAGGAAGGGGACGACACGGAGCCGGGGAAGACGCGGTAGGGGATGCTCGCGTGGAGAGGAGTACGAGGGTTCACTGGTTCGGCTGCGGTGTGAGGCTGTCGTCGCCGCAGAATAACAGGGGGTGTGGGTGAGTGGAGGGATGGCTTGGCCAGCGATGGGAGTAGTATGGGGACGGTGAGGCCTCCGCGGCAGCATAGCCGGCCACGGGAGGCAGGAGCAGGCGGCACGACCGGCGCTGCTTTGGGCGGCTGGAGCAAGAAGACCAGAGGTTGAAGAAGCACTATGGTCGTTGGATGGACATCGTACGGTCACTAGAGCTAGAATCGTTCATATTGACTAAGTTGACAAAGCCCTCTGTACCCGTCAACTTAGTAGGCCCACAAGTCAGCCACCCACTATGGTGGGTCCCAACTAGCAGAGGGTATTCATTTTTTTATGCGTCATAAGGAGGCACTTCCTTGCGTGCGAAGATATAGCTGGTTGGTCCGACCTGTCAGCGGGGGGAACGTTTTTTCCACGAAATATAGAAGCCCTTCCCGTGGGTCCTAGCTGTCAGGTGGAGGAATCATTATTTTGCGCGTAATAAGGAGGCATTTCCTTGCGTGCGGCCGTGGACCCAGCTGTCAGCCTCTCCACGTACCGTCCACTTCCGATGGATGTCGTTCATTGACCACGTTGACCAGGCCGCGCCGAGAGCACCAGGGCGGTGGACAATGGCGAGGCCTAGGAAGGGAACAACACAGAGGCAGGGAAGACTTGGCAGTTGTTTCCCACGTGGAGTGGAGTACGACTGTATGAGGGTTTACTGGTTCGTCTGCCATCGCCGGAGAATAACAGCAGGTGTGGGTGAGTAGAGGGATGGCTAGGCCAGTGTCGGTGTACAAAAAGAGGGGTACACTTTTTGTACCCCTATAACTGTGCACGGGCAGTCTGAGCCACGGGCACCACCACACTAAGCAAGGCAAGGGAGGTGAGCCAAGGTAAGACCGAAGCTCAAGAGAAGCAGAACGACGCCAAGACCAAGACCACAAAGAGCAAAGGGGACGAAGCGGACTCCCCCGGCAAGACCCTTGCCGTGGAAGCTCACCCCACACCTACGGAGCGAGTCACCCTTGAGTCCACTGCCCCCATGGGGCAAGGATTCGGCAGACATCCCCGTGGTGGCATGCAGATCTTTGTGAAGGCGTTCAAGATCAGATACACACTTTAGAAGATGATGACCCTTGGCGGGATCCCAGCCAAGGAGGACCACAAGGCCCCCAGCAAGAGCCTTGTCGGGGATGACAGCAGGCGCCACAGCAAGACCCTTGCCGGGGGCCCGGCAAGGCCCTTACCAAGAACACCCGTAGGGCCACCATCAGGCCCACGCCAGTCAAACCTCCACCGCCGTTCGCATACAGCTGCCGACCCAACCAGCTGGGCAGGCACCTGCGTGGCGGCATGCAGATCTTCGTGGAGACCCACCACTGCGCCACCTCAGTTGCCTGCCTGCCTACATGGCATCGCAGGCACCGCTGGCCAGGGCGCGTGTCGACACGAGAGGGAGCGGCGACGGACGAGATAGGGCTCTCCCCCATCCCCGATAAAGCAAGGACACCTAAGCAAGGCGCATTAAATGCGCCTTGTCATGTAATGCGAGGGATAACCTCGCGTTACTGTACCCTTTCCACCTCTTGTGTGCCACTGTGGCAACCCCTTTTCCTATAAAAGGAGGCCCAAGGCGACCAGGAGCAGGATTCTGCTTTTTGGAGCTCCTCACGCCCTATAGCTAGCTCAAGAACACAGATATACAATCCACCAAAGCAGGAGTAGGGTTTTACGCATCCTCGCGGCCCGAACCTGGATAAACGAACCGTGTGCTATCTGTTTGATCCGCTCTTCTCACGACCCCGCGCCCCGCTAACCGTAGTAGGGATTCTTGTGATCCCATAGGTGTCGTTCCCACCGACATCTTTGGCGCGCCAGGTAGGGGGCGCAGTTGTGAGAATCGGCTCTAGCAGTTAGTTCGACGCTTCTTCATCTTCATGGCGCCCAAGAGGAAGACGACGGTGGCGGTTGGCCAGTAGGAAACCGGGCATCCCGTCCCGACGCGGGCGAGCAGCGGACCGGTCGCAGAAAGGACCCAGGGCGCCGCTCGCGAACACCAACACCGTCCCAGCAGCCGGAGTTTGGGAGGCGGCGATGCTCGCGTGCCTGGTAACGGGACGCACACCGCCAAATCCAAAGACGGAGCCAGGCCCTCGGCGGGTGGCGCGGGGCCTTCCAAGATCGTTGCCACCCCGCCCGAAGGCGACGCGAGGGCTTCCAAGACTCCCACGCCGGCGCCGACGGCGCGCTCCTCTCAAGCGGCGTGCGACGAACGGCGTAATCACGCCGAAGACTCCGGGCGTCGCCGCGGGAAGAGCCCCGAGCGCCACTCCCGGGATGTAGAAGACCTGCCCGCTCGCCGAGGCAATAGTGAAGATGGCATGCGACCGCGGGGTCATGATAGAGCTCCTTCTGATATGGTCAGAAGTCGAAGCACGTCGCGATCCGTGCTGGTTTCGCTGCCACCAACGCCAGCAGAAGCCCTGGCGCGTGCGCAATTGCTCCTCGATTTTCCTCCCACTACGGGGAAACTCGACGAATGGAGAGACACTATGCGAAGCCTTGTTGCGGTGGCCAACAAAGACGACCCGAGTCCGGTGGAGCCCTCGGGTCGATGCTCTGACGGAGTCCCACGCACCAGTAGCAGGAAAGACGGCTGCGTCGCGACCACGGTGCACTCGCCTCCTCCTCGCCCGGTACCGCGGACGCCAGCCTGTCGCGATGTTACGGGCGACGAAATCTCCATAGCGTCGTCTGACCCGCGGACCCACTATGACCAGCGCCAAGTTCTTCGGGAACGAGAACATGAAGACGCTCGAACCACTATCGAGCGCTGGCGCGGAGCGCGCCACCAGTCAGACAGGCGAGCAGGGCCTGCTGTGAACCACCCAGCATCGGAGAGCCCTGGAGGCCTACCTTACGAGGTAGGCTATCTGGCTTTTACCCGTGAGCTGCGGCAGTTCCAGTGGCCCACTCACCGCACCTTCAAACCTGACGTGGGCGAAAAGTACAACGGCAAGACCCACCCGTCCGAGTTCCTCAGCATCTACACCATCGCGATGCAAGCTGCCGGAGCCCGCGATGATAAGGTGCTTGCGAATTACTTTCCGTTGGCTCTTAAACCCAACGCCATGTCATGGTTGATGCACTTGCTGGTAGACTCCATTTCCTCCTGGTCGGATTTGTGCCATGAGTTCGTGGGCGCCTTTACTGGAGGTCACCAAGCCCATGGCCAAGCGAGCGACCTGCACGTCATTCCCCAGAAGGGAGGCGAGAGTCTTTGCAAGTGTATACAGAGGTTCAGCCGGATACAGTACAATATCCCTGATGTTCACCCTGGCGCCATCATCAACGCGTTCCATTAGAACGTGCGTAACCGCAAGATGCGCGAAGAGCTGGCAATGAACAAGGTGAAAGATGTAGCAGAACTCTATGTCCTTGCCGACAGATGTGCCCGAGCTGAAGAGGGAAGGAAGTACCCCGGCGAAGATGCCTGCGTGGAAACCGACTCCTCCGATGAGGATACTGCCGCCCCGGCGAAGCAGGGCCAGCGCCGCAACAGGAAGCGCAAAGGTAAAGCCGTGCTTGCCGTCGAGAAATCTGATGACACCGGCTCCACCAAGAAAACCAAGGCAGATGAACCCGGCAAGGAAATTGCCGGATGTGTCGCCTGCCGGGCCTTGGCGGCTGCCGAGAAGCCAGGAAACTCTGACAAGCAGTACTGCAAGATCCATCGCACCAAGGGCCATGATCTCCAGAACTGCCGACAGGTTGAGCTCCTCGCTGAGAAGCAGAGGGCTGAATATGAGAGGCGGGACAAGGAGAAAGGCCAAGACGGTGCTGAGGGGTCCGGCAAGAAGCGTGACGGCCAGGAGGGCCGTCGCGGCAAGGATAAACAACAGGAGAGGCCCGCCCGGGGTCGTGACAGAAAGCCAGAAGACGACGATCACGAAGAGGACGACGAGTCCGGCGACCAAGAGTTTCAGAAAGCTACAGAGGCCATGTGCGTCGATGGCGGCGCCTCGCTGCATACTTCTCACCACCGCCTTAAACAGTGGGCGCGAGAGATTACAGCAGCAGAGCCGTCGTTCGATGCCCAAAGGCCGCTGAAGTGGTCCAACACACCTATCATTTTTGACACTGAGGATCACCCTGATCGCACTACTGCGATCGGGTGCTTTCCATTGTTGGTTTCACCAATAATACGCAACCTCAAGGTGACAAAGATGCTAGTCGATGGCGGGGCCGGTCTGAACTTGATCTCGCCTGCCGTGATCGAGAAACTGCAGATTCCTGATGGAGACCTCGAAGAGACGGGCATGTTTCAGGGGGTTAACCCGGGAAGAAGCCAACCCAAGGGAAAGGTCACGCTGCCCATGACTTTTGGAAGCGATCTGAACTACAGGACGGAGAGGATCGTGTTTGATGTTGCCAAGATCCCCTTGCCCTACAACGGGATCCTTGGCCGCCCAGCGCTGGCCAAGTTCATGGCAGCGTCACACTACGCCTACAACACCCTGAAGATGCCAGGACCTGTGACGATCATCACCATCCCCTCCGATAAGAAAGATGCGCTGATTTGCGCTGACCAACTATACCAGCAGGCAGTTGCAGCAGCTGCGGCCACTAGGGCACTTGCTCCTGCCGCTGGGCCCCCGAGAGGGAAGAAGAAGACCGGTGAGACCTCGGACACCCACTCCGTCAAGCGCACCTCTTCGAAGTGTAGCACTCCCGTCGAGGACGTGCTAGAGAGCTCCACCGGCGGAAACAAGAAGCCCAGGGCCATACCGCCAGGAACCAAGAAGGTTTCTGTCAATGAGGACGGCACGGGGGGAGCTTTCACCATAAGCTCCACCCTTGACGACAAATAGGAAGACGCGCTCGTCACCTTCCTGCGGGCAAATGTCGATGTGTTTGCATGGCAAGCTTCCGACATCCCCGGCGTTCCCAGGGAGGTGATTGAGCACCACCTTGCTGTCTATCCTCATGCGCGGACCATCAAGCAGAAGGTCAGAAAGCAAGATTTGGAACGACAAGAGTTCATCACAGAAGAGATCCGGAAACTGGAAGCAGCGGGTTTGGTAAGAGGAGTGCTCCACCCAACGTGGTTGGCCAATCCAGTTGTAGTGCGCAAGGCAAATGGGAAGTGGAGGCTATGTATTGATTACACACATATCAATAACGCTTGTCCCAAAGACCCCTTTCTGTTGCCGCGCATTGACCAGATTGTTGACTCCACAGCTGGGTGTGATCTGTTGTCATTCCTCGATGCCTACTCCGGCTACCACCAGATCTTCATGACAAGAGAAGACGAAGAGAAAACAGCATTCATCACCTCATGTGGTATGTATTGTTTCATGCGGATGCCTTTTGGGTTGAAGAGTGCTGGTTCGACGTTTGCAAGGGCGGTGTAGATTGGTTTTGAACCACAGCTCCATAGAAATATGGAAGCTTACATGGATGATATAGTGGTCAAAACCAAGAACAGGGCAACCCTCATACCGGATTTACAAGAAACATTTGCAAACCTGCGCAAGATCAACCTCAAGCTGAACCCTGAGAAGTGTGTCTTCGGCGTCCCGTCCGGCAAACTTCTCGGGTTCTTTGTGCCATAGCGTGGGATAGAGGCCAATCCGGACAAGATCAAAGCTATAGAGCATATTGAAGCGCCCAAGCGAATCAAGGATGTGCGTCGGCTTGCTGGTTGCTTTGCCGCCATGCGCAGGTTCATTTCCAAGTCTGCCGAGCGCGCCCTTCCCGTTTTCAAGATCTTGAAAAAGGCGGGCCCGATGGAGTGGACGCCAGAAGCCGAAGCAGCATTGCATGATTTGAAGAGGTACCTCTCCTCCGCGCCAATACTAGTTGCGCCTAGGCCACAGGAGCCGTTGCTGCTATACCTGGCGGCAACAAACCAGGTGGTCAGCGCCGCACTACTGGCGCAGAGAGAGATTGAAGACGAGGTAGTAGCAGAGACGGAGCCCGATGCCACCGATGCGGAGACAACACAGCCGGTTGGAGTGCCGCTAAAGAAGAAAATGATGCAGCACCCGGTCTACTTCGTTAGTTCCCTCCTGCAGGGGGCTAGATCAAGGTACTCCGGTGTGCAGAAACTGCTCTTCGGCCTTCCTATGGCCTCGAGGAAGCTGCGTCACTACTTCCAGGCGCACGAAATCACCGTCGTCACTCGCCTCCCTCTGCAACGGATATTGCACAATCCTGACACGACGGGAAGGATCATAGAGTGGGCACTGGAACTGTCTAGCTTTGGCCTCAAGTTTGAGAGTACCTCGACGATTCAAAGCCGAGTCCTGGCGGAGTTCATTGCAGAATGGACCGCGACGCCTGACGAAGAAATCCAAGAGACCGTTCTCCCCGGCAAGGAGGCAAGTTGCAACTGGATCATGTACTTTGATGGGGCTTTCTCCTTACAAGGCGCCGGAGCTGGCGTACTGCTTGTCGCGCCCACCGGAGAGCACCTCAAGTACGTGATCCAGATGCACTTCCCAAGGGAGGTGTCAACAAACAACACGACTGAGTACAAAGGGCTGCTTGCCGGTCTTAGGATCGCGGCGGACCTTGGAATCAAGAAACTCATCGTCAGGGGCGACTCGCAGCTTGTCGTCAAGCAAGTCAACAAAGATTACCAGAGCCCGTTCATGAAGGCCTACGTTGATGAAGTGAGAAAGCTGGAAGAGCGTTTTGACGGTATACAGGCTGAATACGTTCCCCGAGCGGAGAACGACATCACCAATTACCTGTCAAAGCGTGCTGCCCTCAAGCTACCTGTGAAACCAGGTACCTTTGTGCTTCAGCTAACTCAGCCATCCGTTGATCCATCAACAGAGCAAAACAAGAGGAGGAAATCAGGGCCCGACAAGTACTTTCACGCCGAGCTCCCCGGAGCTGCCAGCAAGGATGTTGCCGGGGACACTGAGCCCGCCATGGGGCGGCTAGCTCCGGCGGAGCGTCAAGCTCTTGTCGTCGAGACAGCCGCTCCTATAGCGGAGGAAATGCCTTTAGTCCTCGCCGTCGAGCCCCAGGCTCCAACATGGGCACAGCATACCGTCCGATTCCTCCAGACAGGGGAACTTCCTGAGGAGCAGCAAGAAGCGGAAAAAGTAGCCCGTCGCTCTACCATGTACCAGTTCATCGATGACGTCCTGTACAGGAAGAGGCCGAACGGTGTGAAATTGAAGTGTATCCCTCGAGAGGAAGGACTGGAGCTGTTGGCGGAGATACATGGAGGCATATGTGGATCCCACATAGGGTCGAGAGCCCTTGACAACAAAGCATTTTGGCAAGGCTTCTTCTGGCCCACCGCCCTCCAGGATGCGACGACACTAGTCACCAGGTGTGAAGCGTGTTAGTTCCATTCAAAGAAGCTTCATCGGCCAGCTCAAGCCCTCCAAACCATTCATCTCTCCTGGCCCTTCTCGGTCTGGGGGCTCGACATACTGGGTCCTTTCCCCCGCGCTGTCAGGGGCTTTGAGTACTTGTACGTTGCAATCGACAAGTTCACAAAGTGGCCGGAGGTGGAGGAAGTGAGGAAGGTCACAGCTCAGTCAGCCGTCAAGTTCTTCAAGGGACTAGTGTGCCGTTTTGGTATACCCAACAGGGTCATCACCGACAACGGCACACAGTTCACATGCCGCACCTTCATGCAATATACCCAAGACCTCGGCAGCAAAGTATGTTTCGCTTCCGTTGCTCACCCACGAAGCAATGGTCAAGCTGAGAGGGAAAATGCTGAAGTACTGTGAGGCTTACGGACCAAGACCTTTGACAGGCTGCACAAGAGTGGAAGGCGCCGGATTGATGAGTTGCCAACGGTTCTTTGGTCGATCAGAACGACGCCAAATCGAGCCACCGGCCAGACACCCTTTGCCCTAGTATACGGGGCACAAGCAGTTCTCCTCACTGAACTCATATACGGGTCACCTCGAGTGCTCGCTTATGATGAGCTTGAGCAAGAGCAACTGCGGCAAGATGACGCAACGCTCCTTGAGGAAGATTGTCTTCGGGCGGCTGTGATAGCAGCATGCTACTAGCCGCAAGGTTCATGCCCGAAGCCTTGAGGAAGGCGGCCTTGTCCTTCGGCGCGTTCAATCGTCCAAGAATTCCAATAAGTTGACGCCAAAGTGGGAAGGCCCTTATCGGGTAATACGAGTCACCAGGCCCGGCGCAGTCCGCCTGGAGACCGAAGATGCCGTTCCGATGAGTAACTCCTGGAACATTGAGCATCTTCGCAAGTTTTACCCGTGAGGCGCGGCTTGTCGGGCCCCCCGGCAAGCCACCTTTTGTACAAGCATTGCCGATGATGCATGTAACCCTTTGTACAAAGCCAGGCGCAGACCTTGAGCATAAATAAATGAAGCGTTGGCGCCCTAAGTTATAGCATGCATGCTAGGTCGAGTCTCGTCCTTGGTTAGGCTTGATAGTGCTTAGCGGCGACTAACCCCTAGCTTAGAGGTCGAGTGTGCGTCCCTTTGCCATTCTTCTGTCTTCTTTGGTTCACAGGACTCACAGATATCCTTGCCAGATCACTTCAGGACGAAAAAGAGAAGAGGGACAGACCAGCATCTAGACCCCGGCAAGCCAGTATTGTCGGGGGCTGCAAGAGCAAGGATTCACCCACGGCAAACCAGGGTTGCCGGGGACTACAGTTTCAGATAAGTTCTTCATCCCTTATCATGCATTCCATTATGGACTGAGGTATGTGAAACCTTGTTTTCTTCCTTAAACTACCGTGCTCCCCTAACTATAGGCCCTAGGACTCGTTCCTGGGACCAGGTTTAGTCGTAGCCGCGGCAGCGAAAGGATGAAACAAGGAGCCTGGACCCGCCTCATCCCTGCCTCCGCCGAAAGCGTGAGAAAGGTCGAGCGAAGTGGGGAAACGGCAAGGCTTGTTGCCGGGCGAGAAAATGTTTATCTTAGAGATATTAAGGATTTACTCCTTGTTGTGGGTTCCACCCACGAACATGTGGGCCGGCAAACATCCCTTTTTCATTAAAAACATTCCATTCAGGTACAGTCCATAGGGAATGAAAAACATGAATGATGGGATTACAAGTTTTGAATTCAACAAAGGTCCGAAGGCTTACAAACTAAAAAGAGATAAGGTGCCCGTAATCCCTTTCTTGTCCCTCTCCTCAGGAGGCAGGTCAAGGAGGCGAAGAAGGCAAAAGGGGCGCCTAGGCGAGCTACGGGTGGCAGAAGACACCAGGAGAACATCTCGGTGGCCGTCCGAGGGCTGGATGGTGATGGCAGCACCGGAAGCAGAGCTCGAAGACGAGGCGGCAGGACATCATCACGCGTCGAAGGCGTCGGTGCCCGCGTACTCCGACTTGACGGCCTTGTCGCCCGCCCTCTTCCTCTTCCGCAGCCTCCCAACGCCAGCCGCTCAAGGAGACGACCCCGAGAAGTTCAAGGGGGGCGGAGACACGGATTATGGGGTCGTCGGTGCCGCACGGAGTGGCACCCGACACCTAGTCGGACCCGTCATCCTGCCGCCTGTCGCCCTTGTCGTCGCTGCCGCTGTCCTCCTCGTCACTCCCGCCCGAGGAAGAGTCTTCGCTATCAGAAGAGCTCTCCACGCAGCACCTTGCACGGGTCCCAAAGAGCCCGAAGACCTTGACGGAGAGAAGGCCACCCTCCATCAGTTTAAAATGGAGGGTGAGCCCCTCTGTCAAGCGGTGGATGTGAGCAAATGTCTTCCGTCCCTGACGAAGATACATCACGTGAGGGGCTGGGAAGTCGACGCGGACCCGCGTGCCACTAATCCCGCAGCCCCTCATGTGCAGCCACAGCGACTCCGGCGGGTCCAGCTCCATCTCCCGCGCAAATAGAGTCGAAAGACGAAGGCGACGGCGCGGCGGCCGGCGCAGCCTGACGAAGAACTCACAAGTCTCGTCACCAACATGGCCCTCCATGGGAGGAGGAGCTGCTGGCAGAGGCGAGGCCGGCGTGCCGCCCCGTCCTCCTCTTCCCCGAGCGCCCTGGCCTCGCCCACGGCCTCGCCCCCTCCCCCTTCCCCTCGCGGCTGGCTCTACCACCGCAGGTGCAGGAGAAGGAGGGACGTGTTGTCGAGCGGCGACCCTCGCCGCCACCATTGAAGGACCAGGATTCCCTCTCTCCATGGCGGATGGAAGGGGGGAGCAGAAGCTGAAGGAAGGAGGAGATGAAAGAATGCGGGACGCCAACCCCCCCTCCCGCTCTTTATAAAGGAACGGGGTGGTGGCTCGGCCGCCCTGCTCGGCAAATCAAGACGCCGAAGGCGCCGGGAACTGGGACCGACTCGTTGCCCCAGCCCGCGGCGGCCCGGTTTCCCGCCTCCACCATTCGCCACCCCAAGCGCATGAGAGCCACGTGGCAGGCGTGCAGGACCGAGGGGACGGGTGAGGTGACCTCTCCCCACCCCATGATCGTGGGGAGTGGACGCCTTGAAGACCACGCCTCGGCCCCGTTCAGTAAATGGGCCGCGCCTCCACGCCTCCCTCCATTTATGGGGAAGGCGTGAACCGCCCCCTTTACTACGACGTGACGCATGCATGCAGAGCTCAGTCCCATGCATGCCGCCCACGTCACGCACGCCTCCCCACGCCACGCCACACGCAGGAGTCGTGGGAAGCACAACGCGCAAAGGAACTTACCGCGGTAAAAACCGCCCCGCCTGCCCGCGCACCGTTTTTTGGGCCTGGCCCAACAACGCGTTGCGCTTATGTGTGGCTCAGGCCCGGGGGCTCCTGTCGGTGTACAAAAAGAGGGGTACACTTTTTGTACCCCTATAACTGTGCACGGGAAGTCTGAGCCACGGGCACCACCACACTGAGCAAGGCAAGGGAGGTGAGCCAAGGTAAGACCGAAGCTCAAGAGAAGCAGAACGACGCCAAGACCAAGACCACAAAGAGCAAAGGGGACGAAGCGGACTCCCCCGGCAAGATCCTTGCCGGGAGGCGGTTTTAGTAAACCCGGCAAGACCCTTGCCATGGCAGCTCGCCCCACACCTACGGAGCGAGTCACCCTTGAGTCCACTGCCCCCATGGGGCAAGGATTCGAGAGACATCCCCGTGGTGGCATGCAGATCTTTGTGAAGGCGTTCAAGATCAGATACACACTTTAGAAGATGATGACCCTTGGCGGGATCCCAGCCAAGGAGGACCACAAGGCCCCTGGCAAGAGCCTTGCCAGGGATGACAGCAGGCGCCACGGCAAGACCCTTGCCGGGGCCCTGGCAAGGCCCTGGCCAAGAACACCCGTAGGGCCACCATCAGGCCCACGCCAGTCAAACCTCCACCGCCGTTTGCATACAGCTGCCGACCCAACCAGCTGGGCAGGCACCTGCGTGGCGGCATGCAGATCTTCGTGGAGACCCACCACTGCGCCACCTCAGCTGCCTACCTGCCTACATGGCATCGCAGGCACCGCTGGCCAGGGCGCGTGTCGACACGAGAGGGAGCGGCGACGGACGAGATAGGGCTCTCCCCCGTCCCCGATAAAGCAAGGACACCTAAGCAAGGCACATTAAATGCGCCTTGTCATGTAATGCGAGGGATAACCTCGCGTTACTGTACCCTTTCCACCTCCTGTGTGCCACTGTGGCAACCCCTTTTCCTATAAAAGGAGGCCCAAGGCGACCAGGAGGAGGATTCGGCTTTTTGGAGCTCCTCACGCCCCATAGCTAGCTCAAGAACACAGGTATACAATCCACCAAAGCAGGAGTAGGGTTTTACGCATCCTCGCGGCCCGAACCTGGATAAACGAACCGTGTGATATCTGTTTGATCCGCTCTTCTCACGACCCCGCACCCCGCTAACCGTAGTAGGGATTCTTGTGATCCCATAGGTGTCGTTCCCACCGACAGCCAGCGATGGGAGTACGGTGGGGCGGTGAGGCCTGTGCGGCAGCATAACCGGCCGCAGGAGGAGGGAGCAGGCAGTCCCGCCGGCGCTTGTTTGAGCGGCTGGAGCAGGAAAAGCAGAGATTGAAGAAGCACGACAGCCGTTGGATGGACATCCAACAGTCACCGCTCTCGTGTGCATTATTTCTAATAATGTACAACCCATTTGCTAATTCTTAAAAAAAATTGGAGCCCATCTTCTTTTTGTTAGCATTACACCCCATATTGTGGCCACGGTTAAAAATTATATGAATTTTTTGCATATTTCGATGCGGTCTACTATTTTAAATCCCGAAATATCAATTCACATTCACACTATTTTGAAAAATAATTTATATAAATATAAAATCCAAATAATTGTCCACGCATAAAAATCAATGGAATTTAAAATCTTGTAATGAAAAAAATTGAAACTAATTCCCGGTTTGATGTGTTTTAAAAATGTACAACCCATTTCTGGGCAAACCGAATGAAACTCTCCTCGTCTTGAAAGATTTGCAGCCCAGCAGGGCTAATAAAGGAAGTAGGCCTCGTTTGGGTATTTCTTTTAAAAATAGAACTCGGCTAGCCATTTTCAGCAAGAAAAAAACACAACTGGGCTCATGATGTGGTAAACATAAATAAAACCCTGGCTAGACGGGCCACAGCCCCCGTACAGCCCCGTTGTTACCCTGATCCGTCGCTAAAACTACTATAAATAACAAATGCTTGTTCCTCAAAAAAACTGCGCGACCTGCTGGGTCCCTGGTGTTAGCCGCTCGTAGTGTAATTCTCTCGTTTATTGACTACGTTGACAATGGCGTGAGCCGCAGATGTCCAACCATTAGGAGGAACCATATTTTTGGGCAGAATCGTTTGTTGACCGGCTAGTAAGTCGACACCATCTTGGATAGGCTATTTCCTCGCAGGTCCCAAATGTCAGAATCCAAATCTGTCACGGTCATGCAGCCCTTCCTATGAAAATTTATAGCCCATTTGATGTGCTAGTTGGAAATAAGTTTGTGGGTGCTGGTGGGGCCTAATCACTTGGCTTCTGTAATGCACAGTGAGCTCAAGCAGCCGGCGAGAGTGATGTTATTTCCCTTGGTTGGTATTTGTTAGTTGTTACAATATTTCACTCTAAACTAAACAACTGGCAAGCCATTTGCCTTGCTTCAAAGAAAATATGACAGTCACAGCCGAGTTGAAAAGGGCAAGAACATCTAACTCCAGCTTACAAACTGTACGAAAGCACGAGGGTAAATTGTTCATCAGGTTTACTAAAAAACCAGGTTTAAAAGGGCAACAACATCTAACTCCAACACTGTTTTTGGCAGTCACAGTCAAATGGATCGGTTAGGTCCATAGAATGAACATCCTGGGTCGTAAAATTTACTGGATTATGACCACAATATGTTGTAAATAGAAGCCCGACACGTTCAGAAGCTCTTTTGCCCACTTGAAACTCCTTTTTTTTGCTCTTCCACATGCCCATCCGTCAAAACCATGATGCTGATAAACTTAAGCCTGATGGACAATAGTAACCTCGCATTCAGCAGGAAGAATGTGACAAATCTAGTGTTTGCACGGTTGGCTACATATCGTTCTAGCGTAATTGTCCTCAATCGAATCTCATGAGAAGTGAGAAAATCCCGTTGCTTACGAATCCACCGATTGGTTATAACTTTCTTACCCCGTCCTGTTGCCTAAATAGATATGAAGATTGAAAACAGTTAAGGTCTAAAAAAAGGAGTGTCGAAAGAGCAATAGTTGAACGGTTAATTCTAGTACACTATATGCGGGCTTCCAATGTGCGTGAAATTATCACCTTTATATACAACTTCTCCAGACATGGAAAGCATTGCAGCAAGCCAATAATCTTGTTCAGATCAAAACTATTCATTTGGATATATAAGATCTTGACAGAATCCAGCACCATTGATAGGCCATCCATGGAGAAACTCTTCATTGAGCATAAAACATAATATTAGTACAAAATGTGTACTCCAAGATGACATATAACTTATGCGCAGAAATTTAAAATGCAGCTTATGGTTACAAGTGTAGATGATAATGTAAAGTACCTGAAGAACTGTGGAGCCAAACACCATATTGAAATGAGCACAGAGATCATGTATTACACCCAAGGTCTCCAGTTTATGCACAGAGAGGACGGTTATTTGCAACGGTGAATAACTAGAATCAATGATCAACCTTTGAAGTGAAGGGGCATCTTGGATGATGAGCTGCCTTCCGTCAAAACAAATTCCAATTCTTACAAGGTTAGGCGACTTTATTTGGAGACAACCGATTCTAACTGTGAAAACAAGCACCAAGCACTCCAGGGCAGGGCAACTGGAGTGGATGGTGTTGTGCAATGAGGCCTCTGATATACGAACCCGCACAAGTGAAAGTTTGTTCAAAAATGGGAGTCGAAGGTTTAGTACCAGATTGTCTGGTAGGTTGCACAGCGCAAAGGTGGCGGTGTGGAGAGAGAGAGGAGGAAACCCGCGAGATGGACCTCAACGCTGAGGGCACAGGTAGATGGCGTTCGGTATCTGGTAGGTGATTTCCAGGGGAATAGTAGAACTCAAGCAGCTGTAGTTCTGTGAATTCAGGGGATTTCAGCCAGGCGTCCACCGTGCAGGGCATGGTATGCTTGCTCAGGTAGCATGGCGGGATGCAGAGTCTTTGAACAGAGCCCTGGTGGGAGGAGATGATGGCTCTGAAGATTTCAAAATCATTGAAGAGAGATAGCTGACGACAGTAGAGATTAAGGGGCACGACGCGCCATAGAGGGCGCCACCGAATTGAGAGGACTTTGGTGCGGCAGCAATCCTTGGTGGGGAGAAGCGAGATGATCTCCCCAAGGACGGTGTCCGGGAGATCGCTGATGCGGTCCACCCGAGATTCTACAGGTTCCTGGGATCCGGTGGGGGTGGGGTCGACGCTTCTCCCCGCACTGCCGGGTGCGGGATCTACAACAGGCGTCGCCACTGGCGGGAGCCTCATCTTCTTGGCGTTGGGGTCAGCCGACTCCATTTTCCTCGAGGGCGTCACGTCGCACTCACGGATTTGAGCAGAGTAACGAATGATGAGCCTAGTTGTAGTGCGAGTGAAGAAGAAGGGGAGCTAGGGTTTTTCTGTAGTAGTGAGGAAGAAGGGGAGCTGGGGTTTTCTGTAGGAGTGAGGTGATGAACTTGGGGGTACGAGTGGAGCGAGCTGACGTGAGGTGGGTGGGAGTGAGGAGGAAGAATAACACCTAGGTTTTTTTGGGGGGCGGTGTGCTGGGTGTGGGTAGGGCCTCTCATTCAGTAAATATATGGACTTTTGAATTGATTTTACTATTTACTAGGGTGGATGGGCTGTTTTGTCTTGGGCCCAGAGAAACAATTACTACTAGTACAGTGGAGACACTCTACACCGCTTATGGCTCCTCCTAGGTCATCGAAACGTCTCCCTCTACTGAATGTCATTATAATTTTGTTCACCGACATGCAGTCCATGCAGCGCGCGGGCCCAAATGCCATCCACCAAATTAGAAGGCAGTATGCAGTCGGAGAGTCACCCCGGTCGTAGCGCGGCAATAACGAGTCGTCGTATCAGAAAACCCCACCTCCCCGCAGTCTAAGTTTGACGGATGAAGCAACCATCATTTCACTCTTCACTGATTCCCCTTCTCCCTCACCGTCTTCAAGAAAGGCAACACTCGCATCTACCACTGTTCTTCTCTCCCAACGAAGGGAAGGTAAGCGGATCCGTGATGTTGGTATTTTTTCGTTCAGAGAAAAAAAAGAACTTTTGCAAAGCAGTAACCGATCCTCACTCTCTTTTTTGTTTCATTGTCATTGCGATTGTGTTTTCCTTTTAGTGGTCTCCTAGTATTCGTCAGTTTCACGATGGACCAAGGAGAACTAGGCAAAGATCTGCCGATATTGGAGCAGACGCGGGAGGCTGATCCCCACGAGACAGAGAGCTCCAATAAGATGGAGGCTGCCACCGAGCCGACCCCAGATACGCTATCGGCCACTACTGAGATGGTCAACGCCCCGTTTGAGGTTACAGCCCCCGTGGCACTACAGGAGCAGTTTTCCCCCTTCGAGGATGTGCCCCCCCTGCTGAGCTGCCCAAGGTGATTTTCTTCTTTGTCGATCTCGATTGTGGTTTTTCATCTAAGTATGTGGTGATGAATAATGCAAAATTTTATTAGCTTCGATGCCATGCTATACATAGTGGTTTAAATAACTTGTGTTTCTTATACTGGAAAGTAATTCAGAATTTGTTTCTATTTCAATTAGAGCCCTGATGCACACAAGGATTGTGTGGTTGTACATGTCACTCGCTATCAGGCGGATGACCTGAATATATGCACTGGGAAAACAGAGTTTTTAGGCTGTTGGATCCTGGAAGCCATTTGCGCTTATACCAATGAAGAGTTGTATTCCAGCCTGACTGTTGTCAGGCGTGTTGTCCAGGGTGTATGAAGCACAAGAAGTTCAAAGCTACTCCTTCGTTTGTGAGACATAATGTTCTTGTCAAGCTTACGCAGGAAGATGACGTGGCATGCCTCCATAAACAAGTTTATGACTGGCAAGGCCACAAGGTTTTCTTCATGAAGGTTCATAGGATTGAGCTGCTGCCGGACGTCCTCGATGATGTTCATGGCAAGGTTCGTCTTGTGTCCAGCCCAAATTAGATCGAGGCACGAAATACTTGCCCCAGCTAGTGTTTAATAGTAGTTTGGATTCTGTCTAATTATCTGAACCTTGCATGTTATCGAGCCCTCTGGGGCTAGTACACTGTTTGAATCCGTCTATGGGAACTGCTGCTACTTTTGTGTGCCCGTGAATCATTGTAATTGTGGCCGAAACAGATGCGTCCTCACTAGTTTTATCATACGAGCAGTGTGTGTTTTGATGAAATAGAGTACTCGTTTGAGAACTGTGCACCAACGTATACATAAGTACTTGTAAACACTGTTGTTGCTACCCCACTTGTAAGCAATTTTGCGAAACACGGCACATTGGCTCAGCTCGCTTCAACACTAGGCTATCGACCAGCTAACAATCAACAATCTGCTGTCTGACATATAAGCAACCATGTATCTTGTTACACTGGTTCATTCAGTTAACTGAGGCCACAATGTAAATTCCAAACGTTCACACGCTAGTCCAGCGTTCATGTGGAACACTCACATTAAACTCAGCTTCATAAAAAACTTGAAAAGCATAAGTTAAGCAATTTTATACATCTCAATGATTCATAGAACATAACAAACATATACTAGTTCACAGCAAAAGACAAAGTTGTGAGAAGGTTTACAAATCAGGAAAAAACAAGCAAGGCTTCTCTGAGCAAAGGGCCTCCCAGCAGGCTTAAATTTCCTGGAGTTCACTCTGGTTTTTTCTTGTTGCCACCATCCAGGGTTAGGTTCTCTCATTCCAGAATAACCAATTATAATTGCGTTCTCAGCTGGAATGCTGAACTGAACCATGTGGTGTACTGACCAGCTGAAATTCTTGTGCATTCCACTAAATTTAAGCACCGCTATTTGCAGAAATAAGCAGACACAATGCCTCTTGTCCGCGCACCTGTCCAAAAAACCACCGTGCAGCCGTGCCAGCTAGTCCTTGGTCCATGGATGAACTGGTAGAAAGTGCATTCCGGACTAGGATGCAGTTGTTTTCGCTCGTCCCTGCACTACAATCAGGAAGTAAAACATAAGAATCAACTTCTTTTATATTTGGTTGGTCATTCTACCTAGTAACTACCAATGTAGGAATACCTGGAACACGAGTGGTTAGACGACGGCAACGAGGGATAGCCATCTCATTTTGCACGGTTCTACTAAATGTGCAATCAAATTTGTGCAGTTCCACTGGGATGAAGCAATGTTAGTGTTGTGAGATTTAAGTGGTGAGGCAGATGTGGTTGCCAAGAGCGGCAAACACTCAGGCAGCATGTCTGCATTTGACCCATTTTTTATCTCCTCGGCAACATTTTCCTATGTGAGCACAGGAAATCTAGACCTGCTCATTTTCATTTCCGTTGTCCCCCAACACCCTTCACTTTCTTTCCTTTTTCAACCAAGAGATAGGTCCACTTGCCCCCACCCTTCGCCATCCACCATGTTTTCTTCGTCTTTCCAACCAAGAGACCGGTTGGGTAGCCAGTATCTACTACTTTCCCCCTGTTTCCTCTTAGAACCAAGTCCTAGATTCATGCTACAGATTTCCCACTTTCTTCCCTGTTTGAACCAACTCTTAGAGTCGACTGTATGAACTAGCTTTACCTCTAATAATAGTAAAAGTCTAGGTGGCTTTGGAACAGCGGACGGAAGTAGAAAAACATCCACACGAAGCCAAGTGGGGAGCTGGGGCAGTAGAGCAAGGCAGGTTTCGAAGGAATATATACCTGAGGGTCGTCGGCATGTGGCAAAGATGGCGTCAGGAGGCTGCATCTTGGCCACAATACCGCAGGGAGGAAGAAGGGGTTGGAGGCCCTCCGAAGCCGGCGCTCTCTCAGAGAGAACGCACGGCCACCGATCGGGACGCGCGAGCAGCCGTTGGTCTCCTCCCTCGCCGCCGACGACAGCGTGAACGATGCACCTACATCCCTGCCCCGGTCGAGGTTGTCCGGCCGGATTTGTGACCAGCCGTGAGCTGAGAGAGAGTGTGGCCACCTATGTCTTGCTTAGATCTGGAGAGCATGAGAGAGTGAACGAGACGAACCCTAGTAAAGCAAGAGCTAAGGCTCCTGCTTATATATATAGTGGAGTGATTTTATTGTACCAGCTTCAAAAAAATGCGCTCCTACGTGTACTCGCGAGTGGGTGTGAGAGAACGAGTGCGTGCGTGCATCGCTTCTCTTCGTGAGAGTACATTATACTATGCCCAAAGAACGTTCACAACAAGAGTAATAATATAAGTGTGTGACGTGTGAGCTAAAATAAAATGTGCGCGACGTCTTTTGTTTTTTAGAAGTTCTGAGGGTAGGGTGTGAAAAGCACATATGTGTGTGACGTCTACCTGTAGATAGACGGTGGGTGCGAGAGGACTCAGGATGGTGCGTGTGCGTGAGAGAGAGGGGGCATGTATCAATGCAATGCATGTGTCCGTAAATCATTATCCGACAAACGTTCGCCACAAGCCTTTTCCAGACGAATGCCGTAAGAACCGTTAGATCGGCATCCGACAGTGTCAGTTTTGCCATGTCAATTTACAGAACAACCACTCCTCCTACACGCAAATCTTCCACGTGAGTGTTATAAACTGCCGTATGCTCCCTCCGTTCCAAAATGCAGTGCATATAGCTTTATTGAAAATTCGAACCTCGCAAACTTTTACCGAGTTTTCGTGTATGAAATTGCACATGTAGAATACCCTGTATATATCATTTCATTCTTCTTCGAGAGGTAACTATAAAGATGGGGGACGAGTCTACAAAGAAAGACCATCGAATCACCTGCAGCAATTTCAACCATCCTTTGGTGTGGAGGAATATCATAGGAACTCTATATGATATGATTTTTATAGGATTTTTTCCTTTAGAGCCAATTGGTTCATAGGAATAGATTCATATATTCCACATTTCAAAGGAAATAAACATGATATCATTTCTATAGCTTTAGAGCCACTTGGTTCATATGAATGGATTCCTATACTCCCATAATTTCAAAGGAAAATAAACATTAGCGTATATTTAATAGAAAAGTTCCTATGATATGAACCAAATTACATCTTTTTTCTAATCCCTCCTCATAGGAATTGAGATACATGTCATCTCTAGGTTCAATAGAAAAGTTCCTATGATGTCAACCAAATGACATGTCTTTTCCAATCCCTACTCATAGGAATTGAGATACTCCATGTCATCTCTTTCCCTACAACTTCCATGTATACATCTTATATTCCTAATTAGCTAGTACAACCCACTAGTAGCTTTTTTCCAAGACATGCAACTATGGCACAAGAACTATATAGTGTGCAAATAACTTGAAAGATGGTCGCTGGATGAAGCTAATCTGACAGTGCAAAGATGGCAAATCCGAGCACTACTGGTCGTTGGATATCATCAACATTCCACCAGATCTGCCACATGTACAATTTAGAAGACTCCATGGTTGAACTTAAGCATAATGCACAAACCTCAAAACACAAACACTTCTCCTTTGTTCTAGAATCTTCCGTATCATAATTGATTTTTTTCTAAATGAATTGCCATTATTTGTTTTTTACTTTATGCTTTACAATGCACAACCCCATGAATCTTAACATTTTTATAAAACTAATTGATTTTGAATGAGATGAACTATAAGAACTAAACTAACATCTACATCATGCATATATGACTCAAGGCTTTACATGCTATAGTGTGTATTTATTCATAATTTGGTTTCGAAATCTCATGCGTTCAATGCATGTGTACCTTACTAGTTTTGAGTAGAGTAGAAAATTTCACGCGGCCCCGGGTATATAAAATGCAGGGCCCATGCATCATTGCCTTTCGGTCGAACCTACGTCCACATTTTTTTGTACGTACAATATCTCCACTAGTCCCTGAACCCAAAATGTTGCCTCGTTCCCCTAAAACCAAGCGGCCCACACATATTTAAGGCGTTGACTCGAACTCAAAACCTCTCCCGTATACTACGACGTGGCCCCGCACGCCCTAGTAGTACTCCTACAAACCCTACCACCGCACGCATCATCGGTTTTCATCAAGAGGACGAGGGAGAATTCGATTGGTAGTGGAGGCGCTTTCAAAAAATGATCTGTAGTGGAGACCCCTACCCTAGGGTGCCCTAGGTAGCTGCCGCACGCATCATTGGTTTTCTTTTTTCTTTATGCTCTTGCGCCCTAGGGTGAAATGATGGTTGCTTCGTCCGTCCAGCTTAATGCGGGAAAGGTGGGCCTTTGTGATTTGACCCCTCATCGCTCATTTTCTACTACTGCGGTGCTACGACCGGGGTGCCTCCAATTCCAACCGCTGCTCCGAACTGTAATTCGGTGCATCGCACGTGGAACAAGACGGTGGATGAGCCACATGTCGGCCAAAGGGGTTCTGTTAAGTGTATCACCATTTCGTGTGCGGACTGACCCTGCTTGAGTCGCTACGCCAACACGACAGGTGCAGCCTACCACTTGGTTTTGCTCCTTGGTGAATCCCAACTATATTGATCTAAAAAGAAACGTACTAAACTACCCTCTTTGTCTCGTTTTTTAGACGTCTCGGTTTATAGGGCGTGCACGTAGTTCTAGGTCATCCATTTGACTAACTAAATTTTAGTTACTATGTCAAAAAAAGTATATCATTGGATTATTAAGCGGATGTAGTTTCTAAACATATAATGTTCATCACATATATAGCCAGTTAAATTCTTAACCTAGAACGACATGCATGCCATGTAAACCGATACGGAGGAAGTATAGTAGTAAAAATGAGGTGATTTTACCAAGAGATCGGCGGGGGAGCATGGCCTGTCATGCGGTCCCGCGTGTCATGATGTACCAAGGCGATGCGCGTGTCCCTCTTGAGGCAGAAGCAATACTACGTGGTTTGAGATGATGGCGAACCGAAGTGTGAAATAATGGTTGCTTCGTCCGTCTGGGAAGGTGCGGCATTGTGATTTGACGTCTCATTGCTCATTACTACTACTACTAGGGCGGTACGACTGGGTGCGTCCCCCTGCTGTTCTGCACTGTTATTTGGTGCTTGACACGTCGACCCAGTTGCTATATGTCCCACATGCCAGCGATAGGAAGTATAGAATTCATGAAAGCGAGCGTCGACGGAGGAGTACAAGACACGGCTTGGGTTTGTGCTGCTTCGCGCGATCCATCGATACAAACCCGAACTAAAAAGGCGAGGGTGGGTCTTTTCCCGCACGGCAGGCAGGGGACTTTGGCATAGTCTGTTCGAGGCAAGGAGGTAGGAAGGGAAACAAACAAATAAAGGTTGAACGACTTAGTTTTGGGAAAATCTGATTTTACGGACTACATACCCACTAGGGTTTATAGGGCTCATCTACAAAACATTCGTTTTTCCATTTTATAAGTCTCAATTCTACTACTAGTATTAGTACCATCACATTGTGGATTTCGAGGTGCGTTAGATCACCCGATGCAGGCAGTGTCAAGAGAAAACTCACCAATGCATGTAGAAGTTCATGGAAATTTAGTGGTCATTCATGCATTCATTCTAATTAATGCCTCGGTAAACATAACTTCTTGAGAAAAACGAGTGTACGAAATTAATTCGACCACTCACCGTCTACCTTGGTTGGAGAGATTTTGAAATTGAGCCATAAACTGGAAAGGAGGGAGTAGTAACTTTTTTCTCAATTACTATTTGTGGCCTTGTATAGATGCAAAATGTATTTTTTTAGTGGCCTTGTATGAGAGGGTGCTTGGATCCAAGGAATTTATTTTAGTCTGACTAAAAATAGCCTCTTTAAGAGGCTAAAGTTCCAAGCACCCCTGACTAAAGAGGGGCTAAAACTAGTCTTGAGACTAAAAAATTTTAGTCAGGGGTACCCCTACTAAAATGTGGATTAGTCCTCTCTCTCTCCTCATTTAACTCCTCTCCTTCAACACAGGCGAGTTCTGGATTGGAGGGTTTGGAGGATAATAAATGCTCATTAACTTGATTTTAGTCTCTTTAGTATTTGGATCCAAGCATGGGTGAGGCTAGCAAGTTTTAGTCCCACTACTTTTAGTCATGAGACTAAAACGTATCCAAGCACCCTCTAAGTAAATGGAGGGAGTACTAAAGGACATATATATTCCAAACAATATGATAATCTCTCTAACCAAGGTAGGGACAAGGAGTAAATGGAGGGAGTACTAGTAAAATTTTCTCCTCGTCCTGCGAACCACCGCGCGCGTGGGCGAGGGAGCGGGCGTAAGGCGTAGTAAGCAAGCTTCACCTCATCCTACGAGCCACCGCGCCCGTGGGCGGGGGAGACGGCGTACTAAGTAAGCTTATCCTCGTTCTACGAGTTGACGGGACACATCAAAAGTACTCTAGTGTATAGAGCCTTGCCTCTAAGGTAGCCCCACATGGTTTGCCTCTTTTTTAACATAACGCGTCAAGTCGCAATTTGTTTGTTCACCCGTGGTAGACGATCCTCCCTCCATCTAGTGGACAACCAGTACACATGTCAAGTTACCACGTGGGCTGCCTTTTCGTACAGAAATGAGCTCTACTGTGTACCCGCGCGGGTGTGGTTGGGAAAGAGACGGGAGTACGTGCGTCGTGCGTGCACCTCTTCTCTTCGTGCACGTCCCCCACCTACGTGGGTGTGTGTGAGAGGGACTATAGAGATACAAACCTACACATAATGTGCCATCCATCCCCATGCCTCCGCCCAGTCCGACCACCAATCACCACCACACCCCACTCCTCCTCACCTTATCTCTCATCTTTATCCCTCCATTTTTATATACAAGGCCACTATCAAAATTACAATTTGCAGATATACAAGGCCACTAACACTAATTGATGCAATATTAATGGTGTTTGCCTCGTAGTACTACTAGCAAAGGAGGACATTAATTATCCCTTGCATGCATGCGGGAGTGTGAGCATTGGCTTGATGTGCATGAAAGAGAAGAATACACAGTAATTTACACGGCAAACAAGGAAACAAGGTGGCTTGCAACATTGAGTTAGAAGACATTAATTTTTTCCTTGGTACCTGTAATATGGGTTTGTGGCCTTGTATACAAAAATGGAGTCCGATAAAATTCTCGAGATACCATTTATCCGATAAAATTCTTGAGGAATCATTAGTTTTTACAAAATGGGATTACTCCAGCATGGGTCAAACACAACAGGTGTTTTGTAAAAAAATGCATCTTGATGTTCCGTGCAATGCACGGGCATCTTGCTAGTCCATGAAAACAACACATGGAAAAATTCCATGGCGAACGAGGGATTTGAATCTGTTGGGAGGGGCTGTTTGGATCTTGCCCGGGGTAGCCAAAATATTGGTGACCCTTTTGTCCACCGGTGCCTTTGCCACCGATGAACGAGAATGTCTCGGGTTCTCATGCATCCTTCAGCGTGCATGTTGGACACGAGCTCGCACGAGCTGTGTTCTTTTTGTCCCACCACGTCGCCCGAGACGCCCGCAGACCGACCGGCGACCCGCAAATTACGTCATCCAACCGTAGCCGCACACATTATGACAGCAAGTCAACCAACTGGACGTAATTCACGCAAACACGACGATATTTCATATAAACAACGACGTAAATCATATAAGATACCATATTTTCATACAAACATGACGGATTTCATTACATTCAAATGAACTACGCGGTGCTAGTTCTAGATAGCACAGGTATATAATACCTGGCCTAAATGGTCGCTCGTCGATTGATTTGTGTTCCTCATGTCCGGCAGCACGATCACCGGACTGCCGGGAGCCCCGGAGGTATATGCGGGGTCGACGAAGGTCCTCGCAAGAAAAGGATCCGGCAAGACACCTGATGTGTACGCCTGCGTCGCCTCCGTGGTGGCCCTCATGGGACCCAAGCGGCAGCGGCCTCCCGTGTTTTACTTCTCCTCAATGATGGCGGCGGACGCACCGGCGCTCGCCACCGACTCGTCGCTCTCCGCGCACTCGACTTCTGTCGCTGCTTGCATGGCACGGCTGACAACATGGGAGTCTCGGCCAGAGAAACGGGAGACGCGGTACGAGGCGGCGGCGTGGACGGCAGCAACGTTGCCCGTGAGCCGCTCCTCGTCGAGCTGGCCTGGAGCGGCGAGTTGCTGAACCACGCACCGGCTTGGGGCGGTAACTGGCTCCATCGGGCGAGGGAAGGGAGGTAGATTAGCGAGCTACATAGCTCGTATCCGGCGGGCTCGGTGGGCCACCCAGACGGCTTGGATGCGGAATAACTACTCTTCGTAAGCCATTGTAAGAGTGGACAAAATGGCGAAGGAGGAGATAGGGGAGCGGCGGAGGTGTGCGATTCTTGGCCGGCGTTTGGCCTTGTTTAAATAGGAGATTAACTAGACGGCGGACGGGAGGAGCTCGGCCTACGTTGCGTTTAATGTCGGCCCAGTCATGAACGGACGTGTGTCCAGAGTGGGTTTCTCGGCTTCCACATGGGCGGGTTTCATGGAGGCGTTTGAATGCGGCAAGGAGGCGTGTTCAGCCGGGCGTGCAGCGAGTGGCGCCCTCAACTCTAACGTAGGACAGCGCACCATTCTTCCACTGACGTGTGGGCTCTTTGGGTACATGGCCTGCATGTCAATGACCCAACGCAGGCAGCGCACAGCAGAGGAACCTTTGGTGGGCCAGGGCAGTCAGAAGCGGGCATTTCATAAACCGATGATTGTTCATTGAGTGTGACGTCATCCTTTTCATGTGGATAAGCCTACTATGTTGATAGCCCGTTCGATACGTTGTGATTCATAAAGACCGCTACAAACATCAATGTTCTGCTTACCATAGATAATATTGATTAATACCCGTAACAATCCATGTCCTTAACAAAGGGTGCATGCACGTATAGGTTGAGCGTGTGTCTTGCGTCGTGTGCTGCGTGCATGCAGGCATGTGAGTGTTGCGTGCATGCAAGGGTACGTTTCAGTGTTGCATGCATGTGTGCGTATGCGCGTGTGTTCGTGAGTGCATGTGTACGCGTCAGTGTTGCACGCCTGCATGCGTGCGTGTGTTTGTTATGTGTACGTGTCAGTGTTGCATGCCTGCATGCGTGCATGTCTTGCGTGCGTGCATCTGTACGTGCGGGGTGAGGCTACACGTCACTCGACTGACTTTTTCATCTCTGGTCATTAGATTTTCCAGCTGTTCGATACGAAATCAAGGGCCTGCAGTTTATCATCAAACTCCACCCCCCTAAGTCGCCAGCCACCACCGGCCGAACCGCCGGCCCCCGCCGCCCCACCCGCCCCGAAACCTCTCCTCACCGCCGGTCCGCTGCCGCACCGGCCATCCCTCTAGCCCCCCCGCCCCCCCACGTTGAGCTTTTTCTCCGGCGATCCCCACCCCACTGCCCAATCAACACCCTCCCCCCACCGCCGGCGACTGCCAACCAGAGGTCTCATGACTTCGAGAACCCACCGACCACTAATTTATTACCATTTTTGTCCTTCATATATGCGCTGACGGGTGGGCCCTATGGTAATGTGCGCTGTTGAATGTGGACCGTTTGGCTGGTCAATTGATCATGTCATCAACAAATTACGGAGCTGTATGGTGAGCTAGTGACCGTATGATCACCCTAAAATGCATTTTATTAACACAGTACATACTCAAACTACCATTTCTTTCTTTCATATACGAGCTGACAGGTGGGCCCACGGTTACACACCCCGATGGTGCAACACTAGTTGCGCCACATGGTACGTTTGACTGGTCAATTGACTGTGTCATCAACAAAATACGGAGTTGTACGGGTGAGCCAGTGATCGTATAATCATGACATGTATTTTTTTAACACGGTACAGACGCAAGGGCTCATATATACGCGCAAGCACTCACCGCTATAAGCGCACACACGCAGACCCTACCCCTATGAGCACCTTCGAGAGAGTGGGCCAGCATATGATCTTGAGATTTTACAAAGTCACCATAGGTGCCTCGTAGTCGAGTGGAACGTCTCCTCCCACTAAACGCACATCGCCGGAAAATACTGAAATTAACCCAGGATAAATGCGAGCACCGGGACTTTAACCCTGGTGGGCTCGAGAAACCACTGTCCTCCTAACCATCCAACCACATGTTGGTTAGCACGAAAAAATGTATGTGGTGACCGTGATGAGCTTATTCTGAAGTCCAGTGACCATATCGTGCTTTCGCTTCAAATACAATGACCGTAAGTGTTGTCAACAAAATACGGAGCACGCATCAAATGCAAAGTCCGTCGGTGTCATCAAGAAAATACGGAGACGTATCGTGAGCTAGATACCGTATGATCACCACGAGAATGTATACGGTGACCGTAATGAGCATATTCTGAACTCCAGTGACCGTATAGTGCTTTAGCTTGAAATACAGTGACCGTCATGCGTGAATGTGTCGTGGGCAATGCATACTTTTAGAGGGCCGAGAGATAGTTTGTGTGTGTACGTGAAAGTGGTGTAGAAAGAGGGGATGTCCGGTGGAGACAAGGAGAGATATGCCCTTCGTTTCTCTTTCCCGTGACTAATATTTTAGGAGAATATATAAATATTCACAATCCAGAACAAATATTTTTGGATGCACCATGCAATTAACTTTCATGTATAACATTGTACTATTGTATATGCTTATTTTCTTAGTGGCCGATTGCGTGTGTGGTGTGGTGGGCACATCATTTCTAGTTGTGGTGGGTCAACATGAGGACTCATGGGTTGGTTCCATCCAGTGCCACATAGGTTGGATCGAGATGCGTTATACGAAGACCCATGTGGAGGACTCGACGTACAACACGAAGCTAGCTACCAGAGTCATAGAGGACTCTATCCCCAGTGGTGATAAGCCGACTATATATGATTTGTAACCCTACGCCCCGAGTATGTTATAGAAGCTTGGGGGCTAGTTCGTCGATAGTATACACACACGCACAATGCCTGGTATTCACGTGTACTTTGTACACACCCCTATCACTAATATACAGTACCAGGAGTAAGCTTTTCCCTCAACTGCAAGGGTCCGAACTAGGGTAAAACTTTGCCTCGTATTACCATCCAGCCAAACAGTCAGGGATATCCTACCGAATGATATGATGGATTCATATCTGCCAACTACTAAGAGAGAGGTGTGTCTGGGGGGCAATGTGTGCGAGAGAGGCCTAAAGATAATGTGTGTGCGGGAGACACGTAGGCACATATATGTGCGTATAGAGGGCTAGTAGAGACCATGCGTGCGTATATATGCATGTGAGAGAAATAGTGTTTTCCAACTGAGATTAGTGAAAAGAGTGGTACATAGTAGTCAGAGAGAGAGAGAGAGAGAGAGAGAGAGAGAGAGATACAGAGAGAGCATGTGCGTGAGACTCCCTGACACCCCGAGAGAGATTGTGAGCATGTGTGAAAGCGAAATGCCGATGCATATAAAGTGTGTGCACTTATATGGTAGATAGAGATATATATATAGCGCGTTTGTGGGAACGGGCTGAGGCATAGTGCATCTACGTGTAAAAGGCGGTTCTACGCATTAAATTAAAATATAAATGGCATTATTATTTTTGAATGATATCATGAATTTTGCAAATTGCGTATGGACGAGAATCGGTCTATTAGACACCCGTACTCTATTGAATTCTAGCATGTGCATGTGTTTATTTCATATTATCGATCCATAGAGTGAGAGCGGTTTGAAATACAGGCAATGGATGCTTTTGCAATTCATATATAAACATTAATTAGTGCACTCCATGTTGTTAGTGTGAAGCACTTTATACATTTGTCACTTGCATGGATACATTCCAAATTGCTAGCTACGAAATAGAATACATGTCGAATTCAACATACAGGGGGTTTCGAAGATTCGAATTCATAGGGAGTGCATTTCATCTATTTGAACCCGAGATAATGGCATTTGTAAATCAGATGTAAAAGGGTGCATCAATCTTTGTTGTGCATTTGAACATGCTATATATATTCATACGCAAGTCTAACTTTTTTTTTGCAACCAAGGAGATTATATCTGGAACCATGCATGAACTGAGGTAAGTTGCATATTTTTTAATATATACTCATGTACAGTGTATATTCAAATGTACCACCTCCATTCCAAACTAATCGTAGCTTTAGGATTTTCAAGAGTAAAGATTTGTGAAGTTTGACAAATCCTGAATGTTCAATTCAAGAGAACCGAAAATGTTAATGCTTCTGCTCCCAAATATTGAACGAAGCGCCAAATAGGCCTCTGGTCACCCGAAACCGCGCGAGACTAATGTTTGGTGGTAGGAAATTACTGTCCTGACTCTGGCCCGTGTAGCCTATCGGCCCGACGTCCACCGGGGTAGGTTTGTAACTTCACCAAGACGCCAGTCTCAACCGCCTCCGAGAAGCATTCATACACCATGGGCGCCTAAACACCCATGCGCTCGGCCGAAATCTATCCCGCCCACATTTGGGACACCTGAGATTACTGTCCTACCCCCAACCCGCAATATGTCCGAAATTTTAGATGGGGGCAAAGTTTGTAACTTTCCCCAAATTTCAAACAAGCACGTCCCAAACAGAAACATTGCTCCCCCTTAGTTCCCCGCCCCCTCCGTTTCCCCATTCATACTCCGTGGGTGCCAAAACGCCCTCTCCACCAGCCACGAAAACCCATCCTCCTCCGTCCTCCACCCCATAGCGCCCAATCCACCGCCGCCCAACTCCATCACGCCGGAGCCGGTACCCCGACGTCGTCATCCAACGCAACCGCAACACCCTCAAGGACTTAGCAGCTGAAGCCGGGGTAGAGCTGCCTCCACGATCCCGACGCCGACGTGCACCGTACCAGAACCACTCCGACCACGCCGTCCTGCGCCTCACTGCTGCCGCTCCACTGTCGCAATCTTCCACCGCACCGGAGCTGTTCCCACTATGCCGTCGTTCGCCGCCTCGGATCTGCTTCCCCGCCGCCGGCATACGGCCACCGCACCACACTAAACAACTTGGCCATGGGTTCGTCCAAGGCTGCACTATCCTCCACAACTTATCATTTCCGGTGAACAACAAGAAGATCGTTGGAAAAACAGAAGGAGGACACAGCACTGCCAGCAGAAAGAGGTACTCCTCTTCCCTTATTCGTGCAAACCTTACGTCTCTGCTCACACCGTATTCATCCCATGAAAGAAACTAGTTGAGCGCTTCTTATTGCATCTTCTTCATGATACTAAATGCACAAGGTTTCCTCCCTTTACTATTTCACCCTTGCTAGAGGTCAGTAGCCCGCCTGGATTTCAATTCAGGTTCAGTCGAACCGCAATTAAAAGAAGCAGCACCCGCTTAGGCGCGCGGAGCACCTAGTCCGCCTGTTCGCCGTGTAAGCAGCGCATCGGTGTCTATCATAGGGGTGTGGGGGCATAGGAGCTACTTGCGCCCGATCTGGAGGTCGGCGGAGCTTGAATGGATTGCCGGGGGCGGTGCCAAGCATAGTGGTGCGGTGAGGTCGAGGGGAGGGCGCAGGCAGGGGACTGGGCCGGTGGTCGGTATCGTTTCGAGGAAGATCGTCAACACTGACTGGCTGGAGGTAGATGAAGGCGATCTACCCGTTCTTTGTACATCGGACGGTGCAGAAAAAATGGACTGACCTATTTGTTTTCAGTCGAATGTTATTTTCATAGAATCCTGTAGTAATTTAGTGTGCCATGCATGTTGTAGAGCTATCATATGGCTCCCGTCATTTATTTCTCACCGACCTGCTATCTGCTACCTTTACACTGTACTAATTGTGCACACACTTCACCCATACTCACACTATTGTTTTTTTATGCATGGGTATTTTAGACTCTAACACAGTGCTGATGAATGCTGAAAAGAAAAGACAGAAGTCGCTCCAGTGTAATTCGAAGATAAGCACTAAGCGTTTCAGCGCTCTAAAGGATGCAGTGTCAGTAGTTGGAGACAGTAAACGTAGCTCTGCAGTTGATAACCTCAATTGCCACACACAACCATCCCAGGTGCTTGCTTTAACTTCGCGCTGTCAAATGTGGTTGCATGTTGCATATGGTGTCTAGCTTGTTTTGCTTCCAATTTGCTTAAATTGCATCTGCTTACTTTACACATTATACCTTTGATAATGACATCCTGTTTTTGATACATACTCCCTCCGTTCAGAATTACTCATCCAAGAAATGAATGTATCTAGATGTATTTTAGTTGTAGATACATCCATTTTTGTGACAAGTAATTCCGAACGGAGGGAGTGCTACATATCTCTATTAACCATGTTCGTACATCAAACTAATGCTCTTGTGTATCCCCTCGTCAATCACTTATGATGAGACAGTCACACGGGTGGGTCACTATGAGACGCCATACTCGTCTAAAGAGTGTAGTGTCATCCTCCCCACATGATTCTCAAGAAACAGCAAGGCTAAATGAAGATAGTCAACGTAGCTCTCTAGTTGATGACCGCAATTCCCCCACACCACCATCACAGGTGCTTGCTCTAACTTCGCAGTGTGATATGTGGTTGCATGTTGCATACGGTGTCTAGCCTGTAATGCTTCTAATTAGGGTAAATTGCATCTGCTTAGTTTACACATTATACCTGTGAATATGACATGCCTTCCTACTTTTGGTTCACACTACATCTATGTGTTAACCTTGTTCTTACATGAAACTACCTCTCTTCTGTATCCTACATCAATCACTTACAATGAGTCACCTTTATTCGTTGCATATTGCATATTATTTCTAGCCTGTTGCCATGTATTGCTTCTAATTTGGTCAAATACATTAGTTAGGGCACCCTTTTAATTTGGCAGAGTGATACTGATTTCATCTTTCATATGGTTTCTAGCTTGCATTGATTCTAACAAGTTCAAGCACCTTGTGCTTAGTTTACACTTTATACATCATACATGTCCATATGTCATGCCGTCCTATTTTTCATACATATTCCATCCTCCTATCATGCGGCTGCCTTACATGAAAGTAGTGTTCGTCAGTATCATGCATCAATGAGTTCTGAAGAGCAACTTTTATTCCTTTTTCTTGTAGGTTTGACTTGACAAGGCAAAATCAAGAAAGAGGAAGGAAAAGATTAAGGAAGGCGATGATGGTGGTCCTCTGCAGCAACATAAACGGAGCATCTATACCGATTCTCCTTGTACTGATAGTGCATTACAAGGTCCAAGTCTCCGCTCCCCTACTCCACCATCCAAGGTGCTTGCTCTAACTTGGCAGTGTGATATCTGGTTGCATGTTGCATACGGTGTCTAGCTTGTATTGCTCCTAATTAGTGTAAACTGCATCTTCTTAGCTTACACATGATACGTGTGAATATGACACGCTTTCTTGTTTTTGGTACATACTATATCTGTCTATCACACCATGTTCTTACATGAAACTACTCTTCTTGTGTATCCTGCATCAGTCACTTATGATGGAACACCTTTAAGTTGGCAGTGTGATATTGGTTTGCGTCTTGAGTATGATTTCTAGCATGTATTGCTTCTAGTTTGATGAACGCCACATATGACGAGACAGTTTTAACTTGGCAGAGTGATATTGATTGCACCTTTCATATGGTGTCTAGTCACTACAACAGAAAACCCCCTTTAGCAACGCATCGTTGCGTTGCCTAATGTCCATATATGCGTTGGTAAGATCTACACCAACGGATTAGTATCCGTTGCCGTTGGTGGCATTGCAAGAGTCTACTACAACACATATAATTGCGTTGGTAATGGACGTGCAGAGGTGTTGCAAGATTGCAACATATATATCTACAGGCCACCAACACTTCGTATACGTTGCTGATTACCCTACACAAACTAATTTTCAGTGCAGCGGTTCCATTAATCTGTGCATGGCATGAACAATTACTGGTATTTAATATATTGCAAACAATAGTGCAAGGAGCAGCAATCCAGTAAACAGAAAGACTTCATATATTTAATCAACTCGGTTGCATTACATGGAACACAATCTGAAAAAGATATCACATAATCTCCTATATATTAACCATGAAAAATAAGGCGAAATGTAAAACTATCTTGTAGTAGCCCCATTCTCCATCTTTCTATCAACAACCTAGCAATGCATCATCTTCGTCTTCATTAGCCTTCATGCTACTTAGCCTACCAAAACGCCATATATTTATGTACGGAGGGAGTAGATGACAAGCTTCTCTATGAACTTCTATGGACGCCTTCTTTGACATTGCTATAGGATGAACCACCACCACCATGCACATCATTCAATACTAGACCTGACTGGCAAAGCACCACTGCAATAGATTAAATAAACATAATGAAAACTCAACATGTGGAGATGCAAGCCGCATTCAAGACTTAAATATTCTAGGATCGATCATTTATCGAAGGAAGGCTCAATCAGTTCAGTGTACTGTAAATGACAAATACAAATTCTTGTTGTTCCTTATTTCTAGTAGAGGCTCGATTTAATTGTAACAAGAATGTATAACTGCGAAGTAGGCATGCCACTCTGTTAGGGACTCTTAAAGTTTGTCCCCTCAATCTTTTTCTTTTCTTTTGCCATATGTCACAAACCAAACATACATTAGGACCATATATATCAAACATATAGATATGCATGTTGTCATCAACATGGTTCCCTCTTGGTACGATAAAAGGAAGTCTCATCCTAAGATCAAAGATTAGCCATGTTAAGGCATCTAGATTATAGCATACAGAAAAATAGTAAATTGTATACTGCAAGTGGGTAATTG
This sequence comes from Aegilops umbellulata, assembly GCA_032464435.1. NCBI lineage: Eukaryota > Viridiplantae > Streptophyta > Magnoliopsida > Poales > Poaceae > Aegilops > Aegilops umbellulata. The sequence goes on from CP136059.1 coordinate 182,763,745, forward strand.
AAACTTTAAGATAGCCACACACATACACTGTTATTTTGTTTTCCAGCCAATTAAATAAAGAGTAACTTGACCTAACCTCACGAAAAGAAAACTTGAACTAAGATAATGGAAAATGATTGTGCCATATAACTTACATTCAGGTGTGCATTTCGTTCCACAAAGCTTCTACAGACCAACAAAAATCCCTTCGACAACATCCTATATGGGTAATTGGGAATATAGTTCGTGGAGATAATTTTAACAAACTTGGTTCATGTGTATTTTGTCACTAGTTCCTCAAGGCAAGTCTAAAGCAACCCACATTCAGGTATCCTGTGATAAGTTTGATAAGTTCAAGTTTCAGACAATGAACAGCTCACGTTAGAATTTCTATCTAAAGTGTTTTCTATATTATAAGCACCTTTCAAAAAAACTTTAACCAGAATGCAAAATGGAGCTCGACCTCCATGTAACTCTTTATCTGAAACATCCATGTGCAAAAACTTTGGTGAAATCACCATATTTGAGCATTTTATACTACTAGTCGTTAAACCGCACATTCACACATGCTAGTGTTTATCTTGTGTGGCTTTGTAGGTTTTCGTCTCTTAACTCACTACCTAGAAATATTTACCAGTAATCTATGTTTTGTGTGATATTTTTTTTCTACCATCGAATGAACTTCTTTTTCTTCTAAATTTGCAGTTCAACATGGAACTCGCTACCTATAGTACAATACTCGAGCAATAAAAATAAGCATCCAAAAGTTTTGACATGACGACTTTCATTTTTAGATTTATATATATATCAGGAAATAACAAATCTTTTTTTCTTTTGCGCGGGAGGAAATAACTAATCTGGTGTTCTTGTAAGCTTAAAATATAGCCTGCTATCTTAGTAATATTAACAATGTGATTGTTCGAACTGTTCACACTGCATTCAAGTTCTAGATGATTTAGATACAAATAAGCTAACCATCCCCAGCAAAAAAATGTAACCACATTTTCATATATATTGAAGGGAATTATAAAATTTTGTCCTACAGTATAAGAAATAAGTCGGGGTTTGCAACATATTGGGTACTATACATATCAGTCCAAATAGACTGAATTGACTCATTCTCATATCCCGACAAACTGTTCTCAAACAGACTATATTGAAGCTTGTACATTAGTAGATTGAAGTATGGTTTGAAAGAGCATGGAAAAGCATTAACACTACCATGCAGTGAAAGTTCCACAAAAGCTTCAAGCAAACCATACCTTGCATTGATACGTTGGCGAGAATCAAGCATTATTCTGGTTCTCTGCAAGAGCATGCCTTAACAACAAGCTAGAGGCCGACACATGTAACCACATTGGATTAATCGTACTTAGCCCTTCCTTTAACCTAGGTGCAAGTGTTTCCTCCCCAATCATGCCTTGCCCTCGGTCGTACTCACCTGCGGTACAGCGGCCAACCTTTCCCATCTAGGCCAGCAGACAACACGCCACAAGTGATCTGATGTTCTGATTCCACCACTTTAAGTACTCTGCCTCTCCTATTGACAACACCCTGCACAGATCATTGCCTGAAACATATAGCCATCTGGGACTAATGAAAGACGCCAAGCTGCATGAAAAATAATCATACATTGAAATTAATTAATAAGAAGGGAAAACGGATTGAGCTGTACATATAATGAACATGGATGTATATAATGAGATACATAGTACCGGGGTTTTCTGGCTCCTCGAGCACCTATGGGGACGGAGCCCCTTCTCGGTTCGGCGGGGGGCGGAGGTCACGCGAAGAGCGGATCGAGGCGAAGCACACGGGGAGATTTTTACCCAGCTTCGGAGCTCTCCGGAGAGATAATACTCCTACTGCTGCTTTGTGGATTGTATTGAGTTCTTGCTCGGGAGCGCCGAGTGCTACAGTGCACTCAAGCAGCTAACGAGACCGAGCATTCTTCTGTTTTCCTTTGAGAGATCGCTCTCTGAAGCCGATGCTCCCCCTACGTTGTGCATGGGCCTCCTTTTATATGTTCAAGGGGTCTCCAACAGGTGGCAACATAGGCAAGGGCAAAAATGGAAATATGCTATGGTAGGTATAGCTACCTACACAATGTATCATACCTAACCCTGACGGCGGGGGACAAAGGCATTTAATGCCTATCTACGTCGCCCAGACGATGCAGAAAAGGGACCGTCAGGGGCGCCACCGCTCGCCACGATGGCGATCTTGTCAGCGTCGCATGCCACAGTGTACCCCTGGCTGCACAGCCTCTCGCCACGTACGCCAGGAAGGGTCCCGGAGCGACACGTAGGTGGGTGAGCTGAAGCGCGGGTACAGAGTGGTTGCCTGCCGCGGCAAGTGCTTTGCCGCGGCCGTAGTCTTGCCGCGTCCGGGAGCTTGTCGCTCGCCGAGTCCTGCCGGGACGCATGGCGCGTCGTGGCAGGTTCTTTGAGATGCTCTGGTTGGCCTTCCCGGCAAACCCTCTTGCCGGGGTCTTGTGCCTCGAGCGGCCTTCCCGGCAAGCTCCTCTTGCCGGGGACTTGTCTCCTTGGCTTAAATACTTTGTTCTTGAATGGCTCCAAAGGAACCATAGAGAGCCTTGGCAATCACCTGGCGGGCCTTTCCGCGGGGCGCTGCGACTGCCCGTGCACAAGTTCGGGATACTAGGGTACCCCTACTTTAGTACACCGACAGGAGCCCCCGGGCCTGGGCCACACACGGTGCCGAGCGCTGTTGGGCCAGGCCCAAAACAGGGCACGGGCACGCACGGCCTGGGTCATGTCGCACCTTGTCCCGCACCCACCACGCCCTCCCGAACGGCACGCGTCGATTGCAGCATCGTGGGAGAGGTCGTGGGCTGTTTCTTTATTCAGAAATGCGAAACGCCCGCCTCCTGGCGGTTCGTATCTCCCTCATAAACGGAGGGAGGCGTGGAGGCGTGGAGGCGTGGTCTTCGAGGCGTCCACCCCCCATGATCACGGGGTGGGGAGAGGTCGCCTCATCCGTCGTCTCAACTCTGCCCTCCCGCCACGCGGCCTCCATGCGCTTGGAGTGGCGAACGGTGGAGGCGGGGAACCGGGTCGCCGCGGGTCGAGGCAGCAGGTCGAGCCCAGTTCCCTGCGCCTCCTGCGTCTCGATTGGCTGAGCGGGGTGGCCGAGCCCCCACCCCGCTCCTTTATAAGGAGCGGGATAGGGGGGACGGGAGCTCGCATTCCCTCATCTCCTCCTTTCTTCAGCTTCTGCTCCCCTCTCTCTCATTCGCCATGGAGAAAGGGAACCCTGGTCCTTCAACGGTGGCGACAAGGGTTGCCGCTAGGCAACGCGTCCCTCCTCCCCCTGCACCCGTGGTGGCAGAGCCAGCTGCAAGGGGGAGAGGGAGGGGACGAGGCCGCGGGCGAGGTCGAGGGCGAGGCCGAGGCGGTCGAGGAAGAGGTGGGCGAGGCAGTCCGCCGGCCTCGCCTCCACCAGCAGATCCTCTCCCCGTGGCGGACCATATCGGGGATGACCCTTGCGAGTTCTTTGTCAGGCTCCGTCGGCCGCCTTGTCGTCGCCTTCGTCTCCCGACTCCGTTTGCGAGCGAGATGGAGTTGGATCCGCCCGAGACACTGAGGTTGCACATGAGGGGTTGTGGAATCGGCGATACGCGAGTCCGCGTTGATTTCCCGGCCCCTAATGTGATGTATCTTGGTCGAGGGTGGAAGACATTCACCTATATCCACAGCTTGACGGCGGGGCTCACCCTCCATTTTAAGCTGATGGAGGGCGGTCTTCTCTCCGTCAAGGTCTTCGGGTGCTTCGGGACTCGGGCACGGTGCTGCGTGGAGAGCTCCTCCGATAGCGAAGGCTCCTCCTCGGGCGGGAGTGACGAGGAGGACAGTGATAGCGACGACGTGGGCGGCGGGCGGCGGGATGACGGGTCCGACTAGGTGTCGGGCACCGCTCCGCGTGGCACCGGCGACCCCATCATCCGCGTCGCTGGCTCCTGGAGCTCCTCGGGGTCGTCTCCTTGGGCGGCTGGCGTAGGGAGGCTGCGGAAGAGGAAGAGGGCAGGCGGCAAGGCCGTCAACTCGGAGTACGAGGGCGCGGGGCTCTCGACAGCGTGCTGACGTCCTGCCGCCTCGTCTTCAAGCTCTACCTCCGGCGCCGCCATCACCATGTCGCCGAGACGTCCTCTTGGTATCTTCTGCCACCCGTAGCTCGTCTAGGCGCCCCTTTTGCTCTTTTCGCCTTCTTGACCTGCCTCCTGAAGAGAGGGACAAGAGAGGGATTACGGGCATCTTATCTTTTTTCGATTTGTAAGCCCTCGGGCCTTAGTTGCATTTAAAGCTTGTAATCCCATTATTCATGTTTTTCATCCTCTTATGAACTGTACATGGGTGGAATGCTCTTTAATGAAAAGGGCATGCTTGCCGGGTCACTTGTCTCGTGGGTGGAACCCACGTCAAGGAGCGAATCCTTTATACCTTTAAGATAGACACTTCCTTTCCCGGCAGCAGGCCCTGCCTTGTTCCCACGTCACTCGCCCTTTCTCGCACTTCTGGCGGAGGCAGGGAGGAGGCGGGTTCAGGCTCCTCGCTTCGTCCCTTTGCTGCCGCGACTACGACCAAATCTGGCCCCGGGAACGAGCCCGGGGGCCTAGAGTTTAAGGGAGCACGATAGCTTTTTAGGGAGAAACGAGGTTTCGCATACCCCAGCCCATAAGAGAATGCATGATATGGGATGAAAAACTTATCTGAGATCGCAGCCCCCGGCAACTTCGGTTCGCCGTGGGCTAATCTTTGCACTTGCAGCCCCCGGCAATGCTGGCTTGCCGGGGTCCGGGTGTTGGTCCGTCCGTCTTCTTCTTTCTGTCCTTAAATGGTCCGGTCAGGGTGCGCGAGCCCTGCGAACCAAGGGAAACGAAAGAACGACAAAAGGACGCACACTCGACCTCTAAGTTAGGGGTTAGCCGATGCTAAGCACTGTCAACCCTAACCAAGGACGAGACTCGACTCAGCATGCATGCTAAAACTCAGGGCGCCAGCGCTTTATCTTCGCTCAGGGTCTGCGCCTGGCTTTGTACGAAGGATTACATGCAACAACGGCAAGACTTGTACAAAATGGTGGTTGCCGGACAGGGTCCGACAACCGCGCCTTACGGGTAAAACTTACGAAGATGCTCGATGTTCTAGGAGTTGCTCACCGGAAAGCCATCCTCGGTCTCAAGGCGGACAGTGCCGGGCCTAGTGACTCGTTTCACCCGGTAAGGGCCTTCCCACTTCGGCGTCAACTTGTTGGAATTCTTGGCGGAATGAATGCGCCGAAGAACAAGGTCGCCTTCCTCGAGACTTATGGCTTTGACTCTGCGGCTATGGTAGCGGCGCAAAGCTTGCTGGTATCGAGCAGCTCGTACAGCAGCCTGAAGACGATCCTCCTCAAGGAGCAGCGCGTCATCTTGTCGGAGCTGCTCTTGCTCAAGCTCATCATAAGTGAGCACTCGAGGTGACCCGTATATGAGTTCCGTGGGGATAACTGAAGGAAATATGCCCTAGAGGCAATAATAAAGTTATTATTTATTTCCTTACATATCATGATAAATGTTTATTATTCATGCTAGAATTGTATTAACTGTAAACATAATACATGTGTGAATACATAGACAAACAGAGTGTCACTAGTATGCCTCTACTTGACTAGCTCATTAATCAAAGATGGTTATGTTTCCTAACCATGAACAAAGTGTTGTTATTTGATTAACGAGATCACATCATTAGTTGAATGATCTGATTGACATGACCCATTTCATTAGCATAGCACCCGATCGTTTAGTATGTTGCTATTGCTTTTATCCATGACTTATACATGTTCCTTTAAACTATGAGATTATGCAACTCCCGTTTACCGTAGGAACACTTTGTGTGCTACCAAACGTCACAACGTAACTGGGTGATTATAAAGGTGCTCTACCGGTGTCTCCGAAGGTACATGTTGGGTTGGCGTATTTCGAGATTAGGATTTGTCACTCCGATTGTCGGAGAGGTATCTCAGGGCCTTCTCGGTAATGCACATCACATAAAGCCTTGCAAGCATTGCAACCAATGAGTTAGTTGCGAGATGATGTATTACGGAACGAGTAAAGAGACTTGCCAGTAACGAGATTGAACTAGGTATTGGATACCGACGATCGAATCTCGGGCAAGTAACATACCGATGACAAAGGGAACAACGTATGTTGTTATGCGGTCTGACCGATAAAGATCTTCGTAGAATATGTAGGAGCCAATATGGGCATGCAGGTCCCGCTATTGGTTATTGACCGGAGACGTGTCTCGGTCATGTCTACATTGTTCTCGAACCGTAGGGTCCGCACGCTTAACGTTATGATGACAGTTATTATGAGTTTATGCATTTTGATGTACCGAAGGAGTTCGGAGTCCCGGATGTGATCACGGACATGACGAGGAGTCTCGAAATGGTCGAGACGTAAAGAATGATATATTGGAAGCCTATGTTTGGACATCGGATGCATTCCAGGTGAAATCAGGATTTTACCGGAATACCGGAAGGGTTACGGGAACCCCCCGGGGGCATAATGGGCCAACATGGGCCTTGGAGGAGAGGTGAGAGGGCTGCCCTCATGGGCTGCGCGCCTCCCCCCTTCCCCTAGTCCTATTAGGACTAGGAGAGGTGGGCGCCCCCCCCCCTCTCTCTCTCCCCCTTGGAGAATCCTAGTCCAACTAGGATTGGGGGGGGGAATCCTACTCCCAGAGGGAGTAGGACTCTCCTGGCGCGCCAGACTTGGCCGGCCAGCCCCTCCCCCTTGGCTCCTTTATATACAGGGGCAAGGGGCACCCCAGAGACACACAATTGATCATTGAGATCTTTCCTTAGCCGTGTGCGGTGCCCCCTTCCACCAAATTCCACCTCGGTCATATCGTTGCAGTGCTTAGGCGAAGCCCTGCGCCGGTAACACATCAAGATCGTCACCACGCCGTCGTGCTGACGGAACTCTTCCCCGACGCTTTGCTGGATCGGAGCCCGGGGATCGTCATCGAGCTGAACGTGTGCCAAGAACTCGGAGGTGCCGGAGTAACGGTGCTGTGATCGGTTGGATCGCGAGGAGAACGTACGACTACTTCCTCTACGTTGTGTCAATGCTTCCGCTTCGGTCTACGAGGGTACGTAGACAACACTCTCCTCTCTCGTTGCTATGCATCACCATGATCTTGCGTGTGTGTAGGAAATTTTTTGAAATTACTACGTTCCCCAACAGTGGTATCAGAGCCTAGGTTTTTATGGTTTGATGTTATTTGCACGAGTAGAACACAAGTGAGTTGTGGACGATACAAGTCATACTGCCTACCAGCATGTCATACTTTGGTTCAGCGGTATTGTTGGACGAGACGATCCGGACCAACCTTACGCTTACTCTTACGCGAGACCGGTTCCCTCGACGTGCTTTGCACATAGATGGCTTGCGGAAGACTGTCTCTCCAACTTTAGTTGAACCGAGTGTGGCTACGCCCGGTCCTTGAGAAGGTTAAAACGGAGTCTATTTGACAAACCATCATTGTGGTTTTGATGCGTAGGTAAGATGAGTTCTTGCTTAAGCCCGTAGCAGCCACGTAAAACTTGCAACAACAAAGTAGAGGACGTCTAACTTGTTTTTGCAGGGCATGTTGTGATGTGATATGGTCAAGACATGATGCTAAATTTTATTGTATGAGATGATCATGTTTTGTAACCGAGTTATCGGCAACTGGCAGGAGCCATATGGTTGCGCTTTATTGTATGCAATGCAATCGCGATGTAATGCTTTACTTTATTACTAAGCGGTAGTGATAGTCGTGGAAGCATAAGATTGGCGAGACGACAACAATGCTGCGATGAAGATCAAGGTGTCGCGCCGGTGACGATGGTGATCATGACGGTGCTTCGAAGATGGAGATCACAAGCACGAGATGATGATGGCCATATCATATCACTTATATTGATTGCATGTGATGTTTATCCTTTTATGCATCTTATCTTGCTTTGATTGACGGTAGCATTATAAGATGATCTCTCGCTAAATTATCAAGAAGTGTTCTCCCTGAGTATGCACCGTTGCGAAAGTTCTTCGTGCTGAGACACCACGTGATGATCGGGTGTGATAGGCTCTACGTTCAAATACAACGGGTGCAAAACAGTTGCACACGCGGAATACTCAGGTTTAACTTGACGAGCCTAGCATATAACAGATATGGCCTCGGAACACGGAGACCGAAAGGTCGAGCGTGAATCATATAGTAGATATGATCAACATAGTGATGTTCACCATTGAAACTACTCCATCTCACGTGATGATCGGACATGGTTTAGTTGATTTGGATCACGTGATCACTTAGAGGATTAGAGGGATGTCTATCTAAGTGGGAGTTCTTAAGTAATATGATTAATTGAACCTAAATTTATCATGAACTTAGTACCTGATAGTATCTTGCTTGTGTATGTTGTGTAGATAGATGGCTCGTGCTGTTGTTCCGTTGAATTTTAATGCGTTCCTTGAGAAAGCAAAGTTGAAAGATGATGGTAGCAATTACACGGACTGGGTCCGTAACTTGAGGATTATCCTCATTGCTGCACAGAAGAATTACGTCCTGGAAGCACCGCTAGGTGCCAGGCCTGGTGCAAGAGCTACGCCAGATGTTGTGAATGTCTGGCAAAGCAAAGCTGATGACTACTCTATAGTTCAGTGTGCCATGCTTTACGGCTTAGAACCGGTACTTCAACGACGTTTTGAACACCATGGAGCATATGAGATGTTCCAGGAGTTGAAGTTAATATTTCAAGCAAATGCCCGGATTGAGAGATATGAAGTCTCCAATAAGTTCTATAGCTGTAAAATGGAGGAGAACGGTTCTGTCAGTGAGCATATACTCAGAATGTCTGGGTATAACAATCACTTGATTCAACTGGGAGTTAATCTTCCGGATGATTGCGTCATTGACAGAATTCTCCAATCACTGCCACCAAGCTACAAGAGCTTCGTGATGAACTATAATATGCAAGGGATGACCAAAACTATGCCCGAGCTCTTCGCGATGCTGAAAGCCGCGGAGGTAGAAATCAAAAAGGAGCATCAAGTGTTGATGGTTAACAAAACCACTAGTTTCAAGAAAAAGGGCAAAGGGAAGAAAAAGGGGAACTTCAAAAAGAACAGCAAGCAAGTTGCTAATCAAGAGAAGAAACCCAAATCTGGACCTAAGCCTGAAACTGAGTGCTTCTATTGCAAGCAGACTGGTCACTAGAAGCGAAACTGCCCCAAGTATTTGGCGGATAAGAAGGATGGCATGGTTAACAAAGGTATATGTGATATACATGTTATTGACGTGTACCTTACTAATTCTCGCAGTAGCACCTGGGTATTTGATACTGGTTCTGTTGCTAATATTTGCAACTCAAAACAGGGGTACGGATTAAGCGAAGATTGGCTAAGGACAAGGTGACGATGCGCGTGGGAAATGGTTCCAAAGTCGATGTGATCGCGGTCGGCACGCTACCTCTACATCTACCTTCGGGATTAATATTAGATCTAAATAATTGTTATTTAGTACCAGCGTTGAGCATGAACATTATATCTGGATCTTGTTTGATGCGAGACGGTTATTCATTTAAATCAGAGAATAATGGTTGTTCTATTTATATGAGTAATATCTTTTATGGTCATGCACCATTAAAGAATGGTTTGTTCTTACTTAATCTCGATAGTAGTGATACACATATTCATAATGTTGAAGCCAAAAGATGCAGAGTTGATAATGATAGTGCAACTTATTTGTGGCACTGCCGTTTAGGTCATATCGGTGTAAGACGCATGAACAAACTCCATACTGATGGACTTTTGGAGTCACTTGATTATGAATCACTTGGCACTTGCGAACCGTGCCTTATGGGCAAGATGACTAAAACACCGTTCTCCGGTACTGTGGAGAGAGCAACAGATTTATTGGAAATCATACATACTGATGTATGTGGTCCAATGAATGTTGAGGCTCGTGGCGGATATCGTTATTTTCTCACCTTCACTGATGATTTAAGCAAATATGGGTATATCTACTTAATGAAACACAAGTCTGAAACATTTGAAAAGTTCAAAGAATTTCAGAGTGAAGTGGAAAATCATCGTAACAAGAAAATAAAGTTTCTACGATCTGATCATGGAGGAGAATATTTGATTTACGAGTTTGGTCTACATTTGAAACAATGCGGAATAGTTTCGCAACTCACGCCACCCGGAACACCACAACGTAATGGTGTGTCCGAACGTCGTAATCGTACTTTACTAGATATGGTGCGATCTATGATGTCTCTTACCGATTTACCGCTATCTTTTTGGGGTTATGCTTTAGAGACGGCCGCATTCACGTTAAATAGGGCACCATCAAAATCCGTTGAGATGACGCCTTATGAACTGTGGTTTGGCAAGAAACCAAAGTTGTCGTTTCTTAAAGTTTGGGGCTGCGATGCTTATGTGAAAAAGCTTCAACCTGATAAGCTCGAACCCAAATCGGAAAAATGTGTCTTCATAGGATACCCAAAGGAGACTGTTGGGTATACCTTCTATCACAGATCCGAAGGCAAAATTTTTGTTGCTAAAATCGGAAACTTTCTAGAGAAAGAGTTTCTCTCGAAAGAAGTGAGTGGGAGGAACGTAGAACTTGATGAGATAACAGTATCTACTCCCTTATTGAGAAGTAGTACATCATACAAATCTGTTTCTGTGACACCTACATCAAATAGGGAGGAAGCTAATGATAATGATCATGAAACTTCAGATCAAGTTTCTACTGAACTTCGTAGATCAACCAGAGTAAGATCCGCACCAGAGTGGTACGGTAATCCTATTTTGGAAGTCATGTTACTATACCATGATGAACCTACGAACTATGAAGAAGCGATGGTGAGCCCAGATTCCGCAAAGTGGCTTGAGGCCATGAAATCTGAGATGGGATCCATGTATGAGAACAAAGTGTGGACTTTGGTTGACTTGCCCGATGATCGGCAAGCAATTGAGAATAAATGGATTTTTAAGAAGAAGACTGATGCTGATGGTAATGTTACTGTCTATAAAGCTCGACTTGTTGCAAAAGGTTTTCGACAAGTTCAAGGGATTGACTACGATGAGACTTTCTCACCCGTAGCGATGCTTAAGTCTGTCCGAATCATGTTAGCAGTTGCCGCATTTTATGATTATGAAATTTGGCAAATGGATGTCAAAACTGCATTCCTGAATGGATTTCTGGAGGAAGAGTTGTATATGATGCAACCAGAAGGTTTTGTCGATCCAAAGGGAGCTAACAAAGTGTGCAAGCTCCAGCGATCCATTTATGGACTGGTGCAAGCCTCTCGGAGTTGGAATAAACGCTTTGATAGTGTGATCAAAGCATTTGGTTTTATACAGACTTTTGGAGAAGCCGGTATTTACAAGAAAGTGAGTGGGAGCTCTGTAGCATTTCTGATATTATATGTGGATGACATATTACTGATCGGAAATAATATAGAATTTCTGGATAGCATAAAGGGATACTTGAATAAGAGTTTTTCAATGAAAGACCTCGGTGAAGCTGCTTACATATTGGGCATTAAGATCTATAGAGATAGATCAAGACGCTTAATAGGACTTTCACAAAGCACATACCTTGACAAAGTTTTGAAGAAGTTCAAAATGGATCAGGCAAAGAAAGGGTTCTTGCCTGTGTTACAAGGTGTGAAGTTGAGTAAGACTCAATGCCCGACCACCGCAGAAGATAGAGAGAAAATGAAAAATGTTCCCTATGCTTCAGCCATAGGCTCTATCATGTATGCAATGCTATGTACCAGACCTGATGTGTGCCTTGCTGTAAGTTTAGCAGGCAGGTACCAAAGTAATCCAGGAGTGGATCACTGGACAGCGGTCAAGAACATCCTTAAGTACTTGAGAAGGACTAAGGATATGTTTCTCATTTATGGAGGTGACAAAGAGCTCATCGTAAACGGTTACGTCGATGCAAGCTTTGACACTGATCCGGACGATTCTAAATCGCAAACCGGATATGTATTTACATTAAACGGTGGAGCTGTCAGTTGGTGCAGTTCTAAACAAAGCGTCGTGGCGGGATCTACATGTGAAGCTGAGTACATAGCCGCTTCCGAAGCAGCTAATGAAGGAGTCTGGATGAAGGAGTTCATATCCGATCTAGGTATTATACCTAGCATATCGGGTCCAATGAAAATCTTTTGTGACAATACTGGTGCAATTGCCTTGGCAAAGGAATCCAGATTTCACAAAAGAACCAAACACATCAAAAGACGCTTCAACTCCATCCGGGATTTGGTCCAGGTGGGAGACATAGAGATATGCAAGATACATACGGATCTGAATGTTGCAGACCCGTTGACTAAGCCTCTTCCACGAGCAAAACATGATCAGCACCAAGACTCCATGGGTGTTAGAATCATTACCTTGTAATCTAGATTATTGACTCTAGTGCAAGTGGGAGACTGAAGGAAATATGCCCTAGAGGCAATAATAAAGTTATTATTTATTTCCTTACATATCATGATAAATGTTTATTATTCATGCTAGAATTGTATTAACTGGAAACATAATACATGTGTGAATACATAGACAAACAGAGTGTCACTAGTATGCCTCTACTTGACTAGCTCATTAATCAAAGATGGTTATGTTTCCTAACCATGAACAAAGTGTTGTTATTTGATTAACGAGATCACATCATTAGTTGAATGATCTGATTGACATGACCCATTTCATTAGCATAGCACCCGATCGTTTAGTATGTTGCTATTGCTTTTATCCATGACTTATACATGTTCCTTTAAACTATGAGATTATGCAACTCCCGTTTACCGTAGGAACACTTTGTGTGCTACCAAATGTCACAACGTAACTGGGTGATTATAAAGGTGCTCTACAGGTGTCTCCGAAGGTACATGTTGGGTTGGCGTATTTCGAGATTAGGATTTGTCACTCCGATTGTCGGAGAGGTATCTCAGGGCCTTCTCGGTAATGCACATCACATAAAGCCTTGCAAGCATTGCAACCAATGAGTTAGTTGCGAGATGATGTATTACGGAACGAGTAAAGAGACTTGCCAGTAACGAGATTGAACTAGGTATTGGATACCGACGATCGAATCTCGGGCAAGTAACATACCGATGACAAAGGGAACAACGTATGTTGTTATGCGGTCTGACCGATAAAGATCTTCGTAGAATATGTAGGAGCCAATATAGGCATCCAGGTCCCGCTATTGGTTATTGACCGGAGACGTGTCTCGGTCATGTCTACATTGTTCTCGAACCGTAGGGTCCGCACGCTTAACGTTACGATGACAGTTATTATGAGTTTATGCATTTTGATGTACCGAAGGAGTTCGGAGTCCCGGATGTGATCACGGACATGACGAGGAGTCTCAAAATGGTCGAGACGTAAAGAATGATATATTGGAAGCCTATGTTTGGACAATGGATGCATTCCAGGTGAAATCAGGATTTTACCGGAATACCGGAAGGGTTACCGGAACCCCCCGGGGGCATAATGGGCCAACATGGGCCTTGGAGGAGAGGTGAGAGGGCTGCCCTCATGGGCTGCGCACCTCCCCCCTTCCCCTAGTCCTATTAGGACTAGGAGAGGTGGGCGCCCCCTCTCTCTCTCTCTCTCCCCCTTGGAGAATCCTAGTCCAACTAGGATTGGGGGCGGGGGGAATCCTACTCCCAGAGGGAGTAGGACTCTCCTGGCGCGCCAGACTTGGCCGGCCAGCCCCTCCCCCTTGGCTCCTTTATATACAGGGGCAAGGGGCACCCCAGAGACACACAATTGATCATTGAGATCTTTCCTTAGCCGTGTGCGGTGCCCCCTTCCACCAAATTCCACCTCGGTCATATCGTTGCAGTGCTTAGGCGAAGCCCTGCGCCGGTAACACATCAAGATCGTCACCACGCCGTCGTGCTGACGGAACTCTTCCCCGACGCTTTGCTGGATCGGAGCCCGGGGATCGTCATCGAGCTGAACGTGTGCCAAGAACTCGGAGGTGCCGGAGTAACGGTGCTGTGATCGGTTGGATCGCGAGGAGAACGTACGACTACTTCCTCTACGTTGTGTCAACGCTTCTGCTTCGGTCTACGAGGGTACGTAGACAACACTCTCCTCTCTCGTTGCTATGCATCACCATGATCTTGCGTGTGCGTAGGAAATTTTTTGAAATTACTACGTTCCCCAACAATAACTGCCTCTGCTCCATAGACTAGAGCGAAAGGTGTCTGGCCAGTGGCTCAATTTGGCGTCGTCCTGATCGACCAAAGAACCACCGGCAGCTCCTCGATCCAGTTTCTTCGGCACTTGTGCAGCCTGTCGAAAGTCTGGGTCTTGAGCCCACGCACCACTTCAGCATTTTCCCTCTCTGCTTGACCGTTGCTCCTGGGGTGAGCAACAGAAGCGAAGCAGACCTTGGCGCCAAGGTCTTGGACGTACTGCATGAAGGTGCGACTCGTGAATTGTGTACCGTTGTCGGTGATGATCCTGTTAGGGATTCCGAAGCGGCAAACAATCGACCTGAAGAACTTGACTGCTGACTGTGCTGTCACCTTCCTCACTGGTTCCACTTCCGGCCACTTTGTGAACTTGTCGATTGCGACGTACAAGTACTTAAAGCCCCCGACTGCTCGGGGGAAAGGGCCGAGGATGTCGAGCCCCCATACCGAAAAGGGCCATGATAAAGGGATCGTCTGGAGAGCTTGAGCTAGCTGGTGTATCTGTTTGGAATAGAACTGGCACGCTTCACACTTGCTTACTTGTGCAGTTGCATCCTGGAGGGCTGTCGGCCAAAAGAAGCCCTGCCGGAATGCTTTGCCGGCAAGCGCTCTTGCGCCAATGTGGTGACCACAAATGCCTCCATGTATCTCTGCCAACAGCTTCTGTCCATCTTCCCGGGGGATACACTTCAATTTCACTCCATTGAGTCTTCTTCTGTACAGTGCGTTGCCAACGAACTGGTACATACTAGACTGTCGGGCTACTGTTTCCGCTTCTTCTGGCTCTTCGAGAAGTTCTCTTGACTGGAGGAAATGGACGATCTGCTGTGCCCATGCTGGAGCCTGTGGCTCGACAACAAGGACTAAAGGCATATCTGCTGCTGCGGGAGCATCCGCTTCTACGGCGAGAACCTGCGGTTTAGCCGGAGCTTGATGATCCCCGGCAAGCTTGCCGGAGCGAAACTTGTCGGGAGCGTCTGCTTCAACGAAACAAGCCCTGGGGCTTGTCGGAGCAGACTGCTCCTCAACACTCTTGGTGTTGATCTTGGGGACCTTCTTGGCGGCGGCTTCGGGAAACTCTGCTGGAAGATAGTCAATAGAAATCAACTCCCTCTTCTTGCTCTGTCCAGTTGATGGCATCACGGATGGCTGAGTCAGCTTGAGCACAAAGATCCCTGGTTCCACAGGTAACTTAAATGCCGCGCACTTTGACAGGCCGTCAGCGATGTCGTTCTGAGCTCTTGGAACATGTTTCATCTGTAGGCCGACAAAGCGCTCTTCCAGCTTCCTTACTTCATCAACGTAAGCTTCCATCAACGGACTCTGATAATCCTTGTTCACTTGGCGGACGACAAGCTGTGAGTCTCCTCTGACAATTAGTTGCTTGATCCCAATGTCTGCCGCGATCCTGAGACCGGCGAGCAATCCTTCATACTCTGCAGTATTGTTTGTTGCTTTCTCCTTGGGAAAGTGCATCTGGACCACGTACTTGAGGTGCTCTCCGGTGGGTGCGACAAGCAGCACGCTAGCACCGGCGCCTTGCAGCGAGAACGCACCATCAAAGTACATCAGCCACTCTTTGTTTGCTTCCTTGACGGTGATGCTCGTCTCTGGAATTTCTTCGTCTGGTGTTGGCGTCCACTCTGCTATGAATTCTGCCAATGCTTTGCTCTGAATAGTTGAAGTGCTTTCAAACTTGAGGCCAAAGCTTGACGGTTCCAGTGCCCACTCGACAATCCTGCCTATTGCTTCTGGATTCTGCAGTATTCTCTTCAGCGGAAACCGAGTGACAACTGTGATCTCATGTGCTTGGAAGTAATGGCGCAGCTTTCTCGAGGCCATAAGAAGGCCGAAAAGCAACTTCTGCACACCAGAGTACCTTGACCTAGCCCCTTGCAGAAGGGAACTGACAAAGTAGACTGGGCGCTGCACCATTTTCTTCTTCTGTATCTCTTTGCACATCTGCGCAGATCCATCTTCATCGGGACCAGAGCTCGTCGGGGAAGCCCCCTGCTTGTCGCTGGATGTGCTTGCCGCGGTCGCTGGCTCATCACCTGCCTCTCTCTCCGCTACTAACGCAGCACTAACCACTTGATTGGTTGCCGCCAGATATAGCAGCAACTTCTCTTGTGGTTTAGGTGCGACAAGTATTGGAGTGGAGGACAGGTATCTCTTCAAGTCCTGCAGCGCAGCCTCTGCTTCCGGAGTCCATTTCATTGGACCTGCCTTTTTCAAGATTTTGAAAAACGGCAGGGCGCGCTCAGCAGACTTACAGATAAACCTACTGAGAGCCGCCACGCAGCCTGCAAGTTTTTGTACATCCTTGACGCGCTTCGGTGCTTCAATCTGCTCAATGGCCTTGATCTTGTCGGGATTTGCTTCAATTCCCCTCTGAGACACGAAGAATCCGAGAAGCTTGCCGGACGGGACTCCAAACACGCACTTCTCGGGGTTGAGCTTGAGGCTGATCTTGCGTAGATTCACAAAAGTCTCTTCTAGGTCTTGAATCAGAGTTGCTCTATCCCTGCTTTTGACTACTATGTCATCCATGTATGCTTCTACATTTCTGTGTATTTGCGGCTCAAAAGCAGTATGGACCACCCTTGCGAATGTTGAACCAGCATTCTTCAAACCGAAAGGCATTCGCATGAAACAGTACGTGCCACATGGAGTGATGAACGCGGTTTTCTCCTCATCCTCTTCTGCCATGAAGATCTAATGGTATCCTGAGTATGCGTCAAGAAACGAAAGCAAGTCGCATCCGGCTGTGGAGTCGACAATCTGGTCAATGCGCGGCAAGGGAAATGGGTCTTTAGGACAAGCTTTGTTGACATCGGCGAAGTCGATGCAGAGCCTCCATTTTCCCGTTTGCCTTGCGCACGACTACAGGATTGGCCAACCATGTAGGATGGAGCACTCCTCTGACGAGGCCTGCTGCTTCCAACTTCTTGATCTCTTCGGCGATGAACTCTTGGCGCTCCACTGCTTGTTTCCTGACTCTCTGCTTGACGGGCCACGCATGAGGACAGACGGCAAGGTGGTGCTCAATCACTTTCCTGGGAACGCCGGGGATGTCAGACGGTTGCCACGCAAACACGTCGACATTCGCCCGCAGGAAAGCAACGAGCGCGCTTTCCTATTTAGGGTCGAGAGTGGCACTGATGGTGAAGGTACCACCAGTGCCGTCCTCCTTGGCGGACACCTTCTTAGTCGCTGGCGGAGCTGCCATCGTCTTCTTACACTTGCTGGTGGAGCTCGATGGTGCGTCCTCGACGGCAGCGCAGCACTCCGAAGAGGTGCACTTGCCGGAGTGGGCATCAGAGCTCTTGCCGGACTTGGTCTTCTTCTTCCCCCCGGGAGCTTCAGCGGCAAGTGTCTCGCGATCTGCGGCGGCTGCTGCTTCTCGGTAAATCTTGTTGGCACAGATAAGAGCGTCTTTCTTGTCGCCATGTACAGAGATGACACTTATCGGGCCTGGCATCTTTAGCATGTTGTACGCGTAGTGAGAGGCTGCCATGAACTTGGCGAGTGCTGGACGACCGAGAATTCCATTGTAAGGCAATGGAAAATCGGCAACGTCGAAAGTGATCCTCTCAGTCCTGAAGTTCAGCTCGCTGCCAAATGTCACCGGCAGCGTGATCTTCCCCTTCGGCTTGCTCCTTCCCGGGTTGATTCCTTGGAACGTGCCGGTCTCTTCGAGATCGCTGTCAGGAACTTGGAGTCTCCGGAGCACAGCGGAGGAGATCAGGTTCAGGCCGGCCCCGCCGTCAACTAGCATCTTAGTGACCTTGAGGTTGCGGATAGTTGGTGAGACCAACATCGGCAAACACCCGACAGCAGTTGTGCGATCAGGGTGGTCCTCAATATCAAAGATGATAGGCGTGCTGGACCATTTCACAAGCTTGCGTGACTCAACGGGTGGTTCTGCTACATTGATTTCCCGTACCCACTGCTTGAGTTGGCGGTGTGAGGTATGCAGAGAAGCACCGCCGTCAATGCACAAAACTTCTATGGCCTTCTGGAACTCCTGCTCGCTGGTCTCGGCGTCATCCATGTCTTCGTTGTCGTTGTCATCTTCATCCTTGTCGCGGCCGCGGGGAGGTCGGTCGCCTTGCCGCTGCTTGGCGTTGCCGCGGCGTCCCCCTCGGCCGGTGCACTTTGTACCGGATCCTCCAGCACCTCCTTGGGCCTTCTCCTTGTTGCGTCGTTCGTATTCGGCCTTTTGTAGCTCAACGAGCTACTCGACCTTCTTGCAGCTCTGGAGGTCATGGCCTTTGGTGCGGTGAATCTTGCAGTACTGCTTGTTGGTGTCGTCCTGCTTGTCAGCGGCTGCCACAGCCTGGCAGTTGACGCATGTGGCAACCTCCTTGCCGGGGCTACCAGTCTTCGCTGTCTTGGCGCCACCTTCGTTGCCGGACTGCTCGACAACTAGCACATCTTTGCCTTTCCTCTTCCTGTTGTTCTGCCGCCGGTTTTTGCTTGCCGGGGCGGCATCATCGCTGTTAGATCCCCCCGTTCCTATGTTCTCTCCAGGGAGTTTCCTCCCTTCCTCAGCACGTGCACATCTGTCGGCCAGGGCATACAACTCACTGACGTCTCTGATCTTGCACATCGCCATCTCCTCCCTGCATCCTGCGGTTACGCACGTTCTGGTGGAACGCACTGATGACCGTGGCAGGGTGGACGTCTGGGATGTTACGTTGCACTTGGCTGAATCTCTGGATGTACTTGCGTAGAGGCTCCCCTTCCTTCTAGGCAAGCAGGTGAAGATCACTCTCCTGGCCATGAGGTTTGTGGCCCCTTGTAAAGGCGCCGACAAACTGATGGCATAGGTCTGCCCAGGAAGATATGGAGTTTTTCGGCAAGTGCATGAGCCAGGACCTGACGTTGGGCTTGAGCACCAGAGGGAAGTAATTGGCGAGGATCTTGTCGTCTCGCCCCCCGGCAGCCTGCACCGCGATGGTGTAGATGCTGAGGAACTCCGACGGATGCAGCCTGCCGTCGTACTTCTCTGGTACGTCTGGCTTGAAATTCTTCGTGCTGGGCCACTAGACTTGCTGCAGCTCACGAGTAAACGCAGGGCAACCTACCGCGTACGGCAGGTCGCCTGGTTCCCCTGGCGCTTGCATGTCGACAGCGGGGCCAGCGCGTCGGTCTGATTGACGCCGTGTTTCTCTTCGGCGCTCGATGCGGGTACGAGCGTCTTCTTGCTGCCGTTCGTGAAGAACGTGGCGCTGATCGCGACGGGTTCGCGGATCTAAGGAAGCAGTGGAGTCACTGTCGTGGCGGACTCGACGAGTCGGCGATCTTGGCCTTCGGGGCGGAGAGTGCACGGTGGTTGCACCCCCACCGGTTTTGTCGCCATCGGCTCGCACTTGGCTGGCCTGCCATGGCTGTGATGTGGTCGCCGGCCGCGGAGTGTCACCGTTGGCGAAGCCGATGAGACTCTGAATGGTGGCTCTCCAATCGTCGATCTTGTCTGCCATTGGAGGGAAGTCTAGGAGTAGTTGAGCTCGTGCCAAAGCTTCTGCTGGAGTGGCGGGTAGCGGTGGCGAACGGTGCGAGGAGCGGGATATGCTCGGTCTTCCAACGATGTTAGAAGGAGCAGTATTCCGTCCAGGCGACCGTGCCTCGCTCGCGCCAGCACGTTGGCGTGTATGTTGGCCTTGAGCGTCCCGGGATCCGCCAGCTCGATTTGGGTCCAGCGAGCGTATGGTACCGTGAGTACCACGACGCTGCCGGTCTTGCGCCTCTTGCGATGGGCGCGGTGCGTCTACGGACGCCCGGTCGTCGTGGTACCCGACTACGCCGCCGACGGGCAGCGCGGTCTTGTCCTTGGACTTGGTGGCACCGTGGGCTCCCTCGTCGACGCCCGTTCTTACACCGGCGTCCTCCCCACCGGCCATTTGCTGCGGCGGCAGTGGATTCGACGCGGATGGCGCAGCCACCTCCGAAGCCTTCTTCTTCGGCGGCATGTCGATGAAGATTTTAGCTCGTGTGAACGCCGGATCAGGTTCACACAACCTCGACGCCCCCTACCTGGTGCGCCAAAGATGCCGGGGTTTTCTGGCTCCTCGAGCAAAGATGTCGGGGTTTTCTGGCTCCTCGAGCACCTATGGGGACGGAGCCCCTTCTCGGTTCGGCGGGGGGCGGAGGTCATGCAAAGAGCAGATCGAGGCGAAGCACACGGGGAGATTTTTACCCAGCTTCGGAGCTCTCCGGAGAGATAATACTCCTACTGCTGCTTTGTGGATTGTATTGAGTTCTTGCTCGGGAGCGCCGAGTGCTACAGTGCACTCAAGCAGCTAACGAGACCGAGCGTTCTTCTGTTTTCCTCTGAGAGATCGCTCTCTGAAGCCGATCCTCCCCCTACATTGTGCATGGGCCTCCTTTTATATGTTCAAGGGGTCTCCAACAGGTGGCAACGTAGGCAAGGGCAAAAATGGAAATATGCTGTGGTAGGTACAGCTACCTACACAGTGTACCATACCTAACCCTGACGGCGGGGGACAAAGGCATTTAATGCCTATCTACGTCGCCCAGACGGTGCAGAAAAGGGACCGTCAGGGGAGCCACCGCTCGCCACGATGGCGATCTTGTCAGCGTCGCATGCCACAGTGTACCCCTGGCTGCACAGCCTCTCACGCCAGGAAGGGTCCCGGAGCGACACGTAGGTGGGTGAGCTGGAGCGCGGGTACAGAGTGGTTGCCTGCCGTGGCAAGTGCTTTGCCGCGGCCGTAGTCTTGCCGCGTCCGGGAGCTTGTCGCTCGTCGAGTCCTGCCGGGACGCGTGGCGCGTCGCGGCAGGTTCTTTGAGATGCTCTGGTTGGCCTTCCCGGCAAGCTCCTCTTGCCGGGGTCTTGTGCCTCGAGCGGCCTTCCCGGCAAGCTCCTCTTGCCGGGGACTTGTCTCCTTGGCTTAAATACTTTGTTCTTGAATGGCTCCAAAGGAACCATAGAGAGCCTTGGCGATCACCTGGCGGGCCTTGCCGCGGGGCGCTGCGACTGCCCGTGCACAAGTTCGGGATACTAGGGTACCCCTACTTTAGTACACCGACACATAGACTTGAACGATGCACACTCCCTGTGTTTCGCATTGTCGCTGTTTCAATCAGAGCCATACATGGTAGCAGTAGTGCTGTACTACGAGAGAGGGACAGAGGTACACAAGTAAGCGCTCAGTGTTATACAATCTCAAAGGCAGGAAGGAAAAGGGAGGGGACAAAATGTCATCTTTAGGAATCATCTGATTTACGAAGTGGAGTGGCATGGACGCCGGTGGCGGCGGTGGATCAGGATGAGTGGTCAAGGTTCCGCAGATCGTCATCACGATGGCCAGCAAAGAAGAATCTGCCATGGCCTACCTCACAAAGAACCAAGTAGGGTAAGAAAACAGGGGGTCAGAAGAGGAGTGGCTTACTGAACCATCAGTGGCGTCGAAGTCGAGGTTGCCAAGGCGGAGCAGCACCACCACCGCTGAGCCAGCAGCCGCGCGTGTGGAGATGTGCCATGGGTACTGGGCAGTAGGGCGACAACCAGAGGGGGCGCGGGCGCTGGCGACCTGTGGCCACTAGGGTTGCTGCGGGCCTCATGTAGGGGCGCTGAAGACGCCGCCATGGTGGGGGGTCGGAGGAGAGCAGTGAGGGGTAGCTGGTGTGGTGAGAAACGGCGAGGCAGAGCGCCGGAGCTAGCCAGAATCAGAGGCGGTGGCGGCGGCGTTGTGGTCACGGAGAGAAGAGATTTGGCTTGGCTGCGTGGTACTTGGACCGAGGAGGTAGCGCCCTAATGTGAAGGCTTTTTTCTGTAGATAATGTGAAGGTGGGCACGGGGAGGTTAGCAAATCATGGGAAGTGGGACTGTGGGAGGTGGGAGGTGGCCCAAACAACACATACGTATGATTCGTTGGTAGACATGCGTTGTTATACGGGGGATTTTGTTGTAGTGAGTTTGCAGTGCTTCTAATTTGTTGAAGTGCCTTCTGCTTAGTTACCACATCATAGGTGTGAATATGTCAAGCCGTCCATTTTTTCATACATATTCCATCCTCGTATCATGACTTTGCCTTTCATCAGAGTAGTGTTCATCAGTATCATGCATGAATGAGTTCTGAAGAGCGAATTACATTCCTTTTTCTTGTCGGTTTGACCTCACAATGCAAAATCAATAAAGCCGAAGGAAATTGGCAAGGTATTGGATGATGGTGGTCCTTCCGAGCAACTGAAACGGAGGTTCTCTATAGATTCTACTCTGCCATCCTCTCAACAAGATTCGCAAGACAATGCAAGGCTAGACAGTCAACGTAGCTGTGTAGATGATGAGCACATCTCCCCTACTCCACCATCACAGGTGCTTGCTCTAACTTGGCACTATTATATGTGGTTGCATGTTGCGTATGATGTCTAGCTTGTATTGCTTCTAACTTTGTTGAATTGCATCTGCTTACTTTACACATAATGCCTGTGAATATGACACGTGTTCCTGTTTCTAGAACATACGTGTACATGATGAGCACATCTCCCCTACTCCACCATCACAGGTGCTTGCTCTAACTAGGCACTATTATATATGGTTGCATGTTGCGTATGATGTCTAGCTTGTATTGCTTCTAACATTGTTGAATTGCATTTGCTTACTTTACACATAATGCCTGTGAATATGACACGTGTTCCTGTTTCTAGAACATACGTGTACATGATGAGCACATCTCCCCTACTCCACCATCACAGGTGCTTGCTCTAACTTGGCACTATTATATGTGGTTGCATCTTGCATATGATGTCTAGCTTGTATTGCTTCTAACTTTGTTGAATTGCATCTGCTTACTTTATACATAATGCCTGTGAATATGACACGTGTTCCTGTTTCTAGAACATACGTGTACATGATGAGCACATCTCCCCTACTCCACCATCACATGTGCTTGCTCTAACTTGGAACTATTATATGTGGTTGCGTTTTCCGTATGATGTCTAGTTTGTATTGCTTCTAATTATGTTGAATTGCATCTGCGTAGCTGATAACCCACAAGTATAGGGGATCGCAACAGTTTTTGAGGGTAGAGTATGCAACCCAAATTTATTGATTCGACACAAGGGGAGCCAAAGAATATTCTCAAGTATTAGCAATTGAGTTGTCAATTCAACCACACCTGGATAACTTAATATCTACAGCAAAGTCTTTAGTAACAAAGTAGTATGGAAGTAACGGTAACGGTAGCAAAAGTAATATTTTTGGGTTTTGTAGTGATTGTAATAGTAGCAACGGAAAAGTTAATAAGCGAAGAACAATATGTGAAAAGCTCGTAGGCATTGGATCGGTGATGGAGAATAATGCCGGATGCGATTCATCGTGTAACAGTCATAACATAGGGTGACACAGAACTAGCTTCAATTCATCAATGTAATGTAGGCATGTATTCCGAATATAGTCATACGTGCTTATGGAAAAGAAACTTGCATGACGTCTTTTGTCCTACCCTCCCGTGGCAGCGGGGTCCTAGCGGAAACTAAGGGATATTAAGGCCTCCTTTTAATAGAGTACCGGACCAAAGCATTGACACATAGTGAATACATGAACTCCTCAAACTACGGTCATCACCGGGAGTGGTCCCGATTATTGTCACTTCCGGGTTGCCGGATCATAACACATAGTAGGTGACTATAGACTTGCAAGATAGGATCAAAAACTCACATATATTCATGAAAACATAATAGGTTCAGATCTGAAATCATGGCACTCGGGCCCTAGTGACAAGCATTAAGCATAGCAAAGTCATAGCAACATCAATCTCAGAACATAGTGGATACTAGGGATCAAACCCTAACAAAACTAACTCGATTACATGATAAATCTCATCCAACCCATCACCGTCCAGCAAGCCTACAATGGAATTACTCACGAACGACGGTGAGCATCATGAAATTGGTGATGGACGATGGTTGATGATGACGACGACAACGGATTCCCCTCTCCGGAGCCCTGAACAGACTCCAGATCAGCCCTCCTGAGAGGTTTTAGGGCTTGGCGACGGCTCCGTATCGTAAAACGCGATGAATCCTTCTCTTTGGTTTTTTTCTCCCCGAACACGAATATATGGAGTTGGAGTTGAGGTCGATGGAGCATCAAGGGGCCCACGAGGCTGGGGCGCGCCCAGGGGGGCATGCGCGCCCCCCACCCTCGTGGACAGGTGGGGGCCCCCTGACGTGGATTCTTCTTCCAGTATTTTTAATATTTTCCAAAAATATGTGCCGTGGAGTTTCAGGTCATTCCGGGAACTTTTGTTTCTACACATAAATAACACCATGGCAATTCTGCTGAAAACAGCGTTAGTCCGGGTTAGTTCCATTCAAATCATGCAAGTTAGAGTCCAAAACAAGGGCAAAAGTGTTTGGAAAAGTAGATACGACGGAGACGTATCAACTCCCCCAAGCTTAAACCTTTGCTTGTCCTCAAGCAATTCAGTTGACAAACTGAAAGTGATAAAGAAAAACTTTTACAAACTCTGTTTGCTCTTGTTGTTGTAAGTATGTAAAGCCAGCATTCAAGTTTTCAGCAAAGATTATGACTAACCATATTCACAATAACACTTAGGTCTCATGTTTACTCATATCAATGGCATAATCAACTAGCGAGCAATAATAATAAATCTCGGATGACAACACTTTCTCAAAACAATCATAATATGATATAATAAGATGGTATCCCGCTAGCCCTTTCTGAGACCGCAAAACATAAATGCAGAGCACCTTTAAAGATCAAGGACTGACTAGACATTGTAATTCATGGTAAAAGATATCCAATCATAGTCATAACCAATATAAATTAATAGTAATGGATGCAAATGACAGCAGTGCTCTCCAGCTGGTGCTTTATAATAAGAGGGTGATGACTCAACATAAAAGTAAATAGATAGGCCCTTCGCAGAGGGAAGCAGGGATTTGTAGAGGTGCCAGAGCTCGATTTTGAAATAGAGATAAATAATATTTTGAGCGGCATACTTCATTGTCAACATAACAACCGAGAGATGGCGATATATTCCATGCTACACACATTATAAGCGGTTCCCAAATAGAATGGTAAAGTTTATACTCCCCCTCCACCAACAAGCATCAATCCATGGCTTGCTCGAAACAACGAGTGCCTCCAACTAATAACAGTCCCAGGGGAGTTTTGTTTCCAATTATTTTGATTTAGTTTGCATAAAGCATGGGACTGGGCATCCCGGTGACCAGCCATTTTCTCGTGAGTGAGGAGCGGAGTCCACTTCTCTTGAGAATAACCCGCCTAGCATGGAAGATATGGACAGCCCTAGTTGATACATGAGCTATTCGAGCATACAAAACAGAATTTCATTTGAAGGTTTAGAGTTTGGCACATACAAATTTACTTGAAACGGCAGGTAGATACCGCATATAGGAAGGTATAGTGGACTCATATGGAATAACTTTGGGGTTTGAGGAATTGGATGCGCAAGCAGTATTCCCGCTTAGTACAAGTGAAGGCTAGCAAAAGACTGGGAAGCGACCAACTAGAGAGCGACAACAGTCATGAACATGCATTAAAATTAATAAACATTGAGTACAAGCATGAGTAGGATATAATCCACCATGAACATAAATATCGTGAAGGACATGTTGATTTGTTTCAACTACATGCGTGAACATGTGCCAAGTCGAGTCACTTAAATCATTCAAAGGAGGATACCACCATAGCATACCACATCATAACCATTTTAATAGCATGTTGGCACGCAAGGTAAACCATTATAACTCATAGCTAATCAAGCATGGCACGAGCAACTTATAATCTCTAATTGTCATTGCAAACATGTTTATTCATAATAGGCCGAATCAGGAACGATGAACTAATCATATTTACAAAAACAAGAGAGGTCGAGTTCATACCAGCTTCTCTCATCTCAAACAATCCATCATATATCGTCATAATTGCCTTTCACTTGCACGACCAAACGATGTGAATATAATAATAGTGCTCATGCATTGGACTAAGCTGGAATCTGCAAGCATTCAATAAACAGGAGAAGACAAGGCAATGTGGGCTCTTGGTTAAATAAACAATAATGCATATAAGAGCCACTTCAACAATTTAATTATGGTCTTCTCCTATCAACCCCCAAAGAAGAAAAGAAATAAAACTATTTACACGAGAAAGCTCCCAACAAGCAAAAGAAGAACGGGAAATCTTTTTGGGTTTTCTTTTAGTTATTAATACTACAGCAAGAAAGTAAACTAGCTAAAAGCTACAACTAATTTTTTTTGTTTTCTTACGGTTTATCAAACACACAAGAAGAAAGCGTAAAAAGAAAATAAACTAGCATGGATATTACAGTGAAAAAGTATGAGCATCGACATCTAGCAATGAGGGTGTAAACATAAATGTAATGTCGGTGAGAAATACGTACTCCCCCAAGCTTAGGCTTTTGGCCTAAGTTAGTTTATTGCCACGGCTGTCCCAGCGGATATCCATAGTTGTAGTTGGGGTCGTACTGCGAAGAGGAGGACTCCGATTGCCACTGGTTGGCAATCATCTCCGGATCCCGTTGGTAATTAGATTGTCGTGGAAGATCAAATTGTGGTTCCGGCTCTGGCTCTATGGCTTATGTAGGTTTCCGGTAGGCGTGAATGGCCGCTAGCGAAATGAGGTACTGGCTGTTCGCGTTGGTCGCGGAGGAAGTCAGTGAGGCCTGCATTCTCAGCCAATTCATAAAAATCATCATAAATCCCAGCTGCTCTCAACAAATCATCGAAAGGCCATTCACATAGTCGAACCTCCGCGGTGCGAGGCAAATTATATTTGGGCCTCTCAGCTTCTTCACTTTGCTTTTCCTTCGAGCTTCGTCTCGATGAGCCCCTCAAAAATCTCTTCATCATTTTCTGAAAATTTCTGAAATTTTTAGTAACTTCAAATAAAAGTGAACCAAGTTAAACAAAATTGATAGAAACTACTCCTACAGGTGCCTAGAGCCTATATCATGCATTAGAACTACTTGGAACCATATAAATTTGACATGCAAGCTCAAGAACATGGTCACCTAGGCAGCACAAATTTGCAATGAATAAAGCACTAGAACAAAAACTAATTGGACCAATGGAGGAGTCACATACCAAGGAATAATCTCCCCAAGCAGTTTTGTGAGAGGTGCTTTGAGCAAGGAGATTGAAAATCGCAGCAAAATGAGCTAGAACTCGTGCTTGAGCTGGATGGTGATTTTTTTGGGAGGGAGAAGAAGTGTGTGGGTCCAGGATTAAGTGGAGGGGAGCCACCATGGGCCCACGAGGCAGGGGCGCGCCCTGTAGGGGTGGGCGCGCCCTGGACCCTCGTGGCCAGGTGCTTGCTCCCCCTACTATGTTCTCAGTCCCAGATATTCTCAAATAATCCGGAAAAAATCATATTTCACTTTCAGGGCATTTGGAGAACTTTTATTTTTGGGGTATTTTTATATTGCACGAATAATTCAGAAAACTGACAGAAAATACTATTTTTGCTTTATTTAATCTAAATAACAGAAAGTAAAAGGAGGGTACAAAAGGTTGTGCCTTCTAATTTCATCCATCTCATGCTCATCAAAAGGAATCCACTAACAAGGTTGATCAAGTCTTGTTAACAAACTCATTTCGAATAACATGGAACCAGAGAAATTTCGAATAACACTATGTCACCTCAACAGGGATATGCACATCCCCAATAATAAGAATATCATATTTCTTTTTGACAGTAAGAAGAGGAAATTCAAAACCTCCAAATATAATTGATGGAATTTTTCCAATGGAATTGATACTATGAACTTGAGGTTGTTTCCTCGGAAAGTGTACCGTATGCTCATTACCATTAACATGAAAAGTGACATTGCCTTTGTTGCAATCAATAACAGCCCCTGCAGTATTCAGAAAAGGTCTTCCAAGAATAATAGACATACTATCGTCCTTGGGAATATCATGAATAACAAAGTTCGTTAAAATAGTAACGTTTGCAACCACAACAGGCACATCCTCACAAATACCGACAGGTATAGCAGTTAATTTATCAGCCATTTGCAAAGATATTTCAGTAGGTGTCAACTTATTCAAATCAAGTCTATGATATAAAGAGAGAGGCATAACACTAACACCGGCTCCAAGAACAAATAAAGCAGTTTTAACATAGTTTCTTTTAATGGAGCATGGTATAGTTGGTACTCCTGGATCTCCTAGTTTCTTAGGTATTCCATCCTTAAAAGTATAATTAGCAAGCATGGTGGAAATTTCAGCTTCCGGTATCTTTATTTTATTAGTAACAATTTCTTTCATGTACTTAGCATAAGGATTCATTTTGAGCATATCGGTTAATCGCATATGCAAAAAGATAGGTCTAATCATTTCAGCAAAGCGCTCAAAATCCTCATCATCCTTTTTCTTGGATGGTTTGGGAGGAAAAGGCATGGGTTTCTGAACCCATGGTTCTCTTTCTTTACCATGTTTCCTAGCAACAAAGTATCTCTTATCATAACGTTGATTCTTTGATTGTGGGTTATCAAGATCAACAACAGGTTCAATTTCTACCTCATTGTCATTACTAGGTTGAGCATCAACATGAACATCATCATTAACATTATCAATAGGTTCATGTTCATTACCAGATTGTGTTTCAGCATCAGAAATAGAAATGTCATTAGGATTCTCAGGTGTGTCTACAACAGGTTCACTAGAAGCATGCAAAGTCCTATCATTTTTCTTTTTCTTCTTCTTAGAAGGACTAGGTGCTTCTATATTATTTCTCTGAGAATCCAGCTCAATTCTCTTAGGATGGCCTTCATGATACAAAGGTTCCTGAGTCATTTTACCAGTTCTAGAAGCCACTCTAACAGCATAATCATTATTCTTACTATTCAATTCATTGAGCAAATCATTTTGAGCTTTAAGTACTTGTTCTACTTGAGTGGTAACCATAGAAGCATGTTTACTATGAGTTTAAGTTCACCTTTAACTCTAGACATATAATCACCCAAGTGTTCAATCATATCGGAATTGTATTTCAATTGTCTACCAAAATAAGCATTGAAGTTTTCTTGTTTAACAATAAAATTATCAAACTCATCTAGGCATTGTCTAGCAGACTTATAACGAGGAATATCACCTTCATCAAATCTATAGAGAGAATTTACCTTTACTACATGTGTCGGGTTATCAAGACCATGAGTTTCTTCAATAGGTGATGGATTAAGACCCTATGTTTCTTCAGCAGGCGGTAAATTTAGACCATGTATTTCTTCAATAGGTGGTAAATTCTTAACATCTTCAGCTTTTATACCTATTTCTTTCATAGATTTCTTTGCCTCTTGCATATCTTCAGGACTGAGAAATAGAACACCTCTCTTCTTCGGAGTTGGTTTAGGAATAGGCTCAGGAATTGGCTCAGGAGCTGGCTCAGGAAGTGTCCAATTATTTACATTAGTCAACATATTATTCAATAGAATTCCAGCTTCATCCGGTGTTGTTTCCCTGAAAACAGAACCAGCGCAACTATCCAGGTAATCTCTGGAAGCATCGGTTAGTCCGTTATAAAAGATATCAAGTATTTCATTTTTCTTAAGAGGATGATCAGGCAAAGCATTAAGTAATTTAAGAAGCCTCCCCCAAGCTTGTGGGAGACTCTCTTCTTCAATTTGCACAAAATTATATATTTCCCTTAAAGCAGCTTGTTTCTTATGAGCGGGGAAATATTTAGCAGAGAAGTAATAAATCATATCCTGGGGGCTACGCACACAACCAGGATCAAGAGAGTTAAACCATATCTTAGCTTCACCCTTTAATGAGAACGGAAATATTTTAAGGATATAAAAGTAGCGAGTTCTCTCATCATTAGTGAACAGGGTGGCTATATCATTTAGTTTAGTAAGATGTGCCACAACAGATTCAGATTCCTAGCCATAAAAAGGATTAGATTCATCCAAAGTAATTATATCAGGATCAACAGAGAATTCATAATCCTTATCAGTAACACAGATAGGTGAAGTAGCAAAAGCAGGGTCAGGTTTCATTCTAGCATTAAGAGATTGCCGCTTCCATTTAGCTAATAACTTCTTAAGATCATATCTATCATTGCAAGCTAAAATAGCTCTAGCAGCTTCTTCATCCATAACATAACCCTCAGGAACAACAGGCAATTCATATTTATTAGGGGAAGAGTCTTCATCATCACTATCATCAATATTATCAGTTTCAATAATTTCATTCTCTCTAGCCCTAGCAAGTTGTTCATCAAGAAATTCACCAAGTGGCACAGTAGTATCAAGCATAGAAGTAGTTTCATCATAAGTATCATGCATAGTAGAAGTGGCATCATCAATAACATGCGACATATCAGAATTAATAGCAGAAGCAGGTTTAGGTGTCGCAAGCTTACTCAAAACAGAAGGTGAATCAAGTGCAGAGCTAGATGGCAGTTCCTTACCTCCCCTCGTAGTTAAGGGGTAAATTTTAGTTTTCTCGTCTTTCAAGTTCCTCATAGTGACCAGCAGATATAAATCCCAAGTGACTCAAAGAATAGAGCTATGCTCCCCGGCAACGGCGCCAGAAAATAGTCTTGATAACCCACAAGTATAGGGGATCGCAACAGTTTTCGAGGGTAGAGTATTCAACCCAAATTTATTGATTCGACACAAGGGGAGCCAAAGAATATTCTCAAGTATTAGCAGTTGAGTTGTCAATTCAACCACACCTGGATAACTTAATATCTGCAGCAAAGTATTTAGTAACAAAGTAGTATGGAAGTAACGGTAAAGGTAGCAAAAGTAATATTTTTGGGTTTTGTAGTGATTGTAACAGTAGCAACGGAAAAGTAAATAAGCGAAGAACAATATGTGAAAAGCTTGTAGGCATTGGATCAGTGATGGAGAATTATGCCGGATGCGGTTTATCATGTAACAATCATAACATAGGTGACACAGAACTAGCTCCAATTCATCAATGTAATGTAGGCATGTATTCCGAATACAGTCCTACGTGCTTATGGAAAAGAAACTTGCATGACATCTTTTTTCCTACCCTCCCGTGGCAGTGGGGTCCTAGTGGAAACTAAGGGATATTAAGGCCTCCTTTTAATAGAGTACTGGACCAAAGCATTAACACATAGTGAATACATGAACTCCTCAAACTACGGTCGTCACCGGGAGTGGTCCTGATTATTGTCACTTCGGGGTTGCTGGATCATAACACATAGTAGGTGACTATAGACTTGCAAGATAGGATCAAGAACTCACATATATTCATGAAAACATAATAGGTTTAGATCTGAAATCATGGCACTCGGGCCCTAGTGAGAAGCATTAAGCATAGCAAAGCCATAGCAACATCAATCTCAGAACATAGTGGATACTAGGGATCAAACCCTAACAAAACTAACTCGATTACATGATAAATCTCATCCAACCCATTACCGTCCAGCAAGCCTACGATGGAATTACTCACGCACGGCGGTGAGCATCATGAAATTGGTGATGGAGGATGGTTGATGATGACGACGGCGACGGATTCCCCTCTCCGGAGCCCCGAACAGAATCCAGATCAGCCCTCCCGAGAGGTTTTAGGGCTTGGCGGCAGCTCCGTATCGTAAAACGCGATGAATCCTTCTCTCTGGTTTTTTTCTCCCCGAACACGAATGTATGGAGTTGGAGTTGAGGTCGGTGGAGCGTCAGGGGGCCCACGAGGCAGGGGCGCGCCCCCCACCCTCGTGGATAGGTGGAGGCCCCCTGACGTGGATTATTCTTCCAGTATTTTTTAATATTTTCCAAAAATATGTTCGGTGGAGTTTCAGGTCATTCCGAGAACTTTTGTTTCTGCACATAATTAACACCATGGCAATTCTGCTGAAAACAGCGTCAGTCCAGGTTGTTTCCATTCAAATCATGCAAGTTAGAGTCCAAAACAAGGGCAAAAGTGCTTGGAAAAGTAAATACGACGGAGACGTATCAACTCCCCCAAGCTTAAACCTTTGCTTTTCCTCAAGCAATTCAGTTGACAAACTGAAAGTGATAAAGAAAAACTTTTACAAACTCTATTTGCTCTTATTGTTGTAAATATGCAAAGCCAGCATTCAAGTTTTCAGCAAAGATTATGACTAACCATATTCACAATAACACTTAGGTCTCATGTTTAGTCATATCAATGGCATAATCAACTAGCGAGCAATAATAATAAATCTCGGATGACAACACTTTCTCAAAACAATCATAATATGATATAATAAGATGGTATCTCACTAGACCTTTCTGAGACCGCAAAACATAAATGCAAAGCACCTTCAAAGATCAAGGACTGACTAGACATTGAAATTCATGGTAAAAGATATCCAATCATAGTCATACCCAATATAAATTAATAGTAATGGATGCAAATGATAGCAGCGCTCTGCAGCTGGTGCTTTTTAATAAGTGGGTGATGACTCAACATAAAAGTAAATAGATAGGCCCTTCGCAGAGGGAAGCAAGGATTTGTAGAGGTGCCAGAGCTCGATTTTGAAATGGAGGTAAATAATATTTTGAACGGCATACTTTCATTAAAACAGAAAAGGATCTGCCGTCGAGATACTGCTGGTACTTATAGTGCAGTAGAAGGTCCAAGTCCACCGGCTAAATCTACAAACACAGTATCACCTGCTCCACCAGCTGCAGCATCCGCTTCAACTGTACCAGCATCTCAACGAGTTACTCGTTCATTTGCTCCAGAACTGGCCAGTTCCCAAGCTGCCTTCACACCTAACACTACTTCCGAAGCACTGCTGACACAACAGGACTTGGCAAGATCAGATGAACCTCATGAGCATCAACACCAAGACGGTAACTGACCGAGTCAAGTTGCACTTGCATGCTCCTTTATATGTATTCTCACAGTTTTATGTACACTAGCACCACGACGCAAGCGGAAACATACATCAGGGATAATGCTTAACAGATTAACAAAATCTAAAGGAGGAAGAATGGAGATCCATTTTGAGGCAGGTTTAAAAAGGCCACGTGATGCTAAAGAGTCAGCCAAGTTAGTATCAGAGGCAGCCGTTGTCGTTAGGTGTCATGCACGTATCCTCCCAACGTGGATCCAGTACAGGAATGAGAAAGATAATACCCAGTTTAACACCTTCCTTGACCATTTATCCGTAAGTAATGTTATTCATCGCAATTAGTAATATTGTCTTGCTTTGTCCCATACTTTCTAGCTTCCTCCTAATAAGACCCACATTCTTTTTTCAACAGATGAGGTTCAAGTTGGATCCGAAAGATGATGCAACTAAACAAGCATGCACTCATGTTTTTCAGTATGCTCTGTGACAGTATCGGTACCACCTTAGAAAATCTCACTTTGAAGGCAAGGCTAACAGTGAAATCGCCCAAACATCTCCAGTGGAATATAATACAGATGAAGACTGAACAGCCCTCGTTAAACACTGGTCTGATCCAAAGTATCAGGTAGGCTATATGTATTTGATCAGACCACATATTGAACTTGTATTTAAGTATGTGCCTTACAAGTGTATCTTCTTCTAGGCTAACTATTTGAAGAACAAGACCAACCATTCTGAAGTGAAATTCCAACAGACAACAGGATCTCGTAGCTATATTGCACACTGCGAGGCTCTTGTAAATAACTGCTGCTTCCTTCTTTTTTCTGTGCCATATTATTGTATCTATGTTGACTTGTTCCAAATACGGAGGAAAGCCTATGCGGACCAAAAAGAACCTGAACCGAATGCAGTGCAAATCTTCAAGGATTGCCACACCAGCAAGATGAAGGGCATGAGCACACCAATTCAAGCCGTTGTTGTAAGTCCTTACTCCTCCTGCCTTTGAACTGATTGGTATTGTGATGTGTTCATTTAAGTACTTGCTTTGCAGCCAATGTCAGTTACTCTGTTCACTTTTATACACAGTTGTCTTAACGTATCATTTCACCTTACATGGTTTAAAAGAGATGAACGATATTCTTTTGGTCTTGATCTGTATTCTAGTTGTTATGTTCACGCACGCACACAATGATAAAATAGCATGTTTGTTTTATATCTGTTTGCCCATGATATGAATGATGCCATACTATGTTCATCCTACTTTAAACCATGTGTCTTTATCCTTAGATGTCAACGAATGTGAGGAAATAGACAATACAGTAGGCATGCTACATGGACATATGTTCCAAAAGTGATTTTATTATATAGTTGGCACTACAATACATGCTAATGTATTACAGTAGTTCACCAAAATAAGTTATGTATAAACATGTAACCTACTTTGTTTGTTTTTATCTCATTAGTAACTTATCTGGTACACTAATCTACAAGTTCAAACTTTCAGGAAGCTATGGAAAAAGACTGAACAACCACAACCACCTGAAGGTGACGAAGCTACCACAGGCACAATGTCACCTCTTGCTGCAGTGCGTTAGTATCTCTCCACTAACAGTGCAAAAAGCACCTTCCTGCGTAATTCTGGGTTCATTCTCAAGGTAACCTCGTCCAAATCGCCTACTGAACAAAATCTTCCTACTAGAAAGAGTGATATATATGTGCTCCACACACAAGTCCAATCCCGAATGGACGTCGTTTTGGAAACAAGAATAGTGGTTGACAAATGTCGTCAAGATATGAATGGTTTTGAAACCATACTATCAGACATTTGCTTCGTTGTTCAAGAGCAATTGCGGAAAAAAGGTGAAGATCGTGCTGCTCCATCAGATTCTACAGCCTGAAACATTAGCACTCAGGTCAAATGATATGTGCTTCTATACATCTGATGATGCTTTTATCTCCAAGGACTGTAAACTTTATGCCAACAGGCCTTTTGTTGTGATACAACATTTATGATGTTGCCAAAGGCTGCAATAATTACGATGCTA
The DNA here is from genome assembly GCA_032464435.1 of Aegilops umbellulata. Classification (NCBI taxonomy): domain Eukaryota; kingdom Viridiplantae; phylum Streptophyta; class Magnoliopsida; order Poales; family Poaceae; genus Aegilops; species Aegilops umbellulata. The sequence continues at coordinate 182,798,872 of CP136059.1, forward strand.
TTTTTGTATAGTGTAGGTATATCTTAGTAATGTATTCGGCTGAAAGCTTCGTAGGAGCCCGACATGCCAACATTCGTCGGGCCCATTCCAATTGGGCTAAAAACGATTATGGGCCAAAATTTGCATGTATCCCACTAAAAATATCTGGGCCTAAATCAGCATAAGATTTCATATTTTTCTGGTAGGCATGTGCCCATAGTGGGACTTTAAGAGGCCTAAACATAATTTGGGCCCTCAGTAACAATAGGCCATTTACAGGTGTAAATATCTCGAGCCCATAAAAAACATGGGCCTTTAAAAGACCGAAAGTGAGATTGGGCTCATTTACGATGCGAATCTTTCACAGGCCAAAATTCGGACGGGCCGTAAATGCGCCGACCTAATACACGGGCCTTTAACAGGCCGGAAGTTCGGTCGGGCTAGATTATCGTAATTTTTATATGGTCCATTAATGGGCTCGATGTAACGTTGGGCCACATATGGCCCATGGATTTCATCTGAGTTAATAGGCCGAAAATCACAACAGGTCGAAAGTGGCCCAAATCTATAGTGGGTCTCTAACAGGCCGAATGTCAGACATGGCCGAATAGGACCCAAATCCTTCACGGTCGTTTATGGGCCGAAAGTTTCAATGGCCTATAAATGGGCTCAAATGAAGTAGGACCTTTAACAGGCCGGAAATACACCGGGCCGTAATTCAGCCCATACACTTAGCGGACTATTAACGGGCCAGTAGTGACCATGGGCCGCGATGATGACAAGTTTAGGATAGGCCGTTGATGGGCCAATTTCACACTAGCCGTACGGGCCTTAACTGAGAATGTTGGGCCTTTAGCTGGGCCGGCACATTATGGTCCGCAAAATCTCACGGGCCTTTAGCTGGGCCGGCCCATTATGGCCCGTAAAATCTCGTGGGCCTTTAGCTGGGCCGGCCCATTATGATATGCAAAATCTCGTGGGCCTTTTGCTGGGCTAGCCCATTATGGACCACAAAATCTTGTGGGCCTTTAGTTGGGCCGGCCCATTTAAACTTTATGGGCCACTTTTGGGCCGGTCCACGTGTCAACATATCATAGGCGCATCTCGCCCATTGGATGAGTGACACCTGTGACAACGCGGAGCTGACACGTGTTTCCGTCAGCCAATCAGAATTTTACACGTGGAAAATCCCCATTGGTCCGGGCTGTTAATAGGTTATCGGATCCAAAACCAGACCCGATAGCTTAGCGGCGTTCCGTTACGGTGGATGCCACGTGTCGGTCCCCCTTGATGAAAGCACTTCTGTGACGCGCGATTTATCGTCATGGAAGTGGACACTTCCGTGATGATAATTTTGGTAATGTCATGGAACACTTCTACGACAGCACATGTATGACTATCTTCATTCTGTCATAAATTTGTCATGGATGTACATGCATGACAGAAAACGTGACCTACTGTGACAAACACGTATCATCACGGAAGTGTATTTTTTTGTAGTGTCGATAGTGCGTAAAAACGGTCTACCGAGAATAACTGGACAAGACGGATTGCAATCAATATCAAGAACAATAAAATCTATGGGCACATAGTTCCTATTTGCAAGAATAAGAACATCATTAATTCTTCCCATAGGCTTTTTAATAGTAGAATCCGCCAAGTGCAAATTCAAAGAACATTTTTCAAGATTGGTAAGACCAAGAACATCACATAAAGATTTCGAAATTGTAGAAACACTAGCACCCAAGTCACACAAAGCAAAACACTCATAATTTTTAATCTTGACTTTGATAGTAGGTTCCCATTCATCATGCAATTTTCTAGGGATTGAAACTTCTAATTCCATTTTTTCTTCCAAAGCTTTCATCATAGCATCAAAAATATGTTTAGTAAAAGCTTTGTTTTGTTCATAAGCATGGGGTGAATTTAGCATGGATTGCAACAAAGAAATACAATCAATCAAAAAACAACTATCATAATTAATGTCTTTGTAATCCAAAATAGTGGGTGCATCACTAACTAAAGTTTTGACCTCTCCAAACCCACTTTCATCAATTTTCTCAACAAGATTTTCACCCTCCGAAATATTGGGACGCCTTCTACCTAAAGTTGACTCTTCTCCAGTCCCTTTTTCATCAATCTTATCTTTACTAAACAAGGAATCAATAGAAGAAACACCAACCATTTTAAGATCTTCATCAGTTTTACCTTCTAATGAGATTGGTTTAGCGGCCATTTGATTTACTAAGGTAGCTTGTGCATCGGATATTTTTTCTAACAAACTTTCAGCAAAAGCATACTTAGATTGGAGATTTCAAACTTCTCTACTATTCATCAAGTTGTTTTGTGATAGCATCTAACACAACAGAGTGCTCCTTAAGTTCTTCGGTAAACTACTTGTTATGCTCAAATTGTGTAGTCGTGTATTCCTTAGTATTTTTCTCAATTTCAAGCAAAATATTGGGGTAAGGAACATCTTAGTATTTTCTTTGAGGCATCATGATTATGCAAACAAGAACGCACACAAAAACAGATCCGGCAAGAAGATGGCGAACGGAAAAGAGGGGCGAATAAAACGGCAAATTTTTCTGAAGTGGGGGAGAGGAAAACGAGAGGCAAATGGTGAATAATGTAAATTGCGAGGAGATGAGTTTGTGATTAGGAACCTGGTTATGTTGAAGATCCTCCCCGGCAACGGCGCCAGAAATTCCTTTTGATTGCTCCCTGACTATAGCGCGAGAAAGCTCATGTCTGCTAGGACTACGTTGGTATTTCCCCAAAGAGGAAGGGATGATGTAGCACAACGAAGGTAGGTATTTCCCTCAGTGATGAAACCAAGGTTATCGAACCAGTAGGAGAACCAAGCAACACAACGTAAACAACACCTGCACACAAATAACAACACCTCGCAACCCGACGTGTTAAAGGGGTTGTCAATCCCTTTTGGGTAACGATGCTAGAAATTGTAATAGATTGAAATAATAGATCACATATAAAATAAAGTGCAGCAAAGTATTTTTGTATTTTTTGTTTAATAGATCTGAATAAAAATGCAAAGGAAAAGTAGATTGCAAGCAAATATATGAGAAAGAAGACCCGGGGCCATAGGTTTCACTAGTGGCTTCTCTCAAGAAAATAGCAAACAGTGGGTAAACAAATAACTGTTGGGCAATTGATAGAACTTCAACTAATTATGACGATATCCAGGCAATGATCATTACATAGGAATCACGTGTAAGATCGGTAGACCGACTCCTGCCTGCATCTACTACTATTACTCCACACATCGACCGTTATCCAGCATGCATCTAGTGTATTAAGTTCATGGAAAAACGGAGTAATGCAATAAGAACGAAGACATGATGTAGACAAGATCCATTTATCTATTGCGTAGATATAGATCCCATCTTTTTATCCTTACTAGCAATGATACATACATGTCGTTTCCCTTTCTGTCACTTGAATCAAGCACCGTAAGATCGAACCCACTACCGGGCACCTCTTCCCATTGCAAGATAAATAGATCAAGTTAGCCAAACAAAACCCAAATATCGAAGAAGAAATATGAGGCTATAAGAGATCATGCATATAAGAGATCAAAGAAACTCAAATAACTTTCATGGATATAAAAAGATATAACTGATCATAAACTTGAAGTTTGTCAGATCCCAACAAACACACTGGAAAAAGAGTTACATCATATGGATCTCCAAGAGACCATTGTATTGAGAATTCAGCGAGAGAGAGAGGAAGCCATCTAGCTACTAACTACGGACCCGTAGGTCTACAAAGAACTATTCACGCATCATCGGAGAGGCACCAATGGAGGTGGTGAACCCCATCCGAGATGGTGTTTAGATAGGATCTGGTTGTTGTGGACTCTACGGCAGCTGGATGAATATTTCTTCGACTCCCCTAGGGTTTCTCGATTTTTGGGGTATTTATAGAGCAAAGAGGCGGTCCAGGGGGCACCCGAGGTGGGCACAACCCACCAGGGCGCGTCTGGGCCTCCTGGCGCGCCCGGGTGGGTTATCCCCTCCTCGAGACTCCCCCCCAGGTGCAACCAGGGCCCAACTTCTTCCTTTTGGTCCATAAAAAATCATCGTGAAGTTTCATTGCATTTGGACTCTGTCTGATATTGATTTCCTGTGATGTAAAAAACATGCAGAAAACAGCAACTGGCACTTGGTACTATCTCAATAGGTTAGTACCAAAAAATAATATAAAATGATTATAAAACATCCAAGATTGATAATAAAACATCATGGAACAATCAAAAAATTATAGATACGTTGGATACGTATCACCGCGCACGCCTCGGTGACCCATCTTAGCCTATGGCGGTGGCCAGGCCATCCCTCTACTCCCACACATTCTCTGACGGTGGCAGTTCCACCGGCCCACCCTGCACCCGAACAAGTCAACCCTCGTACTCCCCTCCGCCTGCGCATTCTCCGGCTCCGGTTCTTCCAGTGCGAGGTCTCGACGTAGTCCTCCGCCTTGGTACTCTCGCCTCTGCGCCGCCGTCTGTTGTTCCCAACATGGTCAACAAAACGAGAGGAATCGGGAGACGAGCATGTTCGTCGAGAGGCTGACAATCCGGGCCCACCATGTCCATGGCCTAGGTTTTGTTGTTTAACACGCGCAACCCACGACATGCAGACACAGTTGATCCAACAGGTTTCAACTTTTTTTGGGGTCCAGCAGGTATCAAGCGGCCTCTGGGCCTCCCAGCCTAGCTTGTCTATAACATCAGCAACCCAAGTTATGTTTGTTTTTTCAAGACAACACGCAGCTCAGTTCTATTTTTCTATAAGAATGCAAAACTGAACCTATGTTTTCCCTTCTATAATAGTACATATTTATATCTTATTTTATTACATATATAATACAAACAACATAAGGTTCCGTTAAACCTGTCATTTGTCCAATAATTGCATAGACCTTCCCACTTCCTTTATTTTTCATTTTTATTAATCATATATCTGAATTTTCTCCCACTTTGTTTTTCGATGTAATCTAAGTTTTCTCCCAGTAGTTTTCCCTATAACCAACTCCATTGTCCCACGTCTAGCCTAAAAAATAATAATACCCCATGTCCAATTAACTCATCAAATTAAACTGATATTTTATTTCATAAATTGAAAGTTCTTACAAAATAATAATAATAATTTTTTATATAAAACTTGGCAAGTTAACTCCTGGTGATTGCATACGTAAGCTTGCAAAGATTTTACTGACCTATCAGTAATAGACGTGCAATCATGTGTTTGTGTTTTTATAACATTTCTCCGTCAAGCCCAACATGATATTTTCACCCAACCCAGAAAGTCCGTGGATTTCAAAAAAAATGCAAATGGCCTTTAAATTCTAACATAATATATAAATGGGCTGCATAGACTCTACATCATTGTTTCACCCAGCCCACCAAATGGACTAAAAAACCAAATGGACTGGCTGACATGTGGGCCAATAGATAGAAGCCTAAGCACTTTCGCAAAAAATACAAAGGTCGAAGCCCAAGCAAGGTGTTTGATTTACATCCAACGGCTGGCATTCTTCTTCAATCTCTCGTCTTCTTCCTCCAGCGCTGCCGGGACCGCCTACTCCAGCCTCCGGCATCCAGCGATGCTGTTTCACGCGCCTCGCAGCAAAACGCTACCCCACCGATGGCCAGACCATCCCTCCACTCCTCCGCACCTCCTATTATTCTCTACCGAGTGTAGGCCCACCCCGCACCCAAACCAGTCAAGTTTCCCACTCCTCTCCATCTGCGACTCCACTGCCGCGTCTTCCCCATCTCTAGGTCGTTCCGGTCTGGGGCCTCGCCGTCCACCGAGCTTGGTGCACTCGGCACAGCATGGTCAAGGTGGTTAACAAGCAAGAGTCATCGGAAGATGACTATACGTGAAGAGGCTGACAGTGGAGACGCACCACGCCCATGGATGCATGCATGCAACTGCATCCTTTTTACCTTGAAAAATACTATTTTCTCCCCCTAACAGCTAGGCCCACCAACTACATCTTCGCACGCAAGGAAGTGCGTCCTTATTACGGGAAAAAATGATTCGTCCCCCTAACAGCTGGGACCCATCAAATATATCTTCGCACGCAAGGAAGTGCCTGCTTATCCTCCCTGACAGTCGGGACCCACCAGATCGAACCGTACATAGGGTTGTCTCTCTGGCCGCGAGCATGTACGTACATACTGGTCGATCGATCTCTCTGCAAGGATGAGCTGTGGCCGAGCAAGGAGCGGCACGTGTGACATAGCAGTTGAGGCAGTCCTGTATAAATCGTGTACACGTATGTACAGGCACGCTGCCAGAAAGTAAATACGGCTATGTATGTACATATGGGCGGGGTCTCGAACGTGTACAGCGATGGTGTCCTGTTCATCTACAACCAACCGGCTAGGTCGGAACGAAGGAAACTGCGTCGTGTTCACCGGGAGGCAAGTGACTGGGTCGGAATGCGTCCTGTTCATCGAGAGCCAACCGACTTGGACGGAACAGCCCAAAATGGGTCCTATTCATCGACTCGGGGTCTCGCATCCCGCAAAACATAGGAAACAGAGTTCTGTTTGACCGCCTACGGTCAAAACGGGGTCCTGTTCATCGGGAGGGGTCTTGCATACTGCAAAATAGAAGAAACGGACTTCTCTCCAACCACGTACGGTCAAAATGGGGTCCTATTCATCGGGAGGGGTCTGGCGTACCGCAAAACGGAGGAAACATACTTCTCTCAACCGCCTACGGTCGACACAGGGTCCTGTTCATCGGAGGGGTGTGGGGCGTACCGCAAAACGGGACTCCACGGGCTATTGTCCATCCAGCCTCCACAGGGTCCTGTTCATCCACCCCAACCTGCTGGGTGTGTGGCGGCCTCCTCGGGGTCTTGTTCATCCAGCGGCAACCACCTACACACGGCCGGGGTCCTGTTCATAAAACCCCCACCATGAGTTGTTCATCCGCAGCCAACCCAACCAGCTCGACTCACCACGTCTCGACTCGTTCTACATATCGCGCGTGCGGCAGCAACAGGCACTCTTCATCCAGAGGCAACCCAACGGGCTATCTAGCAACGTCTCACATGGGGGTTCGATCGGCTTCAGTAAGTAGCAACTGCGATCGATCAGGTTTAGTTAGCAGCGAAGGAGTCAGTCGAGTTCAGTTAGCAGCGAAGGGATTGATCGGTCGACTTCAGTATGTAGCAGCACGCGATCGCTCGGGTTCAGTAAAGTGAACGCCTATGTCCCAGGTTCAGTTATAGCAACACGGCTAGCACAAGGCACGCGTATGAGAGAAAAGCGCAAACCACAATGGATCGCTCAGCCCCGACCAACCCACCGTAACTGGGAACTCCGCGAAAGTATCCTCACCATCATTTCTACCATGATTTTTTATGTCATGGACGGCCCAAATAATGTCATGCAGGTATGTCCCCGCCCCGCCCAGGACGAAAAGCCCATTTTATGTCATGATTTTTTGTATAGAAGTAGGAGCCCACCACATCTATGATGATGCGTGGTTTTGTCACAATTATCATCATAGAAGTGTCATAAGCATGACAGGAAAAAATTGTTTGGCCCAAAATGTCACGGATGTGTCCTTTTTTGTAGTGTAACAGAGATAATCGCCTCCTCCAGCTGACCCACCGTTTGCTTCAGCTCCTGGTTCTCCCATTGCAGCTTGTTCAGGGCCTCAGGGACGGACTCCAGCTTCCTCAGGGAGTCCATAATCAGCACGAGCATGGTCTTGTTTGATGATCGTCACATAATAGGCTCACATGGCATGTTTGCCATAGGAATGTCATCAGTATGTCCGATGTCATCATTGTCGGCCACCGCATCTTCAGTTCTGTGCACCAATTTGGGCTAGTACTGCTCGTGCTTGGTTCTACACAAAATCTTCATGACAGGTGAACAGACTTCACCCAGTAGAGCCTGTATGTATGGTGCGAAAGGAAGGCTACAACATTTACCCGCGCTTGCCATCTTCATCTCGGTGAAAATGAAGTGCATTACATGGAAGTCCTCCTTTTTGTGGAACTGCATCAGCAGGTTGGCAGCCCATCTGCGGACACCCCCTTTGTCGCCCATCACTGTGTGCTGCAGCACACGAGAGAGACCACAAGCCTAGGGTGCATGAACTTTAGATTACCGACCAAATTCTTTATGGGTTGTCGCCCCCTCAACATAGAATGGCAGCAGCTCGTCGGACTTTAGGGGCTCCCGAGCTTCGTGAATCCTTTTCTTCAGCTATTCCTTTTCATCATCCAGCGTAGGTAGGCCAAGAACTTTTGCAAAATGGTCGTACGTCGCCTCAAAATTTTTACTATCAGTCATCCAGTGCATGGTCATAGTTGGCTCGTCCACAAACAGGGTGGAGTAAAACTGCATGATCGCCTCCTCGCACCAACCCTTTCTGAAAGTGGTCACGCCAAACACTCCTCTGTCTATGCATGCCTACACCAAGCCAGCAAAATAGTCGTTCTGTCTTACATGATCCCAATCGATGGTCTTCATCTCTACCACACGATTCTTCAACCTGAAAGCACAAGTGCTCCCTGGGTGGTTTTGGTAATTAATGTCAACATATCTCTTGTTGGACTAACACTTTTACCTAGTATGTTTTAGATAAGTTCAACAATGTAGTGGCATGGACTAGAGGATGTGGAACCCCTTCAAGATGCTAAGGATAAAGGATTGGCTCAAGCTTCAAGATCAAGACTCTACATTTTCTATTTTAGTGATCCAAGATCGCATTGAGTCTATAGGAAAAGCCAATACTATCAAGGAGGGATGAGGTGTTGCTTAATGAGCCTCTTGCTTCATGTGCTTAGTGATATGCTCCGAAATCCTCAACTACCTTCCCACATCCACATATGACCTAAACCAAAAGTCAAACTTGGCCCCACCGATTCTTTCTATCCGGAGCCACCGAGTTTCAAATGTCATAGCCACTGCCACAAACCCTAGCAAATCGGTTTCACCGATAGGGATCTCGGTCTCACCGAGATGGGATTGTAATCTCTCTGTGTATGTCCATTACCAAAATCGGTGTCACCGAGTTTGAGCAATCGGTACAACCAAGATTACAATGCAAACCCTCTAGTTAGCTTATTACCAAAATAGGTCCCACCAAATTTGTGTAATCGGTCTCACCGAGTTTGCCTGACCAACTCTCTGGTTAGCTTATTACCAAAATCGGTCCCACCGAGTTTGTGTAAACGGTCACACCGAGATTACGTTATGCCCTAACCCTAACCATATCGGTCCTACCGAGTTGCATCTCAGTCCCACCGAAAATCCTAACGGTCACTAGGTTTGCTAATTCGGTCCGACCGAGTTTAACCATTCGGTCCCACCGAGTTTGGCAAATTGTGTGTAACGGTTAGATTTTTTGTGGAGGCTATATATACCCCTCCACCCACTCTTCATTCATGGAGAGAGCCATCAGAACATATCTACACTTCCAATACACATTTTCTGAGAGAGAACTACCTACTCATGTGTTGAGCTCAAGATATTCCATTCCAACCATATGAATCTTGATCTCTAGCCTTCCCCAAGTTGCTTTCCACTCAAATCTTCTTTCCACCAAATCCAAATCCTGTGAGAGAGAGTTGAGTGTTGGGGAGACTATCATTTGAAGCACAAGAGCAAGGAGTTCATCATCAACACACCATTTGTTACTTCTTGGAGGTTGGTGCCTCCTAGATTGGCTAGGTGTCACTTGGGAGCCTCCGACAAGATTGTGGAGTTGAACCAAGGAGTTTGTAAGGGCAAGGAGATCGCCTACTTCGTGAAGATCTACCGCTAGTGAGGCAAGTCCTTCGTGGGTGACGGCCATGATGGAATAGACAAGGTTGCTTCTTCGTGGACCCTTCGTGGGTGGAGCCCTCCGTGGACTCGCGCAACTGTTACCCTCCGTGGGTTGAAGTCTCCATCAACGTGGATGTACGATAGCACCACCTATCGGAACCACGCCAAAACATCCGTGTCTCCAATTGCGTTTGAATACTCCAAACCCTTCCCTTTACATTCTTGCAAGTTGCATGCTTTACTTTCCACTGCTCATGTACTCATTGCATGCTTGCTTGATATGTGTCGTGTTTGTTAAATTTGTGCTTAAAATCCACCTAAACTTAAGAATATTAAAAACTGCAACTTTTGGCACCTAGTGTCTAATCACCCCCCCTCTAGACACCTCTTCTCGATCCTTTCAATTGGTATCAGAGCTTTGGTCTCCATTGCCTTGGTTTAAACACCTTTGGAGGAAGATGGGTGTGTCTACTTTAGGGAGTCTTAGACATAGAGTGCCTATTGTTGATGGAGAGTATTTTCATGAGTGGAAAAATGAAATGCTTGAGATTTTCAATGAATATCACTTGAACAAGTACATTGCTAGCCCTTGTGCACCTCACATTGATCCCTTGCATCCCACACCCGAAGAAGTTGTTGACATGATTCACAATCTTAGAACCATCAATCTTATCATAAGAGGATTGCCCAAAAATTTGATTGCTAGTTTGCCTACTCTTGATTGTGCCTATACTATATGGAAATTTCTTGAGGAACGGTTTCCCGATTATTCCTTAAAAAATTTAGATGAAATTATCCATAAGTCTATTGCTTTGAGTAAGATGAACTCTAGTGATCCTAGTTTTGGTGATTGTCTATTTGAGCTTACCAATCTCATTCGTGCTAAAGGAAATGTTGGAATCATTAGCGACATCATATCCGAAGCTATTAGAATTCATAAAGGTAACCACTTTGATGATCATTTATCTAATGAATTACCCTCTCTAGGAATTGATCAATCACAAGATGATGTTGAACATGGATACTATGATGACGATGATGATAGTGACTATGATCTTGATGATGCAATGAGACATTTTGGTCTTATGGCAAATCTTCGTGGTTACATGGCTGGAGGAAAGGAATGGGTCCTTGATAGTGGATGTACTGATCATATGACCGGATATGAAGATATGTTCCTTGAGCTTGCTGAAAACAACGACCCTCGAAAATATGTCACTTTTGGTGATAATTCAAAGGGTAAGGTGGTTGTCCTCGGTAAGGTGGCCATCTCACATGATAGCTCCATACAAAATGTCATGCTCGTTGAATCCCTTGGATACAATTTACTTTCAGTTTCTAGACTTGCGGATTTCGGTTTCAATGTCCTATTCACTGAAGTAGATTGCCAAGTGTTTCGTAGAGACAACCATAAAATGGTCTTTCCTGGTATACGTAGAGGAGATCTTTACATTGTTGATTTCACTAAAAAGGCTCAACCTAAAACTTGCTTAATTGCTAAATCTTCTAAAGGCTGGTTGTGGCATAGAATACTAGGTCATGTTGGAATGCGAAATCTTGATAAGCTTATTAAAGGTGACATATCCTTGGAATAAACGATGTCATATTTGACAAGGATAGACTTTGTAGTGCTTGTCAAGCAGGAAAACAAGTTGGAGGAACTCACCGCGCAAAGAACATCATGACCACAAGAAGACCACTCGAGCTACTTCACATGGATCTCTTTGGTCCAAATGCCTACAAGAGTCTCAGTGGTAACTCATTTGGTCTAGTCATAGTTGATGATTTTTCAAGATTTACGTGGGTGTTCTTTCTTGATGACAAGTCGCAGGTCCAAAAGATCTTCAAAAAATTCACTAGGAAGGCCCAAAATCAGTTTGACATGAAGATCAAGAAGGTTCGGAGTGACAACGGAACGGAGTTCAAGAACGCAAATGTGGACACCTTTCTTGACGAAGAAGGGATTTCACACGAGTTCTCGTCTACATACACACCTCAACAAAATGGAGTTGTTGAGAGGAAGAACTGGACTCTTATCGAGATGGCAAGAATGATGCTTGATGAGTACATGACGCCAAAACACTTTTGGGCGGAAGCGGTTGAGACAGCTTGTCATGCAACAAATCACTTGTATCTTCACAAGCTACTCGGCAAGACGGCATAGGAGCTCCTCACCGGTAACAAACCCCAAGTTGGATACTTTCGAGTATTCGGCTCAAAGTGCTACATTCTTGATAAGCATCGTCTTTCTAAATTTGCTCTTAAGTCTCATGAAGGTTTCCTACTTGGTTATGGCTCAAACTCTCACACTTACCGTGTCTACAACAATTTCACCCGAAAGGTTGAAGAGACGGTAGATGTGAAGTTTGATGAATCTAACGGCTCGCAAGTAGAGCAATTGCCAATTGATGTAGGAGACAAAGACCCTTCGGAAGCAATTCAAGACTTGTCCATTGGCAAGATTCGTTCAAAGGAAATGAAGGAAAGTACCTCGTCCATCCAAGTGGAAGCTTCTACCTCACGACAAGGTGAACCAAGAGTTGATACGGAAGCATCCACAAGAGAGACACGCCAAGATGAAGAAAGCGAGGAAGTACACCAAGATGAACATCAACAACCTCCTTCTCCACCACGACAAGAGAACAACAACGTCAACAATGAAGAAGGCCAAGAAGAAGAACAAGATGAAGAGGATGTTCCACCCTGACCCAAGCAAAAGCTTTCACGAGTTCGAGCAAGAATTGCCAAAGATCATCTCGTCGAGCAAATCTACAATGATATTCAAACCGGGAGAATCACTCGCTCTAAAACTCGTTTAGCTAACTTTTGTGAACATTACTCATTCATCTCTAGCATTGAACCTATGAAGGTTGAAGAAGCATTGAAGGATCCGGATTGGATAAACGCTATGCATGAAGAGCTACACAACTTTGAGATAAATCAAGTGTGGACATTGGTCGAGAAGCCCGACAACAACCACAACATCATTGGTACCAAATGGGTGTTTCGCAACAAGCAAGATGAAGATGGACAAGTGGTTCGCAACAAAGCACGTCTTGTCGCCCAAGGCTACACACAAGTTGAAGGTATGGACTATGGTGAGACATATGCTCCCATTGCTAGACTTGAGTCCTTTCGCATCTTACTTGCCTATGCTAATCACCATGATATCACCGTGTACCAAATGGACATTAAAAGTTCTTTTCTAAATGGAAAAATTGAGGAGGAAGTTTATGTTAAGCAACCTCCCGGCTTTCTCAATCCTAAGAAACCTAATCATGTTTACAAACTTCACAAAGCCATTTATGGTCTTAAACAAGCTCCTAGAGCATGGTATAAATGCTTGACCAAGTTCCTTACTGAAAAAGGCTTTGACATTGGTAAAATTGATTCTACTCTTTTTACTAAAAGGGTTAATGAAGAACTATTTGTGTGCCAAATTTATGTTGATGATATCATATTTGGTTCAACTAACCCTCATTTTAGTGAGAAGTTTGGAAAGCTAATGTCGGAGAAGTTTGAGATGTCTATGATGAATGAACTCAAATTTTTTCTCGGTTTGCAAATCAAGCAAACTAAGGAAGGTACCTTTGTCTCTCAAACGAAGTACACCAAAGACTTATTCAAGAAGTTCAATATGAAATAATGCAAAGGTATGACTACACCCATGACTACTAGTGGACATCTTGATTTGACCAAAGATGGTGAACCGGTTGATCAAAAGGTTTATCGCTCTATGATTGGTTCATTGTTATATCTATGTGCCTCTCGTCCCGATATTATGCTAAGTGTGTGCATGTGAGCACGATATCAAGCTGCTCCTAAAGAATGTCATCTTAAAGCTGTGAAAAGGATAGTGAGATACTTAATCCATACACCAAATTTTGGCATTTGGTATCCTAAGAGGTCCTCTTTTGATCTTGTTGGCTATTCTGATTCGGACTATGCCGGAGACAAGGTTGATAGAAAGTCCACTTCGGGTACTTGTCAATTCCTTGGTAGATCTCTTGTGTCTTGGTCTTCCAAGAAACAAAACTCGGTATCCTTATCCACCGCCGAAGCGGAATATATTGCCGCTGGTTCATGTTGTGCTCAATTACTTTGGATGACCCAAACTCTTAAAGATTATGGGATATATGTGAAACATGTTCCATTTCTATGTGACAATGAAAGTGCTATTAAGATTGCTCACAACCCCGTGCAACATTCTCGAACTAAGCATATTGAAGTTCGTCATCATTTCATTCGAGATCATGTTGCCAAAGGGGACATTAACCTTAAGCATGTTCGCACCGATAAGCAATTGGTGGATATATTCACTAAACCACTTGATGAGAAAGTGTTTTGCAGGTTGAGAGGTGAATTGAACATCATTGATGCTTCAAACTTGGAGTAGGAACTCCATTTGATACATGCGGGGCATGAGCCTATGACTAATCCTCGATATTTCTCTTATGATGCTATTCATGTGTCTTGGATATATTTGTACCTTGCATGTTATCTAACCCGTGTAGGTACTTGGTTGAATCTAATTCTATGAGATTGCAACTCACTCACATCTTGAGCAATCTCTACATCACCAAGTCTCTACACAATGGTGGTTGAAGACAAGGAAGCACGAAACCATTCAAACATATCCTTTGGCAAATTCTATGTTGAGTCTCATGATTGTCATTTTGGATACACAAGTGCTCTTCCTTGCAAAGCTAACCCATGTAGGTAGATGAACTCAAACTCCAAGTGGTGCTCCCAACTCTGGATGAACTACATCAACCTTGAGCAACCCACACAAGTTCAACTACATGAGCAAGATCAACACCACCACCCAAGGTAGGTTATTCCATCTTAGAGAAGCTTTACTCCAAGTCATGAGTCAAAGCAACTCGACAAGATGATAATACATCAAGATGCTTAAACGAAAAATGGTAACCCCATTTTGAGCTTAAACGATGAGTATGACCTATGATCAAGTGCTCTCACTTGGCTCCTATGTCAATATACTCTAACATAGGTGACTTTGTCGCCGCCCAACTCTAGATGAAGTTCTCTTGTGTTCTTTTCTGTGTTATTGCATTTGTCTCTTGCATATTTGTTTCCCCTTTCAAAAAAAACTTCATCTAGATCTTTTAGTCTCTTTTCTTTTCTTTTTGTTCTGCATTTTCTGCACCCAATTCATTGCAAATCTTTCAGTTAATTCCTTGCAAATCCTTGTGAGATCTTACTTGTCTAGCGAGCTGAGGTGACAAGTGGTTTCACTCTGACGAACTCGGTCACACCGATTTGTTCTCTTCGGCCCAACCGAAATCTTTCGGTGCAACCAAAGCACACAACTTGGAGTCACCGATTTCACCATGGGAAAACCAACTTGCCGTTTATTCCTGATTTTTGTTTGCTCCAGCTCCACTCAATGATTCTTGTCCTCTACCAGCATCATATTAGACATGATGCCTTGCTTTGTGACTCAAGGACCAACCCATTTGTATCACATGTCTAGAAGAGCCCTTCTTGGAAATTGATGTCAAAGGGTGAGAGAGAGATCACATCAAAGCTTAATCTTTCCTATAGGGGGAGAAAGAGAGAATACTCAGGGGGAGAAAGTAATATCATCAAAGACCCCAGATGCTTGGTGTTCAAGAGGAGAGATGTCACATGTCTTTAAGAGGGGAAAGAAATGTTTGTTTGCTTGCTTTAGCTCAAGCTCTGTTGTTTCTTTTCTGTTGCTCTGATTTTCTGTTCCTATCTTCTCCCAATATCTCATGTTAGATTCATGGGGAGCAAGACATGTAAGGGAAGGAAATCTCTGATTTTATTGCATATCTTTACCTTTCGGGACATGTCTATATCCAATGTGGTACTTAGTACTCACTCTACATGTCATCCCACTCTTGGTTCTCTTGTGGTTTCTCTTGTTTGCTCTGGTCAGTAGGTGTATCTATGTTATTTAACCTTGTCTGCGCAGGTTCATCCCATCTTAGGCCAACTCAAGACCACAAGGTAAGTATATGCATCACAGTCATGTGAATCAGAAGTTCTTGCTGATGTACATACTGTTTGCAAGAAGGACTCATAAGCATGAAGGTACATGTCTCATATTCACATCATTTGCTCTGATGCATATAGCCAATATACATGTAACACATTGATCACTCTGTCATGCTTATGCATTCACATGCTCCTATATTCCATCTTTACATGATTGCATACATGTAGGGGGAGCCTATGCATGTTACATGTCTTTCTAAAGCTTTACTTGCTATTATCTATCTTTATCTAAAGCTTTGATGTATGTTGTCATCAATTACCAAAAAGGGGGAGATTGAAAGCTAAAGTGCTCCCTGGGTGGTTTTGGTAATTAATGTCAACATATCTCTTGTTGGACTAACACTTTTACCTAGTATGTTTCAAATAAGTTCAACAATGGAGTGGCATGGACTAGAGGATGTGGAACCCCTTCAAGATGCTAAGGATAAATGATTTGTTGACACGGAATTTCGCCGAAGAAAATACAGAATGATATCTATTATCAAAATATGATAAAGGAAAATTATATAAAAGAATGGCGAATTGCCGAATAGACCGAGGAAATGATTATGATGAATTTTGGGTTGCTCAGTATGAAATAGCAGTCACAATAAATAAATAAATAAACAAAGCGTCACTTATAGCTGCAAAATTCATTTACTCGTGAAATTATAATTAGCACGCACGCACGGTACCAGTGGTGACGGTTGGCCGATGCAAACTTAAAAATAGTCACAATGGCACTAATATTGCCAAAATATCAATAATATTCTAAATGTCGGTTTTTTCACGTCGATGATGTAAAATATCATTGCGATGCATAAATATATATCGCACTAACAAAATATACATGCGGTATATAAATAAATAAATGAATAAATAAACGGCATTTCTAGTGGGGTATCGACCCATATATATTCGGTTAGAAAATATTCGCTGAACATATGCTCATCTCATATCATATATGACATTAGACTTTGAACTGCCGAGAAAATAATTAAACGCGCACACCCTCATACATATAAGCCTTAATGAGACACTAATAACTAATCAGGTTTAGTGGCCCATTAAAAAATACAGCCACGTTGCATGGCTGTACACTTATGCATGCATGCTCAACAGTGACAAGGCCCAAAAGTTGATTAAAATAATCAAGCCCACACGGTGACCGGGAATACATGGGCTAATTACGCTAGTGGCCGGTTCAAAGCTCAGTCAACTTGTGATTAAGAAATAAATAAATTGAAGAAAGGAGCCACCCGCTCCACGATCCCACGAGCTCTGGAGGACGTGGGCGGGCGTACGAGAGCCTTCGCTGCTCTTTGGCTCCTATAAATACATGCCTACCTAGCGTACAGAGTGGTTGGTGATCCATTGCGCTCATCTCTTTTCCTAATCGCTCCGCTGTGCTGCCGCTAGTGTTGTTGTGCTGCCCGCTGCTGCTGCAAGGCCATCGTCCGGTCAGGAGCCTGAGAAAGGTAAACAAGGTGGGAATCATGATCCTCCTCTAATCTTCTTGCTCCTCCCTATATCTCTCATCATGTTCATCTTTCTCCTTGGTTGATCATTGTGATATAAACCAAGGAGCATGCCCATGTGTCCTCATCTTGACATCTTGCCTTGGCTAATCATCGCGATACGAGCCAAAGTGTAATTATGTTCAGGAAAGGAAAATTTGTCCTTGGTTGATCATCGCGAGACGAACCAAGGAACATATCTCACATATTTTCATCTCGACATTTTTGCCTTGGCTGATCATCATGATATAAGCCAAAGTGCCAATATGTTTAAGAGAGGAAAATTTACCCTTGGTTGGTCATTGTGTTACAAACCAAGGAGTATTCCCCCATATATATTCATATTGATATTTTGCCTTGGCTGATCATCGTGATACGAGCCAAAGAGCACTTATATTTAAGAGAAGAAAATTTGTCCTTGGTTGATCATTGTGATACAAACCCAAGAGCATTCTCCATATAGCCCTATCTTGACATTTAGCCTTGGCTGATCATCATGATACAAGCCAACGTGCGAATATGTTTAAGAACAACAAAAATACTCCTTGGTGGATCATGATACAAACCAAGAAGCTTACAACATATAATTTCATCTTGTCATCTTTGCCTTGGTTGATCATCGTGATACAAGCCAAAGTGCGATTATGTCAAAGAGGATAAATTTCACTCATTGGTTGATCATGGCGAACTAAACTAAGGAGGATATATTTTCCCTTCGATCGTAGATGGGAGCGACGCAAAGGTAAAGCTCGGGGAAAAACAAATATGAAACATACCCAAACTCTAGATGATCTTCTACATAAAATCATAGAATAAATATGTGCCTACAAACATGCACTCTTCATTTGTTTGAGTTGCACAAAACAAGACAATGTAAATTGTGCGTGTACCTTCAATCTAGAGTATGAAAATGTATAAATTGAGTGCTCGCCAAATTATGTTTCAAGCCTCTTGTTGGTTACACTGCGGACATACATGCTATGCCACGTCAGTAGTAATACAAACAGGAAGATACAAATGTTATTTGCATTTGTCATATAGATGATTAAATGAGCATACTCCAATGCATATAAAATGTGCTAAGTGAAATCCAACGTGTAGACACGAGATAATGAAAATACTAGTTGTCTCGGTCCACACTTAAATATAATATGCCCATAAAAGAAAATGAATATGTGTAGGTTAAGTTAAAAATGTAATCCTACATATCTAAAATATGAAATCTAGAGCGTACCGACTCTATGCAATACGCATATACTGTCCACTGATGGTTAGAGTATATGCATATGACCCACAAAAAAAATGAAAGATATTGCATCTAGCTCGCTTTAGTCCTAACCAAAAGAGACTGATTTGCCTAGCAGATGCTATCATCAAACGTACCAAACCAAATCAAACAAGATAACATATGGGATGGTTCTGATACTAGAACCCCTTTTATTAAATTTCAATGCATGCGCAAAGGCCAACATGTATTAAATCATGTGCCCCATCATCTCATGCATGGTCATATATGCATCAATAAAAGATGAACATGCATGTATTATGTGGATACTGATCTTCTAGTCGACTCATCACTCGTTAAAATGAAATGGCTTGAAAGTTGATTAAGATAGCCGCATTGTCATACTAGCATATGTTGGTTAAGTCGACTACAAAAATTAGTTGTCCAATGCATAAAAGCATGCATTGCACTCGTACTCTACGTACTGCTCATAATAGTACAAGAGTAAAAATATAAATGAAAAAGACACATGATAACTTGAAGAAAATCGAGAATGCTTCCCCGAGCACACCGGCGTCAATGACAGCGAGGAGGAGTGATTGTTCTTTATCATTTTGTAGTAGTCATGTGTTGCAATTCTATGTAATAGGATAGTTGGAATTCTTAATCAGGGGTTTTCTCTTCGGAGATGTAATTAACAGAATTTTCATGTAAATGTAAGAGTTCTGGAACTATTTAACAGACTGAAGAAATTAAACTGAGGAAATTGAGAAAGTCTTACAGTCAAAGTCTTCAAACACAGATATGATAAACAAACAGCACACTACTCAGGAAATGAAAGAGTTGAGGAAATAGAACCAGTAAGCTTGGTGAAGACAATGATTAGGTAGACCAATTCCAACTGCTGTCTCAGTTGTACATCTGGTTGGAGCGGCTGAGTATTTAAACTCGGGGACACCCAGTCTCGGACACACAGTCCTCACCGTATTCTCCTTGAGCTAAGAACACACAGTCCTCGCCCAATCGCTCGTGGTAAGTCTTCAGGTGACTTCCAAACCTTCACAGACTTGGTCACTCGGTGATCCACAATTCCTCTTGGATGCTCTAGACCTTGACGCCTAACCGTCTGGAAGAAGCACAGTCTTCAAAGGTAACAAGCGTCGGATCCACGCAGGATCAATCTCTTCAGTGATGCTCAATCACTTTGGGTTTGTAGGTGTTTTGGGTTTGGGTTTGGATTTTCCTCACTTGATGATTTTTGCTCAAAGTCCTCAGAGGATGGGTTGCTCTCAAATGACAAGTGTCAAGTTCTCGCGGAGCAGCCAACCAGCTAGTGGTTGTAGGGGGGGGGCTATTTATAGCCTAGGGAGCAGCCCGACATGATAAGACATAAATGCCATTCAATGATATGACCGTTAGGTGGACAAGATATTTTAGGACAGCTGGCGCGCAGCACAGCAACAGTCGGAAATTTGAGGTACAAATTCCTCAGGGCTATCATGTTACTCACTGTGTAGGCAATTCGCACTGGCGAATTTCTAACTCGTCCTTAGTGACCAGAAGAACTATGTCTCTGTCACTGAAGAAATTGACTGAACTGTATGAGATTTCCAATGGCTTCACTCGAAGGGATTGGTAGGTGTAGGATTTGAGTTGAGCATCACATGGAAATTTTCTCCTTAGTATTTCCTTGACCCCCTTTAACAGTACGTTGTTTCCTATGACTCAAGAAAGAGAAAATGAAACTACGAAAACAGAAGTCTTCACGCTTCATGTTCCTCGAATGAATACCAAGTCTTCAAGGTCACACCAATTTCTTCACTTTCAAAGTCTTCAGTATATCAAAGTCTTCAGTCGAAGAACTTCGTTTTTAGGGGTCGACTTTCTCTGTAAATATCAAACTCCTCATAGACTTATAGATTTGTGTACACTCATAAACGCATTAGATACTTAACCTATAAGTCTTCAATACACCAAAATCACTAAGGGGCACTAGATGCACTTACAATCTCCCCCTTTTTGGTGATTGATGACAACATAGGTTAAGTTTTCAACGAGGATAAATATATGAACTGTAAATACTGATATTGAGGAATTTGATTGCAAGATATAGAAGAACTCCCCCTGAAGATGTGCATAGTGAGGAATTTGCTTTTGAAGCAATGCACACTTGAAGAGTTGAATCATGGAGATCTCCCCCTATATCTTGTAATTCATACACGCATTTGATGTATAATATGAAGAATTTGAAATGCATGATGAAATATGGTGCCTTATGTAATTCAGCATGCGTGCAATAATATTAACGAGGAATAAGCATGCAGAATAGCGCATCAAGGTATCAAAGCAAAGTGCAACAAAAGTATCAGCGCACCATCGGACTTAAGATTACAACTCGATCCAATAAAAGTTTCGGAAGGATGAGAGTTGTATCTTAGCAAAAAAACGAATAAGCCCTTATTATAGACCCGCTTGAAGACTAACTCAGATTTCTCCCCCTTTGTCATCAAATGACCAAAAGGATCGAAAATCTAAGGACTAACGCCCCTGAAGATTTTCAAG
This sequence comes from Aegilops umbellulata, assembly GCA_032464435.1. NCBI lineage: Eukaryota > Viridiplantae > Streptophyta > Magnoliopsida > Poales > Poaceae > Aegilops > Aegilops umbellulata. The sequence goes on from CP136059.1 coordinate 182,820,002, forward strand.
TTGATGAAGGAGCGCCAGCGTTGTTGGGGTCGGTCGTTTAAGTAGGGTCTGCTGCAGTGTCGTCCAAGTCTTCATTTTCATCAGTCGCACGCGATGAAGAATATGAACTGGCCACCAAAGAAGGAACCTTGACCTTCTTGTATTTCTTCGGAGGAGGTGCAAACCAGTCAAAATCTTCTTTGAGACCCATTTTCTCCAAGTCTTCAGCACTGTACACTTGAGATAGAACAGCCCAGGTGCGGTTGAGGGCTTCATGAAGGTAGTAGTGGTTTTTCTTCACTGCATTGTGTGTGGAAGTCATGTTGTGAAGAATTGAACCAAACTGACGCTTGACCCATTTGTGGTTGCGATCAACCTTTTGATGAAGACTGAGGAGTAACTCACGGTCAGTCATCACCCTGGGTGCTGTGGCTTGAGGATTTGGCTTGGCAGTGTTAGCAGTAGAGTCATGTGTGGCAGAGTCATCATTGGTGGAGCAAGATGCAGCTTTGCGAAATTGGCCATCCAATGGACGAATGCCTTCATCTATCACAGCAGTGGCCTTGCCTTTTTCTTCAGCCGAGGAAAATGTCCGTTTGAGGACTTCAATGGGAGGCAAGTAGCTGCAGTGGTTGAGCGTTTCAGCTTTGTAGTTGAGTGAAGACCTTATCCTGATGAATTTCATTATCCAAGGTGCATAAGGCTTCAGCTCAAATGGTGACATAGCAATGTTGGCCAGAGTCCTCATGAAGAAATCATGGAAGTTGACGGGAACGCCATGGATGATGTTGAAAAGCAGATTCTTCATGATGCCAACGACTTCTTCATCAGACGAGTCGTGGCCTTTGATGGGACTCATTGTCTTCGTCAGAATGCGATGGACAGTCCTTGGCACATACAGCAACTCCTTGACAAGGAAATTGGTTCTAGGAGCTTGCCCTAGCTTCAAAGGCTTCATCAGCACTTGCATATAATGATTTGAAAGCTCAGGTTCGTTGTACACACAGCGAGCATCTTCAGTGGGTGGACTCAGAGGAAGGACCCGAAGCAATTCAGATGCAGGGGCCTTATGGTGGGTGTTGTCAGTCATCCAGTCCAAAACCCATGAATTGATATCTTCAGAGTTGCCGGTGATGTGCAACGTTGCATAGAATTGAAGAATAAGCTCTTCATTCCAATCGCATATATCTGTGCAGAAATTGAGCAGCCCAGCGTCGTGAAGAACACTGAGCACTGGCGTGAAGCACGGCAAAGACTCCATATCCACGTGAGGAATATGAGCATGGTCGAAGACTTTGTCTTTGTTGTAAAGCACTGAAGAATAGAAATTTGCTTGGCTGGCAGTCCAGAAACGCCTCTTCCTTATGAGAGTAGAGTCATATGGATTGTATTTAGTGAAGAACACGTGCTCGCCATAGAAGTCTTCAGCCTTGAATTTCTGTTTTCGTGAGAACGGATCCTTTGGCCTTGGCAGAGGAGTGTCAGTGAGTTGCATCACGACCTCAGGAATCACGATCTCAGGTTCTTCAGGCTGAGGAATTTCAGGATTTTCCTCAGGTGCAGTCACCTTGTCTGTATTAGCAGCAGTTTCTTCAGCGCTAGTGGCTGGAATTTCTTCATTCACAGATGCAGTGGGATGAGTTTCTTCAGAGCCCAATTGTACTGTTGGTGAAGGAGAGTGAGGAATTTGCTGCAGGGGAGTGAAGAGTGGGGAATTGGGATGCTGACTTTCCCAAAAGTCGTCATTCATCACTGGAGTGGTGCTTCCAATATCCACATCTTCATCAATTTCTTCAATACCAGCCTCTTCAGCATCAAACTGAGGCATTGGTGATGAGACCATTGGGGTTGAAGGGATTGCTTCCGCTTCAATTTCTTCATCAATCTGCTCTGACGAAGCAGCAGATTGAGTTTCTTCATCTGATCCACTTGGGATCTCACAATCTTCACCAAAAGGAACAGGGTCCTTTGATGGCACGGAGGAGATAGGAATGTCATCAATGGGATTTGCAAATGAGCTTGTCATTGGCTTCATCTTCTTGGGAGCTGAAGATTCTGAAGCATTGGATGCCTTCCTTTTCTTCACAGCAGCTCGCTCTGCAGCCTTGGTTTTCTTCACATCTAATGCAGATGGAAGAATTGGAGTTGGCGTAGGCGCAGGTGGAGCTGAGGAATCTGGTTGATTTTCCTCAGGCGCAACTGATGCAGTTGCCCTGGTTTCTTCAATTTCTTCAGGTGCACCACTAGTGGATGCCCTGGCAATTTCATCAGCGGCTGGAGCAGATTCATCAGCCCTAGAACTGGTATTTTCTTCAGCAGCCTGAACTTCATCAGCGGTGCTGGCATGTTCTTCAGTTTGCTGAACAGATGCTTCAGCTTGAGGAATTTGTGGCGTTGAGGCTGCACCCTTGGTGAAGGTATCAGTCAGCCTCACAAATCTGACCTTGGCTCCTTGCCAATCAGCATAATACGAGTCAAAGTTGTCACTGAGGGCTTTGATCTCAGCCTGCATCTTGACAAGTTCCTCAGGCTTCATTTTGAGAACATTTTTCTTCAGTAGCTTCTCTTTGCGGTACTGCGATTTCTTGATCTCTCTGGCCTTATCATATTTCCACTTCTCCTCTTGGATGAAGTGAGTCAACATGTGACTTTGACCAGGTGTCAACTTGAAATCAGGCATAGGTGTGTGAGGATCCTTATGCCAGAGATCAATATAATCTAGGATCGCCTTTGGATCCAATAGCAGGGGCACAGGTGTGCCTTTGGCTTTAGCAGCCCGTTCTTGTCGGTCCCTGATGATTTCAGTAAGTTCTTCCTCATCAGCTTCATCATCATCAGATGGCACAGTGAAGACTACCTGCTTCTTCTAAGGACTTGTGCGAGTGACGCGTCCAGCAGTAGCCTTTTTCTTCAGCAGTGAGGGTCTTGCTGAGGAATTTGGTGCAGCTGAAGAACTAGCTGAGACACCATACGCAATAGAGATGCCAGTCGTCCTTTGGCATGAGGCCAGATGCACAGGTGCTGAGGACTTTGGTGGAGCAGGAGCAGCATGAGGAATTTGCTTTGAAGATTTTGAAGATTCTGGCCGTGAGGGCGCAGCTGAGGAACTTGGCCGTGAGGGCATTGAAGATGAAGCACTCGGCTTGCGAGCGGGCTTCTTTAGCATTGCTTTCTTCGGCTTGACCGAGGCCTCAGTGGCAGTAGCAGCAGCAGAGTCTTCATTGAATTTCCTCACTGCTTCTCTAGCTTGCCTTGCCAGTTTAGCTTGGCGCTTGGCCCATTCTTTAGGAAATTCCTCACCACGCTTGATGCTGGTGGGATCAGCCACTTGGCCAGGTGCCAATGGAGGTCTTTGGCATGGAGGGTTTACAGCGAATTTCTTCATGTATTTCGGAGTAACCTATCTGTACTCCCTCCATTCACGTGCCCATCTCATTTCAATCCTCTGGATTCGCACCTTGCGCTGATTTTTATCTTCTTTGCCAAACTTGGCTTCATCAGGCGTGCAGTACTCATCATAGATGTCCTCAGGTATTTCAAAAGCTGTCATAACCTCAGGCTTCTTTCCTCCTTTCTGTGGCCTTTTACCTTCAGCCATTTTCTTTAGATGAGGAATTTGAACAATTGAATTCTCTGAAGAAGTATGCAGCTTTTCTTCGAGGAACGCTGCAAACGAGTTAAGTTGATGAGAACCTAAAGATTCAGCAGCGGACATGTGTACCTGTGAACAGAGTATAGTTGCGAGGAATTTGAAGAGGTCATATGCGTTCTCAGAGGGTTTTTCATAAAGAACAAGTTTGAGGAATTTGACCAGATTCGTCTTGAGGAATTTCACTAAGCGCTTTATATCTTAGGTTCCAGAGTTGTATAGATCGAAGATCCACACAATTGAGGAATCTTTGAAGAAATTGATGCTTAGGGAAATGAATCAAGAACAGATAATATGTGAGGTGTTTTGTGTGTGAGGATTTGAAGAATAAAACACCTTTGAAGATTTTGTAGAAAAAATTCAAATCAACGAGGGCAGTAAAATTAGCTTTTAATTACCCTGAATGAAGAACACGACGAACTGGGAGTTGGAACAGTGAAGTTCGTCGATGCAGATCTTCCACACCCTAACTTGGCGGACGAAGACGTCTACGGCGGCGGTGGAGGTGAAGATTTCCGCGGTCGGCACGAGTACGATGGCGACGAGGTCGAGGCAGTGAAGCTCTTCCTCACCGGCGACGATGGAGTAGCGACGGCGCTAGGGTTTGGAGAGCTCGAGCGAGGGAGTGAGATCGAGCGGGGTAAAAGAAGTGAGGATGGCGAAGGGGGTATTTATAGCCGCGGTGAAAAACTGTTTGTCCGAAGATTTAGGACGAACGTGCCCCTGGCCGTTCTCCTTCTTGCGACATGTGTCACCCACGTACTGTGTGGTGGAGATCGTGTAAGATCGTGGGTGGATAAAATAATTCGTCGTGGGATGCGGAACGGTTTGAGCGGCAAAACCGAAAGTTTGGATAAGATTAGTTTTAACTTTTCGTTCGCAATTTCTTCAGCTGACAAGGACACAGTGAAGAATTTGAACGAGTTTCAAATAGAACGCACATGAAGAATTTGTGAATAGATTGGATTGAGTATAGCATAGAGGGGAAGGGTCCGATCACATTCACTTAGCAGAAAAGTTCCAACTTGAAGAAATAGCTATAAGTGAATGTTGTAGAGGACATAAACTCATATATATATATAGCCAATGAATAAAAACGACGGCACAAGTGAAGACTTTGTCAAGTTTGAAGAATTTGAAAAACTGAAGAATTTCAAAAGTTGAGGAAAAACTCAAATTGAAGATTTTCAACTTTTGTGGTGGCGTGACCCACCGTGTAAGAATGATGATTTCAGACACCGCGTACAATTGTCGTAGGGTTCTGAGAATCAAATTCTTCATTAATTTCTTCACACTTAGAGTGTTATTCTTCATTGATTGAAGAAAAACGTTTCTTCATGTGTCGCACATCTAAGTCATCAATTTTGCATAAGTGTTAGGATGAGTGCCTTTTCAAAGTACATTCGAAGATTCTAAGATATTTAGCTCACACCGCAACTTGCAAAATCTCTTCTCATCCAAGGGCTTAGTGAAGATATCGACTAGCTGTTCTTCAGTCTTCACATGCTCAATAGAAATGTCGCCCTTCAACACATGATCACGAAGAAAATGATGACGAATCAGAATGTGCTTTGTCTTCGAGTGCTGAACTGGGTTGTGAGCAATCTTGATGGCACTCTCATTGTCACAGAGGAGAGGCACATTCTTCACGTTGATGCCATAGTCCTTGAGCGTTTGCTTCATCCATAGAAGTTGAGCACAGCAAGAACCAGCAGCAATGTACTCAGCTTCAGCAGTAGACAGTGATACACAGTTCTGTTTCTTCGAGGACCAACAGACCAAGGATCGTCCAAGGAAATGACAAGTACCAGATGTTGACTTGCGATCCACACGGTCACCAGCATAGTCAGAATCTGAATATCCAATGAGATCAAAATCCGAGCCCTTGGGATACCATAATCCTAGTGTTGGTGTGTGAGCTAGATATCGAATAATATGCTTCACAGCCTTATGGTGTGATTCCTTCGGTGCAACTTGAAATCGTGCACACATGCAAACACTAAGCATTATATCTGGCCTAGATGCACATAAGTACAATAAAGAACCAATCATGGAGCGGTATACCTTATGGTCGAAGTCAGTACCATTTTCATCAGTGCATAGTTGACCATTTGTGGGCATAGGAATTTTGATGCCTTTGCAATCTTGCATGCCGAATTTCTTCAGGACATCCTTGAGGTATTTCTCCTGAGATATGAATATGCCATTGCGCTGTTGACGAATTTGAAGACCTAAGAAAAATTTCAACTCTCCCATCATAGACATTTGATATTCTTCTCTCATCATATAGGCAAATTCATCACTATAACGTTGGTCAGTACATCCAAAGATAATATCATCAACATATATTTGGCACACAAACAGTTCACCATCATATGATTTAGTAAAGAGAGTGGGATCGAGTGAACCGGGTGTGAAGCCTTTCTTCATGAAGAATTTCTTCAGTGTATCATACCACGCCCGTGGGGCCTGCTTGAGTCCACAGAGGGCCTTGTTAAGTCTGAAGACTTTGTCAGGATGCTTTGGATCTTCAAAACCTGGTGGTTGAGCAACATATACTTCTTCCTCAAGCATACCATTGAAGAATGCACTTTTCACATCCATTTGGTGTAAGATGATATCATGATGGTTAGCATAAGCAAGCAATATGCGGATAGACTCAAGTCTAGCAACAGGTGCAAAAGTTTCATCGAAATCAATTCCTTCAACCTGTGTGTAGCCTTGAGCTATGAGTCGTGCCTTATTCCTCACCACAACACCATTTTCATCTTGCTTGTTGAGGTAGATCCACTTTGTGCCAATAATGTTATGCTTGCGAGGATCGGGACGATCGACTAATTCCCATACGTTGTTTAGCTTGAACTGATGTAATTCTTCTTGCATGGTCTGAATCCACTCAGGCTCCAGAAATGCTTCATCTACCTTAGTGGGTTCTGTGATAGAGACAAAAGCAAAGTGCCCACAAAAGTTAGATAGATGTGAAGCTTTTGAGTGTGTGAGAGGACCTGGTGCTCTAATGTCATCGATGATCTTCGCCACTTGCACTTCTTTTGCAACGCGAGGGTGAGCTGGTTATCATTGAGGAATTTGATCGGCATTTTCTTCACCATCAATTTCCTCAGCATTTTCTTCAGGTGCATCAGCTCGACGTTCTTCACGTTCTGGAATGAATTCTTCAGCAGATTCTTCAGTAGGAATGACATCTTCAGTAGCCTTGTGCTTGATTGAATCCTCAGGTGCAGGTTCATCTAACACAGAAGGTAGGTGCTCTCTTTGCGAGCCATTAGTTTCATCTAACCGCACATCTACAGTTTCAACAATCTTGTGAAGAACATTGTTGAAGACTCTGTAGGTGTGCGAGTCCTTTCCGTAACCAAGCATAAAACCTTCATGTGCTTTCGGTGCAAATTTAGAGTTGTGATGAGGATCTCTAATCCAGCATTTAGCACCGAAGACTTTGAAATAACTTACATTGGGTTTCTTGTCAGTGAGGAGTTCATATGCAGTCTTCTTGAAGAATTTGTGAAGATATACTCTGTTGATGATATGGCACGCAGTATCAATTGCATCTACCCAGAAACGACGAGGGATTTTGTACTCATTGAGCATAGTGCGAGCCATCTCAGCAAGAGTCTTGTTCTTGCGCTCCACGACGCCATTCTGTTGAGGAGTATAAGGAGCAGATAACTCATGAGTAATACCAAGTTCATCAAGGTAGTCATCGAGACCCGAATTCTTGAACTCAGTGCCGTTGTCACTTCTGATGTGCTTAATCTTCACACCAAAGTTGGTTGAAGCCCTCCAGGAAAATCGTTTGAAGACTTCCTGCACTTCAGTTTTGTAAGAGACAAGGTGTACCCATGTGTAACAAGAGTAATCTTCAACAATAATAAAGCCATATTGAGATGCTTGATTCGAAACAGAGGAATAATGGTTAGGACCGAAGAGATCCATGTGAAGCAATTCAAATGGACGAGTAGTGGTCATGATAGTCTTCGCTGGATGCTTGGCCTTTGTCGTCTTTCCAGCTTCACAGGCACCGCACAAGTGATCCTTGAGGAATTTGACATTCTCAATGCCAATGACGTGCTTCTTCTTTGCAAGCGTGTTTAAATTCCTCATGCCTGCATGACCAAGTCGTCGATGCCATAGCCATCCTTCTGAAGCTTTTGCAAGTAGGCACACAGCTGGTTGTGAATCTGCAGAGAAATCAACAATATATAAGTCTCCTCTCCTAAAGCCTTCGAAGACTTTGGAATTGTCAGCTTCCATAATCACAACACAACGATACTTGCCAAAGACAACAACCATATCAAGATCACAAAGCATTGAGACAGACATAAGATTATATCCTAAGGACTCAACAAGCATGACTTTGTCCATGTGTCGATCCTTTGTGATAGCAACCTTACCAAGACCCAATACCTGACTTTTGCTTTTATCAGCGAAGATGATATGCTTCATGTGTGACGCTGATAAGGGAGCATCCATTAACAGATTCTTGTCACCAGTCATGTGATTTGTACACCCACTATCAAGTACCCATTCAGTGGCTTTGGGTTGATCATCCTGCAGATGAATTAGTGCAACTTACGACCTCATATACTTTAGCCGTGAAGAATATGATATCACAATTCATCAGATCAATTTCATCAAGTAGTAGACAGATAAAACAGAGGGAGGGCGTGTGAAATGAAAGTTCATTTCATCATGGTTAGCCTGCGTCCTTTCAGGCAATTTTTGTCAGGTCCCCAGCAAATTCTTCACACGTTATTTCACGTCTGGAGACCTGACCCTGCAGAAGGGATTAGTTCCTTTTCTTCACCACCCACATCTGAAGGGGTGGCAAAGAGTTCATCACTCTGCGAGCTCCATATGAGAATGGTGGCAAAGCATCCAAACCATTTCGTTTCACATAAGAGGGGTTAGGGTAAGCATATGCATAAGCAGAGAAATTCTTTGAGGGCTTATGAACATAATAATTTGAAGAATAATGCTCATATTCATATCCCTTGGCTCTTCCCTGCGAAACAGAATTGTTAGCACGATGATGTTCATATGAGGACTTTGATCCATGTGAGGAATTTGATCCCCTTGAGGAATTTGGTCCGTATGAGGAATTTGATCCATATGAAGAATTTGGTCCATATGAAGAATTTGATCTGAGGTTCCTTTTCTTCACAGGTGGTGTCATGAGGACATTCACCTGAAGACTTTCAAGGCGCCTTTTGGGAACCCAGATTTTCTTCACAGGAGAACCGTTCCTACAGTTAGTGCCAACATATCTAGCAAATACTTCACCATTCTGATTTTTGAACAGTTTATAGTTGGAGTCAAAAGACTCATCAGAAGAATGAGAAGATTCACATGTATAGCCAGATAAATTAGATGGATCAACTGGAGCTCCCTTTGCAGCAACCCATGAGGTTTTGGGGTACTGCTCAGGCTTCCAATATGTACCATCAGCATTGAGTTTCCTCTCAAAGGCAATACCCTCTTTCCTAGGGTTCCTGTTGAGGATTTGCTTTTTAAGCACATCACAAAGAGTCTGACGCCCTTTGAGGCTTTTGTACATGCCTGTTATGTACAATTCCTTCAGTCCTGCATCGTCAGTAATACTAGCAATGTCCTCAGATGAGGAATTAGTGATAGCAGAGGCAGGTGAAGAATTTGTAACATTTGAAGCATTTGAACATTCAGGTGAGGAATTAGCAGATTCTCGTTCAATGCATTTTAAACATGGAGGAATAAATTCTTCCTGAGCAGCGCTGATTTGTTGAGCAAGTAATGAATCGCGCTCCTTCTGAAGATCTTCATAACTCTCTCTTAGCTTCTCAAGATCTTGCTTCTTTTGAAGATATTCATAAGAAAGCTTCTCATGATCAGATAAGAGAGTGTTATGATGATTTTGAAGGTTGTCAAACATGGTATGAAGTCTCTGAAGATTTTCAGTTAAGGCCTTAGTGCGATCCAATTCTTCACCCAACATATCATCACTTTTGTCTAGCATGTTTTGAACCTTTTCAAAAGCCTTTTGTTGTTGCACAGCAATCTTAGCAAGTTTAGAGTAGCTAGGCTTAAGATTTTCATCAGATTCATCATCGCTAGATTCAGAGGAGGCGTATTTGAGTACCTTGGCACCCTTTGCCATGAAGCAATAGGTGGGAGCGTAGTCATCACTACTTTCATCAGTCTTGTTGGTGAGTTCACTTTCTTCAGTGTTGAAGATGGATTTGCTGACGAATGCAGTAGCGAGGGCTAGGCTTGCCACACTAGACTCAGAATCTTTAGATTGTTCCTCTTCCTCATTTTCTTCAGATTCAGCCTCAGAGTCCATTTCCTTGCCAATGAATGCCCGAGCCTTCTTGGAGCTGCTCTTCTTGTGAGACGAAGACTTTGAGGATTTTGATGATGAAGATTTTGAGGACTTCTTCTTTTTCTTCGCATCATCAGAACTGTAATCCTTGTATTTCTTCTTCTTTGATTCCTTTTCCCACTGAGGGCAGTCTTGGATGTAATGTCCTGGTTTCTTGCACTTGTGACAGGGCCTCTTCTTATAGTCACTGGATGAGGAATCATTGCTCCTTGAGGGTTTTCCAAAGCGACCACGTCTTGAGAACTTCTGGAATTTCTTCACAAGCAGTGCTAGATCACGACTCAGTTCTTCAGGATCACCAAGGCTGCTACTAGAGTCTTCATCTTCGGACTCAGATGCTACCTTGGCCTTCAGTGCACGTGATCTGCTATAGCTTGTACTGTAGAGATCTCTCTTCTCAGCAAGCTGGAACTCATGAGTGTTTAGCCTCTCGAGGATATCAGCGGGGTCAAGTGACTTGTAATCACCACGCTCTTGTATCATCAGTGCCAGAGTGTCAAATGAGGAATCAAGCGATCTCAGCAATTTCTTCACCACCTCATGGTCGGTGATGTCAGTGGCACCAAGTGCTTGAAGCTCATTTGAGATGTTAGTGAGGCGATCGAAGGTTTGCTGCACATTTTCATTGTCGAGTCTTTTGAAGCGATTGAAGAGATTGAGAAGAACATCAACTCTAGAGTCACGCTGAGTTGAAACTCCTTCATTGACCTTGGATAGCCTATCCCAGATAAGCTTTGCAGTTTCCAAAGCACTCACTCTACCATACTGACCCTTACTCAGATGGCCACATATGATATTCTTCGCTTGGGAGTCGAGTTTCTTGAATCTCTTCACATCGGTAGCGTTCAGTGGGGGAGTGACGGAGGGAACACCATTTTCCACAACGTACTAGAGATCGTTATCAATTGCCTCAAGATGCATTCGCATCTTATTCTTCCAGTAGGGGTAGTCCGTCCCATCGAAGGTAGGACACCCAGCAGAGACCTTGATCATACCTGCGGTCGACATAACTAAAACTCCAGGCGGTTAAACCAAAATCACACAGAACAAGGGAGTACCTTGCTCTGATACCAATTAAAAGTGCGTTACATCGACTAGAGGGGGGGTGAATAGGCGATTTTTATGAAATTCTTCACTGAGGAATTTGCTAGTGAGGAAATTCCTTAGCGAAGAACTACTAGCAGCGGAATAAGTACTCAGATGAAAACATAACAGAATTCAAGCATAGTCATCATGATGAAATGAAGACAAACACAGAGTACAGAAAGCGTAAACACAAGATAACACAAGTTGAAGACAAACAGACTGAAGAAATTGAATTGAGGAAATTGAGAAAGTCTTTAGTCAAAGTCTTCAAACACTGATATGATAAACAAACAGCACACTACTGAGGAAATGAAAGAGTTGAGGAAATAGAACCAGTAAGCTTGGTGAAGACAATGATTTGGTAGACCAGTTCCAACTGCTGTCTCAGTTGTACATCTGGTTGGAGCGGCTGAGTATTTAAACTCGAGGACACCCAGTCCCGGACACACAGTCCTCACCGTATTCTCCTTGAGCTAAGAACACACAGTCCTCGCCCAATCACTCGTGGTAAGTCTTCAGGTGACTTCCAAACCTTCACAGACTTGGTCACTCGGCGATCCACAATTCCTCTTGGATGCTCTAGACCTTGACGCCTAACCGTCTGGAAGAAGCACAGTCTTCAAAGGTAACAAGCGTCGGATCCACGCAGGATCAATCTCTTCAGTGATGCTCAATCACTTTGGGTTTGTAGGTGTTTTGGGTTTGGGTTTGGATTTTCCTCACTTGATGATTTTCGCTCAAAGTCCTCAGAGGATGGGTTCTCTCAAATGACAAGTGTCAAGTTCTCGCGGAGCAGCCAACCAGCTAGTGGTTGTAGGGGGCGGCTATATATAGCCTAGGGAGCAGCCCAACATGATAAGACATAAATGCCATTCAATGATATGACCGTTAGGTGGACAAGATATTTTAGGACAGTTGGCGCGCAGCACAGCAACGGTCGGAAATTTGAGGTACAAATTCCTCGGGGCTATCATGTTCCTCACTATGTAGGCAATTCGCACTGGCGAATTCCTAACTCGTCCTCAGTGACCAGAAGAACTGTGTCTCTGTCACTGAAGAAATTGACTGAACTGTATGAGATTTCCAATGGCTTCACTCGAAGGGATTGGTAGGTGTAGGATTTGAGTTGAGCATCACATGGAAATTTTCTCCTTAGTATTTCCTCGACCCCCTTTAATAGTACGGTGTTTCCTATGACTCAAGAAAGAGAAAATGAAACTACGAAAACAAAAGTCTTCACGCTTCATGTTCCTCGAATGAATACCAAGTCTTCAAGGTCACACCAATTTCTTCACTTTCAAAGTCTTCAGTATATCAAAGTCTTCAGTCGAAGAACTTCATTTTTAGGGGTCGACTTTCTCTGTAAATATCAAACTCCTCATAGACTTATAGATCTGTGTACACTCATAAACGCATTAGATACTTAACCTATAAGTCTTCAATACACCAAAATCACTAAGGGGCACTAGATGCACTTACATGATCTTCTAGTCGACTCATCACTCGTTAAAATGAAATGGCTTGAAAGTTGATGAAGATAGCCGCATTGTCATACTAGCATATGTTGGTTAAGTCGACTACAAAAATTAGTTGTCCAATGCATAAAAGCATGCATTGCACTCGTACTCTACGTACTGCTCATAATAGTACAAGAGTAAAAATATAAATGAAAAAGACACATGATAACTTGAAGAAAATCGAGAATGCTTCCCCGAGCACACCGGCGTCAACGACAGCGAGGAGGAGCGATTGTTCTTTATCATTTTGTAGCAGTCATGTGTTGCAATTCTATGTAATAGGATAGTTGGAATTCTTAATCAGGGGTTTTCTCTTCGGAGATGTAATTAACAGAATTTTCATGTAAATGTAAGAGTTCTGGAAATAAAGTACATGCAATGTTTGATCCTATTTTTATTGTATGCATCTACGAATTTAAATTATTAACTCTGTATCAATGACGTGGACGCGTGTCTCATGCCCGCCATTTTCCCGTCATCAGATTCAGGCACGCCCGGTGGGACATATTTCTCCCCTCATCTTTGAATTCCAACATAGGATTGCAACATATGAATTCCCATAGTACATAAAGCATAAAACATTATGTACCCATATACAAAAAAAAAGTCAAAGAAAACTAATATATGGTTTTCTTTATTTTGAAGGTATGGAGGGCCAAGTGCAGCAGTTTGTGACCCTTCGCTTCGGTGACCTTTGGCTTGATGTGCCAATTGGTCCTATTGTGACCTCACTAAGTGAAAGTTGGAAGACTACTGTTGCATCTCCAGTTGCACCAGATCAAGAAGAAGTCACTTCTCCACCAATGGAGGGGTTCACACCTGTTTTGTCAAAGTCTGCAAAGAGGAAAATGAGGGCTGCTAGAAAGAGGGTTGCTCAGAGTTCTGCAAGAGGAGTTACTCATGCTCCAGTGTCAGTGATGAAAGGAAAGATTGTTGAAGCAGGGCCATCCATCCGCCAGCAGTCCAAGGACAAGGGAAAGAAAGTAGTGTTTGAGAAATCCGAGTTTCCGCCACTTGTTTACAAGGGAAAAGAGAAGATGGTGGAGACACCCAACTCCAAGCTTCCTAGGAAAAGAGGCGGCGTTGCGGTCATATTGCCGTCAGCGTCGTCTTCAACAGGAAGGCTCATCAACGCCCGGAATATACTTCGAGCCGATGCTCCTGAGTTTGTCCCCTCACCGGCCCATAAACCTAGTGAGGAACGCTTGGGAATAATGCAAAAACGTTCCATGGAATGGAAGGGAGTATGCCTTACATCTGATGACCTCAAGATAAGCCATATAAATCCAACATATGCACTATCAGTTCCTCTGTTTGAAGAAGCACCCATCTTACGAGAGTCCTTTGAAGGTTCGTTTGATCCAGTGCGACATCAACGGCGACAAAGAAATGTCCGTCGATCTTGGGTTGATCTTCCAGCTGCCGTAGATCAAGATGCGGCGAGCCGACACCGTTCTCATGTGAGCAAGTCTGTCAAGGGGAGATGGAAAAACACTCGTCCAAAGATCCAAGTTCAGAATCCAGATGACTCATATGTTGTTAAATGCATATGTCAAGCAATAAGGTCACAGCTTCCCGGTGCATCCACATCACAAAACGATGAGGGTGGCGCCATCATGCGACTGGCGGAGGCCCTGGCCCAACGACCTGAGTACCAAGAGTTCATTCAACAACATCCTGAACATCAAGAGTATGTGAACCAAACTGCTCATGTCTGTTCAAGAAGGGCGGTGTACAAAGAAAGAGAAAGGGCAGTATGGGCCAGGTCTGGGTCAAGCAGAGTCCAAGGGGCAGAACACGCTCCATCAGATGAGGGCAGTCGGGCTAAAGTGAGCAAGTGGCTATCAAACCCATCAAATGAGGTGGCCATGAGCTTGTCTCCATGGCCCTCTCGTAAGCATACCAAGAATAAATCATTCGAAGTGTTCCAAGCAATGCCAATTGGTGTCAGGGCGGCGTCAGACAAGACCAGCGAAACATCCTCCACATCAACACATTTCAAGAGGAAGAAGGCACGCAAAACTGTCGTAGAAGGTCCTCGTCGTAAGACACGAAGCCAAAAAGGTTCAGATTATGAAGAGCTTGGGTCTAGCTGTGGCGGGTCTTATAATCCCCTATCGGACAGTACCCCTTGTCCTTCTGAAAATGAGATAGAACTCCACCATGGTGCAGAGCATACATAACAAATCCTAGCCGCGAATGAAACTCGTTCGGTTGAAGAGCAATTAGCCAACCTTGTGGCAGCACTTCAGCAAAAGGAAGACGAGCTCGCAGCCCTTCGAATTCAATGAGCAATAACCAGAATAAAGGAAATGAAGGGGATGGTGGCGCAAGTGCTAGCAGCCAACATGGAGGAGCATGGCTTAACCTTGAGGCGATCCAAAGAATGATCGCTGAAGGGGTAAAGTCGCAGTTGATGCAAACTCAGTACTCGATGAGGCCAGGGTATGTTAAGCCGTACCCACCTGATGTGGACTTAGTTCCTTTCCCAACAAATTACAAGCAGCCGCAGTTTAGTAAGTTCAACAGGAGTGGATCTCCCCATGAGCACATAGCACACTTCCTTGCTGCTTGTCAGGATGCAGCTAACAACGGAGCACTTCTCCTTAGGCAGTTTGTACAGACATTGTTTGGGCCTGCCTTCACCTGGTACAGCAAGCTACCTCCAAGCTCTATAAAAACGTGGGAACAAATGCAAAACTCATTCCTCGAGCGGTTTTATAGCATGCAAAGGACGGTAGGCATAACTGAGTTGACCCAAACTAAACAAGCGTTCAACGAGAGGGCAGCTGATTTCATAAATAGATGGAGAAACCTAAGTCTTCATTGCCCACAGCCAATCACTGAGCCAGAAGCAGTGCGTATGTGCATGAACAATCTCCGCTCGGAAGTGGCTGTCCAGTTACAAGGAGTGAGACCCCTCACATTTGAAGAGTTAGCTTCAAAATCCACGGATATAGAAAATTTTATGCAGCTTGTCGCTCGTCGAACAAAAACGACGTTCAACAAGCCTATAGACAAAGGTGGTCAACGTGAAAAGTTGCCGATGAAACCCAAGTCTGCACAAGCCATGGAGACAACGGCGGTAAAACCTCAGTTTCAGCCCGGAAGAGCACCTATAGGGAATCAAGGGCAGCGAAATGCACAGGTTGGTAGGAGGCCGACTCTTAGCGAACGGCAAAACAGGGAGTATTCTTTTCCTGTACAAGAAATTGATGACCTTTTCACTAGTTTAAAGGAGTTGAGTCTAATAGAACTTCCCAGACCCAAAAGGCCAGAAGAGGCTTCAAAATTTAATGACCCAAATTTTTGTCACTACCATCGCATTTTGGACCATACACTCAAAGATTGCTTTGTTATGAAGAATATCATCCAGAAAATGATCGATGAGGGGACTATTGATACGGATCTCCTCAAAAGCATGACAAAGGGAAAGAAAAAGGCTTCAACAAATGTCGCCACCCTCCAGGATGATGCGGTGAGTTCTGCGTCTTCAAATATGAAGGGTACTTATGATGATGCAGTACTAATTTCCAAATATGGATGTTCTCCTATGATAATTCCAGGCCTTGCCAAATCGCAAGATCGGCATAAAGGAGAGGCTTACATTCCCTTCAGCAATGGTGCAGCCCAAGGTTGGGGGCCACGGCGGTCAAAACGCCGTGTACTACCCCCAGTGATGGAAGGAGCTCCTCCTTTGTGCTTCGCACCGAAGATATATCAGCACACCACGAAGCGCATGAGAATACCAAGTGAAGAATTCAACGTTCTCACTATTGGTGTGTTCGAGGATGATGGCGAGTCTCTATGCTTCCTTGACGAAGAACCATTAGAAGTTGATCAGGTTCATCTTAGATCAGGTCGTCAATTAGCAGACCCTCATCCTCCACCTAGAAAGGAACCAAAAAGCAAGGACGCAGTTCCAAATGATTCGACGGACCCTGCCTGTAGGGTGCCAGTCAACTATGATGTAATCGCACATTTGAAGAAAATACCAGCTATGCTTTTTGTGTATGATGCTTTGTGTCTTTCATTTGATATGCGTAAAGCTCTTGTCACGGCACTCACGTTTCTAGAAGACTACAGAGTAGAAGTATCTCAAACGGAGGTAGAAGAATCTGAAGTCCTAAATATGACATTCACAGATGATGATATGTTGTTAGGATCCAAGAAGCACAACAGACCTCTTCTCATGTTTGGCGAAATTGATGTATTGCCGATAAATCGCATAATGATAGATGGTGGGTCAGCTATAAATCTGCTACCATTGCGTACACTCAAAAAGATTGGATATTCCAAGGGAGATCTGAGCAAGTCTAACGTGATTATACATGGATTTAACCAATCAGGGCAAGAAGCTATGGGTACATTTCGTTGGTTTTAAAATTGGATACACTATACACATACGTGAAGTTTCACGTGATTGATGCAGCCACATCATATAATGCATTGCTTGGACGCCCATGGTTACATGAGAATCAAGTTGTGCCATCCACTTTACATCAGTGTATCAAATATATGGATCAGACAGGTGATACAGTCAGAATATTTGCTGATAAGAAGCCATTCACAATAGCTGAATCTTTCTATGCTGATGCAAAGTTCTACTTCGAGCCTGTTGATAAGGTGCAGAAGCCAAAATCCTTGAAAATACCCGAGTCAAATGTGGTAGAAAAGGAGGTCGCGGAATCCTCGTCAAAGAAAAAGACCTATCAGTATATACCAAGCAACCAATGGAAGAAGGGTGACCCAATATTTCGTGTCATAGACAAATCCCATGACATGAAAGGTACTAATTTCCCTACGCCTTTACCTCCTTTGGTACAATATAGAATTAAGCAATCCCAAAAAGAGCCGTGTCATTCAAACGTTGGTGAAAGTGAAAATAAAAATACAACACAAATATCTGTGTTTAACAAAGATGATGAATCTTTACCCATTTCTTTGTATGATAACAAGGTCTTGTACATGATGCAGCAAATGGGTTATGACATCGCCACTGGCCCGTCCCTATGTGATGGCCGGGGAGAGCTAGCACCATTCAAAAAGGTGTTATCTCAAGAGCAACTCGAAGCTCTGCACGAAGACCATGTTTTAAAAGAAATGAAGCATGGGTTGGGATATGAGGTTTGTATGGCTTCGGCTGAGTATATGGACATGACGGAAGCATCTCCAGAAATGGAGGATGGCAACCAGTGCACCGTGGATGACTTGGAAGAAATAAATATTGGTACGGCTGATGATCCTCGTCCAATTTTTATTAGCAAGCATTTGTCCCAACAAAATAAACTAAAATATCATGAGTTCTTGCGTGCAAATAGAGATGTATTCGCTTGGACTTATGAAGAAATGTCAAGGTTGGACCCAAACATAGCTGTCCATCGCCTTGCTGTGCGAGATGACGCCACACCAGTGAAGCAAGCTCAAAGAAAGTACCGTCCTGAAATACTTCCACAAATAGAAGCCGAGGTCGACAAACTCATAGCCTAGGGTTCATTAGAGAAGTCAAATACCCCACATGGGTCTCTAGTATTGTACCCGTTAAATAGAAGAATGGTCAAACACGCATATGTGTAGATTTCAGGGATATGAATAAAGCGTGTCCCAAAGATGATTTCCCAATACCCATATCTGAAATACTAGTCGATGCTACTATGGGGCATGAAATATTTTCTTTCATGGATGGTTGTTCCGGCTATAATCAAATTAAAATGTCACCTGAAGATGAAGAGTTAACAGCATTCCGCACACCTAAAGGCATATATTGTTATAAAGTCATGCCTTTTGGATTAAAAAATGCTGGGGCGACATATCAACGAGCAATGACAATCATCTTAGACGGGTTGTTATATGTGATTGTTGAATGCTATATAGACGACATAGTTGTGAAATCAAAGCATGAACAAGACCACTTGAAACACCTTGAAATGGTTTTTGAGCGTCTTAGGCAACATAATCTAAAAATGAACCCCATGAAGTGCGCGTTCGGAGTTTCCTCTGGAAAATTTCTAGGTTTTGTGGTTACAAAAAATGTTATTCAGATCAACCCAAGTAAAATCAAGGCGATTGTTAATATGCCACCACCCACTAACTTACATGAACTGAAGAGTTTCCAAGGCCACCTAGCATACATTAGGAGGTTTATCTCAAATTTATCTGGGAGATGCAAACCTTTCTCGCGACTTATGAAGAAAGGAGTCCCTTTTGAATGGGATCAAGCATGCCAAAACGCATTCCTAGAAATTAAGAAATATTTGATAAATCCTCCTGTTTTAGGCGCACCGATTAAAGACCGACCATTAATTCTCTATACTGCTGCAATGCCTACTTCACTAGGTGCACTCCTGGCACAAAATAATGATGCAGGAAAGGAAACGTCCCTGTATTATCTTAGCCGCACCTTGGTAGGGGCCGAGTGCAACTATCCAGACATGGAAAAAATATGTCTCGCACTGGTGTTCGCTGCACAAAAATTGCGACACTACATGTTAGAACACACTATACATTTAGTCTCAAGAGCAGACCCACTCAGATATATCTTAAGTAAAATGGTACTCTCAGGGAGACTAGCTAAATGGGCGATGCTTTTGTCACAATTTGACATCACATATATACCGCAAAAGGCCGTAAAAGGCCAAGCTTTGGCTAACTTCCTTGCGGCACATCCGATCCCAGATGATTTTCCTATAGATGATGACTTGCCAGATGAGGATGTATTCTCCACGACCATTACAAAATCAACATGGCAAATGTACTTTGATGGCGCTTGCCGGCAATCTGGGTCAGGCGCCGGAGTCGTTTTTATTACACCTAATGAAGGGGTGATACCCTACTCATTTACCCTAACTTCGGCGGTGTCAAATAATTCAGCCGAATATGAAGCTCTTATCATTGGGCTTGAAATAGCAATAAACATGGGGCTCGATACACTCTCTATTTATGGGGACTCACAATTAGTGATTAATCAACTGATGGGGACTTACATGGTAAAGAAACAAGAATTGTTGCCGTATTTCAAAAGGGCAAAAGAGCTCCTAGCTATGTTCAAAGATCTAAATATTCAGCACATAGTTAGAAATCAAAACGAAAAGGCTGACGCCTTAGCCGGTTTAGCTGAAAGTATGTCACTAGACTCAAATGAAATGATGGACGTACACATAGAGGAACGAAGGTTATTGCCAATATTTGTTGAAGAAGAAGAAACGGTAATATCTTCTGCAATGACAGCTGATATATGTGAAATTGAGATAGGGGATTGGCGAGCACCATTCCTCGAATATCTACTTCATGGATACCTACCCCTCGATACTAGCGAAAGATCTAGAATCCGCAAAAGATCAATCCATTACACATGCATCAACGACATACTCTATAGGCGCTCCCATGACGGCATATTATTGCGCTGCCTTGCTGGAAATGAAATTATGGGGGCCTTAAATGAGGTGCATGCTGGAATATGTGGCTCACACCAATCAGGTCCTAAATTGCACTACCAATTAAGGCGTCTAGGCTACTACTGGCCCACAATGTTTGAAGACGCCACTAAATTTGCAAAGAAATGCCATGAATGCCAAGTGCATGCTGACTTTATACATCAGCCGCACGAACCACTCCATGCGACAAATATGTCTTGGCCTTTTGAAATGTGGGGAATGGATATAGTTGGGCCAATTCATCCACCATCGTCCAAAGGTCACAAATTCATTTTAGCAGCAACGGACTATTTCTCCAAGTGGGCTAAACTTACACGACTAAAGGAAGACAAAGCGGAGAATGTAGAACATTTTATAAGAACACAACTCATATATCGTTTTGGTGTTCCTTCCCGGATCATGTCTGATAATGGAACTCCTTTTAAAAACAAACAAGTGGATAAGTTATGCTCCAAGTTTAAGATAGACCATCATTATTCCACGGCATATAATCCAGCCGCCAATGGACAAGCAGAAGCTTTCAACAAAACTCTCTGCAAGTTGCTAAAGAAAGTTGTATCAAAAAATAAGCGTGACTGGCATGAAAAGCTTCTCGAAGCCTTGTGGGCTTACATAACCACAGCACGCACGCCGACAGGAATGACACCTTATTCCTTAGTATTTGGAGGAGAAGTCGTCCTATCTTTGGAGGTACAGATCACGTCATTGAGAGTCGCTACACATGAAAATTTGTCAGAAGGAAAATCAGTACAATTACGTCTCGATGAATTAGAGAGACTAGAAGGTAGACGACTTCAAGCTCTGCAAAATCTTGAGACATATCAAGCTAGGATGTCGCGAGCATTCGACAAACGAGTCAAACGAAGGTCGTTCAAACAAGGAGATTTAGTTCTGGCTGTCATTCGTCCCATGAATATCACGCGACGGATGAAAGGAAAATTTGAACCAAAATGGGAAGGTCCCTTTGTCATAAAAGAGGTTTATTCTAGCGGCGCGTATAGAATCATATCACCAGATGGGAAGTACTCGCCGGCACCGGTAAATGGGAAATTCCTTAAGCGTTACTATGCGTAAAAAAAATACACTCCATACCCTCACGAGTCTAAACTGGGGCACATAAAAAAATACACTCCATACCCCCACGAGTCTAAACTAGGGCACATAAAAAAATACACTCCATACCCTCACGAGTCTAAACTGGGGCACATAAAAAAAATACACTCCATACCCCCACGAGTCTAAACTGGGGCACATAAAAAAATACACTCCATACCCTCACGAGTCTAAACTGGGGCACATAAAAAAATATACTCCACACCCTCACGAGCCTAAACTGGGGCGCACAAAAAAACTAATTACTCCAACGACTTACGAGTGTAAACTGTGATGCAAAGAAAAAAAATCATAAAGCGTACTCCATACTCTTAAGAGTATAAACTGGGGCACGTAAAATTTTACTCCGATATCCTACGACTCTAAACTATGGCGTAAAAAAAAGACTCCAAATTCTCATAAGCTTAAACTGTTGTCCAAAAGAGCAGCGTATATAAAAATATAAATAAATTTGTAAAAGATAAAAAAATGAACAATGAAATAAAGTAACAAAGCTTCAAGCAAAAAAATGTAAATAAATAAAGGGGTTGCCCAAGCTAGTTGATGCAATTAGCATAGAGTATCCATTCCATACAGAAAGCAGGGCTATACGAATATCATTGCATAGTCCATCGGTACACATGAATAAATCCCATGCAAACATACGCGAATGGTGCTACTGGCATGCAAGAAGACACAAGAAAATGGGTTTGCTGATTGGCCGCCTTATGCAAGTCTGAGTAAAAAATGTAAATAGAAAACATGTCTGATTTATTAAGAACAAAAAAACTCAGTTGGACATGGAGCGCCAGTCCTTCAGACTTCTAATAATAGACTTGGCTTTGTCCTCCAGCATCGATGTCTTCCCTTTAAGAGCCTCCAATTCCTCAGAAGCTTTCACATTAGCTTCGAGCAAATCTTCATGCAACTTCTTGGCTTCAGCTTGCTTGGCGGAACGGTCTGACTCCAGTTGCTTGACCCTTTCTTCAGCTGTACGCAACTCAGCAGTAGCTTCTTGTAGTTGAGCGGAGAGGGCCTCCATACGTTCCTTCTTCTCAGCTTGTTTCTCCAACATGGATGACATGTCTTCTGCTGAAGTTTTCAGAGACGCATCAATGGATCCGGCCCTCCTCTCTGCTGCAGTAACAAATTCAGACTTTTGCTTCGACTGATCCTCAATGGTTCTGCGGGCTTCTTGCACTGTATCTGAAATCGAGACAAATTTTCCCAAGCCGCGCGGACAGGGGCAATTTGAGGAACAATATCACCAACCGGGAGCATCAACCGAACTGCCTGGAAAATCTCATGGCGCTGAGAATCTGTTAATGTAGGGGCATCTAAAGCTTCAAAAGCATTCTGCAGCAACAAATCGATAGCATCCAGAACTGGCTTGGTAATAGCGGAAATATCCATGGATGGCGCTGAAATTTGTGTCATTATTCCCTCGCCACTGACGAGATTAGAAGCTCCTTCCGTATCACCTGGCGATAAGAAGGAGGGGCAAGATAAATGATATTGCAGTGAAGTTAATAAATAGAAAAAGATACAAAGTACGAATAAAGCTACCGTGCGTAGAGATAGGCGAAATGTTTGAAATATCATCCTGCGAGGCCACGCCTGAGTATAGATACGTAGGAGGAGTTGGAAGATTAAGAGAGGGTTCTGATATATCAAAATCCTCAAATGATAGATCAGAACCTATGACATTATCATCAGTCCCTGTATCGTCAAGTTCATGCATAAAATCAACCAACTCGTCAAGATTACATGGGCTTCCTCCAAGAGAAATTTCAATCTTCCTTTTTACAGCAGCTCTTTCCTCCCCACCGGAAGAGATTGTTGCATTTGGACTAGGTTCTTCTGAGTTCCTATCAACCAAAACGTCAGTACCCTCCTTCCTTGCATTTAAACGTGTGCCTGATACTGTCACGTTTATAAGTGGCCGGGGATTGGAAGAGGAACTTGCAGCAACATCATTTGGATTATTTTTCCGCTTCTAAAAAATAGCAAAAAATAATATCAGTTAGTAAATAGTGGTGTTGACGCATAATAGTAGCAAAAAAATATACGTATATATATATATATATTACCTGTTGCAACAAAGGTGGCGGGGCACTGTTATCCAAGTGGTAACCTCTTAAGATGTCCCTCCAATGATTCACTGCCGGCATTTCTCTCGCCTCAATAGCTGCAAGATATTCCTCTTGCCGTTCAGCAGACACCCTCTTTACTACGACAAGATCCCCTTCCAAAATCTTGCGAGGAAAAATATGTTTCTTCCCATTATTCACATATTTGGCAAGCCTTTCTTCATAGGAATCTCGCCCGTGCATGTTACCTTGACAAAGCTGGCCTAGAACGCTGGTGAAAGGTTGGATGAAAATGGTCCACCAGTTTGTCCATGCCACTGAGGAATTCCCCACAAAATCTTTGTTGGGAATATAGTGAGGTTGTTTCGGATTCGAGCGCAATAAATGCCACCAGTGTGCATAAGCAACACTAATGTCATCTATTATATATAAACTGCGCAATGGAGTATATGGTACTTGCTGATCCAATTTGAATTGTCGAGCCACCCGGTCGGGATGATACGGCTCAACAATGCCCAAGTCTTCATCATAATCGGACCTTCTCCACGGTAGCATCCCTCGACGGATGGAAATGGTGAATGCTTTTTGCAGCCAACGAGTGCTAGCCAAGTCGGAGAAATTTGAGGGGTACCACACAATATTCTTGTGTTTCTTGAAGAAATCGTGCACCTTTTCACGGCTAAAATCGTGTGGAATCCCAAACATAGTCCCGACCATAGATAATTTCCCTGGACAAAGCTTATGAGTTGGAAATTTGCTCACTTTTGCTCGTTTACCAAATACATTCTTCAGATAAACCCCCATCCAGCCGATAATGAAATGGACGGGCCATCCCCTAATCCGGTAGCAGGGTCCTACAGGATGGGTGCTGATGCGACGAAGCGAAAAATAGATAGAACAAAGTGTTGGTGGAGCTAATGAAATTCGATGCCCTAGAGCGATCCAGGACGCCATCACAAGGACACCAGCGCGAATGTAGGCTCCCCCGCCAATGACAACAAAGTAGCACAACACAAACAGCAATGTACGCCGCGACATACAAGCGGACCTCACGAAGAGACGCGAAAGGAATGGAGTGGTCACGCCGGTTGTGAAAATAGTCACACCAGACCTGGAAAGTCACGTGGCCGCCGTTGTTCTTGGCAAGCTGATCATGTGCGGATAATAGGTCCGGTAAGAAGTCAAGGAATTGGCAAAGGGAGGGGTCTAGTGCATGTTCTGGTGGGATAAATTCTTCATATAAGTCTCCAATCATAGGAAGACCAACCATTTGATACATATCAAGGAGTGTAATAGTACATTCACCACATGAGAATAGGAACGTGTTGGTTTTTGGATTCCATTTTTCTAACAGAGATCTTAGCAAGGCAGGTGAAATAGAATAATCACCCAAAGAGCAGTAAATAGCTCCACAAAGGTAATCTGAACCTTCACCAAGCCCTTTTAGGGAAAAAGAATGATTTCGTAAAATGTTTGCCCCCCCATTCATTATAGCCTGAAGGACGTGGCATATACTCAATATCATGACGTTCCCAAGTCAGACCTTTGGATACCATCCTAGTACCCAGACATAAAGCTATATCAGTTCGCGGTGAAGCCGCCAACGGGTAATATGAGTAAGCTAGTTTGGACTGTCTCGCTCGCCAACCGCGAGGACCGTTGTGGAGTTCACCCTTTGGTATACTTATAGCTTTAACTATGGGACAGTCTTGGTCATCGGAGCTAGGTTCATATAGTTTCTGTTGCTTGGCTAGCTCGACAAGGGATAGTCGATGTGAGGGAACCGTGGGCGATTTCTGCGCCATCTCTATACAAAAAAAATATACGTGTGTCGGTACAGGTACAAGTCGTGTTCAAAACAACAAAATAAATGAACCATGGTAAATGAATGGAAATTTTACCACGGAGGCGATAGCCCAAGCAAAGCCAGCCCTTGATGAAGAAGAAAGGATTTGCACTCTACAAAAAAATGATGATGACTGTTAGTGCTAAAAATTTATGCAAAGATCAAATATCAGCAAAATGAATTGTCCTCCAAAAAAAGAGAGAATACGTGCATAAAGCCCAATCTAGGAATTCTGGAATGTCAACTTTGAAAGGGTTGATAGATGTAAAACTTTGAAAAATGTTTATATATGCAAAACTTTGAAAGAGTTGATAATTCTTGCATCAAATAAAGGGGGGGTGGGGGTTCATTGATCTCGCAGTTTGTACGTCGGACCAAGTTCATATAAACTTGCCGGCACGCCAACTGTGAGGAAGATATAAGTTTGCATCTTTAAATGACCATCTTTTAAATAAATAAAACATTAATCTCACAGTTTGTACGTCGGGCCAAGATCATATAAACTTGCCGGCACGCCAACTGTGAAAAAGATATACATGTGATCTTTAAACAAGCATCTCATATAAACATGGAAAGAGTTGATAATTCCCTCATGAAATAAAGGGGGAGTTCCATTGATGGTATGACAGTTCTCACAGTTTGTACGTCGCGCCAAGTTCATATCAACTTGTCGGCACGCCAACTGTGAGAAAGGTATACGTTTGATCTTTAAAACGAGAATTTTAAGTATAAAAAATATTGATCTCTACAATTGTACGTCGGACCAAGTTCGTATATAACTTTCCGGCACGTCATTGCGAGACCAAAATTTCCGCATATATACGGGGCAAGATGCACAGTCGTTCATGGCCTAAAGGAGGTTATGTGCACGGATTCATCTATAGACTATTCATCCAATCTGTGATGGTAGTATGTAAAAGGAAAAAGACATGAAGTATAGTACCTAAGCAAAGAGCAGGTATACGTCCGGAATCAAACAAGATTGTTCTGCCAGATTGTACCCCAGCCTTCCTGCGATATTAGAGGAACAAAAAATAAAGGGGCAGTCAGGGTACGCAAATCACATACGTACTTGTATATCTGGATGAGCTAATCATATACATACCAACATCTGGATTTAAAAGCTCAAATCCATACTCTAGAAAAGGATATTATGTTAAATCCTACCAACAGAGAGGGAAGTAAGGAAGGAGGATCAGCTGAGATACGGATGTGAACACGGTAAAAAAATGCACAGCAAGACATACCTTATAGCCAAGGAATGACAAGTTAGCTGGAAGAGGGATCTGGACTTGGTTGCAGGAGCGATGTGCCCAAAGTAAATATTCTCCTGGTGAGACGATAGGAAGATATAAATATAAAAGGGAGGGTGTACGCTCCGGCCGGACCGCAACTACATAGCGAGAGGCAACGACTTGAAACAGAATTCCAGGATTGAGTCCTTATCCAACGAAGGGACTAACAAACTTAAAAAAAAAGCAAGGCTAGATAAATATCTAGCTAGATATTTTAAACAAAATAAGTGTGTCGCCCGCACTAAGAAAAAAGTTCGCGATATATACATGAAAGGGAATATGGCTACATATATATTTTCGAGTTCTAGAACTGAATGATAGAAACATTCACTTCCAGACCTCGAGGGGCATCTGTTGACACGGAATTTCGCCAAAGAAAATACAGAATGATATCTATTATCAAAATATGATAAAGGAAAATTATATAAAAAATGGCGAATTGCCGAATAGACCGAGGAAATGATTATGATGAATTTTGGGTTGCTCAGTATGAAATAGCGGTCACAATAAATAAATAAATAAACAAAGCGTCACTTATAGCTGCAAAATTCATTTACTCGTGAAATTATAATTAGCACGCACGCACGGTACCAGTGGCGACGGTTGGCCGATGCAAACTTAAATGGCACTAATATTGCCAAAATATCAATAATATTCTAAATGTCGGTTTTTTCACGTCGATGATGTAAAATATCATTGTGATGCATAAATATATATCACACTAACAAAATATACATGCGGTATATAAATAAATAAATAAATAAATAAACGGCATTTCTAGTGGGGTATCGACCCATATATATTCGGTTAGAAAATATTCGCTGAACATATGCTCATCTCATATCATATATGACATTAGACTTTGAACTGCCGAGAAAATAATTAAACGCGCACACCCTCATACATATAAGCCTTAATGAGACACTAATAACTAATCAAGTTTAGTGGCCCATTAAAAAATACGGCCACGTTGCATGGCTGTACACTTATGCATGCATGCTCAACCGTGACAAGGCCCAAAAGTTGATTAAAATAATCAAGCCCACACGGTGACCGGGAATACATGGGCTAATTACGCTAGTGGCCGGTTCAAAGCTCAGTCAACTTGTGATTAAGAAATAAATAAATTGAAGAAAGGAGCCACCCGCTCCACGATCCCACAAGCTCTGGAGGACGTGGGCGGGCGTACGAGAGCCTTCGCTGCTCTCTGGCTCCCATAAATACATGCCTACCTAGCGTAAAGAGGGGTTGGTGATCCATTGCGCTCATCTCTTTTCCTAATCGCTCCGCTGTGCTGCCGCTAGTGTTGTTGTGCGGGCTCTTTTCCTAATCGCTCCGCTGTGCTGCCGCTAGTGTTGTTGTGCTGCCCGCTGCTGCTGCTGCAAGGCCATCGTCCGGTTAGGAGCCTGAGAAAGGTAAACAAGGTGGGAATCATGATCCTCCTCTAATCTTCTTGCTCCTCCCTATATCTCTCATCATGTTCATCTTTCTCCTTGGTTGATCATTGTGATATAAACCAAGGAGCATGCCCATGTGTCCTCATCTTGACATCTTGCCTTGGCTAATCATCGCGATACGAGCCAAAGTGTAATTATGTTCAGGAAAGGAAAATTTGTCCTTGATTGATCATCGCGATACAAACCAAGGACATATCTCACATATTTTCATCTCGACATTTTTGCCTTGGCTGATCATCATGATATAAGCCAAAGTGCCAATATGTTTAAGAGAGGAAAATTTACCCTTGGTTGGTCATTGTGATACAAACCAAGGAGTATTCCCCCATATATCTTCATATTGATATTTTGCCTTGGCTGATCATCGTGATACGAGCCAAAGAGCACTTATATTTAAGAGAAGAAAATTTGTCCTTGGTTGATCATTGTGATACAAACCCAAGAGCATTCTCCATATAGCCCCGTCTTGACATTTAGCCTTGGCTGATCATCATGATACAAGCCAACGTGCGAATATGTTTAAGAACAACAAAAATACTCCTTGGTGGATCATGATACAAACCAAGAAGCTTACAACATATAATTTCATCTTGTCATTTTTGCCTTGGTTGATCATCGTGATACAAGCCAAAGTGTGATTATGTCAAAGAGGATAAATTTCACTCCTTGGTTGATCATGGCGAACCAAACTAAGGAGGATATATTTTCCCTTCCATCGTAGATGGGAGCGACGCAAAGGTAAAGCTCAGGGAAAAACAAATATGAAACATACCCAAACTCTAGATGATCTTCTACATAAAATCATAGAATAAATATGTGCCTACAAAAATGCACTCTTCATTTGTTTGAGTTGCACAAAACAAGACAATGTAAATTGTGCGTGTACCTTCAATCTAGAGTATGAAAATGTATAAATTGAGTGCTGGCCAAATTATGTTTCAAGCCTCTTGTTGGTTACACTGCGGACATACATGCTATGCCACGTCAGTAGTAATACAAACAGGAAGATACAAATGTTATTTGCATTTGTCATATAGATGATTAAATGAGCATACTCTAATGCATATAAAATGTGCTAAGTGAAATCCAATGTGTAGACACGAGATAATGAAAATACTAGTTGTCTCGGTCCACACTTAAATATAATATGCCCATAAAAGAAAATGAATATGTGTAGGTTAAGTTAAAAATGTAATCCTACATATCTAAAATATGAAATCTAGAGTGTACCGACTCTATGCAATACGCATATACTGTCCACTGATGGTTAGAGTATATCCATATGACCCACACAAAAATGAAAGATATTGCATCTAGCTCGCTTTAGTCCTAACCAAAAGAGACTGATTTGCCTAGCAGATGCTATCATCAAACGTACCAAACCAAATCAAACAAGATAACATATGGGATGGTTCTGATACTAGAACCCCTTTTATTAAATTTCAATGCATGCGCAAAGGCCAACATGTATTAAATCATGTGCCCCATCATCTCATGCATGGTCATATATGCATCAATAAAAGATGAACATGCATGTATTATGTGGATACTGATCTTCTAGTCGACTCATCACTTGTTAAAATGAAATGGCTTGAAAGTTGATTAAGGTAGCCGCATTGTCATACTAGCATATGTTGGTTAAGTCGACTACAAAAATTAGTTGTCCAATGCATAAAAGCATGCATTGCACTCGTACTCTACGTACTGCTCATAATAGTACAAGAGTAAAAATATAAATGAAAAAGACACATGATAACTTGAAGAAAATCGAGAATGCTTCCCCGAGCACACCGGCGTCAACGACAGCGAGGAGGAGCGATTGTTCTTTATCATTTTGTAGTAGTCATGTGTTGCAATTCTATGTAATAGGATAGTTGGAATTCTTAATCAGGGGTTTTCTCTTCGGAGATGTAATTAACAGAATTTTCATGTAAATGTAAGAGTTCTGGAAATAAAGTACCTGCAATGTTTGATCCTATTTTGATTGTATGCATCTACGAATTTAAATTATTAACTCTGTATCAATGACGTGGACGTGTGTCTCACGCCCGCCATTGTCCCGTCACCAGGATTGGCTCAAGCTTCAAGATCAAGACTCTACATTTTCTATTTTAGTGATCCAAGATCACATTGAGTCTATAGGAAAAGCCAATACTATCAAGGAGGGATGAGGTGTTGCTTAATGAGCCTCTTGCTTCATGTGCTTAGTGATATGCTCCAAAATCCTCAACTACCTTCCCACATCCACATATGACCTAAACCAAAAGTCAAACTCGGCCCCACTGATTCTTTCTATCCGGAGCCACCGAGTTTCAAATGTCATAGTCACTGCCACAAACCCTAGCAAATCGGTTTCACCAATAGGGATCTCGATCTCACCGAGATGGGATTGTAATCTCTCTGTGTATGTCCATTACCAAAATCAGTCTCACCGAGTTTTAGCAATCGGTATTACCGAGATTACAATGCAAACCCTCTGGTTAGCTTATTACCAAAATAGGTCCCACCGAGTTTGTGTAATCGGTCTCACCGAGTTTGCCTGACCAACTCTCTGGTTAGCTTATTACCAAAATCGGTCCCACCGAGTTTGTGTAATCGGTCACACCGAGATTATGTTATGCCCTAACCCTAACCATATCGGTCCTACCGAGTTGCATCTCAGTCCCACCGAAAATCCTAACGGTCACTAGGTTTGCTGATTCGGTCCGACCGAGTTTAACCATTCGGTCCCACCGAGTTTGGCAAATTGTGTGTAACGGTTAGATTTTGTGTGGAGGCTATATATACCCCTCCACCCACTCTTCATTCGTGGAGAGAGCCATCAGAACATATCTATACTTCCAATACACATTTTCTGAGATGGAACTACCTACTCATGTGTTGAGCTCAAGATATTCCATTCCAACCATATGAATATTGATCTCTAGCCTTCCCCAAGTTGCTTTCCACTCAAATCTTCTTTCCACCAAATCCAAATCATGTGAGAGAGAGTAGAGTGTTGGGGAGACTATCATTTGAAGCACAAGAGCAAGGAGTTCATCATCAATACACCATTTGTTACTTCTTGGAGAGTGGTGTCTTCTAGATTGGCTAGGTGTCACTTGGGAGCCTCCGACAAGATTGTGGAGTTGAACCAAGGAGTTTGTAAGGGCAAGGAGATCGCCTACTTCGTGAAGATCTACCGCTAGTGAGGCAAGTCCTTCGTGGGCGACGGCCGTGATGGAATAGACAAGGTTGCTTCTTCGTGGACCCTTCGTGGGTGGAGCCCTCCGAGGACTCGCGCAACCGTTACCCTCCGTGGGTTGAAGTCTCCATCAACGTGGATGTACGATAGCACCACCTATCGGAACCACGCCAAAACATCCGTGTCTCCAATTGCGTTTGAATACTCCAAACCCTTCCCTTTACATTCTTGCAAGTTGCATGCTTTACTTTCCGCTGCTCATATACTCATTGCATGCTTGCTTGATATGTGTTGTGTTTGTTAAATTTGTGCTTAAACTCCACCTAAACTTAAGAATATTAAAAACTGCAACTTTTGGCACCTAGTGTCTAATCACCCCCCCTCTAGACACCTCTTCTCGATCCTTTCACAACTCCATCACAACGGTTTCATAATAGTCTTGCTACTCGAGCGAGTGAAATCTAACATCCGTCGCGCTCCTCCCTAGCTTGTAAGGGATCGATAAAAATAGGATCTGACGAAGGACTTGGCAGCTCTCCTTCTTCATGTTTGTGTCCTGCCAGTGGACGGTGCCTTGTGCCGGAGTGCAAGAGGTTAGATCAACTATCTCTGGTTTGTCCTGACAACGTTCTCCAAGGAGCAACATTGTTCCGCCGTCCGTCGACATGACAGGCGGGTCAGATGGAGTTGACTCCGGACGGGCTTTCTTCTTGCTCTGCTCCGTGCCCGCCACTACCGATGCGGCGCTGCTATTCCTTTTAGCCATACAAACTGGGCCATTAGGGCCAGGGGAAGTTGTTGCCGCACTGACTGACTGATGTGAAAGGCTGAAGCGGGTTAGTGCCGCTGAAGTCGTGGGCTCAGATGATAAGTTGACGAGTTTTGATGCTGAAGCTCTGCTTGAGTTAAATGCAGGGCATGCGCGAAATGATGACGCGACGCCATCCGCCGACGGAGGCGTTGCGTTCAACATTGGCGGTACGGGTGACTCAGGCCGCTTCGTCGGACCGGGCGAAAACAATTTGGTCACCTTTTCCTTCCTACTGATTTCTAACACTTCTTTCCAACCCTTGCTCTTCCATAGCCTTTCTCTTCTCTGCCTCTTTGTCTGCCTTTCTGTTCTCAAACTCAAGGATGGACATTTTTCTTCGTCGCTTCAAGGTACGTTGTTTCAATCGAGGTGACGCACTAAGCTTCATGGCTTCCTTTCCCTTGTTGTCTGCCGATCGAGGTGACGTGCTAAGGTTCATGGCTTCCTTTCCCTTCTCGCCTGCCGATGAAGGTCCTAAAACATCCATATCCACCATTTGCACCACCGCATCCAACGCTGAACTGGCGGCCTCATTCATGTTATGTTCACCAGCACTCATGTTCATGTTCTCAGATAACTGAACTGGAGGAACACTTCCTTCACACGAAATAGGGTGAGGTCCAAATTTTTCCTTGTTGTACATGATCTTGTCGGATCCAGGAGACTTCAGAGCTATATGGGTAACAAAGCCAGCGTTCAGCAAAACTGAACTAATGCTTCCATTCGCTGCTTCTGCTCCACATTGCTCTACGACTTGGTGTTGATGTGGTGATGTATGATTGGTCTAGTTTCCACCGGAATAGGCACACTTGCTCGATACAGGCCTGCCTCGAGTCCCGTTGGGATCTGCGTCTATTATGCCCCGCTTACTTGCACCGGGCTGCCTAGCGTAGAACTGTTTAGAGAAAGTGAGACCATAATGATTATGAACAATACAACTGGAAACATCGACAAACGGAATTACACTCGTTGTGCGAAGATGTACTGCTTTGTCTGGGCTTCGCCAATGCAATGATACGTTCATTTCTGCTCCTTCCGTGTAATGGCCATAAGCGTCCTTTAGGAGATCTCCTGCATCTCCCATGACAAATAATTCAGTATGACATTCAATAGCAGAACCCCCAGTGGGTGTTCCTTGTTGGAATCGTGGGTTGTCGGTGCAGGCACCACTCGCTGCTTTTACTGCATGACATCTTTCAGATAGCGGTTCATCAATGCCGAGATGAACAACATCTGCTCATTACCAACTGCATTGTAACGTCCGGATAATTAAGCTACAGCAATTATCTCCTAATGATGCCACATCATCACTGTTACTGTTGTTAAACTCGTGTTGGATCGAATCCGGTCCGAATTCAAATTTAAATTAAAATCAAAAATTAAAATTTTCATAATGTCGGAACTAAAATTTACAAACTGTGGAAAATAATTCATAAGTATTACTTGTGAAGGAACAAAGTTTTTTATAAAATAGTTAAGTGCTAAAAATTAATTAAAACAATGGCTTTAATAATTAATTAATTGCCTTTCATAATTTATAAAGTGTTAAACTATTTTAAATGTGGGTGAAACTTTTTGTGGCAGAGGGTTAAACTAAAACACTAATTTAGGTGTGGGTCTCATATTTTTATTAAGCTAAGGTAATGAGAGAATTGAGTAAAACAATTAAACAGAAAAGCAAAAAAGAAAATTAAAAGGCAAAACAAAGGAAACAAAACAAACCCCACCTACCTTGGGCCACAAGGCCCATCTACCTAGTAGGCTGACCTAGATGCACGCTCCTACCCATCTCCCCTCTGCATGTTACGGTGGACACCGGCGATGGCCGCCACGACACCGGGCGATGCCGTGGCGCCCATCCACCGCTTCCCCCTCGCCTATTTAACCACGGCGGCCTCCTCTCCCCGCCAAACCCTAGCCACTTCCCCCTCGCGCCGCTTTTATCTACTCCACGCAAGGCCGACCCGTCGTCGACATGCCTCACGTCGCCTGCGTGCCCACCATCGTCTTCCGCGCCTGAGACCTTGTCCATCCTCTTCTTCCTCGGCCACTACTTCATCTACGTTGACGTGCGCGAGCCGAGGAGCCTCACAGCGTCGGATCCCCTTCGTCATCTTCCTCGGGTCGCCGCCGTCGCCTTCGACTCCAGCCAACGCCCTGCAGCTACTTAGCCACCGAGGGGCCACCTTGTTCCCCCACTGTGAGCTACCGCCTCCCTCCCCTCCGTCTCCCTCGTGAATCCATCTCGTAGACGCCTCCTTGTTCGTACCCGATGCCACCGTCCGCCATGTCCGCTAGCTCGGCTCATACCGAGTTCAGCGAGGCCCCGCACCTCAACCGTGAGCTCTACTAGGTACGGCCTCGCCTCACATGTGCGCAGCATGCGCGGCCCTCGCAACCCCCCCCCCCCCCCCCGCACACGTCCCGTGCCTGCTACACGCCCGCGCCGCATTCTGCATTGTTGTGCGCTACTGCTGTGCCACGGCTGGCACCCCTGCTTGCCTGCGCTGCGGCCCCTCCGCAGTCGCTCGCTCATGCTCGCCCGCCTCGCCGTTGTGCTGGCTGCTGCAGCCTGCCGCACCCGCGGGTGCAGCCGCCTGGAGCGTTGTTGCTGCACCACTGCGGCCCCGCACGGCGCTTGCCCCGCTCTCCCCTACTGCTCCACCTTGCTGCAGGCCCCGCCCGCTGCTCGGTCACCTCACCGTCACCGGTCACAGCCCGGCCGACCTCGCCGTGGCCGCGTCCCCTCCGACCGTTGTCGTGGCCGACGCCCCTGGTGGCCTCGGTCGCGGGTGCCTGCCCGTTGACCCGCCCCGCCCCGCTAGCCTAATGCCACTGCCAGCGGGCCCTTGTTGCCCTGGCCTCTAAAAAATAAAAAAATAGTAAATAAAAAATTGGTTAATTAATCGATTAATTAACTTAATTAAATTGGTTTAGTTTAAACTAACTAATTATCTAGCCTAATTAATCTCTAGTTCGTTAGATGAGTAGATGACAGGAGGGCCCCACCCCCTGTCGACCAGTCAAACATTGACTGGTCAACTGGGACCCCCTGGCCCACCTGTCAGCCACTGGGTACAGTTCTGTGTACCCTGTGCTGGGTGCATCTAGCATTTTAGCATTTATTTTTGAATTATTAATAATTGCATAATATTGTTTAAATCTTTGAAAAATCATAGAAAATAATCTGTAACTCGGATGAAAAAGTTTTATACATGAAAGTTGCTCAGAACGACGAGACGCATTGGAAAATGCACTCCGTTCATCTGTCACATGCCACTAGCATAGCGAACATGGAACTTTCCCCACCGGTCCGCTTGTCCAAAAATGCCGAACACCAGGAATACTTTCCCGGATGTTTTCCCCCTTAGCCGATATCATGTAGCACCGTGTTAGAACACCCTAGTCCTGCGTGTTACCCCTGTCATGCATCTGTGTTGTATCTGTTTGCATTATATTTATTGTTTCTTCCCCCTCTTCTCTAAGGTAGACCTCGAGACCGCTGCAGATGCCCCTTTGATCGACTACTTCGACGACGACCCTTCTTCCCTTTCAGCGGAGCTTCCAGGCAAGCCCTCCCTTTGATCATCCCGATATCGCCCATTCCGTTCTCTCATGCTTGCACTCGATTTTTCTACTGTAATTGATTGCTCCTATTCTGATGCATAGCCTGCTTTTGTACCTGCTATTGTTACCTACCTGCTTGTCCTAAACTGATTAGTATAGGTTGGTTAGAGATCCATCAGTGACCACCACCTTGTCCTTGTTGCCCCTGCTTCATCATCGACGACTCGATATACGTGATCGACGATCAGAGCCCGACACCTCACATCACATCACGCCCCTTTTTGTTGCTCGACTCTGCAGAGTTGCCATCGAGTGCCAAGGGTGGAACCTCTTACATCACTCCTGATGAGATCTCTGTAGTGTAGCTATTCGGTCGTGGTCAATGAGGGTGATTTCCTCTTTCACCATTCCCGATACGGCTCTGTCGTGCAACACCTCAAGTGTGAACCTCGAGGGTGGATCATCTTACGTTCACCTTGATGATCACATCGAGTGGAATCCTCCGGGGTGATTCCTCGGATTTTCCCCTTGATGTCTGGACACACAGTTACCTTGACTTTACTTGAGATCGTTGTGAAAGCCGGGCAGGCCCGGAGAGCACCCGTCCGATGTGACGGTGGCGGCTAGCTGTTTAGCAGTATCACCTAGGAGGGGGTGGTAGCTCCGAACTTTTCCTGACAGCCGCCACTACTTTTAATTGTTAATGCACTAACAGGTTTAGATATTTGTTCTGAATTGGCCTTTGGCGTTTACGCACTAACCACACGCGAGAATAGTTATGGGCCTCGACGTCGTAGTATCAGCCGAAGCTTTGCCAGACGTCCAGTTCAGCATTGTGGCATGGTCGGATCGTGTTGGCCATCCGAGGCGGTGCTGGTATCCACCCTGCACACAACGACCCGATGTGCAACGGGCGATGGGCCCAAGACCCCGGAGTGCTTAGGATGTAGACCGACGGGGACCTCTCTACTGAGCCTAGGTAGGGCTGCGGCGTGTCGATCTTCCGAGGCCGGCCGTTGACCCCAGAAAGGTGTGTCCGGCCAGAGTGATCGAGCGTGTTGGGTAACATGGTGCACCCCTGCAGGGAAGATATATATTCGAATATCGTGTCCACGGTAATGGACGTTCAGACTTGTATCCTGATCTTATACAACTAGAAATGGATACTTGATATGTGATGGATATGTGGCTCCGGGATTGCTTTCTCGCAGGGAGTCGAGGAAGGATCTCTGGGCTTTATTACTACAACATGCTTGTTAATATTCAAATGCTATTCTTTACTCTTCTACATGCTACAAGATGCTTGGAGCTGCTTGAAGATGCTAGTCTTCGATAGGCTAGGCCTTCCCCTCTATTCTAGCATTCTGCAGTTCAGTCCACAAATACATCCCTTCCTTTGATACCAATGCATACTTAGTATAGATCTAATGCTTGGGAGTACTTTGGATGAGTATTCACGGTTGCTTTGCTCCCCCTTTCCCCCCTTCTTTCTTCTTTCTGGTTGTTGCAACCAAATGGTGGATCTCAGGAGCCAGATGCCACCCCAGTCGACCACTAGTACCACCCCGAGGGCGCCTCCTACTACGTGGAGGCCGCCGACGACCAGGAGTAGTTAGGAGGTCCTAGGCAGGAGGCCTTGCCTCTTCAATCGTGTTGCTTTTCTGCTAGCTTTCTTAAGGCATCCTTGTTTAACTTATGTTTGTACTCAGATATTGTTGCTTCCGCTGATGCTTGTGTATCGAGCTTGTATTCGAGCCCTCGAGGCCCCTGGCTTGTAATATGAAGCTTGTATTATTTTATTTGTGTCTAGAGTTGTGTTGTGATATCTTCCCGTCAGTCCCTGATCTTGATCGTACACATTTGCATGTATGATTAGTGTACAGTCGAATCGGGGGCGTCACAAGTTGGTATCAGAGCCGACTGCCTGTAGGAACCCCCTTTCCAACTCCTTGGCCGAAGTTGAGTCTAGTCTTTGAAAAACTGATTTACTAACATGGTTGTGTGGCTTACGGGCCCACATCGCCATTGGGTGGTATTAGGATCTTTTACACCTCGACCATTACTCTGGGATTCTGATCTCTCTTCTACTAGGGCTAAATGATTTTACTAACTCCAACATTAGGATCTCGTAATCACATTCACCCGGAGAGCTGGATTGTCTACAACTATTCATTTGAATTGTATTTTGAATAATACTCACATCATCCTTTGACATCCTTGAACTTCCTTTCTTCAGATGCGTCCCGCAATGTAGATCGTCCGCCAGACCATGGTGGTCGGCACGCCTGGGTTCCCGGCCATTCTGGTCGACCTCTTGACCCTGCTGGGATATCGCTAGTATCCTCAGTACACTGTGTATGAGATCTACCGCGAGTTCAACCAGGAGATGTATCACGCTAAGGTTGATATCTATGATCGGTAGAACAACTCCACCCACGAGTTGCATACCTTTGAGGGTATTGGAGTGACTGTCGAGATGGCAGTACAGGAGGTTGCCTATGTTGCTATCACCAGCCTCCGTAGAGAGCATCCATGCTTGGAGGAGACTGGGTTCAGATACTTCCCGTACCCACCAACTAGGGATGATACTAGGCGCTATACTACTGTGTGTACCCCCTACGTGAGCCATCGGTACGACCATCAGTATATGGTTCGGTACATTGAGGTTCTGGATCGCACTGTTTGAGCCCTGACTGTTGAGTTGTATGCCACGCGTGCACGCCACTACGACACTCTGGAACAGATCCGTCCAGTAGGCACCGCAGCGGTTCTTCCTCCGTTCATTACTTACCCGCGCAGGTCGGAGATGCCACCAGGTCTTGTGTGGCCTGAGGTTGGTGGTGATACCCCTGCTCGTGGACCTCTTCTTCCGCCTGGAGATCAGCTGGTACACCAGAGCCGCCACGGCATGCAGCCTCCTTCCCTCGAGCATCGCCATGCTTTCCTTCATCGACAGCTGCCTGACTTCAGAGGTTTTCCCTGACGTTGATGTAGCATATCGCTATGTCGCGTTGTTGTATCCTTCCACTGCGTGCTTGCACGCCGCCTAGTTGGTCTAGACTACCTTTCCCTTTCTAAACTTGTACTTATGGCTTGTAACCGAACTTATGTATGGATCTGTATGTCGTGTTTGGCTACTATGTAGTATCCGTTGAACTTATTTCAGTATGCATGTTTCATCGTGAATGATTCGTTGTCTTTGCAAATTTCTTCATGCTGAACTACCCCTGTTACATGTTAGCAGGATGGTTAGACCCGCTGATCATGGTCGTGGTGGCAACGCCCCACCACCGCCTGAGTACATGGCTGGTATGATCCAACAGTTTGAGTTGGACCGCCAGTTCATGGAAGGAATGATAGCTCAGTTTCCTCGCCCCAACTTGAACCAGCAGCCAGCCACTGTGACATTGAATGACTTTGCACATCTCAACCCAAGCATCTACCACAGCTCAACTCAGCCACTTGATGCTGATGACTGGCTCCGTGACATCACTTTTGAGCTAGAGTCTGCTGGTGTAGCCCCTGCCAGCTATGTCACCTTTGCGGCTTATTATCTGAAGGGTCCCGCCGCTTAATGGTGGGACAACCACAGGCGTTCACTACCTGCTGGAACGGTCATCACTTGGCCGGATTTCCAAGCTGCTTTCCGTGTCCGCTTCATTCCTCAGGGAATTATGGATAGGAAGAAGCGCGAGTTTCACAACCTCACCCAAGGCAACAAGACTGTGGATGCCTATCAGCGGGAGTTCCTTGACTTGTCCCGCTATGCTGAAGATGACATTGCCACTGATGCACGTAAACAGGAAAAGTTTCGTGATGGACTTCAAGCTGATATCAAACTGGCGCTCCTAGTGCATGATGTAACGCCCTCGATGCGGCTATATCTCCCACGTGTTGAAGCACGACTTAGAGGCATAAACGCATTGAAAGCAATGTCGCAAGTGAGGTAATCTTCACACAACCCATGTAATACATAAGGGAAAGAGATACATAGTTGGCTTACAATCGCCACTTCACACAATACATGAGTAAAGCATTACATCATACAGATACAATCAAGGTCCGACTACGGAACCAAAATAAAACAAGACTACCCCAAATGCTACACAGATCCCCGATCGTCCCAACTGGGCTCCACTACTGATCAACTGAAATGAAACAACACAATGAACAAGATCTTCATCGAGCTCCTCCTTGGGCTCGGGTGCGTCACCTGCACGGTTTCATCGGCACCTGCAACCTGGTTTTGGAAGTATCTATGAGTCACGGGGACTCAGCAATCTCACACCCGCGAGATCAAGACTATTTAAGCTTAAAGGTAGGATGGGGTTGTGAGGTGGAGCTGCAGCAAGCGACTAGCATATATGGTGGCTAACAACGCAAAAGAGAGCGAGAAGAGAAGGCAAAAGCACGGTCGAACAACTATGATCAATAAGTGATCCTAGAACAATCTACATCAAGCATAACTCCAACACCGTGTTCACTTCCCGGACTCCGCCGAGAAGAGACCATCACGGTTACACACACGGTTGATGTATTTTAATTAAGATCAACTTT
The DNA here is from genome assembly GCA_032464435.1 of Aegilops umbellulata. NCBI lineage: Eukaryota > Viridiplantae > Streptophyta > Magnoliopsida > Poales > Poaceae > Aegilops > Aegilops umbellulata. Next base: position 182,859,941 of record CP136059.1, read on the forward strand.
GGGTTTTCTACAACCGGACATTAACAAATTCCCATCTGCCACATAACCGCGGGCACGGCTTTCGAAAGTTCAAAACCCTGCAGGGGTGTCCCAACTTAGCCCATGATAAGCTCTCGCGATCAACGAAGGATACTCCTTCTCCCCGGGAAGACCCGATCAGTCTTGGAATCCCGTCTACAAGACATTTCGACACTAATAAAACAAGACCAGCAAGACCGCCCGATGCGCCGACATCCCGATAGGAGCTGCACATATCTCGTTCTCAGGGCAACACCGGATGAGACAGGCTACGAGTAAAACCAGGCTTCGAGTTTCCCCGAGGTGGCCCCGCAGGCGGCTCGGTTCGGACCAACACTTAGACAAGCATTGGCCCGGGGGGGCTAAATAAAGATGACCCTTGGGTTAATTACTCCCAAGGGAAAGTAGGTGGTGGTGAGGCAAATGGTAAAACCAAGGTTGGGCCTTGCTGGAGGAGTCTTATTCAAAGCGAACTGTCAAGGGGGTCCCATAAATCACTCAACCGCATTAGGGACGCAAAATCCGGGAACATAATACCGATATGACGGAAACTAGGGCGGCAAGAGTGGAACAAAACACCAGGCATAAGGCCGAGCCTTCCACCCTTTACCAAGTATATAGATGCATTAATAATATATATGGTATTGTGATATCCCAACAAGTAAACATGTTCCAACAAGGAACAACATCTCCATGTTCCAACAAGGAACAAACTTCATCTTCACCTGCAACTAACAACGCTATAAGAGGGGCTGAGCAAAGCGGTAACATAGCCAAACAACGGTTTGCTAGGAAAGGATGGTTAGAGGCTTGGTTTAACAATATGGGAGGCATGATAAGCAAGTGGTAGGTATCGCAGCATAGGCATAGCAAAAGAGCGAGCAACTAGCAAGCAAAGATAGAAGTGATTTCGAGGGTATGGTCATCTTGCCTGCAAGGTTCTCAGAGTTGTCGAAGGCTTGATCCTCGTAAGTGTTCTCAACAGGTTCCTCGTTCATGTACTCGTCTCCCGGCTCTACCCAAGGCGAGAACACAAGCAAAGGGGACAAACATCAACCACGATGCAATGCGCAAGCAACATGATGCAAAACATGGCATGATATGCGAGATGTGGTATGCAATGCATATGCGTGCTCCGAAAGGAAAAATAGGAACAAGGCATAATCTTGGCAAACCAAGTATGCCACTGGAAAGGTGAGGTGATTTCGGTTGAAATCGATATAAAGATCACCGGAATCGGATGCACGGTTTGCAAATGACAAGCAAAACAAGAGTGACATATTTCTGCGATTAACCGCATGATGCCACTTAGCATGAAACAAGAAATTAAGCTACTGCACCCAAACATACCAACAAAGCATATGACAGTGAACTACTCAAGATGCTTGACAAAATATGAACACTGAGCTATGGCTAAATCACAACACAACAGGTTCAAACAAGCATGGCAAAAGTGCAAAAGATAACAGGTTCACAGACTTAGTGAAAATAACAACATGCCAGAAATTATCATCAGGATGACATGTTTAGAGCAAGCAAACAACATGCTACAGGAACACAATAGCAACGCAAGGCACGGAATGAATCTACTCAAAACATAGAACAAAAGTCCCTTACTGTCATGAGCCAAAAAGGAACAGAAAATATAGTAGCACCCATGTCAATTAAGCAAATTTCGTTACAGATTTCAGACTTGGCAGAAAACTGGACATGTCAAAAACAGATAACAAGTAGGAATGTTTACGAGCTCGATGCACTCACTACAGAGCATTTCATGATAAATTAAGCATACACCCATCAAGAAGACATGGCATAGAAGCTAATCATGGCAAGAACAACATCATAGCATGCAAGGATCAACTACAACAAGCTTGGCAAAATCGAATAACATGTATACAATCTGCCAGTAACAATTTATAGCAAAAGTAGAGCTCAATTGACTCAGGCTATGGCACTCCATAATTACAAAGAAAGGCAAGGATTGGTAGAGCAAATCCATATGTTCAAAACACTCTTACTGATCATGCTCAAAAGAGGCAAAGATCTCTCTGAAACAACATGAACACATGGCATAAAAATAACAGCAGGGAATGACTTAGTGAAATTACCAAGTCCCTGAAATCAGCAACAATATGATCCCTAGTTAGCATGCTTGTGCTAGTCACCACAAAGATAAAAAAAATACATGGCATACACCCCTGTAAGGATGGCATGGCATATTACAAAACACATGTAGGACTCCAGTTCATAGGATGCACACATAAATCATGGCAAAAATGACAAAAGTGCATCTACTGAAACAGATCTGAAACTAACAACACATAGCCCTCTTTCAACAGCATTTCGGGCATCAAGATGAGCTCAAATGAAAATGATGCAATGAGATGAAATGATGTATTCATCGAGTCGAACAATTTGATATGCTATACGCACCAATCGGAGATACGTATGCAGAGTTATGGCATGATGAACAAGTGCATAAAATGATACAGAGAAAAAGACTTGGCCATATCACCTCGCGGGGAAAGTCAACCCGGGACGGGAAGATCCGGATCGGGACAAGGCGCGTTTGGATCGGGGGAGTGGTGGATCTCATCCCACTCCCCGGATCCGGCGAGGAGCGGACTCCGGAGAGGTTCGCCGGCGGCGGGGCGCGCGGAGGTGGCCGGAGAGGTTGGCGCCGACGCGGTGGAGGCGCGAGGCGGCGCCGGTGGAGGCGCGCGACGCGGCGGCGGCGGGGCGCTCGGGCGGAGGGTGCGGCGGCTCCGGCGCGGAGGCCGAGGCGCGCCGAGGTGGCGAGGATCCGGCGGCGCGGACGCTCGCACGGGATCGGGGCGGCGGGGCGGCGGCGCGGCTCGCAGGCGCGGGGCGCGGGGAGGCTCGGGCTCCCTCGGGCTCGGCGCGGCCCGGGGCGGGCCCGATCTGGGCTCCATGGGCCTGGCGGCGGAGGGAGGAGAGAGAGGGTTGGCTGGGCGACGTGGCGGCGTCCTATTGGACGGGGGCGACGGGCGGACATGTCCGGCGGGGATGGAGATGTGTCCGGCGCGCGGAGGAAGAAGAAGCTAGGGTTGGACCCGAAATTTCGGAGGGGATCACATATTTATAGGTAGGAGGAGGTAGGAGGCTCCAAATGGAGTGCGGTTTTCGGCCACGCGATCATGATCGAACGACCGAGAATATGGAGGGGGTTAGGATGGGTTTTGGGCCACTTTAAAGGGGGTGTTGGGCTGCACACAAAAGAGGCCTTTGCGGTTACCCAGTTAACCGTTGGAGCATCAAACGGACTTCGAATGGCACGAAACTTGACAGGCGGTCTACCGGTGATGTACCAAGGCTGCTTGGCAAATCTCGGTCCATTCCGAGAAAGTTTAACACCCGCACACGAAAAAAGGTAAAAGGGGACGCCGGGGAACATAGGAGCGCCGGATTGCAAAACGGACAACGGGGAAAATGCTCGGATTCATGAGACGAACACGTATGCGAATGCGATGCACATGATGACATGACATGAAATGCATGACAAGGACAAAATGCAAAAATGAAGGGAAACCCAACCACGAAGGGAATATCATATCACATCTCCGGAAAAGGCAAGAGTTGAAGTTACGAATATGGAAAGTTGTATCCGTGGCGTTACACGTGACTTTGCTGATTTCGCCACCCTGGTGAACAAGGCCATTCATGTCGAAACTGGTTTGCAGGAACACCTCGGATCCCTCAGGCGCAACCATGATGTGGGTTCATCTTCGGGCCCATCATCGCAGAAGCGTAAGATACGGATCCCTCACAACATGTATCCACCAGCTGCCCCTACACCAAGACAGTCCCCTGTTGCATCTCGCCTGCCTCCTCCACCGCCTGGACAGCCAAGACTTCAAGCTGCACCACCCCGAGGTCCTGCTCCCCATCCCAATGATGGGCTATGCTTCAAGTGTGGTCAACCAGGTCACCGTGCCCGGAACTGCTCTCAGAATCAGTACCAGCTTGTACCTCGTCCAACTGGCCGTGGTAACAACCAGTCCCGCAACAACAATGCCAGGCCTTATGGTCGTGGTCAGGCCAACCCCATTGATCTGAATGAAGCTCAAGACCAGCCCGCTACTGTGTTGGGTACTCTTCTTGTTAACTCAATACCAGCCTCTATTTTATTCGATTCAGGAGCATCGCATTCATTCATATCAGAAGATTTTGCATCCATGCATGGCCTTAAGTTCGAAGAGATGAACAATCCGCTAGTGGTACACACCCCTGCGGGCCAATGTCGAACCACCATGGTTAGCCTCAATGTCCCTGTTGAAATTGAAGGGCTAGAATTCCATGTTTCCCGCATTGTTTTGAAGTCGTCCAATATCGACCTCATTCTGGGAATGGAATGGTCGAAAACACATACCGCTTCAATCATTTGCGCCACTCAAACCGTGCATCTACTACATCCGTCAAGTGAGATAGTGAGCTACCATGCTCATCTTGTTCGAAATGCCGAAGCACAGATTTATTCCTTGGATGCATGAAAATTACTACTTCGAAGCCTGAAGTATCTGTCTGGTTCGCGTTCTCGGTCAAACTGAACGTCGCACCATCAGGGGGCTTTCAAAATTCTAAAGGGTTCAGTGGTAAAATCGTTCTGAAGATGAAGCCACTTGGGAACTCGAGGATTGTCTTCAAGATGAATACCTCGCTTTTGTTTCCTTCTACCTCCTAAATCTCGGGACGAGATTACTTATAGTGGGGGAGATTTGTAACGCCCGGATAATTAAGCTACAGTAATTCTCTGCTAATGATGCCACATCATCACTGTTACTGTTGTTAAACTCGCATTGGTTCGAATCCGGTCCGAATTCAAATTTAAATTAAAATCAAAAATTAAAGTTTTCATAATGTCGGAACTAAAATGTACAGACTGTGGAAAATAATTCATAAGTATTACTGGTGAAGGGACATAGTTTTTTTATAAAATATTTAAGTACTAAAAATTAATTAAAACAGTGGCTTTAATAATTAATTAATTGCCTTTCATAATTTATAAAGTGTTAAACTATTTTAAATGTGGGCGAAACTTTTTGTGGCAGAGGGTTAAACTAAAACAGTAATTTAGGTGTGGGTCTCATATTTTTATTAAGCTAAGGTAATGAGAGAATTGAGTAAAACAATTAACCAGAAAAGTAAAAAAGAAAATTAAAAGGCAAAACAAAAGAAACAAAACAAACCCCACCTACCTTGGGCCTCAAGGCCCATCTACCTAGCAGGATGGCCCAGACGCACGCTCCTCCTCATCTCCCCTGTTCACGTTACAGTGGACACCCGCGATGGCCGCCACGACACCGGGCGATGCCATGGCACCCATCCACCGCTTCCCCCTCGCCTATTTAACTCCGGCGGCCTCCTCTCCCCGTCAAACCCTAGCCACTTCCCCCCGCGCCGCTTTTATCTACTCCATGCAAGGCCGTCCCGCCGTCGACATGCCTCACCTCGCCTATGCGCCCACCGTCGTCTTTGGCGCCTGAGACCTTGTCCATCCTCTTCTTCGTGGGCCACTACTTCTTCTACGTCGACGCGCGCGAGCCAAGGAGCCTCACAGCACCGGATCCCCTTCGTCATCTTCCTCAGGTCGCCGTCGTCGCCTTCGACTCCGGCTAATGCCCTACAGCTACTAAGCCACCGAAGGGCCCCCACTGTGAGCTACTGCCTCCCTTCCCTTCGTCTCCCTCGTGAATCCATCCCGTAGACGCCTCCTTGTTCGTACCCGATGCCACCGTCCGCCATATCCGCTAGCTCAGCTCATGCCGAGTTCAGCGAGGCCCCGCGCGCGAGCTCTACTAGGCGCGGCCTCGCCTCACGTGTGCACAGCGCGCGCGGCCCTCGCAGCCCACCCCCCTCCCCACGCATGTGCCATGCCTGCTACACGCCCGCGCTGCATTCTGCATTGTTGTGCGCTACTGCTGCGCCACGGCCGGTGTCGTGGTTTTGTCACGGCAGATGTCCTCATGAAAGGACTTAGTCGTGGAGCCATCGCTGCGGGTTAGCTTGAAGGGGTTAAAGCGGACACAGGGACGCAAGAGAGTTTATACTAGTTCGGCCCCTTCGTGAAGGTAAAAGCCTACGTCTAGTTGTGATGGAATTGATGGGGTTTTGATGACTAGGGAGCAAACAAGCTTCGCCTAAGTCTCGAGTTGTTGTCTGTCGTTCTTGAACCGCCGCCGGGTCGCCCCCTTATATACAGGGGTGACGCCCGTCGGTTTACAGAGTCCCAATACCGGCTCATATACGTGTCCGGTTTGGTCTCTACTTATTCCTAACTTACAATACAAGTTTACATACCAACGCCGGTGTACGGCTACAGGCTTTAAACCGACTGTGGGCCTTGAGCCCTGTTCTTCTTCTATGGGCTTCAACATACTTAACTACTGATGAAGTTAACACGGCCTGTCCTGGCCGGTTTATGCCCAGTAGTAATATCCCCAACTTTAGGCCCTAGATTGATTTGAACAGGTTCATGTCAATCCTTAGCAAAAACTTCATTTTCAACATCTTCTTAAAGTTTGGTGAACCGCCATGATGTCATCTTCTCTGATTGCTGTAAACCGGAGTGACGTCATCTGTCATAAAGAAGCTATCCATGATACTTCCTTGTTTAATAGATCTGCGATAATCGAGGCGACAGCTCCGTTTCCAAACTCGTGGACCCTTGATTCTCGCGCCTGACACATGTCCCTTTCTTTATAAATAGGACCGAAGGGTCATTTACTTTTTTTCCTTCGTGCCCATCTACTTCATCTTCCTCGCTTCGCCCAGCTTCGGAGCTCCGCCGCCGCCGTCAACTTCTGCACCAACCTTGGCCGCTGCATCACCCTGAGCGCACCAGAGTACTGCGGCGATCTTCCGCGTCTTCCTCAGCTCCAGTAAGTCTTTTGTTCTTTTCAATATAGATCTGTTCTAGGGTTTCCAAGTTCTTCAGTGTTCATCGTCTGCTTCATGCTCATATGATAGATCTTAGATGAACATGTGAACCTTTGCTCTGTGTAGCGGTAGTTTTTAGCATCCGCCTTCACTTTCATGCCTCAAGACCATAGATCTACCTGTATCTCTGCCCATTGATTCGGTACTGTTCTTTTTTGAACCTTGAATATTTTTCTCTTTTATGAACATGTTCCAGATCCAACGATGTAGTAGAATCTTGTGAAATATGCTTCTGCATACTTACTCATCCGCAATCTCAACTGTTTCAATGCTTAGACCAGGCGGTTTAACTTTGTAGAAAAAATTACCAAACCGGTATATACCATTAGTCCCCTTGTTGAACCGCCAGAATTCCTTAGCCAGGCACTGCCGCTTCGTAAAACTCTGGTTTAGTAATACATGAATAAGGGTGTACTTTTCCAACATGGTCTTGAACCGGTTACTACTACCTTGCAGACTGCGATATGGCCAAACAAGTGTATGAATGTAACTGGGTTCCCTCCCGCGTGACCGAGACTCACTTGAGTAATTTAGTCAAAACTGGCGCTTTAAGCAGTCAAGAGGTTATTCACTAGAGGGTCCCTGTTACAGAATGTCCTCCCACGCCTCAAGAGGGAGAGGTTGTTGTTTTTGCGGATCACCTAGCCTGGGGCTTCAATCCTCCCGGTTCAAAATTTTACCGGGATGTCTTAGCCAATTTCCAACTCCGTCCGCAAGATACCGGCCCAAACTCCATAACCAACATATGTCACTTCCAAGTGCTCTGTGAGGTGTTCTTTCAAGAGGAACCCACAGTTGAATTGTTCAGAGACTGCTTCCATCTAAACCGCCGCACAGAGTCTACCAACGGTTCCAATACGGAATTAGGCGGTGTGGCAATTCAAAAAAGGAAAGAGGTCACCTACCCTCACGCCAAACTCCACAGCCATCCCAAAGAATGGAATCAAACATGGTTTTACTGCAAAGATACCTCTCCTTTTGAAGAAAATCCTTTGCCTGGTTATCGTCCGGAGCGGCTAAGCAACACGCATCCCTTTCCACAGAGGTTGACTGCCAAGGAGAGAAGCAAATATGCTCCTCAATTATCCAAGCTCAGGGCCTTCATGGCTAACGGTTTAACAGGGGTTGATCTTGCTCGCTGTTGTATATCTTGGAGCATATTGCCCTTAAGCCAGCGCTCCGGTTTGATGTGCGAGTATACTGGCAGTGTCAACGACCCGCTACGACACATTGACATCCAGCTCACAGATGACGAAGTTACAGAGGCTGTGAAGAATATATTAAACGAACCAGAAGCTGTTTGTGCTAAAACCGGCTTGCTTCCCTTTTGTGCCACCAACAAACCGCCACCTGTAAGATTCATACTTTACACCTTTTTATTGAATCTGTCCTTGTTAAATTCACCAATTATTTAACATCAACATCTTTCAAACAGGGTGATGATCCGTTTTGGAGCAAGAAACTTCCACAGGAGAAACCGGAGAACCAGAGAAACCGAAAAGACCAACCCGACCAAAGACTAGAGTTGTGAAGAGACCTGCTAACAAGAAAAAAACCACCGCATCCTCCGATCCACTAGCTGACGATGATGTGGGTAATCCGGACCTTGAGGTAGAGCTTGACTCTCTTGGTTTATTTTTTACATGCCTTATTGATAATGACCATTGCCAGGATGACGCCAAAGTCAGTCATGCTGATGCTATAGAGGTAATCACTCTCTCCTCCGATTCAAACCCTTTGCCTTCACTAAAAATCCGTCGGGCAAACCGGAAAGTTAAATTTTCTCATCCTCTTGCTTATTTGGACCCAAACTTTCTTATGAAGACACAATAGCACGAAGCTCGCCGCACAACCCGGCACAGCGGCCAGATAGTTACCTCCGCCGGTTTACTGAACAGCCTGGTTCGTAAACGCCGTTTAGAGGTCTCTAACTCTCTTGTCAATGCTTGTCCTAAAGCGGGCTGTTTTCGTCAACCTCTTAATCCGTCTGACTCCGATTATCAGGGCACTTCTCATTCATCGTCTGGCGAGTCATCAGCCACCCAGCTGCCACCACTCAAAACGGTGCTTGGGTGAGCCATATTTCTTATGGTGTTTCTGATGTATTACTTTGTAACATATACTGTATTGATCCTTCTTATTTCTTTCAGGGCCAAACCTAGGCGAAGCAAGAAGGCTCTCCTGGACAAGGCGGCAGAAGAGAATACCGTTCCTGAACCGGACAGAATACCAGATCCTGAAGCGGCTATTCGTGAGGATGTGCCAAACGACCCACCACCACAAGATGATAACTTTGTTACTGAAGAGACACATATTGACACCTCAGGTCCTGTTGATCAGCCCACAAGCCCCGTCCAGATTGATAGATCCACTAGTCCATCAAAGCCTACTGACAAGCCGATAGCCCCAGTGCAAACTGGTGATGCAAAAGATGATGAAGTTGTTATTACTGGCATTGGTCGCACAGAGCCAAGCAATCCCGTCGCTTTATCCAGACACACTGCCTAAAAGGAATTTGCTGCCATTGGCAAAGGCAAATGGAATGCTGATCTGGCAAATTATGCCGCTCTGAACGCCCAAGATCTCCATTCCGGCTATCTGAACCGGCTATATACCAGCCGTGACTATGAAGCCGGTCTGGTTAATATGATGAAAGACAAATATGAGGTAACGTCCATATGCTTTTCTGTTTGTATGTTTCAATCTGTCAACTCCCCTAGCCCCCAAGGGCCGGTTTAAGATCTCAACTTAAAACGGGACTTGCCAATGTAAACTTCAATATATCTGAATTTGCTAATGCAGCCCCCAAGGGCCGGTTCAACTTAGTGTAGTTAAACCGGGACTTTAGGTAATAAAGATTGTAGCATCAATACTGATTGAGCAAATAGCCATTAGCCCCCAAGTGCCAAGTTGAATACTTGTATTGAGCTTGGGACTTGATGAAAAATTGTAGGATGAATAACAAATATGCATTAGCCCCTAAGTACCAAGGGCATAACCTGTTATGTGGTTGGTACTTCAATGTTGTACCGTCATCTGAATCATATTATTGTCTGTATGCAGGCTGAGCTGATCAAAAGAGAAAGTCAAATCGCCGATCTGCAAGAAAACTTGAAGTCCCAACAAGCTGAAACCTCCAAGGCAAAAGAGGAATTAACCAACGCTTTAAGCGTCATGGAAAAGCTTAAGGAGGGCTATAACAAAGAGCGGGCGTATTGGGCCACTGAAAAGTCCGTGTTAACTTAGCGAGCAGAGAACGCCGAGGCCGCACTCAAACCGGTAGTAGATGAACTGACCAGCATAAAGCGGCAAGTGCATGCTATGACCGCTGCTGTCTTTCGTAAGCTTTCTCTATTTCTGAAGTAACAAAACCTTCTCATGTAATTGTCGGTTTGTTAATCCTTTGAATGTTACAGGGACACGCATTGGTCACTTGGGGTCAGATGTGCGGAAGAAATTGAAGGCCGCCTATACATTGATAGAACAATTGTACACTGGTGCGCAGCGGATCATCTGTACTGCTTCCCATAACAACCCGGCGCCCAACTTGATCCATGACACCATTAAGAGGCTATCTATGCTTCCTGCCCGGGTTGAAGAGCTGAAGAAATCTGCTGCTCGAACCGGTGCTATCAACGCCCTAATCCTGGCAAAACCGTGGGTGCCGGATTTTGATCCTGTTGAAGCGGCCCTTGGCTACCCTAGCTTGAAAGAAGACGGGACAATGTTCAGTGAAGAGGATCTGCGAGCGATAAATCAGGAAGTGCGCCCTCTGGCCTATCAATTGGTTGAAGAAGCAGACTTGTCTAACTATCAAGCCCAATATGACGAGCAAAACAAACGAGTGGCTGCACCCATCCCTGAAGCGGAGAATCTGATACCCCCAATCCGTAAGCATACTTACGCTCCTGACATTGAACCGTCGTTGCTGATCAATGATGAAGCTGTCTTTCAAGCATTAACTGGAATCGACTGGACAACTGTTGATTTCCAGCCGCTAGGTAGAGAAGCAGAAGTTGAAGCGGCGCGGGATGATCCGCAACCTTCAGGCCAAGTGGGTGACCAAGCATGAACCGAAGGCCGGTTTAAATTACTACTCCTTTATGTTCTGCAGAAAAACAATGATCTTATTTGGGCACCGTGCTGCCTTGTACTAGGTTAGCCAATACTCTTGATTTTGATATGCCTTCGTGCATAGTTACTACGACTTGTGCTTCCTTTGGATGATGAAATCTCCAAACTATTTTCTGCAATCAAAAGAATCTTAAAGCGCCGCCGTGGTTCTACCGCCAGGCGGATTATGATCTCTGTATATATGAAATCAAATATCTTAAATTTAAGCATATGATCAAATCTTGTGATACATAATACCTGCCATCGTTGGGCATGAAGTTGGCTTGGCCAATGTTGAAGGGGAGGTTTATAAACTCATGTTGTCAGAGGAGAAAGCAGCTCCTGTATATATAATGCCGGTTTACGATGTAAACCATGTCGGGTTATGATAAACACCGTGCTACTCCATAATAGGATGTTAACAAAAAATCAAACCGGGCAAATAGTCTTCGGATTAAGAATTGACCGTGTTCCGTCAATTGACAGTCGAACCGGTTTAATTATAGTCGGTTTAAAAACATAACAAAAGCAATAGTTATCAAAAGAGAAACAAGATTCAATCAAAGGCAAAGATAAAATTATTTGCAAAAACAGGTTGTTGAGCCGATCAAGTGGCATTACCATGGTCGGACACGACCAAGCCCCCAATAGGCGTAGCTATGATTCAAGTCAGCCAGGTCCCCAAATGATGCATTGGCATTATGCCGATCAAGAGGTGTAGCGATGGTTCGGGTTCGACCAAAGCCCCCAACTGACCTTGTCGCCTTAGGCCGATCAAGAGGCGGGACTGGTTCAGACGTGACCAAGTCCCCAAGTGATCTTGTGGCTTTCGCCTATCAAAAGGTGTTGCATTGGTTTGGACACGACCAAGCCCCCAAGTGACATGATTGAAGGCTTTTTTGAAAAGCTAACTCAAGGGGTAAACCGGATGCCGCTTTAAGACAAAAACTCCGTGTAACCACACATGATGTAAAAATAACAGATACCCCGCTTTAGCTGAGGCTTCGGTTTATTATATTGATCATAATATATACATTGTCATAATATGTACATAAGTAGAGCCGATGGCTCAGGTATAATAAGGCCGAAGATGAGCTATGTTCCATGGCCTGTTGGTCTCCTCCTCTGATGTGCGTGAGTCTTTATGCTCTCGAATATCGATCAGGTAGTATGACCCATTGTGTAGATTCTTGCTGACCACGAAAGGTCCCTCCCAAGGTGGGGATAACTTGTGCATATCAGTCTGGTCTTGGATGAGCCTAAGTACCAAATCTCCCTCTTGAAAGGTTCTGGTTCTAACCCGGCGACTGTGATAGCGAAGGAGATCTTGCTGGTAAATCGCCGAACGGGCGGCCGCTATGTCTCGCTCCTCATCCAACAAGTCCAAAGCATCTTGCCGTGCTACCTCGTTGTCCGCTTCAACATAAGCCGCTACACGAGGTGAGTCATGACGGATGTCACTGGGGAGAACCGCCTCCGCTCCGTAGACCATGAAGAACGGCGTGTATCCTGTCGATCTGTTGGGTGTGGTGTTGATGCTCCATAATACAGATGGTAACTCTTCAACCCAACAACCCGGCGTCCGCTGCAAAGGAACCATAAGCCAGGGCTTGATGCCTCGCAAGATCTCTTGATTAGCCCTCTCTTCTTGACCATTGGACTGTGGGTGAGCCACTGATGAAATGTCAAGCCGGATGTGTTCACGTTGACAGAACTCCTTCATAGCACCCTTGGATAAATTGGTACCATTATTAGTGATGATGCTGTGTGGAAAGCCAAACCGGAAAATCACCTTTTTGATGAATTGAACCGTCGTGGCCGCATCACACTTGCTAACGGGTTCTGCCTCCACCCACTTTGTAAACTTGTCAACCGCCACCAAAAGGTGGGTCTTCTTGTCCTTGGACCTTTTGAAAGGCCCAACCATATCCAGCCCCCAAGTCGCAAACGACCAAGTGATTGGAATCATCCTCAATTCTTGAGCCGGCACATGAGCACGTCTTGAGAACTTTTGGCAACCGTCATCGTCTAACTAGGTCTTCCGCATCAGCATGAGCAGTCAGCCAATAGAAGCCGTGGAGAAACGCTTTAGCCACCAAAGACTTTGAACCGGCGTGGTGACCACAATCTCCTTCGTGGATCTCACGCAAGATTTCACAGCCTTCCTCAGGAGACACGCAGCGTTGAAACGCCCCTGACACACTGCAATGATGAAACTCGCCATTGACAATAGTCATGGACTTGGATCGCCGGATTATCTGCCTGGCCAGAGTCTCATCCTCTGGTAACTCGCCCCGGTTCATGTACGCAAGATAAAGAATCGTCCAATCCTGAATGACATGAAGAGCTGCCACCAATTGAGCCTTCGGATCAGCAATAGCCAAATCCTCTTCACCAGGGAGCTTGACCGACGGGTTATGCAGCACATCCAAGAAAACATTAGGCGGGACCACTTTGCGTTGAGAGCCCAACCGGCTTAAAGCGCCCGCCGCTTCATTCTTCCGGCGGTCCACGTGGTCCACCTGATAACCCTTGAAGTGACCTGCAACAATATCCACCTCACGACGATATGCTGCCATGAGTGGGTCCTTGGAATCTCAAGTGCCAGACACCTGCTGAGCCACCAGGTCTGAGTCACCGAAGCACTTAACTCGGCTTAGATTCATCTCCTTAGCCATCTGGAGACCATGCAGTAAGGCTTCGTACTCAGCTACATTGTTAGTACAAGGGAACATTAAGCGGAGAACATAACAAAACTTATCACCTCGTGGGGAAGTTAACACGACTCCAGCCCCCGAGCCCTCCAATTGCCTGGACCCATCAAAATGTATAGTCCAATATGTATGATCCGGCTTCTCTTCAGGTGCTTGCAGTTCTATCCAATCATTGATGAAATCCACAAGTGCTTGAGACTTGACCGCCGTCTGAGGCACGTATTTCAGTCCGTGCGGCCCAAGCTCTATAGCCCACTTGGCAATCCGGCCAGTTGCTTCCCTGTTCTGGATTATATCTCCCAAGGGAGCAGAACTGACCACTGTGATGGGGTGTCCCTGGAAGTACTGCTTAAGCTTCCGGTTTGCCATAAAAACTCCATATACCAGCTTCTGCTAATGCGGGTACCTTTGCTTGGACTCAATAAGCACCTCGCTGATATAGTAAACCGGACGTTGAACCGAATACTCCTTGCCTGCCTCCTTGCGCTCCACCACAATAGCTACGCTGACTGCATGAGCATTAGCTGCGACATATAGTAACAGCGGTTCCTTGTCAATTGGAGCGGCAAGAACAGGCGGATTGGCTAACTGCCGCTTTAAATCCTCAAACGCTTTATCAGCAGCAGAACTCCAGACGAATTGATCCGTCTTCTTCAACATCTGATACAAAGGGATCGCCTTCTCACCAAGGCGGCTGATAAACCGGCTCAACGCGGCAATCCGGCCTGCCAAGCGTTGAACGTCATTGATACACTTCGGTTTAGCCAGGGAGGTGATAGCTGTGATCTTCTCCGGATTAGCCTCAATTCCCATGTTGGACACCAGAAAACCCAATAACTTGCCTGCCGGTACACTAAAGACACACTTGGCCGGATTGAGCATCATCTTGTATGTCCGTAGGTTATCAAAGGTTTCCTTCAAATCGTCAACCAGAGTCTCCTTCTCCCTTTGACTTAACCACGATATCATCCACATAGGCATGTACATTACGGCCAATCTGTTTATGAAGGCAATTCTGTACACACCGTTGATAAGTTGCCTAGGCACTCTTGAGCCCAAAGGGCATCGACACATAGCAGAAGGCTCCAAAGGGAGTTATGAACGATGTCTTCTCCTGGTCCTTAACTACCATCCTGATCTGATGATAACCAGAATATGCATCCAGAAAACTCAAACGCTCGCAACCCGCCGTACCATCAATAATTTGATCAATACGGGGAAGGGCAAAAGGATCTGCTGGACAAGCCTTGTTAAGATCTGTGTAATCCACACACATGCGCCAGGTGCCGTTTTTCTTAAGGACCAGCACTGGATTAGCCAGCCATTCAGGATGAAAAACTTCAACGATAAAGCCAGCCGCTAAGAGCCTGGCTACCTCTTCTCCAATAGCTTTGCGCCTTTCTTCGTTAAACCGGCGGAGAAACTATTTCACCGGTTTGTACTTGGGATCCACATTAAGAGTGTGCTCAGCGAGTTGCCTCAGTACACCTGGCATGTCAGAAGGCTTCCATGCAAAAATGTTCCGATTCTCATGGATGAACTCGATGAGCGCGCTTTCCTATTTCGGATCCAAGTTGGCACTGATACTGAACTGCTTGGATGAATCGCCAGGTACGAAGTCAACAAGCTTAGTCTCAGCTGCCGATTTGAACTTTAGGGCCGGATCATGCTCCATAGTTGGCTTCTTCAATGGAGTCATGTCTGCCGGATCAACATTGTCCTTGTAATATTTCAGCTCCTCCGTGGCACAAACCGACTCTACATAAGCCGCATCACCTTCTTCACACTCCAACGCAATTTTGCGGCTTCCGTGAACCATTATTGTTCCCTTGTGACCCGGCATCTTGAGCTGCAAATACACATAATAGGGCCATGCCATAAATTTGGCGTAAGCCGGCCGCCCAAACAGGGCATGATATGGACTCCGGATCTTTACCACCTCAAAAGTCAGTGTCTCCGACCTGGAATCATGATCATCTCCAAAGGCTACTTCCAGAGCTATCTTGCCAACAGGATATGCTGACTTACCAGGTACCACACCATGGAATACCGTATTGGACGGTTTAAGATTGTTATGTGTTAGTCCCATACGGCGGAAGGTCTCATAGTATAAGATATTAATGCTGCTCCCTCCATCCATGAGCACCTTGGTGAATTTATAACCTCCCACCCGAGGTGCCACCACCAACGCTAGCTGACCCGGATTGTCAACCCAGGGAGGGTGATCCTCTCTGCTCCATACGATTGGCTGTTCAGACCAGCGCAGATAACGGGGCACGGCCGGTTCAACAGAGTTTACTGCCCGCTTATGAAGCTTCCGGTCTCGCTTGTCCAAACTAGTGGTGAAGACATGGTATTGCCCACTATTCAACTGCTTCGGGTTGCTCTGATAGCCCGACTGCTGCTACTGCTGGTTGTAACCACCCTGGCTATTCTGATTATTTTGATTTCTATGTCCGCCCTGATTACCATTGAAGCCTGAACCGGGAGGTCCTCCACCGTAACCCGGCCCGGATCCTGAGCCACCACCTGACCCGTGGTCATACCAAAAAGCTTAGAATTCTTGAACTCCTGCATAATGTAGCAATCCTTCCAAAGGTGGTTGGCTGGCATCTCCTTCCTCCCGTGCTTTGGACAGGGCTGGTTTAACAGATAAGTCAGGCGGTCCGGGTTAGGATTAGGTGCTCCACTGCGATTCGGCGGTTTATCCTTGTGTCGTTGGCCTTTGTCCTGTGCGTTGGTATTAGCCACAAAGTCCTTGCTATTATCCGCTTTATGCTTGCCTCCGTTTCCATGACCTGTCGTGTTATGCTGCTGCCCTTTGGAGTTGCTGATCTTCTTTCCCTTCCCTATCTTGTCATCATTAGACTCAGGATCCTTGGTACTATCAGAATCAACATACTTCACTAATGCAGCCATGAGGGTCCCCATATCATTGCAATGGCGCTTCATCCGTCCTAATTTCAACTTTAAAGGCCCAAACCGGCAGTTGCCTTCCAAGGTTATAACCACGATATCGGCGTTGATATGGTCTGATGAATGCAAAATTTGCGAGACCCGGCGCACCCAACGGGTCGTCGATTCTCCTTCTTCCTGGACACAGGCTGCTAAGTCCACCATCCACATAGGCTGTTTACATGTATCTTTGAAATTCTGGATAAACCGGGCTCGCAATTGGGCCCATGAGCTGATAGAGTTGGCCGGTAAACTTTTTAGCCAAGTACGGGCCGTTCCTTCAAGCATCATGGTGAAGTACTTTGCACACGCCGCATCATCCACATCAAGCATCTCCATGGCCATCTCATAGCTCTCTACCCATGTCTCTGGAGGTTGATCGGCAGTGTAATTTGGCACCTTGCATGGGCCCTTGAAATCCTTGGGCAGGCGCACATTGCGTAAAGCGGGAACAAGGCAGGGCACCCCCAAAGAACTAGAAGTAACGCCTGGCTCAGCTGAGGTGGTTGGACGAACCGGCGTAAGCTGGCGAGCCCCATACTGTGCTGCTAACTCAGCCTCCCTGCGCTCGGGCCCGGTCCACCACTTCCTGAGCATCTCCAACACCACCCGCCGGGTTGTTGCCGCGGGGCGCTTCACGGTTGCTTGATACCGCCGGTTCATCCATGCGCCTGCTGTAACTCCGGCTTGGACGAGGGGTGGAGTGAATCCGGTCACGGCTGTACGAATATGCTTCCTGTTGAATCAAAGTTGTTCGAAGAAGCTCCTTAACCCAGCGTGTCTCTACCGCCTGCGGGGAATCACCCTCAATTGGGATGGCCTCCAATCATGAAGCGGCAGCAACAAGGTTGTCCATCGGATTGGAATAATGAACCGGAGGCGTCGGGATAGGCTGAGGCACGACGGTGTTCTGACGAGGCGGATCCATCAAGCGAGGCTGAACCGGCGCGCCCGTCCCAGGTGCTTCCGCTCGGTTTATCGCCGGCGGGTTGCTGGTTCCTGCTCCTGGGGTGTTAAAGAGATCTATGGCTTCGAAAACCAGAGGCAAACGAGACCGGTGCTTCCTCTTCAGAACTTCATGTGACGCATTCTGATCCAGCATAAGCTGGTAAGCCTGTGCATCCAAAGCGGCCCGCTCTGCAGTCATCCTGGCACTCTCAGATGCTAGGTCGGCCTAGGCTTGAGTGATCTGATCCTTCACCTTCGCAATTTCCGCATTGTGGGCGTTCTGATCCGCCTGATTAGCCTCTGCCATGAGCGTAGCCAACACATCAAACAGATCAGATAAAACTTGAGCCAGCGAGTGCACAGGGCCTCCTGCCCCGGCTGTCGTCGCCGTCCCTGACCCGGAGATCATTGATGCTGCGGTCGAAGAGTGGATCGCTGCTTGTGTCCCGGCCATGAATATTCCAACCCGGTTTGGCAGATCGAAGGGGTCCGGAATACTGTCGCCATTGGAACAGCCCCCAATCCGGCCATCCTGTAACTGATACAACGATTCGGTTTCTCCGGTCGAGGACTCGTCGCCAGAATAAACAACAGTCTCGCCACCAGATTCTGAACCGCCCTCGTATTCCCCTCCATGGATGACTCCCACGAAGGTATGCTTCACGGCCGGTTTAACCTGGGCGGATCGTGCACGCTGAGCCGCTTCGACGAGGTCGGTGCAGATGTCCGGCTCAGGGCCCGGTTCACCGATCTTGCCAATGAAGACGTGTATGCCACCAAAGGGGACCCGGTACCCGTACTCGATTGAGTCGGCCTCGGGGCCCCATCCTGCATCGTCGATGTAAAGCTTTCCGCGACGACTCTTGGTCATCCGGCCCACGGCGTAACCCTTGAGTCCTTCGAAGTTGCCCTCCAAGAACTTGAAACCATCGTGCGATAGCCCCACGGTGGGCGCCAACTATCGTGGTTTTGTCATGGCAGATGTCCTCATGAAAGGACTTAGTCGTGGAGCCATCGCTATGGGTTAGCTTGAAGGGGTTAAAGCGGACACAGGGGTGCAAGAGAGTTTATACTAGTTCGGCCCCTTCGATGAAGGTAAAAGCCTACATCTAGTTGTGATGGAATTGATGGGGTTTCGATGACTAGGGAGCAAACAAGCTTCGCCTAAGTCTCGACTTGTTGTCTGTCGTTCTTGAACCGCCGCCGGGTCGCCCCCTTATATACAGGGGTGACGCTCGTCGGTTTACAGAGTCCCAATACCGGCTCATATACGTGTCCGGTTTGGTCTCTACTTATTCCTAACTTACAATACAAGTTTACATACCAACGCCGGTTTACGGCTACAGGCTTCAAACCGACTATGTGCCTTGAGCCCTCATCTACCTTCATGGGCTTCAACATACTTAACTACTGATGAAGTTAACCCGGCCTGTCCTGGCCGGTTTACGCCCAGTAGTAATATCCCCAACAGCCGGTGCCCCTGCTTGCCTATGCTGCGGCCCCTCCGCAGTCGCTTGCTCCTGCTCGCCCGCCTCGCCGTTGTGCTGGCTACTGGAGCCTGCCGCATCCGCGGCTACAGCCGCCTGCAACATTGCTGCTGATCCACCGCGGCCCCGCATGGTGCTCGCCCCGCTCTCCCCTGCCGCTCCGGCTCGCTACCGGCCCCGCCCGCCGCTCGGTCGCCTCACCGTCGCCGGTCACAGCCCGGCCGACCTCACCGTGGTCGCGCCCCCTCCGGCCGTTGCCGTGGCCGACGCCCCTGGTGGCCTCGGTCGCGGGCGCCTGCCCGTTGACCCGCCTCGCCCCGCTGGCCTAATGCCACTACCAGCGGGCCCTTGTTGCCCTGGCCTCTAAAAAATAAATAAATATTAAAAAAATATTACTAAATAAAAATTAGTTAATTAATCAATTAATTAACTTAACTAGATTGGTTTAGTTTAAACTAACTAATTAGCTAGCCTAATTAATCTCTAGCTAGTTAGATGAGTAGATGACAGGGGTCCCCACCCCCTGTTGACCAGTCAAACATTGACTGGTCAACTGGGACCCCCTGGCCCACCTGTCAGCCACTGGGTACAGTTTTGTGTACCCTGTGCTGGGTGCATCTAGCATTTTAGCATTTATTTTTGAATTATTAATAATTTCATAATGTTGTTTAAATCTTTGAAAACCATAGAAAATAATCCGTAATTCGGATGAAAAAGTTTTATACATGAAAGTTCCTCAGAACGACGAGACGCATTGGAATACGCTCTCCGTTCATCTGTCACATGCCCCTAGCATAACGACCATGGAACTTTCCCCCTCCGGTCCGCTTGTCCGAATATGCCAAACACCGGGAATACTTTCCCGATGTTTTCCTATTTCGCCGGTATCGTGTAGCACCGCGTTAGAGCACCCCTAGCCCTGCATGTTACCCCCGTCATGCATCTGTGTTGCATCTGTTTGCATTATATTTACTGTTTCTTCCCCCTCTTCTCTCTGGTAGACCTCGAGACCGCTGCAGATGCCCCTGTGATCGATTACGTCCACGACGACCCTTCTTCCCTTTCAGCGGAGCTTCTAGGCAAGGCCCCCCTTTGATCATCCCAATATCGCCCATTCCATTCTCTCATGCTTGCACTAGATTTTGCTACTATAATTGATTGCTCCTATTCTGATGCATAGCCTGCTTTTGTACCTGCTATTGTTACCTACCTGCTTGTCCTAAACTGATTAGTATAGGTTGGTTAGAGATCCATCAGTGACCACCACCTTGTCCTTGTTGCCCCTGATTCATCATGGACGACTCGATCAACATGATCGATGACCAGAGCCCGACACCTCACATCACATCACGCCCCTTTTTGTTGCTCGACTCTGCAGAGTTATCATCAAGTGTCGAGGGTGGAACCTCTTACATCACTCCTGATAATATCTCTGTAGTGTAGCTATTCGGTCGTGGTCAATGAGGGTGATTTCCTCTTTCACCATTCCCAATATGGCTCTGTCTTGCAACACCTCAAGTGTGAACCTCGAGGGTGGATCCTCTTACGTTCACCTTGATGATCACATCGAGTGGAATCCTCCGGGGGTGATTCCTCGGGTTTTCCCCTTGATGTCTGGACACACAGTTACCTTGACTTTACTTGAGACCGTTGTGAAAGCCGGGCGGGCCCGGAGAGCACCCATGCGATGTGACGGTGGCGGCTGGCTGTTTAGCGGTATCATTCAGGAGGGGTGGTAGCTCCGGACTTATCCCGACAGCCACCACTACTTTTAATTGTTAATGCACTAACAAGTTTGGGTATTTGTTCTGAATTGGCCTTTGGCCTTTACGCACTAACCACCATGCGATAATAGTTATGGGCCTCGACGTCGTAGTATTAGCCGAAGCTTTGTCAGATGTCCAGTTCAGCATTATGGCACGGTCGGATCATGTTGGCCATCCGAGGCGGTGCTGGTATCCACCCTGCACACAACGACCCGGAGTGCAACGGGCGATGGGCCCAAGACCCCGGAGTGCTTAGGATGTAGACCGGCGGGGACCTCTCTGCTGAGCCTAGGTAGGGCTGCGACGTGTTGATCTTCCGAGGCCGGGCGTTGACCCTAGAAAGGTGTGTCCGGCCAGAGTGATCGAGCGTGTTGGGTAACGTGGTGCACCCCTGCAGGGAAGATATATATTCGAATAACATGTCCATGGTAATGTACGTTCAGACTTGTATCCTGGTCTTATACAACTAGAAATGGATACTTGATATATGATGGATATGTGGCTCCGGGATTGCTTTCTCGCAGGGATTCGAGGAAGGATCTCTGGGATTTACTACTACAACATGCTTGTTAATATTAAAATGTTATTCTTTACTCTTCTACATGTTGCAAGATGCTTGGAGCTGCTTGAAGATGCTAGTCTTCGATAGGCTAGGCCTTCCCCTCTATTCAGGCATTCTGCAGTTCAGTCCACAGATACATCCCTTCCTTTGATACCAATGCATACTTAATATAGATCGGATGCTTGCGAGTACTTTGGATGAGTACTCACAGTTGCTTTGCTCCCCTTTTCCCCCTTCTTCCTTCTTTCTGGTTGTTGCAACCAGATGGTGGATCCCAGGAGCCAGATGCCACCCTAGTCGACTACTACTACGTGGAGGCCACCGACGACCAAGAGTAGTTAGGAGGTCCCAGCCAGGAGGCCTTGCCTCTTCAATCGTGTTGCTTTTGTGCTAGCTTTCTTAAGGCAACCTTGTTTAACTTATGTGTGTACTCAGATATTCTTGCTTCCGTTGACGCTTGTGTATCGAGCTTGTATTCGAGCCCTCGAGACCCCTGGCTTTTAATATGAAGCTTGTATTATTTTATTTGTGTCTAGAGTTGTGTTGTGATATCTTCCCGTGATTCCTTATCTTGATCGTACATATTTGCGTGTATGATTAGTGTACGGGCGAATTGGGGGCGTCACATGCATCTACATTACCGTCACCAACAAAGTTCGATATCGGGGTGGGTTCACCTGGTGCTTCAGTATGTAAAGCTGGTTTAATGCCCGGAACCACCTGCGTTAATGAACCATCATCACAAAAAAATTACAATACAAACAATGGGGCATCAGCACTCACACAATGTTAGTGATTACCTACAACAAGGCAGTACTTGGCTTCCGTGGATGGATTTGGACTGATGAGAGTTAGTTGAGGCGATGGTAGCCTTCTCATGTGCCCGGCTTCGTTGTGACCAGGTGGAACTTGTGGTTGACATAGTTCGGACTTGCCCTGGCACGGGCATACCAACACTACAAAAAAAAGACACATTCGTGACATTTTGGGCCGAACAAAAAAAAATATTTCATACTTATGACACTTCTATGACGATAATTGTGACAAAACCCGGTATCATCATAAATGTGGTGGGGTCCTACATCTATGACAAAAAATCATGACAGAAAATGGGCTTTTCGTCCTGGCCGGGCCGGAGACGCAGCTGCATGACATTCTTTGGGCCGTCCATGACGGAAAAAACCGTGGTGAAAGCAAGGGCGCGGAAAATATCGAGGACTTCCCGATTACGGTGGGTGGTCGGGGCCGAGCGGTGCGCGTTTCTCTCATACACGTACGCGCGTGGGTGCGAGGCGTTGGGCTCTAAGTGAACCCGAGGGATTGCACTGCAGGCTACGCGTTACACTGAACCCGAGCGATCGATCGATCCCTTGCTGTTAACTGAAGCCGAGTGATTCCTTCGCTACTGCTGCTAACTGAAGTCGATCGATGCTACCTCTGGATGAATAGTGAGCGTTGTTGGGGGGTTTGTATGAACAGTTCCTGGTGGGCGTTGGATGAACAGGAACCCATGGTAGTAGAGGCCATTGCCGCTGGATGAACAGTACCCCGATCGATCGAGTCGGTGGATGAACAGGACCACGTGGAGGGCTGGATGAACAGGACCACGTGGAGGGCTGGTTGAACAGCAGCCGGTGGAGGGCTGGTTGAACCGTAGCCGGTGGAGGGTCTGATGAACGGTAGCCCGTGGAGAGGGCTGGTTGAGTAGTAGCCGGTGGAGGAGCGCGCGGTGCAGGCTGGATGAACAGGAGCTTGTGGATGAACAGTCACAGGTGGAGGCTGGAGGAGGTCAACGGTGGATGAACAGTAGCCCGTGGAGGCTGGAGGAGGTCGATGGTGTAGATGAACAGTATCCCGTGGAGTCCCGTTTTGGGGTACGCCACACCCCTCCCGATGAACAGGACCCCCATTTCGACCCTAGCGCTCCAACACAAGTCCGTTTCCTCCGTTTTGCGGTATGCCACACCCCTCCCGATCAACAGGATCCCGTTTCCATCATAGGAGGTCCAACAGAAGTCCGTTTCCTCCGTTTTGCGGTATGTCAGACCCCTCCCGATGAACAGGATCCCACTTCGACCGTGGTCGGTCGAACACAAGGCCGTTTCCTCCGTTCTGCGGTACGCCAGGCCTCGTTTCCATCGGCTGTTCCGTCCAAGCCGGTTGGCTCCTGATGAATAGCACGCGTTCCGTTGCCTCCCGATGAACACGACGCATTCCGTTGCCTCCCCATGAACACGACGATGATGCAGTTTCTCCGCTCCGACCCAGCCACAGCCATGTACACAAGCCCTGGCCGTACGTATGCGCGAGTAGGCGTTCGAGACCCCCCCCCCCGTATGTACATACGTGGCCGCATTAACTTTCTTGCACCATGGCCGCTGTACGTACGTGTACATGCTACATGCGCGCCTCTACATCGACCAGTATGTACGTACACGTTCGCGACTAGAATGACAATGCTACGTACGCTTCGACCGGGTGGGTCCCGACTGTCAGGCACTTCCTTGCGTGCGAAAATGTAGCTGGTGGGTCCCAACAGTCAGGGGGTGAATCATTTTTTTGCCCGTAATATGGACGCACTTCCTTGCGTGCGAAAATCTAGCAGGTAGGTCCCAACAGTCAGGGGGAAACGTTTTTTTCACGAAATACGGTGGCCCATCCGGTGGGTCCCTGATGTCAAGTGGAGGAATCATTATTTTCTGCGTAATAAGGAGGCACTTCCTTGCTGCAGCCGTGGACCCAGCTGTCAGCCTCTCCACGTAAAGTACTCTTCCGATGGAAGTCGTTCCTTGACCACGTTGACCACGCCACGCCGAGAGCACCCGGGCGGTGTGATACGTCTCCATCGTATCTACTTTTCCAAACACTTTTGCCCTTGTTTTGGACTCTAACTTGCATGATTTGAATGGAACTAATCCGGACTGACGTTGTTTTTAGGAGAATTGCCATGGTGTTATTTTTGTGCAGAAATAAAAGTTTTCGGAATGACCTGAAATTCACGGAGAATATTTTTGGAATTAATAAAAAATACTGGTGAAAGAATCAAGGCTAGGGGCCCACACCATGTCCACGAGGGTGGGGGCGCGCCTACCCCCCTGGGCGCACCCCCTGCCTCATGGGCCCCCTGGTGCTCCACCAACCTCAACTCCAACTTTATATATTCACGTTTAGGGAGAAAAAAATCAGAGAGAAGGATTCATCACGTTTTACGATACAGAGCCGCCGCCAAGCCCTAATCTCTCTCGGGAGGGCTGACCTGGAGCCGGTTCGGGGCTCCGGAGAGGGGAATCCGTCACCATCGTCATCATCAACCTTCCTCCGTCACCAATTTCATGATGCTCACCACTGTGCGTGAGTAATTCCATCGTAGGCTTGCTGGACGGTGATGGGTTGGATGAGATTTATCATGTAATCGAGTTAGTTTTGTTATGGTTTGATCCGTAGTATACACTATGTTCTGAGATTGATGTTCCTATGACTTTGCTAGGCTTAATGCTTGTCACTAGGGCCCGAGTGCCATGATTTCAGATCTAAACCTATTATGTTCTCATGAATATATGTGAGTTCTTGATCCTATCTTGCAAGTCTATAGTCACCTACTATGTGTTATGATCCATTAACCTCGAAGTGACAATAATCGGGATACTTATCGGTGATGATCGTGGTTTGAGGAGTTCATGTATTCACTAAGTGTTAATGCTTTGGTTTGGTACTCTATTAAAAGGAGGCCTTAATATCCCTTAGTTTCCAATAGGACCCCGCTGCCATGGGAGGGTAGGACAAAAGATGTCATGCAAGTTCTTTTCCATAAGCACGTATGACTATATTCGGAAAACATGCCTACATTACATTGATGAATTGGAGCTAGTTCTGTGTCACCCTATGTTATAACTATTGCATGAGGAATCGCATCCGTCATAATTCTCCATCACCGATCCAATGCCTACGAGCTTTTCACATATTGCTCTTTGCTTAGTTACTTTTCTGTTGCCACTGTCACATATTAAGTTATCTAGGTGTGGTTGAATTGACAACTTAGCTGCTAATACTTGAGAATATTCTTTGGCTCCCCTTGTGTCGAATCAATAAATTTGGGTTGAATACTCTACCCTCGAAAACTGTTGCGAGCCCCTATACTTGTGGGTTATCAAGACTATTTTCTGGCGCCGTTGCCGGGGAGCATAGCTCTATTCTTTGAGTCACTTGGGATTTACATCTGCTGATCACTATGAGGAACTTGAAAGACGAAAGAACTAAGATTTTTCCCTCAACTACGAGGGGAGGTAAGGAACTGCCATCTAGCTCTGCACTTGATTGTCCTTCTGTTTTGAGTAAGCTTGCGACACCTAAACCTGCTTCTGATATTAATTCTGATCTGTCGCATGTTATTGATGATGCCACTTCTGCTATGCATAATACTTATGATGATACTACTGTGCCATTGGGTGAATTTCTTGATGAACAACTTGCTAGGGCTAGAGAGAATGAAATTATCGAAACTGATAATATTGATGAAAGTGATGATGAAGATTCTCCCCCTAGATATGAATTCCTGTTGTGCCTGAGGGTTATGTTATGGATGAAGAAACTGCTAGACACTTTCTTGCTTGCAATGATAGAAAGGGTCTTAAGAAATTATTAGCTAAGCTGGAAGAAAAATCTTTGAATGCTAGAATGAAATATGACCCTGCTTTTGCTACTTCACCTATCTGTGTTACTGATAAGGATTATGATTTCTCTATTGATACTGAGATAATTACTTTGGTTGAATCTGATCCTTTTTATGGCTATGAATCTGAAACTGTTGTGGCACATCTTACTAAATTAAATGATATAGCCACCCTATTCACTAATGATGAGAAAACTCGCTACTACTATATCCTTAAATTATTTCCGTTCTCATTAAAGGGTGATGCTAAAACATGGTTTAATTCTCTTGATCCTGGTTGTGTGCATAGTCCCCAGGATATGGTTTATTTCTTCTCTGCTAAATATTTCCCTGCTCATAAGAAACAAGCTGCTTTAAGGGAAATATATAATTTTGTGCTAATTGAAGAAGAGAGTCTCCCAGAAGCTTGGGGGAGGCTTCTCCAATTACTTAATGCTTTGCCTGATCATCCTCTCAAGAAAAATGAAATACTTGATATCTTTTATAATGGACTAACCGATCCTTCCAAAGACCACCTGGATAGTTGTGCTGGTTGCGTTTTCAGGGAAAGAACAGTTGATCAAGCTGAATTGCTATTGAATAATATGTTGACTAATGAAAATAATTGGACACTTCCTGAACCAACACCTAAGCCAACTCCGAAGAAAAGGGGTATTCTATTTCTCAGTCCCGAAGATATGCAAGAGGCAAAGAAATCTATGAAAGAAAAAGGTATTAAAGCTAAAGATGTTAACAATTTACCTCCTATTGAAGAAATACATGGTCTTAATTTGCCACTTGGCAAAGAAATACGTGGTTTTGATAACCCGACACAGGTAGTAAAGGTAAATTCTCTCTATAGATTCGATGAAGGTGATATTCCTCGTTATAAGTCTGCTAGCCAATGCTTAGATGAGTTTGATAATTTTATTGTCAAACAAGAAAACTTCAATGCTTATGTTGGTAGACAATTGAAACATAATTCTTACATGATTGAACACTTGAGTGATTATATGTCTAGTGTTAAAGGTGAACTTAAACTCATTAGTAAACATGCTTCTATGGTTACCACTCAAGTAGAACAAGTACTTAAAACTCAAAATGATTTGCTCAATGAATTAAATAATAAGAAGAATGATAATGTTGTTAGAGTTATGACTAGAGGGGGTAAAATGACTTAGGAACCTTTGTATCCTGAGGGCCACCCTAAGAGAATTGAGCAAGATTCTCAGAGAACAAATGTTGATGCACCTAGTCCTTCTAAGAGGAAGAAAAAGAAAATTGATAGGACTTTGCATGCTTCTAGTGAACCTGTTGTTGACACCCCTGAGAATCCCAATGATATTTTTATTTCTGATGCTGAAACACAATCTGGTGATGAACATGAACATAGTGATAATGTTAATGATGATGTTCATGTTGATGCGCAACCTAGTAATGACAATGATGTAGAGATTGAACCTGTTGTTGATCTTGATAAACCACAATCAAAGAATCAACGTTATGATAAGAGAGACTTTGTTGCTAGGAAGCACGGTAAAGAAAGAGAACCATGGGTTCAGAAACCCATGCCTTTTCCTCCCAAACCATCCAAGAAAAAGGATGGTGAGGATTTTGAGCGCTTTGCTGAAATGATTAGACCTATCTTTTTGTGTATGCGTTTTACTGATATGCTTAAAATGAATCCTTATGCTAAGTATATGAAGGATATTTCTACAAATAAGAGAAAGATACCGGAAGCTGAAATTTCCACCATGCTTGCTAATTATAGTTTTAAAGGTGGAATACCTAAGAAACTTGGAGATCTAGGAGTACCAACTATACCATGCTCCGTTGAGGTAACATAGTGTTATTCGAAGTTTCTTCGGTTCCATGTTATTCGAAAAGAGTTTGTTAACAAAACTTGATCAACCTTGTTAGTGGATTATTTTTGATGAGCATGAGATAGATGAAGTTAGAAAGTACAACCTTCTGTACCCTCCTTTTACTTTCTGTTATTTAGATTAAATAAAGCAAAAATAGTATATTCTGTCTGTTTTCTGAATTTTCCGTGCAATAAAAAATATCCCAAAAATAAAAGTTCTCCAAATGCCGTGAAAAATGAAATATGATTTTTCCTAGAATATTTGAGAATATCTGGCACTGAGAACACATCAGGGGGAGCAAGCACCTGACCACGAGGGTCCAGGGCGCGCCCACACCCCCTGGGCGCGCCCCCTGCCTCGTGGGCCCCTGGTGGCCCATCTCCACTTATTCCAGCAACCACACACTCCTTCTTCCTCCCAAAATAATCACCAACCAGCTCAAGCACGAGTTCTAGCTCATCTTACTGCCATTTTCGATCTCCTTGCTCAAAGCTCCACTCACAAAACTGCTTCAGGGGATTTCTCTTTGGTATGTGACTCCTCCAATGGTCCAATTAGTTTTTGTTCTAGTGCTTTATTCATTGCAAATTTTTGCTGCCTAGGTGGCCCTATTCTTGACCTTGCATGTCAAATTTATATGGTCCCAAGTAGTTCTAATGCATGATGTAGTCTCTAGGCACTTGTGGGAGTAGTTGCTATCAATTTCGTTGAGTTTGGTTCACTTTTATTTTAAGTTACTAAAAATTTCAGAAATTTTTCAGAGGGAGAAATATGTTTAGGAAAATATACCATGGTGGTTCTTCAAGGAAGCAAGGACCCAGACCCGCAATGCGTGAGCCGGACCATGAACCACCAAGAGAAGCTCAAGTGCGGCCTTGTGAATGGCCGTCAGAAAATTTCATGGTCCAAGCAGGAATTAAGGATGAATTTGACACGTATGTGTGTAATGCTAAACTCGAGGGCTTCATGTTAGATAAGTGCCCTCAATACTACTACCTTACTGATTCCTTTGTGAGAAGATTTAAATTTACATCATCACGCAATTCTCACACTGTCCTATTTGATCTCTATAATAAATCTTGTATCATGGACTTAGAAGATTTTAATACTGCTTGTAACCTTGCGCAGTGGGGTAGTACGAGTGAACCTCGAAAATCTGAGATTAAGGATTTTCTTGCTAGTATCATCGTGGGGGAATCTAGGGAAATAACACAAGCTACCATAGGGAGCATTCATTTTCCTGCTATACATTATTTTGCTCTCTTTATAAGTAGATGCATAAACAGTAAGGATGAAGCATGTCACATGCGTGTTCCTGACCTTAGTGTTCTCAAGAGTGTCGTATTAGGAGATAAACAATACAACTTGGGGGCCATTGTTGCACGAAGGAAGCATAATAATGGTTTAAGCGGAGACTTGTTTGGTGGGATTTATGCAACCCATGTGGCTAATTTTCTTGAGATACCCATACATGGAAATGATATGGAAGCGGTGGGAACGACACCTATGCGGTCACTGGGATCCCTTCTACAGTCGCTGGGCGCGAGGTTGTGCAAAGAGCAGGTCTGACAGGAAGCACACGGGTCATTTACCCAGGTTCGGGCCGCGAAGATGAGTAATACCCTAGTCCTGCTTTGGTGTGTATTTCAGAGTGTTCTTGAGCTCTCGAACTAGCTACGGTGGCTGCATAGTTCCAAAGAGCCGAATCCCTCTCCAGTATGCCTCGGGCCTCCTTTTATAGGCAAAAAGGGGTTGCCACAGTGGCACACAGGAGGTGGAAAGGTCTACAGTTGATAAGCCTATCCACTGGGACCGTCGGACAAACGCATTTAATACGCTGCCGACGTGTCCCCCTTGCTTTATCGGGGACAGCAAAGAAGCACGTCCCAGCTGTCGCCGCCTCGCCTGGCCTTGACACGCGTCCGAGCTGACAAGGCGTCGTAGCGCCAAGTTGGCTGGCTGCTGGGCTGGCGCGGTGGTGGAGCCTTTACCATGGGTTGCATGCCACCACGTAGGTGCTTGTTGAGTCGGTGTAGAGGTCGCTCATCGCCACGCAGGTGCCTGCCCAGCTGGTTGAGCTAGCAGCTGCTTGGGGACGGTGGTGGAGTCTTGGCTGGCGCGGGCCTGGCAGTGGCCCTGCTGATGCCTTCGGCGGGGGCCCGGCAAGGGTCTTGCCATGGTGTTGCGGTTGTCCCCGGCAAGGCGCTTGCCAGGGGTCTTGTGGATTTCCTTGGCTAGATCCCGCCGAGGGTCGCCATCTTCTGGTCCTCATATGATCTCACATGTTTATGATCTTGACGAAGATCTGCATGCCACCAAAGAGGCGCCTCCCAAGCCTTGGTTCCAATGTAGTTGGTTGGGTTGGAACCGTGGGCTCAAGGGTGGCTTCCTCCGCTGGCATCGGGCAGGCTGCCCCAGCAAGGCTCTTGCTGGGGCTGCGGAGGCTACCTCGGCAAGGATCTTGCCGAGAGAGTCTACCTCACCCTCTTGCCCTTCTGTGTTTCTGGTCTTGGCGTTGCCTTGGTTGTCTTGTGCTTTGGCTTCTCCCCGGCTTCCCTCCTCTGCCCTGCTAAGTGTGGCCGTGGCACGTGGCTCTGACTGCCCGTGCACAAGTAAAGGGGTCAAAAGGAGAGCCCCAACTTTTGTACACCGACATGAGCCCCGGGTCTGGGCCACACATAAGCGCGATGCGTTGTTGGGCCAGGCCCGGAACGGTGCGCGGGCAGGTGGGGCCGATTTCCACCGTAGTAACTGTTTCGTCCGTTGCGCTTCCCCACAACCCGCGTTGAATGCGTGATGTGGAGGGTCGTGTGTGACGTGGGGTCATGCATGGGGCGGTCTCCGCACGCATGCGTCACATCGCAGTTAATGGGAAAGGAGGCGGCCCGCGCCTTCCCCATAAAAAGGAATAACCGTGGGCGCGCTGCCCATTTACCCCCTGCGTCTTCTTCAATCTCGGAACCGCCGTCCCTTTCTCCTTCCTTCCCAAGCTTTCGCCTTTGCTCGCCGTTGCTGCGTCTTCGCTGCCCTCCATCCCTTGCCTCTCGCAGCTGCCATGGCCCCCAAATCCACCAAGGGCAAGGGAGTGGCTAAGGACGCCGGGGCGTCGGAGCTACCGGAGAGCGAGTCCGCGGTGTGGCGGACGCAGCTCGCCTACTTCCCCTCGACAGTCGACGTGTTCGAACTCCGGGACTGCTTCAGGCCCCTATGGGGGTGCAAGACGGGGGGGAGACCACCCCCGGCGTGCATGGCTCTGTTCGCCCATCTCTGTGAGGGCTTCGCCAGAGTTCTTCCCAACATGGCGCTCTTCCGCCATTATTTTTACCCTCGCATCCAGAAGGGAGGCGCTATTTCTGGTTGCGTCACCTGGATCCCAAGGTCCAAAGGGACGTACCCAGAGGGCGCCCAGAAGGAGAGGTGGGAAGAATGGCAGGGCCGGTGGTTCTGGATTGAGGAGGACGACCCACATGAGTTCTGCCGGGTCCACCAGGCGCCGCCGGTTCGTAGGAACAACTGGGGCGACGTCGATGCCCAGTATGACAAGCTCAAGATCGCCACCACCAGGATCCACCGCCTCACCGTTGCCGAGCTTACCCTGGAGATGATTGGGGTAGATTTCCTCCGCCGCTGAATCGCTCCTCTGCACAACAAGGGGAGGTCAGCCTGGCTCTTCCATAACGCGGCTGACATCATGAGGCTTCGCCCTGGCCTCAATCACAACTTCACGGTGATGGGGCACGCTCACTTCTGCCAGCAGATCTTTCAGCTTGACGTGAACCGCGACGGCTGGG
Source organism: Aegilops umbellulata (assembly GCA_032464435.1). Classification (NCBI taxonomy): domain Eukaryota; kingdom Viridiplantae; phylum Streptophyta; class Magnoliopsida; order Poales; family Poaceae; genus Aegilops; species Aegilops umbellulata. The sequence goes on from CP136059.1 coordinate 182,891,765, forward strand.
CCGAGAGGTCTGGAAAGGCTACAAAGGCCGGGAAGGTCGTCAAGGGGCCCTTGTTTGGGTTGCCGGCAGGGGTGGTCCCGCTGAGCAACAACTCGCGCCAGACCGACATCATCGCCATGATGCCGGACTGCAATGTGCACGGTCCCGTCCAAAACTGGGCCATGCCACCGGAGGAGCAGGTGCAGGAGTTTTTTGACGGCTTGGCGGAGGTGTACGTCTGCAACGAGCCGCTGCTCATCCAGGACACCACTCAGGCAGAGCTGGACTATATCGCCACCAGGGCGGCGGAGGCGGAGCTCTCCAGGCAGGTCGGCAGCGCCGGCAGCGTGGAAGACGAGGTCGCAGCAGCTGCGGAGGAGGAGGAGCTCGCCCAGTGGGCGTAATCCGCTGGAGAGACCAGCAGCGCCGGCACCGGGGCCCCTCTCATTGAATATGCGCCCGACGAGTCACCGGAGGAGGAGGAGGAGGAGGAGGAGGCCGAGGCCGTCGACCCTCCAGCCACGGGGAGAGGGCGTGTCCTGCGGCAGGCCAGCTCCGGCGAGCCGGTTCGGCCCGGCAGGGCCGTGCAACCCCGGCATGCCCAGGAGACGTCCGCGCGCTAAACGAGGGCCACGGCAGTGAAGAAATTGGTGAAGGCCACGATGGCGAAGAAGAAAGCATATGCCTCTTCTTCGTCTAAGCACGCTCAGGCTCCACCTTCTTCCCCTCCTCCGGCAGACGTCGACATGGAGGTCGTCTTTAACTTCGGGTCCCTCAGCCCAAGGAGGAAGAGGAAGGCAGCTAAGGAGGAGGTGGAGGAGGTGGAGGAGGAGGAGTAAGCTTCTTGTTCCATCCCCCCTTTTTGTCATCTCCGTCTTCAAACGGTGCCGCTTATCTTGGATTGTTTTCATTTTTGCACGCATGTGGAGATGCTGGCCCAGAGGGTGAAGAGGGACAGGTCCTCAGCGGGCGGCCAGCCCCCGGCGGGCACCTTGAGGGCGCTACTGGTGGTGGTGACTAGCCCGAACAGCAGCCCCCAGCGTAAGTTCGCCACTCGCCTCTCGTCGATGTGTATGTTGGGGGTATGAGTCACTAGCACTGACCTTGCCGAGATCGCAGGAGGAGGACGGCAGAAGGAGGAGCCACTGAGGGCCGCTGATACGTTTCCAACGTATCTATAATTTATGACGTATTCATGCAATTATATTATCCATCTTGGATGTTTAATGGGCTTTACTATGCACTTTTATATTACTTTTGGGACTAACCTATTGACCCAGAGCCCAGTGCCAGTTTCTGTTTTTTTTTTCATGTTTCAGTGTTTCATAGAAAAGGAATATCAAACTGAGTCCAAACGGAATGAAACCTTCGGAAAAGTTATTTTTGGAAAGAAAGCAATACAGGAGACTTGGAGTGCACGTCAGGGGATCAACGAGGAGAGCACGAGGCAGGGGGCACGCCCACCCCCCTGGGCGCACCCTCCACCCTCGTGGGCCCCTCGTGGCTCCCCTTACCGACTTCTTTCTCCTATATATACCCATATACCCTAAAACCTTCGAGGAACACAATAGATCGGGAGTTCCGCCGCCGCAAGCCTCTGTAGCCACCAAAAACCAATCGGGACCCTATTCCGGCATCCTGCCGGAGGGGGAGAACCCTCACCGGTGGCCATCTTCATCATCCCGGTGCTCTCCATGAAGAGGAGGGACTAGTTCACCCTCAGGGCTGAGGGTATGTACCAGTAGCTATGTGTTTGATCTCTCTCTCTCGTGTTCTTGAGGTGATACGATCTTGATGTATCACGAGCTTTGCTATTATAGTTGGATCTTATGATGTTTCTCCCCCTATACTCTCTTGTAATGGATTGAGTTTTCCCTTTGAAGTTATCTTATCGGATTGAGTCTTGAATGATTTGAGAACACTTGATGCATGTCTTGCGTGGGATAACCGTGGTGACAATGGGTTATTCTATTGATTCACTTGATGTATGTTTTGGTGATCAACTTGCAGGTTCCTCCCATGAACCTATGCATAGGGGTTGGCACACGTTTTCGTCTTGACTCTCCGGTAGAAACTTTGGGGCACTCTTTGAAGTTCTTTGTGTTGGTTTGAATAGATGAATCTGACATTCTGTGATGCATATCGTATAATCATGCCCGCGGGTACTTGAGGTGACATTGGAATATCTAGGTGACATTAGGGTTTTGGTTGATTTGTGTCTTAAGGTGTTATTCTAGTACGAACTCTATGATAGATCGAACGAAAAGAATAGCTTCATGTTATTTTAATACGGACTCTTGAATAGATCAATCAGAAAGGATAACTTTGAGGTGGTTTCGTACCCTACCATAATCTCTTCATTTGTTCTCTGCTATTAGTGACTTTTGGAGTGACTCTTTGTTGCATGTTGAGGGATAGTTATATGATCGAATTATGTTATTATTGTTGAGAGAAGTTGCACTAGTGAAAGTATGAACCCTAGGCCTTGTTTCCTAGCATTGCAATACCGTTTATGCTCACTTTTATCATTAGTTACCTTGCTGTTTTTATATTTTCAAATTACAAAAACCTATATCTACCATCCATATTGCACTTGTATCACCGTCTCTTCGCTGAACTAGTGCACCTATACAATTTACCATTGTATTGGGTGTGTTGGGGACACAAGAGACTATTTGTTATTTGGTTGCAGGGTTGCTTGAGAGAGACCATCTTCATCCTACGCCTCCCACGGATTGATAAACCTTAGGTCATCCACTTGAGGGAAATTTGCTACTGTCCTACAAACCTCTGCACTTGGAGGCCCAACAACGTCTACAAGAAGAAGGTTGCGTAGTAGACATCAAGCTCTTTTCTGGCCCCGTTGCCGGGGAGGTGAGTGCTTGAAGGTATATCTTTAGATCTTGCAATCGAATATTTTTGTTTCTTGTTTTAGCACTAGTTTAATTTATAAAAGAAAACTACAAAAAATGGAATTGAGTTTGTCTCATACGCTTCATCTTTTTAATAGCTTTTGTAAGTATGATGAAAAGGAAAATTGTGCTCAAGTGCTAGAAGAAGAAGTCTATAAAATGTTTGGCACTAAATCTTTGAATGATGAGCATGATTGCAATGTTGTTAGTATGAACTCGTTGAATATCCATAGTACTAATGATGATTGCACTAGTCATGATGAAAATATCTCTTATAAGCAAGTTGATTTTTTTGGAGTGCATAGAATTTGCAAATACATACCAAAAAGGGAAGATAGATTTTGTAAGAAGCATAAGTACTTATAAACTAAATGGTTGCAAGAAAGGCTAGATGTTTGTGCTGAAAATTTAAATTTTCTTAGCCGTACTTGTGAACTTTGCAATGAAAGTGGTCATTTAACTATCCGATGCAAATTGTTTCATGATCTAATCGTGTCCAAAAATTGTGATGACTTCATTTTCCCTTGCACATCATAATGAACGTAGTTTGCTTATGGGTTATGAAGAAATGAAACGTATAACTAACTATCTTCCAGTATTTTCCCGTGATAAACTTCTTGATTTTGATCTAGAGGAAATTTATATGTATTGTGCGGTGAATTGCATTGAAAATCCTTATATTGCCAATTACATAAAGAAAAGAAAACAAATATAAGATGAAGAGAATACTAACGAAAGGGAAGATACTTCCTACTATCCTCCTATTATTTCTTATGATGAATCTGGTAACGAGGCGGAGCCTTCTATCCAACCAATCTCATCAATAAGGAGCTCAAAAAAGAGGATTGAACCCGCACATGATGTGAAGAAGAAAAAGAAAAAATGGAGAAGCAAATGTAAAAAGGTATCCCTCCCAAATGATGTTACTCCTACTACTCATTGTGATGATGATAATTGCTATACTATTGGTTCTATCCATACTATTAATGATGAGAGTGATTATGCTTATGATACGAAAAGGCCCAAGCTTGGGGAAGCTATGTTTGATGAGGATGACATACTTGAGAATATATTTGCTGAAATTAATGTTTGTCTCAAGCTTGGGGATGCTACCTTTAATGAAGATGATATTTTTAGCCTCCCAAGTTTTGATATGCAAAGTTGTTATGATGATAGCATGCCTTCTACCTATGATGATTATATTGATGAAAGTGGGTTTGGAAGAGTGTCAACTTTAGGAAGTAATGATCCCACTATTTTGGAGGATGTTGAATCTTATAATATTTATGAAAGTGGATTTGTAGAGGTCATGACTTTATTTAGTGATGAGTCCACTATCTTGGAAGAGGTTTCAATCGATTATGATGAGAACAAAGTTGCTACTTATGATGATTATTGTGATGAAACTTATGCTATAAAAAGTAGTGATGATTATATTTATAAAACTTGTCATGATTATGATTACCCTTTTTCTGAACATTACTCCTTTAATATGGAAACAATTTATAGTATTCAAGTCTCTTATGATACTCCCACTATTCTGAATGAGAAGAATTTTGCTTATGTGGAGAGTAGTAAATTTTTTATGCAAGTAGATCATGAAAAGAATGCTTTAGGTGCTGGTTATATTGTTGAATTCATTCATGATGCTACTGAAAATTATTATGATGGAGGAATATATGCTTGTAGGAATTGCAATAATATCAAGTTTCCTCTCTATGTGCTTAAAGTTTTGAAGTTATGCTTCTTTTGCCTTCCTATGCAAGTTGATTATCGTTCCCATAAGTTGTTTTCTCACAAAATCCCTATGCATAGGAAGTGGGTTAGACTTAAATGTGCTTGTCATGTGTTTCTTGATGCTCTCTTTATGTTTCAATTCTTATCTTTTATGTGAGCATCGTTGAAATCATCATGCCTAGCTAGGGGCGTTAGACGTTAGCGCTTGTTGGGAGGCAACCCAATTTTATTTTTTGTTCCTTGCTTTTTGGTTCTGTTTAGGAATAAATAATCCATCTAGCCTCTGTTTAGATGTGTTTTTATGTTTTAATTAGTGTTTGTGCCAAGTAAGACCTATAGGATCTTCTTGGATGATAGTTATTTGATCTTGCTGAAAATTCCAGAAACTTTCTGTTTACGAAAACAATTGTTAAAAATCACCAGAACGTGATAAAATACTGATTCCAATTGCAGAAGATCAATAATAAAATTATCTAGGTCATCCTATTTTGGTAGAATTGTTTGAGTTCCAGAAGTTTGCGTTAGTTACAGATTACTACAGACTGTTCTGTTTTTGACAGATTCTGTTTTTCGTGTGTTGTTTGCTTATTTTGATGAATCTATGGCTAGTAAAATAGTTTATAAACCATAGAGAAGTTGGAATACAGTAGATTTAACACCAATACAAATAAAGAATTAGTTCATTACAGTACCTTGAAGTGGTGTTTTGTTTTCTTTCGCTAACGGAGCTTACGAGTTTTCTGTTGAGTTTTGTGTTGTGAAGTTTTGAAGTTTTGGGTAAAGATTCGATGGACTATGGAATAAGGAGTGGCAAGAGCCTAAGCTTGGGGATTCCCAAGGCACCCCAAGATAATATTCTAGGACAACCAAGAGCCTAAGCTTGGGGATGCCCCGGATGGCATCCCCTCTTTCGTCTTCGTTCATCGGTAACTTTACTTGGAGCTATATTTTTATTCACCACATGATATGTGTTTTGCTTGGAGCGTCATTTTATTTTCTTTAGCTTTGCTTGTTGTTTGAATAAAATACCAAGATCTGAAATTCCTAAATGAGAGAGAGTCTTCACAAAGCTACATAATTATTTAACTACTCATTGATGTTCACTTATATCTTTTTGGAGTAGTTTGTCATTTACTCGTGTGCCTCACTTATATCCTATGAGTAAATGGTTGAATGATTTGAATTTCATAAATCTGAAATTATATATGTTTCATATGCTTATCCCATGGAGAGTAATGACTTTACATATAAGAAGTAGAGGTGGTAAATTTATTGAAGGTTAGCAAATGTTGTATTGGTCACTTGGACAATTCATGAAAGAATATTGAAGGAAGAGAGATTTCACATATAAATATACTATCTTGGACATCTTCTATGATTGTGAGCCCCATTAATTATTTTCAAACCTGAGAAAATTAGTTTAAGTTGGACAAGGAAGACAACATAATGAGTTATGCTTGGGTATATTTGTATAGAAGTTATATTGTTATGGATCCTCTAACATGTGGTGCTTGCTATTTAGAATCTTTTGCTAGCCAAAATATCTGTACTAAGCGGGAATACTGCTTGTGCATCCAAATTCCTTGAACCAAGTTTCTTCCATGAGTGTCCACCATATCTACCTATATGCGGTATTTACCTGTCGTTCCAAGTAAATTTGCATGTGCCAAACTCTAAACCTTCAAATAATAATCTGTTTTGTATGCCCGAATCGCTCATGTAGCGACTAGGGGCTGTTAGTATCTTCCATGCTAGGTGGGTTATTCTCATGATGAATGGACTCCGCTCATCATTCACGAGAAAATGGCTGGTAACTGGGATGCCCAGTCCTATGATCAAAAGATCAAAAATAAATTCGCAAATAATTTAAACAAAACTCCCCCAGGAATGTTCATAGTTGGACGGCACCCGTTGTTTCGGACAAGCCGTGGAGTGTGAATGTTGGTGGAGGGGGACTAAAAACTTTACCTTTCTGTGTGGGAACCTCCTATAATGTATCTAGTATGGAAGATATTGGGAACTCTTGGTCATTATGTTGACAATGAAAGCATACCTCCCAAAATTATTTTCATCTCTGTTTTTTGCTTCGAGCTCTGGCACCTCTGCAAATCCCTCCTTCCCTCTGCGAAGGGCCTATCTTTTACTTTATGCAAGAGTCAGTAGTATTCCTTCTCATTCCAACCTAATCCTTAGTTGGCAAGCATCATGTGATGGAAAGATCTACGCATATATGGCCATTCAAATATATTTGAGCATGAATTATTACTGTTGGCATTACCCGAGGTAAAATGTTGGGAGGCGAAACATTAAGCCCCTATATTTCTCTGTGTTCAATGAATACCATTTGTTCTAAAAATATGCTTTGAGTGGTAGTAATCATGGAAGACTAAATGATGGTTGAGTATGTGAAGTTTGCTGAATCAAACCTCTAACATAGACTCTTCATGAAAATAAGATGAATTGTAATTGTTTGATGACTAATAACATGGTTTGTTAGTTTTCAAGAAAGTTTATGGTCTATGCTTTAACATGTGAATAGCTTGTTACTTGATCATGAAAAGTTTTATGAGTTGAGCTACTGTTATGACATATAATGATGCTAGAAAAGGTGATTGAAATTATCATTGATCAAACTTGTGCACCTGCTAGCATTCACACTTCATAAATTATTTCTTTTATCATTTACCTACTCGAGGATGAGCAGGAATTAAGCTTGGGGATGCTGATACATTTCCAACGTATATATAATTTATGAAGTATTCATGCTATTATATTATCCATCTTGGATGTTTAATGGGCTTTACTATGCACTTTTATATTACTTTTGGGACTAACCTATTGACCCAGAGCCCAGTGCCAGTTTCTGTTTTTCCCTTGTTTCAGTGTTTCGCAAAAAAGGAATATCAAACTGAGTCCAAACGGAATGAAACCTTCGGAAAAGTTATTTTTCGAAAGAAAGCAATACAGGAGACTTGGAGTGCATGTCAGGGGATCAACAAGGAGAGCACGAGGCAGGGGGCACGCCCACCCCCCTGGGCGCACCCTCCACCCTCGTGGGCCCCTCGTGGCTCCCCTTACCGACTTCTTTCGCCTATATATACCCATATACCCAAAAACCTTCGAGGAACACAATAGATCGGGAGTTCCGCCGCCGCAAGCCTTTGTAGCCACCAAAAACCAATCGGGGCCCTGTTCCGGCATCCTGCCGGAGGGGGGGAACCCTCACTGGTGGCCATCTTCATCATCCCGGCTCTCTCCATGACGAGGAGGGACTAGTTCACCCTCAGGGCTCAGGGTATGTACGAGTAGCTATGTGTTTGATCTCTCTCTCTCTCATGTTCTTGAGGTGATACGATCTTGATGTATCACGAGCTTTGCTATTATAGTTGGACCTTATGATGTTTCTCCCCCTCTACTCTCTTGTAATGGATTGAGTTTTCCCTTTGAGGTTATCTTATCGGATTGAGTCTTGAATGATTTGAGAACACTTGATGCATGTGTTGCGTGGGATAACCGTGGTGACAATGGGTTATTCTATTGATTCACTTGATGTATGTTTTGGTGATCAACTTGCGGGTTTCGCCCATCAACCTATGCATAGGGGTTGGCACACGTTTTCGTCTTGACTCTCCGGTAGAAACTTTGGGGCACTCTTTGAAGTTCTTTGTGTTAGTTTGAATAGATGAATCTGAGATTGTGTGATGCATATCGTATAATCATGCCCGCGGATACTTGAGGTGGCATTGGAGTATCTAGGTGACATTAGGGTTTTGGTTGATTTGTGTCTTAAGGTGTTATTCTAGTATGAAATCTATGATAGATTGAACGGAAAGAATAGCTTCATGTTATTTTACTACGGACTCTTGAATAGATCGATCAGAAAGGATAACTTTGAGGTGGTTTCGTATCCTACCATAATCTCTTCGTTTGTTATCTGCTATTAGTGACTTTGGAGTGACTCTTTGTTGCATGTTGAGGGATAGTTATATGATCGAATTATGTTATTATTGTTGAGAGAACTTGCCCTAGTGAAAGTATGAACCCTAGGCCTTGTTTCCTAGCATTGCAATACTATGTACGCTCACTTTTATCATTAGTTACCTTGTTGTTTTTATATTTTCAAATTACAAAAACCTATATCTACCATCCATATTGCACTTGTATCACCATCTCTTCGCCGAACTAGTGCACCTATACAATTTACCATTGTATTGGGTGTGTTGGGGACACAAGAGACTATTTGTTATTTGGTTGCAGGGTTGCTTGAGAGAGACCATCTTCATCCTACGCCTCCCACAGATTGATAAACCTTAGGTCATCAACTTGAGGGAAGTTTGCTACTGTCCTACAAACCTCTGCACTTGGAGGCCCAACAACGTCTACAAGAAGAAGGTTGCGTAGTAGACATCAGCCGCCCCCGACGCGCCGCCCCCATCAACCACGCCACCCCGAGGGGCGTCCCCGGCAAGGGCGTCAAGCACCGAGCCCATGCACATGGAGGGGGAGGAGGAGGAGAACTTGGGCGTCGGCGGCTCCACCTCGGTGCCAGATGTTGGTGAGAAAGGGGCTACTTCTTCCCAGCCCGGCACGGGTACATCATTCGCCTCTCATCCCTGCCTTTTCCTCTTCTTTTTGAATCTTGGTCTTGGCTTTGCTTCATCCCCTTCTCGATATCCAGATCCTCCGTCAGTGGGCCAGGAGGACATAGACACCATCATCGAGGATGTCGCCAAGGCCGCCGAGCCGGAGGCCGAGAAGATCGCTGCCGAGGAGGACGGCAAGGGCGCTGCTGAGGACGCCACCAAGGGGCCTGCCGGGGAGCCCGGCAAGGCTACTACTGAGGAGGCCAGCAAGGGGCCTGCCGGGGAGGCCGGCAATTCCGCTGCCGTGGAGGAGGTGGTTGATCACCAGCCTTCCTCCTTCGCTGCCTCTAGCTCCGGCAGGTATCTGAAGGTGAGCGATGACCTTTTCGTCCACCTTCTAGGGACGTCTAGCTCCCGGGCGCCCATCGAGGGAGAGGTGTTCGACGAGGAGGTGCTTGCCACCGCCAGGCTCGAGGTTGTTGACGAGCCGAGCACCGGTGGCGACGGTTCTCAGGAGGAGCGGCTTCTCCATGCCATGGGCGCCAGCTTTCGGAAGCTTCAGGCGCTTCACCACGCCCGCCTGGAGAAGGCCAAGTCCAGGATGGCAACGGTGGACAAGGCGGAGGTGGACCTCAAGGGACGCGTCGCCGAGATGCAAACTTGGTTCCGTCAAGCTTGTGAGGAGCTGAAAGCCGCCCAGGGCGAGCTGGCCAAGCATGATGTGGAGCTCACCATGAAGCGGGCCGACATCAAGAAGGCCCAAGAGACGGCGAAGAACCTGGACGCCGCAGTCGAGGCCGCTCGAACCCAGCACCAGGCCGCGCTAAACTCCCAGGAGGAGGACCTTGCCGCGCGTGAGGAGAAGCTTGCCGCAACGCTCCGCGGCAAGGATGAGGAGGTGGAGAAGCTCGTCATGCAGCGGACCCAGAAGCTGGAGCAGAGGCACAAAGATGCACTCAATGCATAGGCTCTGGTTCACGTCGACAAGGTGAAGGAGCTGGAGGTGGATCGGGACGGGCTGAAAGACCAGGTCCTGAAGCTGTCCAAGGGGAAGGACACGCTCAACAGCGCTCTGGTTGAGGCACAGGACACGGCCCTCAGCAGGGCTGGTCAGCTCTTCGAGGCCAACATCTCCATCAAAGACCTCAAGCTGAAGCTGGAGGGTCTTGAGGGGATGCTGTCGGAGGGCAAGGCCCGGGAGGAGGCCCTGGCCAAGAACCTGGAGACCGAGAAGCAGCTGCGGAAGAACGAGACCGCCAACCACAAAGACTTTGTGGAGGGTGAGAATCACTGGATCGGGCGCCTCGAAGGCGTCGCCAGCAGGATCACCATGCAGCTGGCTACCATGGAGATGCCAAACGTGAGGTATACCCCAGAGCGCAATGTGAGCCCCAACGCCAAGCTGACCATCTTCTTCGAGGGTGTCCTCGGGGCCCTGGAGCAGTTCCACTCCAATCAGGCGGCCTCCCTAGCCGATGAGGCCCGGAGGCTTTGCCAGGGTGCCATGACCAAGGTCCTCACCAAGGTGGCGCACTGGAATCCTGACCTCGACTTCGACGCCGCGCTGGAGAGCTTGCCGGAGGATGCGGACATCGCGGCACTCAAGGAGTGTGTCAAGCCCATAATCAGCCGCATCGATGGAATCCAGAGGGTGGAGGGCCAGCGCCGGGATTAGGCACCCCGTTTCTCATTGCCGTTGCAGGTTCATGACCAAGACTATTTCTATCTTTAGTTAGAACCGTGGCAACAACTGATGTAATATAACTCTGTAGTACTTTTGATACAATGCATGTTATTTTCGTGTCCGATCTTCCCTTGTATGTCCGCCCTATGTTAACCGGGTAGGCTCGCCGGTGTGTAAACCCAGGGCGGCACCTTGGGGACAGATCACCAATGGCCTGCCAGGTGTGCTTGCTGCCGAGCAACCACCTTACCGCTCTCAACGCAGACGCTCGAACTGTCGAGCTTGACTCGAGTCAGAATCGAGAGCGTTGTCAATTGTGGAAGGCTACCCTCCCACTCTCGACGCAGCCGCTTGAGCTGTTGAGCGAACTCAAAACAGAACAAGGGCGTTGCCAATTGCGGAAGGGCACCTTTGCGTGTAGGTTTTCCATACAGGGCAGGACCTTCGAGGATAATAACCATATATATAAAAAGAAATTGCCCAAAGTTTCACATGACTTAGCTTTTCTATCGTTGTAAGGGCGCCCACCGCATCCGCAGACGGCGCCGTCATGCTTGGTCGCTTCTTCCATGGAACGACGGCCACGATGAAGCCGCTGCTTCGATCAGACCAGATTTTCACAATTGCGCCCCCTACCTGGCGCGCCAAAGATGTCGGTGGGAACGACACCTATGGGGTCACTAGGATCCCTTCTATGGTCGGCGGGCGCGAGGTTGTGCAAAGAGCAGGTCTAACAGGAAGCACACGAGTCGTTTACCCAGGTTCGGGCCGCGAAGATGCGTAATACCCTAGTATTGCTTTGGTGTGTATTTCAGAGTGTTCTTGAGCTCTCGAACTAGCTACGGTGGTTGCGTAGTTCCAAAGAGCCGAATCCCTCTCCAGTATGCCTCGGGCCTCCTTTTATAGGCAAAAAGGGGTTGCCACAGTGGCACACAGGAGGTGGAAAGGTCTACAGTTGATAAGCCTATCCACTGGGACCGTCCGACAAATGCATTTAATGCGCTGCCGACGTGTCCCCCTTGCTTTATCAAGGACGGCAAAGAAGCACGTCCCAACTGTCGCCGCCTCGAGAAATAACGCGGGATGGCTCTCCCCACCTCCTCCTCCTCCGCCTCCCACCTGCCCTCCACCAACCATGGATCTAGCCTATAATCTTCACCATGGAAGGCCTCCTACACTGGGATTTCAATCCTGGACTAGCTGTGGTCGATGAGGTACGTAGAAAGTATGGAGAAACGGTGCACTTCTCACCATCTCGCAAAACCAAGGAATTTTTCTTGGTAGTTTCTTTTTCTTCGGCCTCGTTCCCTCTCTCTGAAGATTCGGTGGGTGTGGCTTTGCAATGTTGCATTGGTGGTCATCCGAAAGGGTTTAAGGTTTCAAAGCTTTGTGATAGATCTTTTCATTTCTCTGTGGCTGGTAAGAAAGTTGGACGTTTCATTCATGGCCTCAAGGACCGTATTTGGCCAGACTTTATCTGTCATTTTCATCTTTACAATGGTCGGTTCAATGGTTATAAGCATTTTGATCATATTTGGCATGCGGATGAACACTTGGATCCAGTTGCTGCTCGAAGCCCTGTGGCCATTCGATATAACAAGTCAGTCTTTCAAGACACTACTATTTCTTCTGAATCTGCCAAGGAGTTAAGCAAATTTGCCATTGTTCCCTTAGCCTCCATGGATTTTCATGACAAGAACAGCAATGAAGCTTCATCTTCTTCCTCTCTAGCCACGTGCATGGGGCAGCCGACAGCGGATACGGTCATCACGGAATCCATACCTGCGGTCATTAATTCGACATTAGACAACTCAGAATATTCCGAGCATTCAGTTGTGATTGGCAGATTCCGGTTTTCCCACATTATGGACTATCCTCCATTACCGCAAAGTTTCCTTACCTCGGCGCTAAGGTATGCCCTGCCTCACCCAGCATGGCCCCCTACATTATCTAAGCCTCACATGGCTGATTTATTGAAAGCCGGATATTCACCGAAGGAAGTTTCTGATCTTGCCAAAAACTGGGCCATTCTCTGTGTGAAATGTCTACAATGGGGTCATCATAAATGTTTTTGCCAAGCAAGGATTATTTGCCTTTTGTGCTCCGCTCCGGTCCACAAAAGCTTTAATTGTCCTTCCAAACAACGGTCAGTGGCCTCACATAACACATTTATGGACTCCAATCTTCATAATCTGGTCACTTCTGACCAAGTGAGGCAACAAATCAATAGACCCCCATCAATCACTCCAACTTGCCCCCCCCCCACTCGTCAAAGCGGCCGCCCAACATCCACCGTTCGATGTAGCATCTGTGGTCTTTATGGACACATGGACTCCTCCTGTTGGCGGCGTCGGTGGGCCCAAAAATGGCAATGGAGACCAAAAAACCCCACCCGTGCCCTGGACTACTCGCATTCCACCCCCCAGCCCGCCCCGCTTCCCAATGAAACAGAGCGCTCTGCTCTAGCTGTTCCATCGCCACCCACCCCTCCCGTAGTGCTCACCGGCGTCTCCTCCGCCATGGCCAACTATCCGGTGAACCCCATCCCTTTCCTGCCGCCCGGATGGTCTGTCGAACCTGGTCCGGCGGATCGTAAGGTGCGCGCAGACATGGCTATCAACCCCATCCCCCCGCTCAACAACAACTTCCTCACCATTGCGGAAGTTAGCAGATTTGTGCCTCTCCATCTCCGGGAGGGTCTCCGCGACACCATTGAGGGTCTCCTGCATGAATCGGGCCTGCACCCGACTGAGATTTCTGACCATCCCCTGGGTATCGGTATGTTTGCATTCGCCAACTCATTCATCAGAGATACTGCGGTCAACACTACTTTTCAGCTTGATGATGAGGATCTAGTAGTCTCTTTCGTTAGGCATAATGCTGCCCTGAACATGCGTAATACCACATATGGGCCTGAGGTTTGGTTGATGTATATTGGGTTCCCAGATGACTATCAGACAGACTTTTATCTGCAGCGCTCCGTAGATGACTATGGCCGTCTTGTTTCATGGAATAACCCAAATATTGATCGTCGTGTGGTTCTAATCAAAGTCAAAGTTATACACATGCGTCTGATTCCTAAGAGTATTGTGGTCCATCAGTTGGGTGGTGACAGATCTTCCTGGACTGTTCTTGTGTTCATTCTTAGGGGAGCGGACTGGAACGCTCATGATCTTGAAGTTCCCACTGCTGACGAGGAACCACCGCCAGCCAATGGTATTCCTCACCCCATGTTTGGTGAGGGGCTCACTGCAGAGCAGCTCTACCAGCAGCAGCTGCAAAATTGGCTCATACAGAATGGTATTGGGAATGACGAAGGACCACACAATGCTGCTCATCAAGATGCTCCTCAACCAGCGCAATGGGACGCCTGGCCTCAATCTCCTATACCTCACATGCCCGCAGCTTTGGTTAACTTTCAGGCTTGGTTGGCGGCACAAGGACTCCGAGTTGAGGATGGTATTCTGCCTGAGGATAATGTTACTGACAGTCTCAATTCTGCCTGGGGCTCTAGCTCGACTGCAAGCAGTTCTGGTACTTCTCTAGCAATTGCAGATCCTATCAGTACCTTGTTTGTGATTCCTACCACACCTGAAGTCATTTCTGTGGATGTCGATGTCGCTGCTGACAACATGCATGTGAGTATTACGGCCCATGGTACTGATCTTGCCACTGTCCTCACCAATGGGATGATCCCTCGCAGCTTGTTCACTGAATATCTGTCTAGTGCTATCATGCGGGTGGTTGCTGCATATGGCCCCTGGAGTTCAGGTTATGGTTTGCCTCCGCTGCATCTGCAAACTCCAGTTCCTGGGATTACCTTTCAGGTTCAGACTGATGACAACATTCTCTCTGTCCGCTTCGAGCCACGCATACTCCATGCACCTCCTCGGCCTTCTGCTGTTCAAATCACTGAGATTATGCCTAAGGATGATATGTCAACTGAAGCGATACCTATTAATGTTGCTGAAGATGTCAGTGATGCTCTGCTTGATCAGCCCAACCTGGATAACCTGCAGGACATTTTTGATACTGAGAATAGCCTTGACCCGCTTGTGCATGTGCCGGAGTTGGCGCCCACTGACAGTTCAAACGTTGGGCCTTCCCAACAGGTAACTGATCCGCATGATTTGGGCCTGGCCCAGGTTCTGCCCACAGCCCCAGGCCCATCTCCTGCTCGCCCACGACGATCTAAGTTTCAGGTGCCTCTGGTCACTACTGAAGTTCGCCGCAGTACCCGCTCCACTCGCTATGATGGATTCAGAGTGCCACAGATTTCAGATGTCCGAGCTCCTTTATCCAAAGTCAAGCCAAGACAGGTTCCTTCGGCCGCTGCCAGCTCCTCAACTACTGCTGCACCTCAGGCTCCACCACCCACACCTCTTCGCATCATGCAAGACATCGGCATCAACCGCTGCGCTGTACCACCCAGTGAGTTAACTGATGATGCACTGCTGGCTCCTGTGGACTCTGTGGCTCCTGAAGATCAATCCATGGATGCAGGGGAGGATTCTTCCTCTATGGAATAGATTGTTGTTCACCTTATGCCTATTTTGCGTAATTGGAATGTTCTGTGTTGGAACATTCATGGGTTAAATTCGGAGAAAAAACTCCTCGCTCTATCCAATGCTATTTCTGTTAGTGGTTGCGCTATAGTTTGTGTGCAAGAAACTAAGAAACCTCTTATCGACCTGGCTTTTATCAAAACTTGTTGCCCTAAGAGATTTGATAAGTTTGCTTTCGTTCCTTCTCGTGGTGCCTCCGGGGGCCTCCTTACTGTTTGGAATAGCTCTGTGTTTACTGGAGACATGGACATCTCTCTTGACTTTGTTTTGGGTATCAAATTTACTAGCACTCTCTCGGCGCAATCCTGGACCTTATATAACATTTATGGCCCTTGCACGGGCCCGGCTCGTGATGATTTCACTCAATGGCTATATGATATGAACTTACAAACAAATGATGATTGTCTATTCCTTGGTGACTTCAATTATATTAGAGGCACTGAGAACCGCAACAAGCCGGGAGGTGATCCTAATGACATGTGTACTTCCAATGACATCATTCGTAAGCACAATTTAGTTGAACTGCCGCTCAAGGGTCGTCTCTACACGTGGAGCAATATGCAACAAGATCCTTTACTTGAGCAACTTGATTGGTTTTTCACCTCCCTCCACTGGACCTTGACATATCCCAACACGCTAGTTAAACCCCTCTGCAAGCCGGTCTCGGATCATATGCCTTGTGTGGTCAGCATTGAAACAAAAATTCCTCGTGCCAAATTATTCAGATTTGAATCATACTGGCTCCTTCACCCGGGATTTATGGATGTGGTCAAAAAAGTCTGGGATCGGCCTGTTAACTCTTCCAATGCAACCACAGTTTTGTGTCGAAAATTCAAGAGGTTACATCATGAATTGAAGGTGTGGAGCAAGAATATCTCTAGATTATCGATGGCAATTGAAAACACAAACAAAACCCTTACTGAGCTGGATGATCTGGAGAACCTACGAGCTCTCACCCTCCCCGAATGCAATTTTCGCAAGATCATCAAAGCCCATCTCCTTAGACTGTTGGACTACCAAAAGCAGTATTGGAAGAAGAGATGCACCATTCGTTGGGTTAAATACGGTAACGAGAACACCAAATTTTTCCAGGCAGTTGCGACAGAACGTTGCAGAAAAAATAATGTGGCTGTCCTGCACACTCCTGATGGCCTCGTGGTGGAAGATCATACAGGTAAAGAAGCCCTCCTATTTCAAGCATATACTGACAGACTTGGCACTTCAAACCCAACACAGATGTTGTTCGATCTACCGTCCCTCATCCGCCCGACTGAGAACCTCGACCATCTCATGGTTCCATTCACCAAGGAAGAAATAGACATGGTAGTCAAATACATGCCTGCTGATCGCGCTCCAGGCCCTGATGGATTTAGTGGAATGTTCCTCAAAGCCTGCTGGGAAATCGTCAAACAAGACTTCTATACCCTCTGTGCGCAATTCCATGCGGGAGACCTCGACCTTCAAAGCATAAATGAAGGCCTAATCACTTTGATCCCCAAAAATGGCTCTCCCACTACAGTCAATGATTACCGGCTGATCACTCTGCTTAACTGCTGTCTTAAGTTAATCACAAAACTTCTGGCCAACCGTTTGCAAAAGGTCATCCTGCGCATCATACACCGCAACCAATACGGCTTCATTAAGGGGCGCTCTATCCAAGATTGCTTAGCCTGGACATTCCAGTATATTCATCAGTGCCAGGCATCCAAGCGACAGATAATTCTCCTAAAACTAGACTTTGCTAAAGCCTTCGACACGATCGAGCACGAAGCGATGATCAACATCATGAAACACATGGGGTTTAATGATAAATGGTTGTCATGGATAAGAACATTTTTTTCTTCTGGGTGATCCTCCGTACTTCTCAATGGGGTGCCAGGGCGACAATTTCACTGCCGACATGGGGTCCGACAGGGGGACCCCCTCTCCCCACTCATTTTCGTCCTGGCAGCCGACTTGCTACAATCTGCAATTAATGATGCCTTCAGGAGAGGTCTTATTAACTTGCCCTTCCCGTCCAATGGCGATATGGACTATCCTATTGTCCAATATGCTGATGACACGATTTTGCTCATGCCGGCCTGCCCTAGTCAAGCTTTGATCATCAAGAACATTCTGACCGACTATGCTCAATCCATTGGCCTGAAGATCAACTTCCACAAGTCCACACTCATACCCATTAACTTGGATGTTGGACTGTCCAACGATATTGCAAGGATTTTTGGGTGTTCCATTGGCTCCATGCCTTTCAACTACCTCGGCCTGCCCCTTGGCACCTCCCAACCCTCAATTCAGGATCTTATGCCGCTTGTCAGTAAAGTTGAGAGGAACCTGACCTCAACACTTTCCCTTATGTCTTATGCTGGCAAGCTAACATGGCTCAACACCTCAGTCACGTCCTTGCTCATTTATGCCATGTGCACATTAAAGTTCCCACCAAAACTCATTGAAATGTTGGACAGAATCTGGAGAAGATGTCTTTGGATTAAGAAGACCGACCAAGGGGAAAATGTAATTCTCTTGCGGCATGGGATATGGTATGTAAACCAAAAAACAAAGGAGGCCTTGGTGTGCTCAACCTCAAGATCCAGAATGAAGCCTTACTTATGAAATTCCTTCACAAATTTTATAACAAACTGGACATACCTTGGGTGCAACTTATTTAGGACACGTACTATCAACAAAAAATCCCGCATGCAGTAGACCCAGTCGGATCCTTCTGGTGGAGGGATGTGCTCAAGCTAACTCCTTGCTTCCGTGGAGTATCTCGTATCAACATTGTCTGTGGCACCACGGCCCTCCTATGGAAAGATCTCTGGGCCGACCAAGTACTACAGGAATCACATCCCCGGGCTTTCTCACATGCAACCAATGAAGATGTCTCTGTCCGCGAATTCTTGGGGATCACGTCACTTGGGATGGCCTTCCACCTTCCACTCTCTCCCCAAGCGTTGGACGAGGTACGGCACATGCAAACGATTGTGTCATCGTTTCAACCCATGGCATCCTCATCAGACGCCTGGCACTATACTTGGGGCAAAACCATCTTCAAAGCCACAGATTACTACTGTTTCTTCTTCAAGGATGTCCAATCTCAGCAAGTGTTTGGATGGCTATGGAAATCTAAGTGCACGATGAAGTTGAAGGTCTTTGCTTGGTTCTTGCTCAATGACAGGTTGAACACCCGGAACATGCTCAAACGACGACACTACAACATAGGGGACGATCATAACTGTCTTCTTTGTGGACTCAGCATTGAAGAAACAGTTGAGCACATGATCTTCACATGCCCATTCAGTAGGCAGTGCTGGCATGCTTTGCATTTTAATTGGGAGCCCTTCCATGGACGGTTACAAGCTATCGAGGACCAAAAAGCCAACCACCCCACGCCTATGCTGTTTGAGAAATTTGTTGTGGCGGCGTGGAGCATATGGAAGGAGAGGAACAACAAGCATTTTAGAGCAATAGATCCTTCTTTTCGGTCCTGGCTTGATAGATTCAAAAAGGAGTTTGAACTCCTTCAATATAGGGTCAAAGAGGACCGTAGGCCTCTTGTACTAAACTTTGTAAACTCTCTACACTAGACCCTCTTGCATTGACTCTCTTATCTTGGCTTGGTCACAAAGTGGCCAAGCCCCCCCCCCCTCTCCACCATGTAATTACCACCCCTGTACAATGTTACTTGATCCTTAATATATTTACACAGTAGGAGCCTTTCCTACTGTTTCCCGGTCAAAAAAAATTGTCGCCGCTTCGCCTGGTCTTGACACACGTCCGAGCTAACGAGGCGTCGTGGCGCTACGTTGGTTGGCTGCTGGGCTGGCGCGGTGGTGGAGCCTTCACGATGGGTTGCATGCCACCATGCAGGTGCTTGTTGAGTCGGTGTAGAGGCCGCCCGTCGCCACGCGGGTGCATGCCCAGCTGGTTGAGCTAGCAGCTGCTTGGGGACGGTGGTGGAGTCTTGGCTGGCGCGGGCCTAATAGTGGCCCTGCTGATGCCTTCGGCCGGAGTCCTGCCAAGGGCCCGGCAAGGGTCTTGCCATGGCGTTGCAGTCATCCCCAGGAAGGTGCTTGCCGGGGGTCTTGTAGATTTCCTCGGCTAGGATCCCGCTGAGGGTCGCCGTCTTCTGTTCCTCATCTGATCTCACATGTTTATGATCTTGGCGAAGATCTGCATGCCACCAAAGAGGCGCCTCCCGAGCCTTGGTTCCAATGTAGTTGGTTGGGTTGGAACCCGTGGGCTCAAGGGTGGCTTGCTCCGCTGGCATCGGGCAGGCTGCCCCGGCAAGGCTCTTGCCGTGGCTGCGGAGGCTGCCTCGGCAAGGATCTTGCCGAGGGAGTCTACCTCGCCCTCTTGCCCTCCTGTGTTTCTGGTATTGGCGTTGCCTTGGTTGTCTTGTGCTTTGGCTTCTCTTCGGCTTCCCTCCTCTGCCCTACTAAGTGTGGCCGTGGCACGTGGCTCTGACTGCCCATGCACTAGTAAAGGGGTCAAAAGAAGAGCCCCTACTTTTGTACACCGACAGAATTGCCTCCCGCTTATCTAGATTATGATGCTATGGTTCGCCATTAGTTTATTGAGAGGAATGAACAACCTCTCCAGTACCGACTAATGTTTGACAGGCGCGGCACTTTCCATGTTGCTCTCCCTGCTCCAACTTTCTTTGACTTTCAGGCAAAAGGGAGACATATTATAACCAGGGAGGAGGCAACCGAGTACAAGAGGAGGACAGAGGCAGCTCGCCTCCAAGCTGCAGCTCACGAGGCAATAGCTGCTGCTTCTCAGTACGACCCCAGCTATAACTTTGATCCATGGGCATAGACCAACTTAGCCCAAAAGCCTAAGCTTGGGGGAGTACGTATTTCTCACCGACATTACATTCATGTTCACACACTCATTCCGGTTGTCGGTGCTCATACTTTTCATTGTAATATCCATGCTAGTTTATTTTCCTTTCTATGCTTTCTTCTTGTGTGTTTGATAAACCTTAAGAAAAACCCCAAAAAATTAGTTGTAGCTTCTAGCTAGTTTACTTTCCATGCTTGTAGTAGTAATAATTAAAAAGAAAACCCAAAAGGATTTCTTGTTCTTCTTTTGCTTGTTGGGAGCTTTCCCGTGTAAATAGTTTTATTTCTTTCCTTTTCTTTGGGGGTCGAGAGGAGAAGACCATAATGAAAATGTTGAAGTGGCTCTTATTTGCATTATTGTTGATTTAACAAGATCCCATATTACCTTGTCTTCTCCTGTGTATCAGATGCTTGTAGATTCCAGCTTAGTCCAATGCACGTGCACTATTATTATTATTCACACCATTCGGTCGTGCAATTGAAAGGCAATAATGACGATATATGATGGACTGATTGAGATGAGAAAAGCTGGTATGAACCCGACCTCTCTTGTTTTTGTAAATATGATTAGTTCATCATTCCTGATTCAGCCTATTATGAATGAACATGTTTACAATGACAATTAGAGATTATAGTTGCTTATGCCATGCTTAATTAGCTAGGAGATTATAATGGTTTACCTTGCGTGCCAACATGCTACTAAAATGGTTGTGATTTGGTATGATAGGGTGGTATCCTCCTTTGAATGATTCGAGTGACTTGACTTGGCACATGTTCACACATGTAGTTGAAACAAAATCGACATAGCCTCCACGATATTTATGTTCATGGTGGATTATATCCTACTCATGCTTGCACTCAATGTTTATTAATTTTAATGCATGCTCATGACTGTTGTCGCTCTCCAGTTGGTCGCTTCCCAGTCTTTTTCTAGCCTTCACTTGTACTAAGCGGGAATACTGTTTGTGCATCCACTTCCATAAACCCCAAAGTTATTCCATATGAGTCCATTATACCTTCCTATATGTGATATCTACCTCCCGTTCCAAGTAAATTTGTATGTGCCAAACTCTAAACCTTCAAATAAAATTATGTTTTGTATGCTCGAATAGCTCATGTATCAACTAGGGTTGTCTGTATCTTCCATGCTAGGCGGGTTATTCTCAAGAGGAGTGGACTCCACTCCTCACTCACGAGAAAATGGCTGGTCACCGGGATGACCAGTCCCATACTCTAAGCAAATCAAATCAAAATAATTGCAAACAAAACTCCCCCAGGGCTGTTGCTAGTTGGAGGCACTCGTTGTTTCGAGCAAGCCAGGGATTGATGCTTGTTGGTGGTGGGGGAGTATAAACTTTACCATTCTTCTTGGGAACCGCCTATAATGTGTGTAGCATGGAAGATATCGAGATCTCTCGGTTGTTATGTTGACAATGAAAGTATGCCGCTCAAAATATTGTCTATCTCTATTTCAAAATCGAGCTCTGGCACCTCTACAAATCCCTGCTTCCCTCTGTGAAGGGCCTATCTATTTACTTTTATGTTGAGTCATCATCCTCTTATTAAAAAGCACCGGTGGAGAGCACCGATGTCATTTGCATGCATTATTATTAATTTATATTGGGTATGACTATGACTGGATCTCTTTTACCATGAATTACAATGTTTAGTTAGTCCTTGATCTTTAGAGGTGCTCTGCATTTATGTTTTGCGGTCTCAGAAAGGGCTAGCGAGATAACATCTTGTTATATCATATTATGATTGTTTTGAGAATGTGTTGTCATCTGAGATTTATTATTATTGATCGCTAGTTGATTATACCATTGATATGAGTAAACATGAGACCTAAATGTTATTGTGAATATGGTTAGTTCATAATCTTTGCTGAAAACTTGAATGCTGGCTTTACATATTTACAACAAGAGCAAATGGAGTTTGTAAAAGTTTTTCTTTATCACTTTCAGTTTGACAACTGAATTGCTTGAGGACAAGCAAAGGTTTAAGCTTGGGGGAGTTGATACGTCTCCAACGTATCTACTTTTCTGTTGACACCTGATTTTGGCAAGATACAGAGTAAAAGGGTTTTTAGCATGAGAAAGTTTCACGCCGCCGAGTGGAACAACTTTGATGTTTAGGTTATCGCCATTCGACCTCATCTCAGTGGCCGAAACTGTACTCCGAGTGACCAAATTTAGTGTTCTGAGTGCTTTCGGCCTATTATGCCCTCAATATAACCTCAGATTAAGGAGCACTCTAAAGTAATTGTATTCGTCTCGTTGAGACGATCGATTTTCATGTATAAATCATCTCAATCCGAGTTCGTATGCAAAAGTTACAGTCAATATAGTGCGGACCAGCTAGGAATCAAAATATTACGCTGGACATCACACACGTGTTGATGGGTGTATGGTACAATGCATGAGCAATTAGCCATTGAAGCTGACCTCATATCTAAAAGTGTTCAACATGAAAAAAATTCATCTCGTCAAGCCGATCGATTCTCATATATAAATTGTTTCGATCCGAGTTAGTATGCGACCTAGGGAGGCAACACAAGATCAGGCTGTGTTTTCAGTCGGAAATCCGAGTGCAAAAGCTTACCATCCGAGTGAAAATTTACCGGCCAAGTGAAAGTTTGCTGACCGGATGAACTTATTATTATCCGAGTAAAAATATAGTCATTCGAGTGAAATTGTCCTCCAGGTGAAAATATTCCGAGTGAAAAGATTACCATCAGAACGAAAACTTGCCGATTGAGTAAGATATTGCCATCCGAGTGGAAATGTAGTCATCCGAGTGAAAGATTGTCTTCCGAGTGAAAAAGTCCAGTCGGACGGTCCGAGTGAAAGTCTCTAATATCCGAGTGGATGACCTCGAATCCGAGTGAAACTGAACATGTGCCCGAAAGTTTATACCTCGGATGAAGAAGTGTTCAATACAGAAGTTGTGTGTATCATCAAGACGGTAAACTTTGGTTTTGGAGTAATCATCATCAAAGATAGTATATGGCCTGCAAATTCACCACGAAACTCGGATAATCCAGTCTACTGCAAGACCGAGTCCGACTGGAAGGTATCAACATGAGAGTTGTTCGTATCATCGAGGCGCACAAGTTTGATATTTGGGTGTAACGCCCCGGACACACCCGCCGGTGGTCGTTACTCCTGGCGGGATCTAGACTGGCCCCACAGATCAATACTAGTCTTTTCTGCGCACTTTGTCCTCACTCGTGCGCACCCGGGAGCAACTTCCCGGTCGGTCACCCATCCTGACACTACTCCAAGCTGAGCACGCTTAACTTTGGAGTTCTGTCCGAATGGGCTCCCGGAAAAGAAGGAATTCCTTATTGATATGAGTAGTCTATCATCCCTAATAAGCCAGGCTATCACATACACCCCCACTCAGAGGAACCGACGTCCTCGTCGGGCCACAGGAACGTTCCCTCTTGGCACAAACGTCTGTGCTTCCAGTCCGGTACATGTGCCATGTCGGGTGCCACGACGGGTCACAAACGTCATGAACAACATGACCACGCACCTGTCCGCAACCATCCGTGTAACCGCGAGGGTCGGCTCTGATACCAACTTGTAACGCCCCGGACACACCCGCCGGTGGTCGTTACTCCTGGCGGGATCTAGACTGGCCCCACAGATCAATACTAGTCTTTTCTGCGCACTTTGTCCTCACTCGTGCGCACCCGGGAGCAACTTCCCGGTCGGTCACCCATCCTGACACTACTCCAAGCTGAGCACGCTTAACTTTGGAGTTCTGTCCGAATGGGCTCCCGAAAAAGAAGGAATTCCTTATTGATATGAGTAGTCTATCATCCCTAATAAGCCAGGCTATCACATTGGGCCATCTTGATCAGAGATCATATGCAAGCTCAACGGCCCGCGCAAGAAGGAAGACAGAAGTTGGGCCAAATTCAGACTGAATCCGAGTTGGAATAGAACTAGGACTCTAGGACGCGAATTGATGTAATTTTTCATGTAAGGAAAGCCTAGATGTATACTTTACTTGTACAGGAAGTCCAGCCGCCTCTTATATATGTTGGGGGTGACGGCCGACTGAACAACACACAATCGGACAAATCAATATACTACTTTTTCATCTATGTTTTATCTCTCCACCGTTTTTCTCTCTCGTTCTTCACTGTTCTTTGTGTTTGAGAGCTGTGAATCCCGAGCCTCTAGGGGAGAGAGAATCGACCTAGGGCAGCCCATAGCCACCGCACTCAATGACGGGGTCCCTCCCGGGAGTGTGGGGTTTTCGGGTCTACAAAAGCGCCCGCCGACTGTCTTGTGTATCGCGATGTCGGTCGGGTCTCCTTCGACGTGAGCTGCGGTGCATCACCCCCGGCATCGAGGGTACACGTGACGTGTTCGTGTGTCAACATTTTCCAAACACTTTTGCCCTTGTTTTGGACTCTAACTTCCATTATTTGAATGGAACTAACCCGGACTGATGCTGTTTTCAGCAGAATTGCCATGGAGTTATTTTTGTGCAAAAATAAAAGTTCACAGAATGACCTGAAACTTCACGGAGAATATTTTTGGAATTAATAAAAAATATTGGCGAAAGAATCAAGGCCAGGGGGCCCACACCCTGTCCATGAGGGTGGGCCGCGCCTACCCCCCTGAGCGCGCCCCCTGCCTCGTGGGCCCCCTGGTCCTCCACCGACCTCAACTGCAACTCTATATATTCACGTTCGAGGATAAAAAAAATCAGAGAGAAGGATTCATCGCGTTTTACAATACGGAGCCGCCGCCAAGCCCTAATCACTCTCGGGAGGGCTGATCTGGAGTCCGTTCGGGGCTCCGGAGAGGGGAATCCATCGCCATCGTCATCATCAACCTTCCTCCATCACCAATTTCATGATGCTCACCGCCGTGCGTGAGTAATTCCATCATAGGCTTGCTAGACGGTGATGGGTTGGATGAGATTTATCATGTAATTGAGTTCGTTTTGTTAGGGTTTGATCCCTAGTATCCACTATGTTCGTAGATTGATGTTGCTATCACTTTGCTATGCTTAATGCTTGTCACTAGGGCCCGAGTGCCATGATTTCAGATCTGAACCTATTATGTTTTCATGAATATATGTGAGTTCTTGATCCTATCTTGCAAGTCTATAGTCACCTACTATGTGTTATGATCCGTGAACCCCGAAGTGACAATAATCGGGATACTTACCGGTGATGACCGTGGTTTGAGGAGTTCATGTATTCACTAAGTGTTAATGCTTTGGTCCGGTACTCTATTAAAAGGAGGCCTTAATATCCCTTAGTTTCCAATAGGACCCCGCTGCCACGGGAGGGTAGGACAAAAGATGTCATGCAAGTTCTTTTCGATAAGCACGTATGACTATATTCGGAATACATGCCTACATTACATTGATGAATTGGAGCTAGTTCTGTGTCACCCTATGTTATAACTATTGCATGAGGAATTGCATCCGGCACAATTCTCCATCATCGATCCAATGCCTACGAGCTTTTCACACATTGCTCTTTGCTTAGTTACTTTTCTGTTGCCACTCTTACAATTACTACAAAGCTACTACTGTCACTTCTGCTACCGTTACCGTTACTTCCATACTATTTTGCTACTAAATACTTTGCTGCAGATATTAAGTTATCCAGGTGTGGTTGAATTGACAACTCAGCTGCTAATACTTGAGAATATTCTTTGGCTCCCCTTGTGCCGAATCAATAAATTTGGGTTGAATACTCTACCCTTGCAAACTGTTGCGATCCCCTATAGTTGTGGGTTATCACGATGGACAACGGCAAGGCCTAGGAAGGGGACGACGCGGAGCCGGGGAAGACGCTGCAGTGGATGCCCACGCGGAGAGGAGTACGAGGGTTTACTGGTTCGGCTACGGTGTGAGGCTGCTGTCGTCGCAGGGCCCGGCCAGCGGTGGGAGTAGTAGGGGGCGGTGAGGCTTCCGCGGCAGCACAGCCGGCCACGGGAGGCAGGAGAAGGCGGTCTTGCCAGCGCTGGTTTGGGCGGCTGGTGCAAGAAGAGCAACGATTGAAGAAGCAGTAAGACCGTTTGATTCAATCCAATGGTCACTGCTGCTAGAACCGTTTGTTGACTAAGTTGACAAGCCCTGCGTACGCGTCAACTTAGTAGGCCCACAGGTCAGCCTCCCAACCGGTGCGCCCCAGATGTCAATGGGAGGAATCATTTTTTTCGCGTAATAAGGAGGCAGTTGATTGCGTGCGGCCAGGCCAGCGGAGGGAGTAGGGTGGGCCAGTGGAGCCTGCGCGGCATCATAGCGAGCCACAAGAGGTGGGAGTAGGCAGTCCCGCCGGCGCTAGTTTAGGCGGCTGGAGTAGGAAGATCAGAGATTGAAGAAGCATGTCGGCCGTTGGATGGACATCCAACAGTCACTGCTGCTAGAATCGTGTGTTGACTGACAAAGCCTTGCGTAAACAAGTCAGCCTCGAAATTTGTGGCGTGTACAGCCCATTTGCTATTATTTTTATAATTTTTACTCATTTTCTAATTCATATGGAAATTATTGCAGCCCATTTTCCATTTAATTGCTGCCCATTTTCTGGTCAGCACCAGGGTTAAAAAATTGAACTAAATATGTGCGGAATTTTAAAAATTCGCAAATTTTTGTTGTGGAACAAAATATTCTTAATCCAAAAATTAGTAGCCATACTAAAACAAATTTAAAAATAAATTAGTACTATGTCATGTTAAATCCAATGAAATATAAAATATCAGTGAAGAACAAAAACAAAAAAAAGAAACTAATTTCCCATTTGCTTTTTTGGAATTTTCAACCCCTTTGATATTACTTTTAACAGACACTGGCCATACTCTTTGGCTAGGCCGGAATGCATCCCTCCTCGTCTTGAAAGATTTGCAGCCCAGTAAGTTGGAGAAAACAAATAGGCCTAGCTTGGGTATTCTTCAAAAAGAAATATTGGGCTACCTATTTTCCCAAAGAAAAAACTGTTGGGCTGGTCATATTGTTAGACGGGCCGTAGAGACCGCACAACCCAGTTTATAGCCTGCTCCTCCGAATTACTACTCAAAAAAAAGTTGTGCAATTCTGTCGTTAATTGACTATATGTTGAAAATGATGTGGGTCCCAGATATCAGCAGGGTGGATTAGAGTAAAAAACGAGGGGTGCATCTGAGTAGTAAAATAGGCGCCTGCTTGTGTTCGGGAGTGGACCTGGTGGGTCCATACTGTCATACTCACAACTAGAGTCATCTTTCGGTTCACTATGTTGACAAGGCCGGACGGCGGCGCCGTGGCGAGCGCACCAAGGCGGAGGATAAAGTGTCGCCGCCAATGTGCTGGGCTGGGTTGGACATTCTTATTGAAAAATAAAAATGGATCGGAACTATTTACAACATTGACTACGATTTGCATGGGTCCGCTGGTTGCAAGAAGAAAATGGTGGGAGAAAGAAGACTGGTCGCTATCTTTGCCTAAGAATAATATCAACTGAATGTAACGACACTATCATAGGAAATAATATCCTCCTGTTAAATCCTGAATTTAAAGAACTAGTGCATGAGCATTTAGCTTTATTTATTTATTTATTTATTTATTTACTTATTTATGTTTAGGGGAACATGAGCATGTACCTGGGCCGGATTCAGAGCCTCCCTTCCAGTTAATTATGGGCTCCTCTATTGGGCCTTCATCAGTGGGCTGCATGTTATCCACAAGTGGAAAATGTGTTCCGTACCAAAAATAGTATGCGCTACATAGGATACGGGGCACTAAAGGATCGGACCGTGCAACAACTTCCAAAACATTGTGTTTGTCGTTCTAACAACAAATTTATTCAACCAACAGACGAAATATACTACTGATTGTACATTGAAAACAACAGTAGCAACAACCAAGGCTGGGGGTGCAACAGAAGCAGTAAGCAGGCCAGAAGAGTAAATATGCAGCTCTCTCTTCCAAACCAAACATCAGCCATCATTACAAAAGGTGCAACCTCTTGAGCTTGCGTTGGTTTTCCCCGAAGAGGAAAGGATGATGCAGCAGAGTAGCGTAAGTATTTCCCTCAATTTTTGAGAACCAAGGCATCAATCCAGTAGGAGGCCACGCTCAAGTCCCTCGTACCTACACAACACAAAGAGCTCAACGCAACCAACGCGATTAGGGGTTGTCAATCCCTTCACGGTCACTTACGAGAGTGAGATCAGATAGATAATATTTTTGGTATTTTTGGTATAAAGATGCAAAGTGAAAAGTAAAAGGCAAAGTAATAAAGCAAAGCAAGATTAAAGTGATGGAGATTGATATGATGAGAATAGACCCGGGGGCCATAGGTTTCACTAGTGGCTTCTCTCGAGAGCATAAGTATATCAAAATTCATGCTCGTCCTCGAGTAGGTAAATGATAAAAAGTGAACTTTTGATGTGGAGTGCTACTTGGCATAATTTCAATGCAAAATTTCTTCATTGTGGTATGAATATTCAGATTCGAAAGATTCAAGACAAAAGTTCATATTGACATAAAGAATAATAATACCTCAAGCATACTAATAAAGCAATTATGTCTTCTCAAAATAGCATGGCTAAAGAAAGTTATCCCTACAAAATCATATAGTCTAGCTATGCTCTATCTTCACCACACAAAGTATTTAAATCATGCACAACCCTGATGACAAGCCAGGCAATTGTTTCATACTCTAACTTTTTCAAAACTTTTTCGATCTTCATGCAATACATGAGCGTGAGCCATGGATATAGCACTTATAGGTGGAATAGAATGGTGGTTGTGGAGAAGACAAAAAGAGGGGAAGATAGTCTTACATCAACTAGGCGTACCAACGGGCTATGGAGATGCCCATTAATAGATATCAATGTGAGTGAGTAGGGATTGCCATGCAACGGATGCACTAGAGCTATAAGTATATGAAAGCTCATCAAAAGAAACTAAGTGGGTGTGCATCCAACTCGCTTGCTCACGAAGACCTAGGGCAATTTTGAGGAAGCCCATCATTGGAATATACAAGCCAAGTTCTATAATGAAAAATTCCCGCTAGTATATGAAAGTGACATAACGAGAGACTCTCTATCATGAAGATCATGGTGCTACTTTGAAGCACAAGTGTGGTAAAAGGATAGTAACATTGTCCCTTCTCTCGTTTTCTCTCATTTTTTTTATTTGGGCCTTTTTTATGGCCTCTTTTTTTTCTCTTTTTTTATTTTTCGTCCGGAATCTCATCCAGACTTATGGGGGAATCATAGTCTCCATCATTCTTTCCTCACTTGGGACAATGCTCTAAAAATTGATGATCATCACACTTTTATTTTTCTTACAACTCAACAATTACAACTCGATACTTAGAACAAATATGACTCTATATGAATGCCTCCGGCGGTGTACCGGGATATGCAATGAATCAAGAGTGACATGTATGAAAGAATTATGAACGGTGGCTTTTCCACAAATACGATGTCAACTACATGATCATGCTAGCAATATGACAATGATGGAGCGTGTCATGATAAACGGAACGGTGGAGAGTTGCATGGCAATATATCTCGGAATGGCTATGGAAATGCCATGATAGGTAGGTATGGTGGCTATTTTGAGGAAGGTATATGGTGGGTGTATGATACCGGCGAAAGGTGCGCGGTATTAGAGAGGCTAGCAATGGTGGAAGGATGGGAAAAAGTGCGTATAATCCATGGACTCAACATTAGTCATAAAGAACTCATATACTTATTGCAAAAATCTAGAAGTTATCAAAGCAAAGTATTACGCGCATGTGTAGGACCTTGAAGTATGCCTAGAGGGGGGGTGATTAGACTACTTGACCAATAAAAAGTTAACCTTTTCCCAATTTTAGAGTTTTGGCAGATTTTAGCTACTTTAGGACAAGTCAAGCAATCATCACACAATTCAAGCAAGCATGCAAAGAGTATATAGGCAGCGGAAAGTAAAGCATGCAACTTGCAAGAATGTAAAGGGAAGGGTTTGGAGAATTCAAACGCAATTGGAGACACGGATGTTTTTGGCGTGGTTCAGATAGGTGGTGCTATCCTACATCCATGTTGATGGAGACTTCAACCCACGAAGGGTAATGGTTGCGCGAGTCCACGGAGGGCTCCACGCATGAAGGTTCCACGAAGAAGCAACCTTGTCTATCTCACCATGGCCATCGCCCACGAAGGACTTGCCTCACTAGCGGTAGATCTTCACGAAGTAGGTGATCTCCTTGCCCTTACAAACTCCTTGGTTCAACTCCACAATCTTGTCGGAGGCTCCCAAGTGACACCTAGCCAATCTAGGAGACACCACTCTCCAAGAAGTAACAAATGGTGTGTTGATGATGAACTCCTTGCTCTTGTGCTTCAAATGATAGTCTCCCCAACAGTCAACTCTCTCTCATAGGATTTGGATCTGGTGGAAAGAAGATTTGAGTGGAAAGAAACTTGGGGAAGGCTAGAGATCAAGATTCATATGGTAGGAATGGAATATCTTGAGCTGAACACAAGGGTAGGTGGTTCTCTCTCAGAACATGTGAGTTGGAAGTGTAGATGTGTTCTGATGGCTCTCTCCATGAATGAAGAGGAGGTGGAGGGGTATATATAGCCTCCACACAAAATCTAACCGTTACACACAATTTACCAATCTCGGTGGGACCGAATCAACAAACTCGGTCGGACCGATTTAGTAAACCTAGTGACCGTTAGTGATTTTCGGTGGGACTGACATGCAACTCGGTAGGACCGATATGGTTTGGGTTAGGGCATAACGTAATCTCGGTGAGACCGATTACACAAACTCGGTGAGACCGATTTGGTAATAAGCTAACCAGAGGGTTGGTCAGGTAAACTCGGTGGGACCGATTTGCTCTTTCGGTGAGACCGAAATGTTACAAAAAGGAAACAGAGAGTTTACATTGCAATCTTGGTGGGACCAATCCGCTCTTTCGGTGAGACCGAAAAGTTACGAAAAGCAAACAGAGAAATTGCAATCCCATCTCGGTGAGACCGAGATCCCAATCGGTAGAACCGATTTGCTTAGGGTTTGGCAGTGGCTATGACATGTGAAACTCGGTGGCGCCGGATTGAAAGAATCAGTAGAACCGAGTTTGGCTTTGGGTTTAGGTCAAGTGTGGATATGGGAAAGTAGCTGAGGGTTTTGGAGCATATCACTAAGCACATGAAGCAAAAGGCTCATTAAGCAACACCTCATCCCTCCTTGATAGTATTGGCTTTTCCTAAAGACTCAATGTGATCTTGGATCACTAAAATATAAAATGAAGAGTCTTGAGCTTTTGAGCTTGAGCCAATCCTTTGTCCTTAGCATTTTGAGGGATCCACTTTCATCATCCATGCCATGCCAATCATTGAGCTTTCCTGAAATAATCATCTTGGAATAGCATTAGCTCAATGAGCTATATGTTGTTATGAATTACCAAAACTACCTAGGGATAGTTGCACTTTCAATCTCCCCCTTTTTGGTAATTGATGAAAACATATAGATCAAAGCTTCGATAAATGATAATAAGATTTTAGAACATCGTCGCTTTGAGAAGTATGTGAAAAGCAAGAGCTCCCCCTAAATTTGTGCATATTTTAAAATTTGCTTTGGACTGCAAATGCACAAAGAGTTAGAATCATAGGTTACTCTTCCATGTCACATACATCTTAGTGGAGCACTCAAAGTGATAAGAATTGAATACATGCACTCATCACCAAGAAAAGTGAATGATCACATAAGATAGATAGGATAATATCAAGCATGCATAAGTGTAGCTTATGATCAAACACATGATCATCAATGTCTCACAAGCATATCATAGTATCTCAACCAAAAGCAAACAAAGTTTGAAAAAACACCAAATAAAGCAAGAGAGAATAAAGGCAACACACTCTCTCTCTCTCGAAGCCTATGATCTATACATTTTTCTCCCCCTTTGGCAACGAGTTACCAAAAAGTTCCTAGAAAATGCATAGTGCTAGATCGACTCTCAGGCTTGATCTTCTGGTGGTGGTGGAGTCTGGATCACTCCAAGGACGAAGGCTTCTGTAGAAGTGGTTGGAGCTGGAGCTGAGGTGAATGTTGGAGCTGGTTGGGCTGGTGCTGTAGCTGGAGCTGATGTGGTGGCTCTGGTGTCAGGAACTGGCACTGCAGTTGACCTCTGAGCTCGTGGCACTCTGGAAAATGCATCAGTTGTAGTCTTCCCTTTCCTCTCCTGCATGTCATCTTGAAGTTGCTCCACTGCAGACTGAATCTCTGTTACTTTTACATCCAAGTCATAGAACTTTTGTTCCACGATTCTCTCTAAGCTCTCCTGAATCTGAGTGAGGGTGGTCAGTCCTTTCTCAATCCTCAGTGTAGATGCAATCAAGTAACTAAGTTGCTCCTGCTTGGTTTTCAAGAAATACTCAGATGCCTCCTCTTGAGTTGGCATCTTGGCAGCTTTCTCCTTCCTTGCCTTCTCCTTCTTTGCTTGAGCTTGGGCTGATGATGGTTCATTCTCATTCATCACAACTTTATTGTCCTCGAAATCTGGATGAATAGGCAAGTGTTCCTTGTCCAACAAGTATGTGCCTTTGCCCATTTTTGAGTTAATCAACTCTTGGATCTAAGGGGCATAACCACAGCTCCTCTTCTGATCTGCTGCGGTCCTCTTGATAGTCTCTACTATAAGGCTCGTGACCTTGAATTTCTGAGGCACATCAAATATATGTAGCAAGTTAATGGCATGACCTCTGATCATTCTGTGATCTCCAGACTTGGGCAAGAGTGTGTGCCTAAGGATCCAGTTGATCGTAGGCAGTCTTGACAACAAGTGTTTTACGGACCCAAGCTAGTGAGTGTCAAGATCATCTACTGGAATCTCCTTGTACATATTTGCCATTGTGTTATGATCCATCTTTTTCTTGGCATATACATCCAAGTCATCTTCATTTTCCTCTGGGGCATTGATCAACTTTGCCCATTCCTCAACAGTGGATTGGTACCTTGTACCTTCAGACATCCATGTTATCCTTCCATCTGGGTAGAAGTGTGCTGTGGAGTAGAATTGCATAATGAGTTCCTCGTTCCACTTTGTGAGCTTCTGCCCAACAAAGTCAGCAACTCCACAAGCACTGAAGCTTTCTTGCACTCCAGGATAGTGCTGCTCATTTTCCTTGATGTAGGTCCAGTTGACCCACCTCATGTCACAAACGATAGGCTTCTTATCCAACAAAACTGTCTCATAGAAGTCTTGTTGTTCCTTTGTGTGGAACCTGTAGTCAACAGCATTTCTTCTCCTTGTAGCATATGGATCAGACTCTCTCCACTTTCTTAACCCTGAGTCTCTTCTGATTTTCATGTTCTCAGCCACAGGATGAGCATCATTGTGGTCTGGAATCTTGGGCTTGAGTTTTCTCAGAACTTGTCCTTCTTCATCTTCTCCAACAGTTTCAGGCACTGGGCCTTGTTCTTCTCAGCAGCTGGTATGCTCCTTGTATTTCTCTTTGGAGCTGACTTGGCCTTGGAGGCAGCTTTGGGTGCTTCTTTGGGCTTGGATGCAGTAGCCCCTGATTTTATAGCATCACCCATAAGCTTTGGTGCCTTAGGTGCTGGTGCAGCAACCTCTTCTTCTTCTTCTTCTTCTTCTTCTTCTTCTTCTTCTTCTTCTTCTTCTTCAGAGTCTCTCCTCATAGAGGGTTTACCAATAACTCTGGCAGTGGTAGTTCTGACTCTCTTCTTCTTCTTGTCTTGGCCACTTGCTTCCTCTTCAGATTCCATGACTAGCTTCATGGTTTCTTCAGGTACAGCCTTCCTAGGCTTGGAAGTAGGAACTCTCCTTGCAGGTGCCTTCTTCTGCATACCTGGCTTTGTGCTCTGTGCTGAGCCATACTCTTTCTTGAGCACTACTTTCTTGGAAGTGGCTTCCTCTTCCTCTGCCACATAATCCTCATCCTTTGAGTCTGAGGTTCTCTTCTTCCTTTGTCTGGTGGCAGCTTTTGGCAAATTGCTAGGAGTGCTCCTGCTGCCTTCATCTGAAGAACTGGAGGGACTAGTGCCCTCACTCATGTGCACTTGCTCTTATGACATGTTCTGGCTGTCACTCTGATCAGACATGATGTAAAAGCTGACTATTGACCCTGTGAAGAGTTTATAGATGAGGTAGAGTAGATGAGCATCACAAAATGCAGAGATTTTTGCAAAAGAATGATTCAAAATCTTAGTTTTAGTTTCCCACAGAAATCATTTCAGATCTACCGGTTTTTAAACTCGGTGATACCGAAGCAGTTTTGGAACCTAAACTAGTGAACTCGGTTAGACCGAGTCACAGTTCGGTGGCACCGAAACTGCTAGGGTTTCACAAAGTTCCAAAATCGGTCACACTGATTAGTAATTCTCGGTTAGACCGAGTCTCACTTGTGCAATGGCATGAGCCAAATTGGTGGGACCGAGTTTTTCAACTCTGTGGGTCCGAGATGGTTTCGGCGGAAACCTAACCCTAAAATTTTCAAATCAAACCTATTCTACGAATTGCATTGACTGGATAGGAGTGTTTCAATCATGGCTAGAATCAATAAGATCACAATGTGCTAGGAATCAGATGGGGAATAGCACAAAGATCGAGTCCATACCCTAGTTCGGCGGAGACTCGCTACGGCGGCAACGGCGGGGTTGAATTCCGTTGACGGCGATGGAGACCAGCGACAGGAGGCGGCTGGCGGCGAGGAGACGATCCGAAGACCACGTAGGCAGAGCGAGCTATTGCGCGGGCGAAGGGGTTCAGAGAAATTTCCAAATTTTTGCCCGTGTCTATATATAGCCCAACCCTGTCGGTGTGACCGAGTGGAACAACTCGGTGGCACCGAGATGCAAAACTGTATACAGTTATTGCAACTCGGTGTGACAGAATGGTTCAAATCGGTTGCACCGAGATCAAAAACATAGATCGACTTGATGATCTTGGTAGGACCGAAAATAAGATATCGGTCAGACCGAGAATGACCAAGAAGTTTTGGAAGTTTAAGTCTATGACGAATCGGGGACTCCGAGTGCTCCTCACACAGAGTGGTTCGAATCTGACTTGATCAAATTTTGTGATGTAGCATGAATAGAGTTTCAGACGAGAAAAGCATAGATAGCTAGAGAAGGTTCTTAGGCATTCTTGTCCATCCACTTGGCGAGAGAAAAGAAAACCAATCAATCAAAACAACAAGTGGATGTCCTTGAATGAGTAAAATATGCAACCAACATGCTCACACAATAAAATGGCAATTGAAATATGTGGCAAAGCATGCACAACCAATTCTAGCATCTATCAAGCAATTGGCGATGACTAAGTCATCTATATATGAGTATATTGACATAGGAGTCAAATGAGAACATTTGATCATAGGTCATACTCATCGTTTAAGCACAAGTGGGGTTACCACTTTTACATAAAGCATTGTTGTGTTCACACCATTAGAGTTGCTTTAGCTCAAGTTTTAGAGTAAATCTCCCCCTAGATGTGATATCCCCCCTAAGAGGGATGAACTAACCTTGGGTTTTGTCGATGATGACTTCATGTAGATGTTGAAGATGTGGATGCTCAATGTTGATGTAGAACAATTTGAGCCATCCATTGGAGTGAATTGCACTTTCAATACCTACATGGGTTAGTCCCACAAGGAACAAACAAGAATATCCATAGACATAGAGTGATTCACACACAAGATGATGTCCATGAAAGCTTTTAGGTTACCTTGTCCCTTGACTTACCAACAAGAGGGTTTGTGACTCCTTGAACTAGTGCAAGATGTGGAAGTTGATTGCACTTGTTCTTGCCAAAATGATAAGAGTGAGGTATGTTGGCGGAGTCACCCTCAAGAACTCTCTAGTTCTTCTTCTTTTGGATCCACACCATCTTAATGGGAATCCTTGGAGTTGTAGTCGTACTTGATGAAGTGGAACTTGAAGTAGTCTTGGGAATCCACTTGACTAAGGTCTTAGGAGCTTCTTCAAATGCATCAATTTCCTCTTGAAGCTTGTCCTTGCCTTTTTGCTTGTAGTCTTGTGGTGGAAGATCATCTTGAGCTTGTGTCCCCTTGAAGGAAGTAGGATCATACTTCTCTTGCTGAGGAACAAACTTCGTCTTGGGGTATTGATCTTCTTCCCACACAACTCCATTGGCGTTGAACTTTCATTCAAAACCAACACCTTGATTCTTCCGGTGCCTTCCTTGATTGCGTACAATTTCCTCAAATTGCTTACTTGCGGCAAGGCTCTTGTAGACTCCTTTCTCTATACTTCCCTTCAATAAGCTATTTTCTTGCTCAAGTGTAACTTGGCTAAGAGAATCATTAGTGGAATCAAGAGAACTACTAGAAGCAACAATATTGGATTTGGCATGATCATTGTTACTACTAGAGGAAGAATCTTTCTTGTTATTGTTACTAGATTTGACTTGAGGCATGTAAGTGGATAAGAGTAAATGCTTGGCAATGTAATAAGAACTTTTCTTACGAAGATCATCATTGATTGCTTTTAAGAACTCATGCTATTGCTCAAGGTTGAGCTTTTCAAAGTGTAATTTCTCATGTGTTCTTAAAAGTTCTCGATGATCTCCTAAGATAGTTTCATGAGCTAACTTAAGAGTGTTTAGTTCTTTAGTTAGAGCCTCAATCTTCTCCTTATCATTGTCATTCGTTTTATCTTGATTAGCATGATTAATTGACGTTTCATCATAGTATTCATCACTAGAGTTGTCAACAAGTAAATCATCATCACCTAACAAGTCATCTTCATCACTATTGAAATCAACATACTCGGGGTGTGTTACCTTAGGACCTTTGGCCATGAAGCATCTTCCAACTCCTTCATTTGGTGAGTCAAATATGTCGTAGGAGTCGGTTGACACAAGTGCTAGACCGGCAACACCTTCATCTTGAGTATATTCGGAATCGGAGTGATAACTTCTCTCGGAGTGGTTGTCGGAGTCGGAGCCGGATACCCATTCACCAACATGAGCTTGATGTCTTCGTTTTGT
Organism: Aegilops umbellulata; assembly: GCA_032464435.1. Taxonomy (NCBI): domain Eukaryota; kingdom Viridiplantae; phylum Streptophyta; class Magnoliopsida; order Poales; family Poaceae; genus Aegilops; species Aegilops umbellulata. Next base: position 182,929,056 of record CP136059.1, read on the forward strand.
GTAGCTCCTTGATGACTTTTCCTTTCTTTCCGAATCCTTGCTTCTCCGTGAGTATCTTCGTTCATAACGATCATCTCTACTCCTTCTTTCTCTAGATGGTGATTCTTCTCTTTTGCTTCTTCTTTTGGGAGAGTCTTCCTTCTCTTGTAGGGAGCCGTACACTCATTGGAATAGTGTCCGGGTTTCCACAATTGTAGCAGTTTCGCTCTCGACTAGAAGATCTTTTGTCATTGTAGGACCTTGACTTGGAGCTTCTATCTTTGCTTCTACTCTTGTAGAACTTGTTGAAGTTCTTCACCATTAAGCTCAATTCTTCATTGAAGGTTTGTTTCTCACTTGATGATGTGGGGGCTTCACATGAGGCTTCGTAAGCTCCACTTGATTTGTTGTGAAGTTCCTCTTTATCCTTGAGTGACATCTCATGAGCAACAATTCTTCCAATGACTTCCGTTGGCTTGAGATCTTTGTAATTGGGCATCATTTGGATCAATGTGCACACGGTATCATATTTTCCATCCAAGGCTCTTAGGATCTTCTTGATGATGAATCTATCGGTCATCTCTTCACTCCCTAAGCCGGCAATCTCATTTGTGATGAGAGCAAGCCTAGAGTACATTTCAGCGACACCTTCACCATCCTTCATTTTGAACTTGTCAAGTTGACTTTGAAGCACATGCAATTTGGATTCCTTGACGGAGTCGGTACCTTCGTGCATATCAATCAAAGTATCCCAAATTCCTTTGCATTCTCAAGATGGCTGATTTTGTTGAATTCTTCGGGACACAATCCATTCAAGAGAATATCACAAGCCTGAGCGTTGTATTGCAGCATCTTCAACTCTTTCACTGTAGCTTCACGGTTTGGTTCTTTCCCATAAAAGAAGTCACCTTGCAAACCAACACACACAATAGCCCAAACGGCGGGGTTATGTCCGAGAATATGCATTTTCATCTTATGCTTCCAACTAGCAAAATTAGTACCATCAAAGTAAGGACCTCTACGGTCATAATTTCCCTCGCTAGACGCCATACTCTCCTAGGTTGTGAAACCAAGGCTATGACCACCAAAAGCTATGGAAATCAAAGCAAATGGAGACCAAAACTCTGATACCACTTGTAGGACCTTGAAGTATGTCTAGAGGGGGGGTGATTAGACTACTTGACCAATAAAAACTTAACCTTTTCCCAATTTTAGAGTTTTGGCAGATTTTAGCTACTTTAGGACAAGTCAAGCAATCATCACACAATTCAAGCAAGCATGCAAAGAGTACATAGGCAGCGGAAAGGAAAGCATGCAACTTGCAAGAATGTAAAGGGAAGGGTTTGGAGAATTCAAACGCAATTGGAGACACGGATGTTTTTGGCGCGGTTCAGATAGGTGGTGCTATCCTACATCCACGTTGATGGAGACTTCAACCCACGAAGGGTAACGGTTGCGCGAGTCCACGGAGGGCTCCACCCACGAAGGGTCCACGAAGAAGCAACCTTGTCTATCCCACCATGGCCATCGCCCACGAAGGACTTGCCTCACTAGCGGTAGATCTTCACGAAGTAGGCGATCTCCTTGCCCTTACAAACTCCTTGGTTCAACTCCACAATCTTGTCGGAGACTCCCAAGTGACACCGAGCCAATCTAGGACACACCACTCTCCAAGAAGTAACAAATGGTGTGTTGATGATGAACTCCTTGCTCTTGTGCTTCAAATGATAGTCTCCCCAACACTCAACTCTCTCATAGGATTTGGATCTGGTGGAAAGAAGATTTGAGTGGAAAGCAACTTGGGGAAGGCTAGAGATCAAGATTCATATGGTAGGAGTGGAATATCTTGAGCTCAACACAAGGGTAGGTGGTTCTCTCTCAGAACATGTGAGTTGGAAGTGTAGATGTGTTCTGATGGCTCTCTCTCCATGAATGAAGAGGAGGTGGAGGGGTATATATAGCCTCCACACAAAATCTAACCGTTACACACAATTTACCAATCTCGGTGGGACCGAATCAACAAACTCGGTCAGACCGATTTAGTAAACCTAGTGACCGTTAGTGATTTTTGGTGGGACTGACATGCAACTCGGTAGGAACGATATGGTTTGGGTTAGGGCATAACGTAATCTCGGTGAGACCGATTACACAAACTCGGTGAGACCGATTTGGTAATAAGATAACCAGAGGGTTGGTCAGGTAAACTCGGTGGGACCGATTTGCTCTTTTGGTGAGACCGAAATGTTACAAAAAGGAAACAAAGAGTTTACATTGCAATCTCGGTGGGACCGATCCACTCTTTTGGTGAGATCGAAAAGTTACGAAAAGGAAACAGAGAAATTGCAATCCCATCTTGGTGAGATCGAGATCCCTATCGGTAGAACCGATTTACTTAGGGTTTGGCAGTGGCTATGACATGTGAAACTCGGTGGCGCTGGATTGAAAGAATCGGTAGAACCGAGTTTGGCTTTGGGTTTAGGTGTCACGCCCAAGATGCGACCCTATCCTAAAGGAACTCGAAGGTCCCACCAAGGATAGAAGCGCATCTTGAAGACGCTTTTGCAAGGTGGATATCATTACATCAACATTACATAATAGTGGGGATACAACCAAGACATACAAGGACACATGAATACAACAATACATCATATACAAGATCAACATCCGACTACAGACGAAACATAAACAGAAACTCAAACGACATCCACCCTGCTAGCCCAGGCTGCCGACCAGGAAACTATCCCTCAATCGAAGAAGAAGCAGAAGAAGAACTCCAACACAAATGAACATCGCTCTCACGTCATGATCATCGCATAACCTATACCTGCAACTGATGTTGTAGTAATCTGTGAGCCACGAGGACTCAGCAATCCCATTACCATGGGTATCAAGACTAGCAAAGCTTAAAGTGTGAGGAAGGGGTAAAGTGGTGAGGTTGCAGCAGCGACTAAGCAATGTATGGTGGCTAGCTTACGCAAATAAGAGCGAGAAGAGAAGCAAAGCAAGCGGGCGTCAACTAGTAATGACCAAGAAGTGATCCTGAACTCCTACTTACGTCAGACATAACCCAGAAACCGTGTTCTCCTCTCGATGAACCCCGAAAAGAGACACTCACGGTTACGCACACGGTTGGTGTATTTTAGAAGAGTTTGCTTCAAGTTAACTACAACCGGACATTAACAAATTCCCATCTGCCACATAACCGCGGGCACGGCTTTTGAAAGTTCAAACCCTGCAGGGGTGTCCCAACTTAGCCCATTATAAGCTCTTGCGATCAACGAAGGATATTCCTTCTCCCAAGAACACCTGATCAGTCTCGGAATCCCGATAACAAGACATTTTGACAATGGTAAAACAAGACGATCAAAGCCGCCCGGATGTGCCGACAAATCCCGATAGGAGTCGCACGTACCTCGTTCTTAGGGCACACCGGATAAGTCAAGCTACGAGTAAAACCAGGCCTCGAGTTTCCCCGTGGTGGCCCCGCAGGCTGCTCGGTTCGGACCAACACTCGAAGGAGCACTGGCCTGGGGGGGCTAAAATAACGATGACCCTTGGGCTCCAGAAACCCAAGGGGAAAAAAGGGCATAGGTGAGGCAAATGGTAAAACCAATGTTGGGCCTTGCTGGAGGAGTCTTATTCAAAGCGAACTGTCAAGGGGGTCCCATAAATCACCCAACTGCGTTAGGGACGCAAAATCCGGGAACATAATACCGATATGATGGAAACTAGGGCGGCAAGCGTGGAACAAAACACCAGGCATAAGGCCGAGCCTTCCACCCTCTACCAAGTATATAGATGCATTAATAATATAAGAGATATTGTGATATCCCAACATAAACATAATCCAACATGGAGCAATCTTCATCTTCACCTGCAACTAGCAACGCTATAAGAGGGGCTGAGCAAAAGCAGTAGCATAGCCAAACAATGGTTTGCTAGGAAGGGTGACAAAGGTTAGAGGTTCATAGCAATTTGGGAGGCTTGAAAAGCAAGTGGTAGGTAACGCAGCATAGCGATAGAACGAAGCAACTAGCATAGCAATGATAGTAATGAGATCCAAGGTGACGGTCATCTTGCCTGAAATCCCGCAAGGAAGAAGAGCGCGTCCATGAAGAAGATGAAGCCACGAAGACGAACCAAGCGTAGACGAACGAATCCTCACGATCGCAACGAAAACGGGAACTATCGAGAAGAAGCACACAACATAGTAAACACACCACACATGAACAAGGCATGATGCTCAATCAAGTATGATGCATGGCAAGTCTACATGAAGCTACTCATGACAAGAGATGATGAATACAAGAGCAACACATGAAAGCAAGTTTAAATGAGGCCGGAAACAACATAGAACACTTCCGGTAAGTCCTCATATGCAACTTTCAAAATTGGTCCAGATCTGAATAAACCTTATGTTCAAGTTGTTAAACAGCAAGTTAAGATGCATCACGATGATCTACACGAAATTCTAGTCAAGTTACATATAAAGTTCATTTAATTCGGAGCTACGGCCTAGAAGATATGAGCAAAACAAGATAAGCATGGCATTGATGCAAAATGCATACAAACATCAAGCAAACACACTCAAAACATGGATCCAACAAGGTAATATGAAGCTACACACAAAACTAAGCAAGTTTCATATAGAGCACACTCAAAACGGAGCAACGGTTCAACACATACACTCCCAACAAGACATAACAACAATCTGTCCAAAACAACAAGTAGGCATCTAGCAAGCATCAAAACGATATGCTACAGCCACTCAACATGAAAGAAAAAGGAATGGACATAATGTACAGGTAAATCATAACAAAACATGTACACTGAGCTATGTCCAGAAACTACTAGAACATGCTCAAAAATACATGGCAAGATTGCAAATAATAACAGGTTCACAAACTTAGCAAAATTTCAGGACATGGCAGAAATAACATCAGGTTACAATGTTTAGAGCTATCAAGCAACAAGCTACAGGAACTTACCATGGAAACTAAAGGCATGGCATGAATCTAATAATTACAAAGAACAAAAGTCCCTTAATGATCATGAGCCAAAAGGGCACATAAAATATGATGGAACCCATGTAAACATAGCAAGTTTCGTTACAGATTCAGACTTGGTGAAAAACTGAAGCATGGCAAAACAGATAACGAGTAGGCATGTTTATGAGCTCGATGCACTCCCTACAAGGCATTGCATGACAAACTAAGCATACACCCAGAAAATAGACATCGCATACAAGCTAGACATGGCAAGAACAACAACATAGCATGCATGGATCAACTACAACAAGCTCGGCAAAATTGCTAAACATGTTAACAATCTGCCAGGAACATTTTATAGCAAAAGTAGAGCAAGATTAAGACATGATATAGCACTCTATAATTGCAACCAGAGGCATAAATGGATAGATCATAAACATATGAACAAAACACTCTTGCTGAACATACTCAAAAGAGGCATGGATCGCACTGTAGCAACATGAATACATGGCATCACAATAACAGCAGAACAAGAGCTGAAATCAGCAACATCACGAAGCCTATTTTGCATGCTTGTTCTAGTCACCACATAGATCACAAAAATACACGTCATACACCACTTTAAAGATGGCATGGAATAGTCAAAAATACATGTAGAGGTCAAGATCATAGGATGCACATATCAATCATGGCAAATATGACAAATGAGCATGTTCTGATAAGAAACTGAAACTAACAGAAACTAGCACTCTTGCAACAGCATTTAGGGCATCAAGATGAACTCAAATGAACATGGTGCAATGGAATGAAATGAATTACCCGCTGAGGCGAACACTTTTACATTCTACACGCCCAAAACGGAGCCACGGATGCAGAGTTATGATGCGATGAAGTATGCAAACAATTACTAGGACTTAGCAGATTTTCACCTCGCGAAAAAGTCAACGGGCGAAATGAACCCGGGACGAGGAGATCCAAGACGGAGGCGCGCCGTTTGGTTCGGGGATGGATGGATCTCATCCAACTCGACGGGATCCGGCACGGGACGAGCTCCGGCGAACCTCCGGCGAGGCGCGGAAGCCGAGGCGAGGCGGAAACGGCGAAGGAGCGGCGCGGGGAAGCTCCGACGGGCGCGCGGTGCGGCGGCGCAGCCGGCGGCGGCGGGCGGCGGAGCGCGGGGCCGGCGAGGCGCGAAGGCGGCGGGGCAGCGAGGGCGGCGGGGCGGCGCCAGCGAGGATCGGTGGCAGCGGGGCGAAGGCGCGGGCGCGCGGCCTCGGGCGCGGGCGCAGCTCGCGGACGGCGGTGGAAGCGATGGGCCCGCGGGGGCCGGACGCGGGCCTGGCGGGCCTCGGCGGCGGGACACGGTGGCCGGGGCCACGTGGCGGCACGGGAGTGGCTGCGGGCGGCGGCGCGATTTCGTCCAGTGCGGGACGGACATGTCCGGCGCCGCGAGGTAGAAGGAGGCTAGGGTTAGACCGAGAATTTCGGGGGAGAGGGCATATTTATAGATAGAGGGAGCTAGGAGGCTCTAAATTGAGCACGGTTTGCGGCCACGTGATTGTGATCGAACGATCGAGATGATGGAAGGGTTTTATGTGGGTTTTGGGCCACTTTAGAGGGGTGTTGGGCTGCAATCCAAAAGAAGCATTTGCGGTTACCCGGTTAACCGTTGGAGTATCAAACGGACTCCAAATGGCACGAAACTTGACAGGCGGTCTACCGGTGGTATACCAAGGCTGCTTTGCAAATCCCGGTCCATTCTGAGAAAGTTTAACACCCGCACACGAAAAGATGCAAAAGGGGGCACCGGGTGACATAGGAGTGTCGGATTGTAAAACGGACAACGGGGAAAATGCTCGGATGCATAAAACAAACACGTATGCAATGCAATGCACAAGATGACATGATATGAAATGCAGATGATGACATGGCAAAGTGCAACACGCAAGCAAATGACATGGCAACGCCGGCGAATAACTAGCGGACACCTGGCGCATCGAATCTGGGGCGTTACAACTCTCCTCTACCAACAAGAGATCTCGTCCCGAGATCTTAGGACCGAGACAGGAGGGAAAAGGGATGAGGTGAAACAAGAACTCAAGAGAAGAAGCAAAGAGTCAGAGCACTCGAGAAGAAGAGAGGAACGGCGAGAATGACGAGAATTAAAATTTCATGGAATCAGATATACTATGAAACCACTCCGGTTAGAACGAGATAGACAAGGAACATGAACGAAAGAATTTAGACGGCACTCCGGCTGAACATGGACATATTAAAACATGATCTTGAGAAGATGGAACGATAGTTGCCTTGAGGAACAACACAATGCCTCCGGAAGAATTGAAAGAGTGGAATGAAAAGAAACAGAGAAGAAGATGACAACTTCCACCACGAATGAAATAGAAAGCATCCATAGAAGGAAGGATTGAACGAAGTTGTTGGAAATTCAACAACAAAAGAATAAGCTTGTTGTGGACTTATGGATAACATCTCAAACTATGAGGTGATAACTGACCACAAACGAAAAGAATTGACTAACTGAGAAAAACGAAGAAATGCAAAACTCCACTTCAAAAGAATACGGAGAATTAATTGCACCTCGCGAAGCAAGAAGAAGACAACTTGAGCTCCTCCAAAAGAATCTTGATGAACAATTGAAGAATGAATTAAAACATGACGATCCACCGTGAAGAACTCTGGAAACAACAGGATGACGAGATAGAATTCAAGGATGGGAAAAAATAAGATTAAAGCCTTGTAGTGATTTAGATGGAGCTTCGCGACGAAACAAGCGAGAAGCTTGGAACTCCGGAAATGAAAGGATGGACTGCTTGAACCCGAGAGATTATTCAACATGAACAATCTCTGAAGGAAGGAATTAATCAATTTGACCGCGATGAACTGAGAATAAGAATTATGTTATGCTTATCCTTCATCAATTAAATTGATGAGAAGCAATGGATTGCATACAACTTATTCACATTGGGAAAAGATTAAGGGGGGGATATAGCATGAAGTTTGGGAAATCTTCAAGAACCACCGGTAGGACTGAATAGAATGAATGAATATATGTGGTAAGAACGAAAAAAAGGAATCTTGAACGAAGCTCCGGAAGAATATTGCAACGAATGAAGGGGCACAAATATAGCATAATTGGAGAACGAATCTGAAAACTTAGAATGAAGAAATCTTCCGAAAAGATGGGCTCCGGATGATCGAGAGAGAAAGCAACTCCTGAAATACTCCAGATGGATGAAATGAATTTGCACGACAGGGGACAATTTGATAGGATAACATCGGGCTAGCATCGTGAATCTCCGGGAGAACGGACAAGATTTTAGAGAAATTCTTCTTCGGTCTTCAAATGTTGAGAATGACGACGAGAAACACCATGCAGAATTGTTGAGGTACTCCGGGACAATGAAAAACGAAGAGGTTGAGACAACGATGAAAATGATTTGGAATCGATCTTGGCAAGGCGTCTGACTGATGAAATTTATACTTACGTCAAACTTCGAAAAGGATTTGAGAATAACTCCGGGAAAATCAGAAGAAAATCAGAAGAGTCAGGTAAGATCCTGGGAAAGACCTGTGGGTTAGGGCCCACTGAAAAGAAAACACCGTTGGAAAAGGATCATTGGAGAGAGAGATGATGCACCGGAACAGCTGAGGGACCTGAATGAGGTGACAACCTCGAAATAATAGAATGCGAACATAAATCCTCTGAGATGTCTTGAGCACTCCGGAAGGATAATCTGGTGAGAGGCGAACGAAGAGGGAAAACACTTGATCGTGATCAACCCGAAAAAACTCGAATTGAGTCCATCGGAAAAAGAAAAAGATGAAGAATGACGAACTAGACAAGAAACCACATGTTGAAGTGATCGAGGGAAGACTTAAGTAGCTCCGCATGAATGAAATTGATGCTCGAAAGAGGCTCAGGCTCCAGGAAGAAAAAAGGGGTGGGAGGGCGGTAAAAACAAAGGCAACTTGGAACGAGAAATCGATGAATAACTTGAAGAGATAACACCGGTTGAAATAATTGAGGAAAGAATGCAAAGACTTCGCACGAGTAGGATGGATACTCGATTACGGACTCCGGTTCCGAGAAGAAGAAGGGTGGGTGGGTGGGAAAAAACAAGGACAACTTCCGACAGGGAAACATCATCGGTTGAAAAGAGCTGAGGATTGATCTCCCAAAAGACAAAGAGGGTCGAATTAGCTTGACGAGAAATGTGCCGGACAAAAGAGGATGGACAACGAACGAAAACTAACCGCGTGATCCTAAAGAAAAAATTTGAAGGGGAAGAGGAGTAATTCAAAACACCTACGTCAAGATTTCTCACCAGAGCGACGAAGCGGGCTGAGGAGTAAAAAGAATTCCTACTCTCCGATATAACTAGACTCCAAAAATGTTTTCTTCTAGACTCGACATCGGCCAAACTATACGATCAATCAAGGGGGCTCCTAGGGTCGGTCGAGGCTCTGATACCAACTTGTCACGCCCAAGATGCGGGGCCGGCGAGGCGCGAAGGCGGCGGGGCAGCGAGGGCGGCGGGGCGGCGCCGGCAAGGATCGGTGGCGGCGGGGCGAAGGCGCGGGCGTGCGGCCTCGGGCGCGGGCGCAGCTCGCGGACGGCGGTGGAGGCGATGGGCCCGCGGGGGCCGGACGCGGGCCTAGAGGGCCTCGGCGGCGGGACGCGGTGGCCGGGGCCACGTGGCGGCGCGGGAGTGGCTGCGGGCGGCGGCGCGATTTCGTCTGGTCCGAGACGGACATGTCTGGCGCCGCGAGGTAGAAGGAGGCTAGGGTTAGACCGAGAATTTCGGGGGAGAGGGCATATTTATAGATAGAGGGAGCTAGGAGGCTCTAAATTGAGCACGGTTTGCGGCCACGCGATCGTGATCGAACGACCGAGATTATGGAAGGGTTTTATGTGGGTTTTGGGCCACTTTAGAGGGGTGTTGGGCTGCAACCCAAAAGAGGCATTTACGGTTACCCGGTTAACCGTTGGAGTATCAAACGGACTCCAAATGGCATGAAACTTGACAGGCGGTCTACCGGTGGTATACCAAGGCTGCTTTGCAAATCTCAGTCCATTCCGATAAAGTTTAACACCCGCACACGAAAAGATGCAAAATGGGGCGCCGGGTGACATAGGAGTGTCGGATTGCAAAACGAACAACGGGGAAAATGCTCGGATGCATAAAACGAACACGTATGCAATGCAATGCACAAGATGACATGATATGAAATGCAGATGATGACATGGCAAAGTGCAACACGCAAGCAAATGACATGGCAACGACGGCGAATAACTAGCGGACACCTGGCGCATCGAATCCGGGGCGTTACATTGGGTCAAGTGTGGATATGGGAAAGTAGCTGAGGGTTTTGGAGCATATCAGTAAGCACATGAAGCAAAAGGCTCATTAAGCAACACCTCATCCCTCTTTGATAGTATTGGCTTTTCCTAAAGACTTAATGTGATCTTGGATCACTAAAATATAAAATGAAGAGTCTTGAGCTTTTGAGCTTGAGCCAATCCTTTGTCCTTAGCATTTTGAGGGATCCACTTTCATCATCCATGCCATGCCAATCATTGATCTTTCCTGAAATAATCATCTTGGAATAGCATTAGCTCAATGAGCTATATGTTGTTAGGAATTACCAAAACCGCCTAGGGATAGTTGCACTTTCAGCATGCTCCTAGGGGGATAGATTGGTAGGAAAAGACCATCGCTTGTCCCCAACCGTCACTCATAAGGAAGACAATCAATAAATAAATCATGCTCCGACTTCATCACATAATGGTTCACCATACGTGCATGCTACGGGAATCACAAACTTCAACACAAGTATTCTTTAAATTCACAACTACTAAACTAGCATGGCTAAATATTATCACCTCCATATCTCAAAACAATTATCATGATTCAATCTTCTCTTAGTATTCAACGCACTCAAAAGAAAATTTCACAAATCTTGAACACCAAGCATATTATTATTAAGCAAATTACCATGCTATTAAGACTCTCAAAATAATTTAAGTGAAGCATGAGAGATTAATAGTTTCTTTAAAACAAACCACCACCGTCCTCTAAAAGATCTAAGTGAAGCACATCGAGCAAAATTATAACGCTCAAAAGATATAAGTGAAGCACATAGAGCAAAACTACATAGCTCAAAAGATATAAGTGAAGTACATAGGGTATACTATCAAATTCCAATTCATGTATGGCTCTCTCAAAAGGTGTGTACAGCAAGGATGATTGTGGCACACTAAAAAACAAAGACACAAATAATACAAGACGCTCCAAGCAAAACACATATCATGTTGGTGAATAAAAATATAGCTCCAAGTAAATTACCGATGGAAGTGGACGAAAGAGGGGATGCCTTCTGGGGCATCCCCAAGCTTTGACTTTTTGGTGTCCTTGGATTATATTGGGGGTGCCATGGGCATCCCCAAGCTTAGGCTCTTGCCACTCCTTGTTCCATGATCCATCAAAAGAATTCACCCAAAACTTGAAAACTTCACAACACAAAACTCAATAGAAATCTCGTGAGCTCCGTTAGAGAAAGAAAACAAAAGACCACTTCAAAGTACTGTAATGAACTCATTATTTATTTATATTGGTGTTAAACCTACTGTATTCCAACTTCTCTATGGATTATAAACTATTTTACTAACCATAGATTCATCAAAATAAGAAAACAACACACGAAAAACAGAATCTGTCAAAAACAGAACAGTCTGTAGTAATCTGTAACTAACGAAAACTTCTGGAACCCAACAAATTCTACCAAAATTACACAACCTAGACAATTTGTTTATTGATCAGCAGCAATTGGAATCAGTATTTTATAATGTTCTGATGATTTTTAATAATTCAGGCACTGAACGCAAAGTTTCTGGAAATTACAGCAAGATCAAATAACTATCATCCAAGAAGATCCAATAGGTCTAGCTTGGCACAAACACTAATTAAAACACAAAACCACATCCAAACCGAAGGTAGATGGGTTATTTATTCACTAACAGAAGAAAAACACAAAAAACTAAAAATAAAATTGGGTTGCCTCCCAACAAGCGCTATCGTTTAACGCCCCTAGCTAGGCATAAAAGCGAGGATAGATCTAGGTATTGCCATCTTTGGAAGGCAATCCATAAGTGGCTCTCATGATAGTTTCATATGAGAATTTTTTTTTGGAAAGTGTTCCATGCCCCTTTTTAATGGGAATTGGAATCTAATATTCCCTTCCTTCATATCAATAATCGCACCAACCGTTCTAAGGAACGGTCTACCAAGAATAATAGGGCAAGAAGGATTGCAATCTATATCAAGAACAATGAAATTTACGGGCACATAGTTCTTATTTGCAACAATAAGAACATCATTAATCCTTCCCATAGGTTTCTTAATAGTAGAATCCGCGAGATGTAAGTTTAAAGAGCAATCATCAAGATCGCGGAAATCTAGCAAATCACACAAAGTTTTGGAGATAGTGGAGACACTAGCACCCAAATCACACAAAGCATAAAACTCATGATCTTTAATTTTAATTTTAATAGTTGGTTCCCACTCATCATAGAGTTCTCTAGGGATAGAAACTTCCAACTCAAGTTTTTCTTCATAAGATTGCATCAAGGCATCAACAATATGTTCGGTGAAGGCTTTCTTTTGACTATAAGCATGTGGAGAATTTAGCACGGATTGCAACAAGGAAATACAATCAATCAAAGAGAAACTTTCATAATTAAATTCCTTGAAATCCAATATAGTGGGTTTAGCAACATCTAGATTTTTTTTCTTTCGATCCCACTTTCATCAATTTCATCATCAAGATCTAAATACTTAGAATTTTTAGAATGCCTTCTAGGTAAAGGAAGATCATATTCAATTTCATCAAGATTCATATTGCAAAACAAAGATTTGATAGGGGACACATCAATAACTTTTAGATCTTCATCTTGATTTTCATAGGAATTGGAAGAACACGCTTTAATAAAGGCATCTTTGGAAGCACGCATCCTAGCGGTTCTTTCCTTGCACTCATCAATGGAAATTCTCATGGCTTTGAGAGACTCATTGATATCATGCTTAGGAGGAATAGATCTAAGCTTTAAAGAATCAACCTCAAGAGAAATTCTATCAACGTTCCTAGCCAAATCATCAACTTTAAGTAATTTCTCTTTAAGCAAAGCATTAAAATTATTTTGTGAATTCATAAACTCCTTAACACTACTCTCAAATTCAGAGGGCATCTTATTATAATTTCCATAAGAGTTGTTGTAGGAATTTCCATAATTATTAGAAGGATTACTAGGATAAGGACTAGGATTAAAATTTCCTCTATACGCATTGTTACCAAAATTATTCCTACCAACAAAATTCACATCCATAGATTCATTATTATTCTCAATCAAAGTAGACAAAGGCATATCATTAGGATCAGAAGAAACACTCTTAGTAGCAAATAATTTCATAAGTTCATCCATCTTTCCACTCAAAACATTGATTTATTCTATTGCATGCACTTTTTATTAGAAGATCTTTCAGTGTGCCATTGAGAATAAGTAACCATAATATTATCTAGGAGTTTAGTAGCATCTCCTAAAGTGATTTCCATAAAAGTGCCTCCCGCGGCCAAATCTAAAAGATTTCTAGAAGCAAAATTCAATCCGGCATAAATTTTTTGTATAATCATCCACAAGTTTAAACCATGAGTAGGGCAATTACATATCATTAATTTCATTCTCTCCCAAGCTTGTGCAACATGTTCATGATCAAGTTGCTTAAAATTCATAATATCGTTTCTAAGAGAGATGATTTTAGCGGGAGGAAAATACTTAGAGATAAAAGCATCTTTGCACTTGTTCCAAGAATCAATACTATTTTTAGGCAAAGAGGAAACCAAGCTTTAGCACGATCTCTAAGCGAAAAGGGAAATAGCTTCAATTTAACAACGTCATTATCGACATATTTTTCTTTTGCATATCACATAAATCAACAAAGCTATTCAGATGAGTAGCGGCATCTTCACTAGGAAGGCCGGCGAATTGATCTTTCATAACAAGATTCAACAAAGCAGTATTGATTTCACAAGATTCAGTATTGGCAAGAGGAGCAATCGGAGTGCTAAGGAAATCATTATTATTGGTATTGGTGAAGTCACACAATTTGGTAGTATCTTGAGCCATCGCGACAAACAAGCAATCCAACACACGAGCAAACAAAAGGCGAGCGAGAAAAAGGCAAACGGAAAAGGAGAAGGAGAAGGAGGAGGAGGAGGAGAAAGAGAGGGCTAATAAAACGGCAAGGGTAAAGTGGGGGAGAGGAAAACGAGAGGCAAATGGTAACTAATGTAATGCGAGAGGTAGGGATTGTGAAGGGTACTTGGTATGTTGACTTTTTGCGTAGACTCCCCAGCAACGGCGCCAGAAATTCTTCTTGCTACCTCTTGAGCTTGCGTTGGTTTTCCCCGAAGAGGAAAGGATGATGCAGCAGAGTAGCGTAAGTATTTCCCTCAGTTTTTGAGAACCAAGGTATCAATCCAGTAGGAGGCCACGCGCAAGTCCCTCGTACCTACACAACACAAAGAGCTCAACGCAACCAACGCGATTAGGGGTTGTCAATCCCTTCACGGTCACTACGAGAGTGAGATCTGATAGATAATATTTTTGGTATTTTTGGTATAAAGATGCAAAGTGAAAAGTAAAAGGCAAAGTAAAAAAGCAAAGCAAGATTAAAGTGATGGAGATTGATATGATGAGAATAGACCCGGGGGGCATAGGTTTCACTAGTGGCTTCTCTCGAGAGCATAAGTATTCTACGGTGGGTGAACAAATTACTGTTGAGCAATTGACAGAATTGAGCATAGTTATGAGAATATCTAGGCATGATCATGTATATAGGCATCTCATCCGTGACAAGTAGATCGAAACGATTCTGCATCTACTACTATTACTCCACTCATCGACCGCTATCCAGCATGCATCTAGAGTATTAAGTTAAAAACAGAGTAACGCTTTAAGCAAGATGACATGATGTAGAGAGATAAATTCATGCAATATGAAATAAACCCCATCTTGTTATCCTCGATGGCAACGATACAATACGTGCCTTGCTGCCCCTTCTGTCACTGGGAAAGGACACCGCAAGATCGAACCCAAAGCTAAGCACTTGTCCCATGGCAAGAACTACCAATCTAGTTGGCCAAACCAAACGGATAATTCGAAAAGACTTGCAAAGATAACCAATCATACATAAAAGAATTCAGAGAAGATTCAAATATTGTTCATAGATAGACTTGATCATAAACCCACAATTCATCGGTCTCAACAGACACACCGCAAAAAGAAGAAGATTACATCAAATAGATCTCCACAAGAGAGGGGGAGAACATTGTATTGAGATCCAAAAAGAGAGAAGAAGCCATCTAGCTAATAACTATGGACCCGAAGGTCTGAGGTAAACTACTCACACTTCATCGGAGAGGCTATGATGATGTAGAAGCCCTCCATGATGACGGCCCTCTCCGGCGGAGCTCCGGAGCAGGCCCCAAGATGGGATCTCGTGGATACAGAAAGTTGCGACGGTGGAATTAGGTTTTTGGCTCCTATTCTGATCGTTTGGGGGTACGTGGATATATATAGGAGGAAGAAGTACGTCGGTGGAGCTTCGAGGGGCCCACGAGGCAGGGGGTGCGCCCTAAGGGGGGCGCCCCCCACCCTCGTGACCGCCTCTCCGATGCCTTGGCGTAGGGTCCAAGCCTCCTGGGTCTTATCCAGTGAGAAAATCACGTTCCAAAAAGGATTTTTCTGTTTGGACTCCGTTTGATATTCCGATTCTTCGAAACACTGAAATAGGCAAAAAACAGCAATCCTGGGCTGGGCCTCCGGTTAATAGGTTAGTCCCAAAAATAATATAAAAGTGGAAAATAAAGCCCAATATAGTCCAAAATAGTAGATAATATAGCATGGAGTAATAAAAAATTATAGATACGTTGGAGACGTATCAAAGGGCTACCAAAAAAGAACAAGTGTATGCATCAAACTAAATAAAGATCCTACTACACCAAGTGTACGCATCTAAGTAACTGGCTCAGTTAGACGTTACTATTTATTAAGTTGTAGAGATTGGCTGACGGCTTGAACCAGATGGGTGCCTGACGGGGGAAACTCAAGCCAGCAGGTCGAAGTCTGATACTTGCAACCCTCTCTCCTACTTTGGGCTGCAGAGCGTGGCGGCACATATCAGGGTATGGTGCATGCAGAGACGCATGATATGTTGTGTACACATAGTTTTGCCTGATGAACGAAACCATGATGCCATCATGATCCTTACCGTCGATTATCTCCTGGTTAATCGGATAATTCAGTCCGAGAAACAGAGAGCGTGTACCAAGGCTACTTACCAGCCTCCAGTCAAAAATTCCTGAAGGCCCAGACAAGCTGGGATCCTGCTCAAAGACCTTGCAGTGACTGTGATTATATTCCGCGGAACAACACATCCGGTACGTGCGAACGATCATCAATCGTTCGCCGTCATCTCATCAAGCCAGGAACCACCTGCGACTTCCATGCCGCTTTTCTTTGAAAGGTTCTGGGATTAGGAAGGGTAGGGACACCAGGCGGCCTACAACATCATATCAAGTTGGAGTCAAATAAAAAAGGGTTTTTAATGTAGTCAATCTTAAGAACAGCATGTTATGAGCAAGAATATTTTTTCAATAAATGTTGACAGTAATATAAGCAAGCCATCATGATATCATAGGAAAGTAACATACTGCTGTAACAGCCGTTTGTAGCGATGACTGGAGTAGGCCAGCAATACGTCCAGCCATAGAAGGAGTCGACAGTGTAAATGAAGCCCTTGTATTCAATGGCATCAGATAACCATGGAGGATGTATGATCCTGCGATGGACGTGCAGATTTATACACTTACCGCGGTGACCTGTCAGATAGGCGAGACCATGGTTGAAGAACGCAATTAGCCTGAAGTCTTTATAATTCACAGATCTTGTGGGCACTTGGCAGATTACAACCTTGAGCAAATCAAACTTGGTATCATGTTGGCTACTGTAAGATTCCGAGTATTCTGGACCGCGGTGCCAAAGCAGTGCAGTGTTAATCGAAGGGGGATCAATATCCGGGTGTAGACCTCCACGAGCATCCAGCTGCCGCGGCCGTCGACGAGCACCATCCAAGACGTGTTCATGCCGACCCAATACATACCGTTAATGTAGTTGAGCGTGAACGGGATCTGTCGGGACCCCGATCCTAAGTCACACCGATCTAGCATGTAACACCTCATATTACTTTGCGGCCTCACGCACGGTATTCCCATGGGTGCCACCTTACCTGGCCCGGGACCGTTTGCGCCTTTTGGCTCACGTATATGATAGTGTCGCTAGCATCCATATGACAGAGAACCCGGGCCGACATGGCTAGTCGTGAATCCAAGGCGGCGCCAACCTATGAGGACAGGCATACATGAATCACATCGAGCATGTCGGTCATCAACGTATTTATCCGGGCTGTAGCACTGGGCTAACAGGACTCCGGTAACCCGGGCTGTAGCAGGCTAGGCAGGACTCTGGATAACACCGCGTGACATTTCCCCGAAGGGACAGACACAGGAACGACGTGAAACACATGCCGGCCAGTCAAGTGTTCCGAGCAGTAGTGCTGGGCTAGCAGGACTCCGGTGAACCGGGCTGTAGCGGACTACTATCGCTAGGAAGCACTAGACTTACATTTCCCCATATGAAAGGCTGCCAAGGATAAACAACTAGATAGTCGGATCCCACACATAGCATTACACGTTACACGTACGCATAACATGCAAGTATGTGATGTACAACATGGCATCACAACATAACGCAAACTCATATAGATAAAGGCCCAGAAGAGCCACATAGCATTAAATACAAACAGGGGTCACATGACCCATCATTCAGAACATACAAGCAACAAGCGGAAGCATTACATGTCTGAGTACAGACAACTACAAAATAAAAGGCTGAGAAGCCTGACTATCTACAACCTCCGATCAAGATCGTAGCTGAGGTACAAGCTACCTATCGAAGTCCAAGCGGAACTACTAGTGAGACAGATGTCTCATCTGCAAAACATAAATAAAGCAAACGTGAGTACAAAGGTACTCAGCAAGACTTACATCAGATCCTATCATACATGCATTAGTATCAAGGAGGTAATGTGGGGTTTAGTTGCAGCAAGCCAGCTTTGACTCTGTGGCTATCCTGTTCTACGACTGCTGGTAACTCTTTTGAAATGGCGCACACGAGTCCACTAATCACCACATCAATACACTACTATGGATTCATCCCCGTCTCACTACGAGAAGGCCATCCATAGCACTCACACTTATCTTGAGCATTTTATGGTATCCACTTCCAGTTGTCTATGTACCACGTAAGCATCCAAGAAGTCCATAACCGAGGACGCGGCTATTCGAATAGATCATGATAACCCTGCAGGGGTGTACTTCTTCACACACGCTCTCACCACTTATCACCATGTACACGTCATGTATCTCGGCAACCTTCAAGCGGAAGCCTGGCGAGGGTGTCGGCCACGACCTGACTAACCACACAAGACTCTAGTCCAGGTTTATTGCCTATTCGGGTTCCATCCGCAAGGAGATCCGGCCGGGGTGTCGCTCACGGCCCCAAACGATGTGTGCAGGGTTCCCAAGCCCACCTCGCCGGGTGGATCTACGCTTGGTACACCGTGCCACTTGTGTCTAGTCTGTCCCAAGCCCACCTGGCCGGGTGCCACTTGGTAGACTACTAACACTACCTACAAACACCAGAAACTATTTGCAACTCCTGGACAGAGATCAAGTTGGTTAATAAGTCGAGAGGGGTCGAGTTACCGGAACCCAAGGTGTGGTAGTATCGAGTCATTGGACAACATACATAGAACTCAGTGCTTAGGGACGGTTCCAATGAGACAACCCACCATGTACTCCTACATGGCCTCTCACCGCTACCTTTACCAAATCGTGTTCACACACTTAACTCTCAGCATCAGAACATATCATATTACTCCAATCCATTCCCAATGAATCAGACCTGACACAACTCTAAGCAATAGCAGGCATGGCATGGTAGAAGCACAACATGGCTCAATCAACTCCTACACATGCTAGTGGGTTTCATCTAATTACTGTGGCAATGACAGGTCATGCAGAGGAATGGGTTCAACTACCGCAGCATAAAGTAGCAGTTGATTCGTTGTTGTCCTAATGCAATAAAAGAGAGCAGGAGCGGGAGTGGGACCATATCGGAATGAACAAGGGGGTTTGCTTGCCTGGTAGATCAACAGGGGGGGCACTGCTCCTCTGACAGGTACTCTGGAACGGTCTCCGGAGCAGAACCTATCGAGAAGGAACGGTGTCGGCAATCAATACACAATCATATGCAACAATATGATGCATGAACATGGCATGAGAATGTGATGCTGTTTGAGCTAATGCAGCTAGAGTTTATTTGGTTGAAGTTCATATGAACCAAGGGTTCATATGCAAACCCCAAGTGAAGTATATAACATGCCCTTATTACGTTTTCACTTATACAGCAAGTATAAGTTGGTTTTTCATGCATGAAACTAGCATAAATGGGTTCCTTGCATTTTTCTGATGATTTTTCATATATAAATTATTTCAATCTGAGCTACGGTTGAATTGATATGAATTTTTAAAGTTTTGAATATTTTCTGGAATTTCCTGTTTTAAAATAATTCCAGAAAATAAATAATTGCGTCAGCATGACGTCAGCACTGCGTCAGCGGTCAACGGCGCTGACCAGGTCAAACCTGACGGCTGGGGCCCACATGTCAGTGTAGCAGCTAACTAACAGGGTTAGTTAGTGTTACGTTAGCACTAATCTAGGTTAATTAGGGCCTGGCCCACTGATTAGTGACTAAGCTAACTGTCAGGGTTAATTAGCACTAATCTAAAACTAACTAAAGGTTAACACAGACGGGCCCGCACGTCAGTGACCCTGGGGGGGTCAAATCCCAGGTCAAACAAGTCAACCTCGCCGGACTTGGTCCACGGCTCATCGCCGGCGACACCAGAGACGGCGGAGGTGCTCGGAATCGCAGCTCAGGCGACCAAATGAGCGGCGGAGAGGCTCTACGGGGAGCTGACGATCGCGCGCAACCAACGGGGCAAGCGGGAGCAGCTGGGGTGGACCGAGCTCGTCGGAAGCGAGCTCGCGGCGGCGGCCGGAGTTCGGGCATCGGTGGTTAGGCGCTACGGTGTGTTTCGAGACGAACCGGTGGGTTCTGCGGCTTCCCGAGGAAGAGCTGAGCACGCCTGCGTGCTCTGTTGCTACTTGCGGGTGTTATAACCGCGGCGGCGACATGGCCAGCGGCGGGGAGCGTTCGGCTCCGGTGGCTGATGCGGTTAGAGAGCGAGATAGACGGCGGTTCATGGGGAGAAGGGTACAGCGGCTCACCGCGGTTCTTCTGGGGCTTCTGGCGAGGCAGGGAGGGCACGGGGTCCGGCGAAACGACGACGGGGATCTCCGGCAACCGAGGTCGGAAACGGCGGCGTTGGGGGGGGCTTCAGGGCATCCGGCGTCGCGTAGCTCAGCGAGGAGGTCGAGGACGACGCGGCGGAGCTTCTGGGCTCATCGGAAGAGCGAGGGGACGGCGGGGAGTGCGGCAACAGCGAGCAGCGGCGACGGGGGTGCTCGGCGTTCGCGGGAGAGAGAGCGAGGGAGAGAGGAGAGAAAGCCAGGGAGAGTGAGAGAGCGGTGGGCGTCGCGTGGCGACGCGCGGGACATCCAGGCGTCGGGGGAGGGGAGCCAGGCAGGCTGGTGGCGTGGCGGCACGGCCGTGCGCGCGCGCCGGCCACACGCCTGGCCGACTGGCGCCAGGAGGACGATGGCGCGGGTGGGCTGGCCCAGCTGGGCCGCACAGGAGCTGGGCCGCAGGTAAGCACGGGTAAGTTTGCAAATTTGGTTTTCTTTTCTATTTTCTGACATTTGTTTTGATTTAGTAAAAGTACTAAATCAATTTATTTTCTTGTGCCATTTTTTTGTAGGGGCTAATGGCATTATTCCAGAGCTCCTCAACAAATGGCACAATTTTTGGATATATAAAACATATATATCATTTATATATCCAATACAAATAATTATTGCATTAATTCCAAATGCCCAAAATAAAATATTTATGAGCTTCTAAAAATATTGGTTTGATTTTACTCTGTCCAATATTTTTAGAGAGTAACATGAACATTTTCTTGGACCTTTTGGAGCACTTTTTATCTGGGTCATTTCCAGAAATGATTTCTGAGGGTTTTACAAATCCCCAATTCAAATTTAAATGGAAATTAAACATGATGCACACATGACTAGCTAGCCTTGAGCATACCAGAACTAGGGATGTGACAGGATCGTATCGTAGTCAAGGGGGTTGATGCTCGCCACCCTACGATTGTTATCCTGTGTGACATGCCGTTTCTGAAGATCAGACGGCATCTACAAGCAAGGAGTTGGCTTAAAAAGCTCCGGCCTGAGGGCTTTGAGTAAACGGTACAACCCTGACGAGCACGCGGTGAGCGGCATGGTACTGAGATTGTCCACACGCGAAACAATGAGCTTGATTACCTCTATGGGGGGCGAATTCCAGCCACTCTTTCGGCGGACGCTGCTCGGTTCTACCATTGTTAGTGCTTGGGTTTCAGACGAGGGGGGCACCTTAGCGGGGATGGAAGATTGGACGAGATTATGTGCGGACAAAGATGGAGAAGCGAATAAGTGCTGCGGGAAGTGGACAGGTGATGATGACTACAGCACGCCGCTTAACTTACAAGACACATACCATCAGCGTAGGGTCATATCGATGCCAGACAACTTGCTTTAGTGATCACATTACTGGTACTCCCTACAGTACCTACTACTATAAACAACTCCCCGATCAATGCATTTCACTGTTTCGTGCAATGCACGGGCACCTTACTACAGATTAGTACGACCAAAAATTGAACTAACATTATATGTAGTATGATAAATGCTGATGCATGTCACCCAAAATTATATCATTGAAAACTATGTTCAAATATGAATCCAACAATATAGTTTTTGTTGACATGCACTAACATTTTGTCAGTTAAATCTTCAGTCAAATTCAATGGGGGACTAATAAACCATGACTGATGTAGTACTAGTGTAGAGGCGGCACTGCACGCGAGTCTCACCCCGCTCGTGGCGCGGCAGTAAATCCGTCATATCACAAAACCCAACCACTCCCAGTAATAAGTGGCCTGGTAAAATAAACGGGCAAGCAACCATCACATCCCACCGTCGTTTTTGCATTTCATCTCTCTGCATTTACTTTCTCCGATTCATCTCGCACACTTGATCCCTAGCTACTACTCCTAGTATCCCTAGCTACTACTCCTATGTCCAGTTCTTTTGGTGGCTTAAAAAATAAGTCGTCTCTTCCCCGGCTTTTCCCATAAGACTAGTCACAGTGGAGAGTAACATTATGGCCTTGTTTGGTTCATAAGTCCTAGGACTTTTTCTAGTCCCAACTAAAAAGACCCTAATCCCTAAAAAGTCCCTCCCTGTTTGTTTCGAGGAACAAAAAAGTCCCTAGTCCCTCCATGGAGGTTATTAAATGACCATGTTACCCCTAGTATATAGAAAAATAACAACCAAACAACACCATGGGCCGGCGGGGCAATGAGTGCAGGGAGGGGCATTGTTGGAAAAGTCTCAAAAAGTCCCAAAAAAGACTCTCCTTGAGAGTCTTCTTCATTTAGTCCTAAAAAGCAACTTTTAGTCCCTAGTAGTCCCTCCTGTTTGGTTAAAAAGTCTCTAAGAGGGACCTTTTCTAGTCCCTACACCAAAAAGTCCCTGGAAACAAACACCCCCTAAGGCACCTCACTCATTTATTTGGGCCTCTAAACTACTACTAGTACCTACGTCCTGGTTTATTCGTCACCATTGTAATTTGTGCTAAATTTTGACCAGAGATTTAACTGATAAAATGTTAGTGCATGTGACATGCACTAACATTTCGTTAGTTAAATTTATGATCAAAATTTGACACAGATTACAATGGGGACCAATAAACCAGGACGGAGGTAGTAGTTATGGGATTAATAATTTAGAAGCCTAAAATAACTGGCCCCTGGTACTCCTACTAGTAGTAGTACTCAAGTTGGAATTCCAATTGCACGGCACAACTTGTTAGGCAAAAAATTCGATACAGGGTGTAGGAAGCGGTTTGGGAATTTGCATGCCTTTCCGACCAGTGAGATACTCCGTACAAAGTACGACAAAGAAATAACCACAGAGAAGGAAGCTAAAAGTAAACAGTCAAACGAGCATTTTTGCATTTGTTTTGCATTGAATCGTTTCACAAGCTTGACTAGTGCTGTTTTTTTACTTTTACAAAAACCGCATCATAATGTTAAAACGTGCATTTGCACGTACATAAGTAATAGTAGTACTCCCTCCGCCTAGGTGTATAAGTATTCCCTCCTTGTTGGTCACGGTGCACAACCAAAGATGACCTATTCACCTGGACGGAGGGAGTAGCACAGTCTGCAAGCATATATAGAGACAGACGTGTAGTGCGATAGTATATAGGAGTAGTAAAGTTTGTGCTATATGCACGTACTTACAAAATGCGTATGGATACACAAGGTTTCCAAGCTTTCCCTTTTACATACTTAATTAAGGACGCTAATAATTCCTGAACATTCGGGATTTATCATTTGCGTCCCAAAACTAATGAGATCGCCTTACGAAACTAAATTATACTCCTATTAAAAGCCACGGCGCTCGCAGGAGCGCTTGCGGCACGCCACGAGTGCCCTGGTGCGCGGCCGTTTCCCAGCACGCTGACACAATGCCTCTTCCTCAGCTCGCAACTCGCGAGGTGTTGATTGGCGGCTTGCCAGCGAGCGAGCGTGATCTCATCGGTGTGGTGATCCGGCGCCAACAGGTACTCCTTCTTGTTGGAAGCGTGCACCCGGTGCACTTACCGCCAAGCGTAGATGAGGCGCTTGGGCCCGACTGCACTCAGGGCTTTGGCACGGGCGCCCTCTGCCACCCTCAAGGCCCTCGCACGAGCCTTCTGCCAAAGAGCCAATTGCCTGACTCTCTCGGACGCGACATAGGCCTGCCAGGCAGCTTGTCCCGTGGCATGCTTCTCTTCCTCGGCCCTCTTCTCCGCCTCTATTTTGGCGCGCTCTGCTAGAGGCAAAGCCTCCCACAAGGCGACATCCATTTCTTTCCAAAGCTCCTCAAGGCTGGGGGCTCGGCGGGCGGCGCGGCGTTCTCCTCGTAGCGGGGAGCCGACGCATCCCCCGACGCGCGTGCTGGCAACATTGGGAACGACGACGCGTCCACCTCGACGCGTCGCGGTGAGGAGCGGAACACCGACGCGTCCTCCTCGACTAGTGGCAGCGAGGAACGGAACGACGATGCATGACCGTCCGCGGGGTGCAGCGAGGGGCGCCTAGGGCTTGGAAGGGGCGATTCCATGGTGGTCGACGTGAGAGGGAGGGGGAGGAGATAGCGATGAACGTAAGAGTTCTTCCGAATGTCGTGGGAGGCGCGGTATTTATAGCGAGCAATGGCACACTGAAAGTGCAACTATCCCTAGGTGGTTTTGGTAATTCATAACAACATATAGCTCATTGAGCTAATGTTATTTCAAGACAATTATTTCAGGAAATCTCAATGATTGGCGTGGCACGGATGGTGAAAGTGGAACCCTCAAAATGCTAAGGACAAAGGATTGGCTGAAGCTCAAAAGCTCAAGACTCTTCATTTTACATTTTAGTGATCCAAGATCACATTGAGTCCATAGGAAAAGCCAATACTATCAAGGGGGGTGAGGTGTTGCTTAATGAGCCTTTTGCTTTATGTGCTTAATGATATGCTCCAAAATCCTTAGCTACTTTCCCATATCAAAAAATGACCTAAACCCAAAGCCAAACTTGGTCCTACCGATTCCTTCTATCCGGCGCCACCGAGTTTCACATGTCATAAGCCAGTGCCAAACCCTAGCAAATCGGTTCTACCAATAGGGATCCCGGTCTTGCCGAGATGGGATTGCAATTTCTCTTTTTCCTTTTCTTAACGTTTCGGTCTCACCGAAAGAGCGGATCGGTCCCACCGAGATTGCAATGTAAACTCTCTGTTTCCCTTTTGTAACTTTTCGGTCTCACCGAAAGAGCAAATCGGTCCCACCGAGTTTACCTGACCAACTCTCTGGTTAGCCTATTACCAAATCGGTCTTACCGAGTTTGTGTAATCGGTCTCACCGAGATTACGTTATGCCCTAACCCTAACCATATCGGTCCTACCGAGTTGCATGTCAGTCCCACCGAAAATCTCTAACGGTCACTAGGTTTTCTATTTCGGTCCGACCGAGTTTGTTGATTCTGTCCCACCGAGATTGGTGAATTGTGTGTAACGGTTGGATTTTGTGTGGAGGCTATATATACCCCTCCACCTCCTCTTCATTCGTGGAGATAGCCATCAGAACACATCGACACTTCCAACTCATATGTTCTGAGAGAGAACTACCTACCCTTGTGTTGAGGCCAAGATATTCCATTCCTACCATATGAATCTTGATCTCTAGCCTTCCCCAAGTTGCTTTCCACTCAAATCTTCTTTCTACCAAATCCAAATCCTATGAGAGAGAGTTGAGTGTTGGGGAGACTATCATTTGAAGCACAAGAGCAAGGAGTTCATCATCAACACACCATTTGTTACTTCTTGGAGAGTGGTGTCTCCTAGATTGGCTAGGTGTCACTTGGGAGCCTCCGACAAGATTGTGGAGTTGAACCAAGGAGTTTGTATGGGCAAGGAGATCGCCTACTTCGTGAAGATCTACCGCTAGTGAGGCAAGTCCTTCGTGGGCGATGGCCATGGTGGGATAGACAAGGTTGCTTCTTCGTGGACCCTTCGTGGGTGGAGCCCTCCGTGGACTCGCGCAACTGTTACCCTTCGTGGGTTGAAGTCTCCATCAACGTGGATGTAGGATAGCACCACCTATCCGAACCACGGGAAAAACATTCGTGTCTCCAATAGCGTTTGAATTCTCCAAACCCTTCCCTTTACATTCTTTCAAGTTGCATGCTTTACATTCCGCTGCTCATATACTCTTTGCATGCTTGCTTGAATTGTGTGATGATTGCTTGACTTGTCCTAAAAGTTGCTAAAATCTGCCAAGAACTAAAATTTGGAAAAGGTTAAGTTTTTATTTGGTCAAGTAGTCTAATCACCCCCCCCCCTCTAGACATACTTCCGATCCTACAAGTGGTATCAGAGCTTTGGTCTCCATTTGCTTTGATTTCCATAGCTTTTGGTGGTCATAGCCTTGGTTTCACAACCTAGGAGAGTATGGCGTCTAGCAAGGGAAATTATCACCGTAGAGGTCCTTACTTTGATGGTACTAATTTTTCTAGTTGGAAGCATAAAATGAAAATGCATATTCTTCGACATAACCCCGCCGTTTGGTCTATTGTGTGTGTTGGTTTGCAAGGTGACTTCTTTGATGGGAAAGAACCAAACCGTGAAGCTACCGCGGATGAGTTGAAGATGATGCAATACAACGCTCAAGCTTGTGATATTATCTTCAACGGATTGTGCCCCGAAGAATTCAACAAAATCATCCGTCTTGAGAATGCAAAGGAAAATTGGGATACTTTGATTGATATGCACGAAGGTACCGACTCCATCAAAGAATCCAAATTGGATGTGCTTCAAAGTCAACTTGACAAGTTCAAAATGAAGGATGGTGAAGGTGTCGCTGAAATGTACTCTAGGCTTGCTCTCATCACAAACGATATTGCCGGCTTAGGGAGTGAAGAGATGACCGATAGATTCATCATCAAGAAGATCCTAAGAGCCTTGGATGGAAAATATGATACCGTGTGCACATTGATCCAAATGATGCCCAATTACAAAGATCTCAAGCCAACGGAGGTCATTGGAAGAATTGTTGCTCATGAGATGTCGCTCAAGGATAAAGAGGAACTTCACAACAAATCAAGTGGTGCCTACAAAGCCTCATGTGAAGCTCCCACATCATCAAGTGAGAAACAAAACTTCAATGAAGAATTGAGCTTAATGGTGAAGAACTTCAACAAGTTCTACAAGAGTAGAAGCAAACATAGAAGCTCCAAGTCAAGGTCCTACAATGACAAAAGATCTTCTAGTCGAGAGCGAAACTGCTACAATTGTGGAAGACCCGAACACTATTCCAATGAGTGTACGGCTCCCTACAAAAGAAGAGAGGAATCTCCAAAAAGAAGAAGCAAAAGAGAAGAATCACCATCAAGAGAGAGAAGGAGTAGAGATGATCGTTATGAACGAAGATACTCACGAAGAAGCAAGGATTCAGAAAGAAAGGAAAATCATCAAGGAGCTACACAAAACGAAGACATCAAGCTCATGTTGGTGAATGGGTATCCGGCTCCGACTCCGACAACCACTCTGAGAGAAGTTATCACTCTGATTCCGAATATACTCAAGATGAAGGTGTTGCCGGTCTAGCACTTGTGTCAACCAACTCCTATGACATATTTGACTCACCAAATGAAGGAATTGGAAGATGCTTCATGGCCAAAGGTCCTAAGGTAACTCACCCTGAGTATGTTGATTTTAATAGTGATGAAGATGACTTGTTAGGTGATGATGATTTACTTGTTGACAACTCTAGTGATGAATGCTATGATGAAACGTCAATTAATCATGCTAATCAAGATAAAACGAATGACAATGATAAGGAGAAAATTGAGGCCCTAACTAAAGAACTAAACACTCTTAAGTTAGCTCATGAAACTATCTTCGAAGATCATCGAGAACTTTTAAGAGCTCATGAGAAGTTACGCTTTGAAAAGCTCAATCTTGAGCAAGAGCATGAGTTTTTAAAGGCAATCAGTGATGATCTCCGCAAGAAAAGTTCTTCTTACATTGCCAAGCGTTTACTCTTATCCACTTACATGCCTCAAGTCAAGACTAGTAACAAGAACAAGAAAGATTCTTTCTCTAGTAGTAACAATGATCATGTTAAATCCAATATTGTTGCTTCTAGTAGTTCTCTTGATTTCACTAATGATTCTCTTAGCCAAGTTACACTTGAGCAAGAAAATAGCTTATTGAAGGGAATCATAGAGACAGGAGTCTACAAGAGCCTTGCCGCAAGTAAGCAATTCGAGGAAATTGCACGCAAGCAAGGAAGGCACAGGAAGAATCAAGGTGTTGGCTTTGAACGAAAGTTCAATGCCAATGGAGTTGAATGGGAAGAAGATCAATACCCCAAAACAAAGTTTGTTCCACAACAAGAGAAGTATGATCCTACTTCTTTCAAGGGGACACAAACTCAAGATGATCTTCCACCACAAGACTACAAGCAAAAAGGCAAGGACAAGCTTCAAGAGGAAATTGATGCATTTGAAGAAGCTCCTAAGACCTTAGTCAAGTGGATTCCCAAGACTACTTCAAGTTCCACTTCATCAAGTACGACTACATCTCCAAGGATTCCCATCAAGATGGTGTGGATCCAAAAGAAGAAGAACTAGAGAGTTCTTGAGGGTGACTCCGCCAACATACTTCACTCTTATCATTTTGGCAAGGACAAGTGCAATCAACTTCCACATCTTGCACTAGTTCAAGGAGTCACAAACCCTCTTGTTGGTAAGTCAAGGGACAAGGTAATCTAAAAGCTTTCATAGACATCATCTTGTGTGTGCATCACTCTATGTCTATGGATATCCTTGCTTGTTCCTTGTGGGACTAACCCATGTAGGTATAGAAAGTTCAATTCACTCAAAAGGATTGCTCCAAGTGATCTACATCAACATTGAGCATCCACATCTTCAACATCTACATGAAGTCATCATCGACAAAACCCAAGGTTAGTTCATCCCTCTTAGGGGGGATATCACATCTAGGGGGAGCTTTACTCTAAGATTTGAGTTAAGGCAACTCTAATGATGTGAACACAACAATGCTTTATGTAAAAGTGGTAACCCCACTTGAGCTTAAACGATGAGTATGACCTATGATCAAGTGTTCTCATTTGACTCCTAAGTCAATATACTCATATATAGATGACCTAGTCATCGCCAATTGCTTGATAGATGCTAGAATTGGTTGTGCATGCTTTGTCACATATTTCAATTGCCATTTTATTGTGTGAGCATGTTGGTTGCATATTTTATTCATTCGAGGACATCCACTTGTTGTTTTGATTGTTTGGTTTTATTTTTCTTTTTCCAAGTGGATGGACAAGAATGCCTAAAAGCCTTCTCTAGCTATCTATGCTTTTCTCGTCTCAAACTCTATTCATGCTACATCACAAAATTGATCAAGTCAGATTCGAACCACTCTGTGTGAGGAGCACTCGGAGTCCCCGATTCGTCATAGACTTAAACTGCCAAAACCTCTTTGTGATTCTCGGTCTGACCGATACACCACTTTCGGTCTTATCGAGATCATTAAGTTGATCTATGTTTTCGATCTCGGTGCAACCGGTTTGAACCATTCGGTCACACCGAGTTGCGGTAACTATATATAGTTTTGCATCTCGGTGCCACCGAGTTGTTCCACTCGGTCACACCGACAGGGTCGGGCTATATATAGACACGGGCAAAAATTTGGAAATTTCTCCGAACCCTTTCGCCCGCGCGTTAGCTCGCTCTGCCTACGTGGTCTCCGGATCGTCTCCTCGCCGCCAGCCTCCTCCAGTCGCTGGTCTCCGTCGCCGTCAACGGGATTCAACCCCGCCGTTGCCGCCGTAGCTAGTCTCCGCCGAACTAGGGTATGGACTCGATCTTTGTGCTATTCCCCAATCCGATTCCTAGCACATTGTGATCATATTGATTCTAGCCACGTTTGATAAACTCCTATCCAGTAAATGAATCCGTAGAATAGGTTTGATTCTTATATTTTAGGGTTAGGTTTCCGCCGAAACCATCTCGGACCCACCGAGTTGAAAAACTCGGTCCCACCGATTTGGCTTATGCCATTGCACAAGTGAGACTCGGTCTGACCGAGTATTACTAATCGGTGTGACCGATTATGGAACTTTGTGAAACCCTAGCAGTCTCGGTGCCACCGAACTATGACTCGGTCTGACCGAGTTCACCAGTTTTGGTTCCAAAAACTGCTTTGGTATCACCGAGTTTAAAAATCGGTAGATCTGAAATGATTTCTGTGGGAAACTAAAACTAAGTTTTTGAATCATGCTTTTGCAAAAATCTCTGCATTTTGTGATGCTCATCCACTCTAGCTCATCTATAAATTATTCATAGGGTCAGCAGTCAGCTTGTTCATCATGTCAGACCAGAGTGATAGCCAGAACTTGTCAGAACAGCTAGTGCAGATGAGTGAGGGCACTAGTCCCTCCAGTTCTTCAGATGAAGGCAGCAGGAGCACTCCCAGCAATCTGCCAAAAGCTGCCACCAGACATAGGAAGAAGAGAACCTCAGAATCAGAGGATGAGGACTATGTGGCAAAAGAGGAAGCCACTTCCAAGAGAGTTGTTCTTAAGAAGGAGTATGGCTCAGCTGCAGCCATCAAGCCAGGAATGCACAAAAAGGCACCTGCCAAGAGAGTTCCTACCTCCAAGCCTAGGAAGGCTGTTCCTGAGGAGACTATAAAATTCACTATGGAATCTGAAGAGGAAGAAATTTGCCAGGACAAGAAAAAGAAGAGAGATAGAACTACAACTGCCAGAATTATTGGCAAGCCTTCTATGAGGAAAGATTCTGATGAGGAAGAAGAAGAAGAGGTTGTTGCACCAGCACCTAAGGCACCCAAGCTAATGGGTGATGCTATCAAATCAGGGGCTACTGCATCTAAGCCCAAGGCAGCATCAAAGGCCAAGACAACTCCAAAGAGAAATACAAGGAGCATCCCAGCAGCTGAGAAGAACAAGGCCCCAGTGCCTAACATTGCAGAAGAAGAGGAAGGCCAAGTTCTCAGAAAATTGAAGCCCAAGATCCCAGACCACAATGATGCTCATCCTGTGGCTGAGGATATGAAGATCAGAAGAGACTCAGGACTGAGAAAGTGGAGAGCAGAGGATCCATATGCTACCAGGAGGAGGACTGCTGTTGACTACAGGTTCCACACTAAGGAACAGCAGGAGTTCTATGAGACAGTGTTGCTTGATAAGAAGCTCATTGTGTGTGATATGAGATCGGTCGACTGGGAGTACATCAAGGACAATGAAGAGCACTACCCTGGAGTGCAAGACAGCTTCAAGGCATGTGGAGTAGCTGACTTTGTTGGGCAGAAGCTCACAAAGTGGAATGAAGAGCTGATCATGCAGTTCTACTCCACAGCACATTTTTATCCAGATGGCAGAATTGTATGGATGTCTGAAGGTACGAAGTACCAATCAACAGTTGCAGAGTGAGCACAGCTTATCAATGCCCCAGAGGAGCATGAGGATGACCTAGACATTTATGCCAAGAAGAAGATGGACCACAACTCTATGTCAAATATGTACAAAGAGATCCCAAGCAAGGCACTTGACACTTTCAAGTTTGGATCAGTACATTATCTTCTGTCAGGATTGCCTACCATTAATTGGATACTGAGGCACACCTTGTTCCCAAGTCAGGTGATCACAAGATGTTCAGAGGTCATGCAATCAACCTGCTTCATATATTTGATGTGCCACAAAAGTTCAAAGTCATGAGCCTCATGGTAGAAACAATCAAAAGGACTGCAGCAGACCAGAAGAGGAGCTGTGGATATGCCCCTCAGATCCAGGAGCTGATTAACTCCAAGATGGGCACAAGCATATACCTCTTGGACAAGGAACATCTGCCTATTCATCCAGATTTTGAAGATAATGAAGTTGTGATGAACAAGGATGAACCATCTTCAGCCCATGCACAAGCACAGAAGGAGAAGGCAAGGAAGGAGAAAGCTGCAAGGATGCCAACTCAAGAGGAGGCATCTGAATATTTCTTGAAAACCAAACAAGAGCAGCTCAGTTACTTGATTGCATCCACCCTGAGAATAGAGAAAGGACTGGCCACCCTTAATCAGAATCAGGATAGCTTAGAGAGGATCATAGAACAAAAGTTCTATGACTTGGATGTCAAAGTGACAGAGATTCAGTCTGCAGTGGAGCAACTTCAAGATGATATGCAGGAGAGGAAAGGGAAAACTACCACTGATGCATTTGCCAGAGTGCCACGAGGTCCGAGGTCGTCTGCAGTGCCAGTTCCTGACACAAGAGCCACCGCCTCAGCTCCAGCCACAGCACCAGCCCAACCAGCTCCAGTATCTACTCCAGCTCCAACTCCAACCACGTCTACTGAAGCCTTCGTCCTTGGAGTGATCCAGACTCCACCACCACCAGAAGATCAAGCCTGAGTGTCGATTTAGCACTATGCATTTTCTAGGAACTTTTTGGTAACTTGTTGCCAAAGGGGGAGAAAAATGTATAGATCATAGGCTTCGAGAGAGAGAGTGTTGTTTTTCTCTCTTGTTTTATTTGGTGGTTTTTCAAACATTGTTCGATTTTGGTCGAGACACTTTGATATGCTTGTGAGACATTGATGATCATGTGTTTGATCATAAGCTACACTTATGCATGCTTGATATATCTTATCTATCTTATGTGATCATTCACTTTTCCTTGGTGATGAGTGCATGTATTTCATTATTATCATTTTGAGCGCTCCACCAAGATGTATGTGACATGGAAGAGTAACCCATAATTCTAACTCTTTGTGCATTTGCAGTCCAAAGCAAATCTTAAATATGCACAAATTTAGGGGGAGCTCTTACTTATCACATTCTCAAAGAGACGATATAATTCATTCTTATTATCATTTGTCGAAGCTTTGATCTATATGTTGTCATCAATTACCAAAAAGGGGGAGATTGAAAGTGCAACTATCCCTAGGTGGTTTTGGTAATTCATAACAACATATAGCTCATTAAGCTAATGCTATTTCAAGACAATTATTTCAGGAAAGCTCAATGATTGGCATGGCACGGATGGTGAAAGTGGAACCCTCAAAATGCTAAGGACAAAGGATTGGCTCAAGCTCAAAAGCTCAAGACTCTTCATTTTACATTTTAGTGATCCAAGATCACATTGAGTCCATAGGAAAAGCCAATACTATCAAGGAGGGATGAGGTGTTGCTTAATGAGCCTTTCGCTTTATGTGCGTAATGATATGCTCCAAAATCCTCAGCTACTTCCCCATATCCATAAATGACCTAAACCCAAAGCCAAACTCGGTCCTACCAATTCCTTCTATCCGGCGCCACCGAGTTTCACATGTCATAAGCCAGTGCCAAACCCTAGCAAATCGGTTCTACCGATAGGGATCCCGGTCTTACCGAGATGGGATTGCAATTTCTCTGTTTCCTTTTCGTAATGTTTCGGTCTCACCGAAAGAGCGGATCGGTCCCACCGAGATTGCAATGTAAACTCTTTGTTTCCCTTTTGTAACTTTTCGGTCTCACCGAAAGAGCAAATCGGTCCCACCGAGTTTACCTGACCAACTCTCTGGTTAGCCTATTACCAAATCGGTCTTACCGAGTTTGTGTAATCGGTCTCACCGAGATTACGTTATGCCCTAACCCTAACCATATCGGTCCTACCGAGTTGCATGTCAGTCCCACCGAAAATCTCTAACGATCACTAGGTTTACTATTTCGGTCCGACCGAGTTTGTTGATTCGGTCCCGCCAAGATTGGTGAATTGTGTGTAATGGTTGGATTTTGTGTGGAGGCTATATATACCCCTCCACCTCCTCTTCATTCGTGGAGAGAGCCATCAGAACACATCTACACTTACAACTCATATGTTCTGAGAGAGAACTACCTACCCTTGTGTTGAGGCCAAGATATTCCATTCCTACCATATGAATCTTGATCTCTAGCCTTCCCCAAGTTGCTTTCCACTCAAATCTTCTTTCTACCAAATCCAAATCCTATGAGAGAGAGTTGAGTGTTGGGGAGACTATCATTTGAAGCACAAGAGCAAGGAGTTCATCATCAACACACCATTTGTTACTTCTTGGAGAGTGGTGTCTCCTAGATTGGCTAGGTGTCACTTGGGAGCCTCCGACAAGATTGTGGAGTTGAACCAAGGAGTTTGTAAGGACAAGGAGATCGCTTACTTCGTGAAGATCTACCGCTAGTGAGGCAAGTCCTTCGTGGGCGATGGCCATGGTGGGATAGACAAGGTTGCTTCTTCGTGGACCCTTCGTGGGTGGAGCCCTCCGTGGACTCGCGCAACCGTTACCCTTCGTGGGTTGAAGTCTCCATCAACGTGGATGTAGGATAGCACCACCTATCCGAACCACGGGAAAAACATCTGTGTCTCCAATAGCGTTTGAATTCTCCAAACCCTTCCCTTTACATTATTGCAAGTTGCATGCTTTACATTCCGCTTCTCATATACTCTTTGCATGCTTTCTTGAATTGTGTGATGATTGCTCGACTTGTCCTAAAAGTTGCTAAAATCTGCCAAGAACTAAAATTGCGAAAAGGTTAAGTTTTTATTTGGTCAAGTAGTCTAATCACCCCCCTCTAGACATACTTCCGATCCTAAACACACCTATATAAGATATGGACTGAGCTGCACTGACTTAACTGTAGGTCCAGTTGCGTCACTGACATGTGGGCTAGACCCCTGTTGGGCCCATATGTCAGTGACCCAATGCACCTGCAGTTAAGTAACTGAAGCTGCGTCCCGTAAGATATGTTGCGTGATTAACGTAACAGCTACGTGGGCATATTTGTTGGAGTAAATTACGGGGAAGGGAAGGGGTGGAAATATTGCTGGTCACAACGGATTGCACGAGCGCGGGAGGAGGAGAGTCATGCATGCAAAAATTTCCAAATGGGGTGGAGTGGTGGGGCCGCCGGAGGGAGAAGGAGAGTCAAGCAGGCATATTGTTTTCACACATGGAGAGGAAAAGATTTGGAGACGAACGGGCTTCCTGCAGGTATGGGAACGGTGCATAATAAGTCATCTTGCATGTCGGGCTAGGTATAGTCTCAAGTCATTAAAAACATACACGCCCCACACATGTTCATATTTCAAGGTGCACTAAATTATTGCATGCGATCATTAAGGTTGGCCATAATGGTGGTATCTTAGCTGGTATCATGCACACGGGAATAGCAAACATGTTGATATCGCAAAGAATTAAAGAAGAGAGGGGGGTTAGAGTAAAACTAGTGTTCATGCATGCATGCAATGCGATAATGCATTGATGAACACATTTTTGTTTGAGGAACGAAGAACGACAGCATTAGTGTTGGGGAACGTTGCAGAAAACAAAAATTTTCCTACGGTTTCACCAAGATCCATCTATGAGTTCATCTAGCAACGAGTAATCGGATGCATCTACATACCTTTGTAGATCGCGAGCGGAAGCGTTCAGAGAACGGGGATGAGGTAGTCGTACACGACGTGATCCAAATCACCGGAGATCCTAGCACCGAACGGACGGCACCTCCGCGTTCAACACACGTACGGAGCGGATGACGTCTCCTCCTTCTTGATCCAGCAAGGGGGAAGGAGAGGTTGATGAAGATCCAGCAGCACGACGGCGTGGTGGTGGATGCAGGGCGTCACAGCAGCAGGGCTTCGCCGTGTACTGCGAGAGGAAGAGGTGTAGCAGGGAGGGAGGGAGGCCCAGGACTCAAGGGTGCCGCTGCCCCTCCCCCCTTTATATAGGCCCCCTGGGGGGGCGCCGGCCCTTGGCAGATCCAATCTCCAAGGGGGCGGCGGCCAAGGGGGGTGGAGTGCCCCCCAAGGCAAGTGGGCGCCCCCCCCCCCACCCCAGGGTTCCAACCCTAGGCGCAGGGGGTGGGCCTTGGGGGCGCACCAGCCCACTAAGGGCTGGTCCCCCCTCCCACTTCAGCCTATGGGGCCCTCCGAGATGGGTGGTCCCACCCGGTGGACCCCCGGGACCCATCTGGTGGTCCCGGTACAATACCGGTGACCCCCAGATCACTCCTGATGGCCGAAACGGCACTTCCTATATATAATTCTTCACCTCCGGACCAATCCGGAACTCCTCGTGACGTCCGGGATCTCATCCGGGACTCCGAACAATATTCGGGTTACTGCATATACATATCTTCACAACCCTAGCGTCACCGAACCTTAAGTGTGTAGACCCTACGGGTTCGGGAGACAAGCAGACATGACCGAGACGGCTCTCGGGCAATAACCAACAGCGGGATCTGGATACCCATGTTGGCTCCCACATGCTCCACGATGATCTCATCGGATGAACCACGATGTCGAGGATTCAATTAATCCCGTATACGATTCCCTTTGTCAATCGGTATTTTACTTGCCCGAGATTTGATCGTCGGTATCCCAATACCTCGTTCAATCTCGTTACCGGCAAGTCACTTTACTCGTACCGTAATGCATGATCCCGTGATCAAACACTTTGATCACATTGAGCTCATTATGATGATGCATTACCGAG
The DNA here is from genome assembly GCA_032464435.1 of Aegilops umbellulata. NCBI lineage: Eukaryota > Viridiplantae > Streptophyta > Magnoliopsida > Poales > Poaceae > Aegilops > Aegilops umbellulata. The sequence goes on from CP136059.1 coordinate 182,965,526, forward strand.
TGGGCCCGGTGATACCTCTCCGTCAAGCGGAGTGACAAATCCCAGTCTCGATCCGTGTCAACCCAACAGACACTTTCGGAGATACCCGTAGTATACCTTTATAGTCACCCAGTTACGTTGTGACGTTTGGTATACCCAAAGCACTCCTACGGTATCCGGGAGTTACACGATCTCATGGTCTAAGGAAAGGATACTTGACATTGGAAAGCTCTAGCAAACGAACTATACGATCTTGTGCTATGTTTAGGATTGGGTCTTGTCCATCACATCATTCTCCTAATGATGTGATCTCGTTATCAATGACATCCAATGTCCATAGTCAGGAAACCATGACTATCTGTTGATCAACGAGCTAGTCAACTAGAGGCTTACTAGGGACATGTTGGTGTCTATTATTCACACATGTATTACGATTTCCGGATAACACAATTATAGCATGAATAAAGACAATTATCATGAACAAGGAAATATAATAATAATGCTTTTATTATTGCCTCTAGGGCATATTTCCAACAGTCTCCCACTTGCACTAGAGTCAATAATCTAGTTACATTGTGATGAATCGAACACCCATGGAATTCTGGTGTTGATCATGTTTTGCTCTAGGGAGAGGTTTAGTCAACGGATCTGCTACATTCAGGTCCGTATGCACTTTACAAATATCTATGTCTCCATCTTGAACATTTTCACGAATGGAGTTGAAACGACGCTTGATATGCCTGGTCTTCTTGTGAAACCTGGGCTCCTTGGCAAGTGCAATAGCTCCAGTGTTGTCACAGAAGAGTTTGATTGGCCCCGACGCATTGGGTATGACTCTGAGGTCGGTGATGAACTCCTTCACCCAAATTGCTTCATGTGCTGCCTCCGAGGCTGCCATGTACTCTGCTTCACATGTAGATCCCGCCACGACGCTCTGCTTGCAACTGCACCAGCTTACTGCCCCACCATTCAAAATATACATGTATCCGGTTTGTGACTTAGAGTCATCCAGATATGTGTCGAAGCTAGCGTCGACGTAACCCTTTACGACGAGCTCTTCGTCACCTCCATAAACGAGAAACATTTCCTTAGTCCTTTTCAGGTACTTCAGGATATTCTTGACCGCTGTCCAGTGTTCCTTGCCGGGATTACTTTGGTACCTTCCTACCAAACTTACGGCAAGGTTTACATCAGGTCTGGTACACAGCATGGCATACATAATAGAACCTATGGCTGAGGCATAGGGGATGACACTCATCTCTTCTATATCTTCTGCCGTGGTCGGACATTGAGCTGAGCTCAATTTCACACCTTGTAACACAGGTAAGAACCCCTTCTTAGATTGATCCATATTGAACTTCTTCAATATCTTATCAAGGTATGTGCTTTGTGAAAGACCTATGAGGCGTCTTGATCTATCTCTATAGATCTTGATGCCTAATATATAAGCAGCTTCTCCATGGTCCTTCATTGAAAAACTCTTATTCAAGTAGGCCTTAATGCTGTCCAAGAGTTCTATATCATTTCCCATCAAAAGTATGTCATCTACATATAATATGAGAAATGCTACAGAGCTCCCACTCACTTTCTTGTAAACGCAGGCTTCTCCATAAGTCTGCGTAAATCACAACGCTTTGATCATCTTATCAAAGCGAATGTTCCAACTCCGAGATGCTTGCACCAGCCCATAAATCGAGCGTTGGAGCTTGCACACCTTGTCAGCATTCTTAGGATCGACAAAACCTTCCGGCTGCATCATATACAATTCTTCCTTAAGGAAACCATTAAGGAATGCCGTTTTGACGTCCATTTGCCATATCTCATAATCGTAGAATGCGGCAATTGCTAACATGATTCGGACGGACTTCAGCTTCGCTACCGGTGAGAAAGTCTCATCGTAGTCAACCCCTTGAACTTGTCGATAACCCTTAGCGACAAGCCGAGCTTTATAGATGGTCACATTACCATCCGCGTCTGTCTTCTTCTTAAAGATCCATTTATTTTCTATGGCTCGCTGCTCAACGCGCAAGTCAGTCAAAGTCCATACTTCGTTTTCATACATGGATCCTATCTCGGATTTCATGGCATCCAGCCATTTGTCGGAATCCGGGCCCGCCATTGCTTCTTCATAGTTCAAAGGTTCACCGTTGTCTAACAACATGATTTCCAAGACAGGGTTGCCGTACCACTCTGGTGCGGAACGTGTCCTTGTGGACCTACGAATTTCAGTAGGAGCTTGATCAGAAGCATCTTGATCATCATCATTAATTTCCTCTCTAGTCGGTGCAGGCACCTCAGAAACGTTTTCTTGAGTTGCGCCATTTTCCGGTTCAAGAGGTAACACTTCATCAAGTTCTACTTTCCTCCCACTTACTTCCTTCGAGAGAAACTCCTTCTCTAGAAAGGATCCATTCTTGGCAACAAAGATCTTGCCTTCGGATCTGAGGTAGAAGGTATACCCAATAGTTTCTTTAGGGTATCCTATGAAGACGCATTTTTCCGACTTGGGTTCGAGCTTTTCAGGTTGAAGTTTCTTGACATAAGCATCGCATCCCCAAACTTTTACAAACGATAGCTTAGGTTTCTTCCCAAACCATAATTCATACGGTGTCGTCTCAACGGATTTCGACGGAGCCCTATTTAAAGTGAATGCGGCAGTCTCTAAAGCATAGCCCCAAAAAGATAGCGGTAAATCGGTAAGAGACATCATAGATCGCACCATATCTAATAGAGTGTGATTACGACGTTCGGACACACCATTACGCTGAGGTGTTCCAGGCGGTGTGAGTTGTGAAACTATTCCACATTTTCTTAAGTGTGTGCCAAATTCGTGACTCAAGTATTCTCCTCCATGATCTGATCGTAGAAACTTGATCTTTCTATCACGTTGATTTTCAACCTCACTCTGAAATTCCTTGAACTTTTCAAAGGTCTCAGACTTGTGTTTCATTAAGTAGATATACCCATATCTACTCAAGTCATCAGTGAGGGTGAGAACATAACGATAGCCACCGCGAGCCTCAACACTCATTGGACCGCACACATCAGTATGTATGATTTCCAATAAGTTGGTTGCTCGCTCCATTGTTCCTGAGAACGGAGTCTTGGTCATTTTACCCATGAGGCATGGTTCGCACGTGTCAAATGATTCATAATCAAGAGACTCTAAAAGTCCATCTGCATGGAGCTTCTTCATGCGTTTGACACCTATGTGACCAAGGCGGCAGTGCCACAAGTATGTGGGACTATTGTTATCAACTTTAACTATTTTGGTATTCACACTATGAATATGTGTATCATCACGTACGAGATTCATTAAGAATAAACCATTAACCATCGGAGCATGACCATAAAACATATCACTCATATAAATAGAACAACCATTATTCTCGGATTTAAATGAGTAGCCATCTCGAATTAAACGAGATCCAGACACAATGTTCATGCTCAAACTTGGCACTAAATAACAATTATTGAGGTTTAAAACTAATCCCGTAGGTAAATGTAGAGGTAGCATGCCGACGGCGATCACATCGACCTTGGAACCATTCCCGACGCGCATCGTCACCTCGTCCTTCGCCAGTCTCCATTTATTCCGCAGCTCCTGCTTTGAGTTACAAATGTGAGCAACTGCACCGGTATCAAATACCCAAGAGCTACTACGAGTACTGGTAAGGTACACATCAATTACATGTATATCACATATACCTTTTGTTTTGCCGGCCTTCTTGTCCGCTAAGTATTTGGGGCAGTTCTGCTTCCAGTGACCATTTCCCTTGCAATAAAAGCACTCAGTCTCGGGCTTGGGTCCATTCTTTGGCTTCTTCCCGGCAGCTTGCTTGCCGGGCGTGGCAACTTCCTTGCCGTCCTTCTTGAAGTTCTTTATACCCTTGCCCTTCTTGAACTTAGTGGTTTTATTCACCATCAACACTTGATGTTCCTTCTTGACTTCTACCTCTGCTGATTTCAGCATAGCAAATACTTCAGGAATGGTCTTTTCCATACCCTGCATATTGAAGTTCATCACAAAGCTCTTGTAGCTTGGTGGAAGCGACTGGAGGATTCTGTCAATGACCGCATCGTCCGGGAGATTAACTCCCAGCTGAGTCAAGCGGTTATGTAACCCTGACATAGTGAGTATGTGCTCACTGACAGAACTATTTTCCTCCATCTTACAGCTGAAGAATTTGTCGGAGACTTCATATCTCTCGACCCGGGCATGAGCTTGGAAAACCATTTTCAGCTCTTCGAACATCTCATATGCCCCGTGTCTCTCAAAACGCTTTTGGAGCCCTGGCTCTAAGCTGTAAAGCATGCCGCACTGAACGAGGGAGTAGTCATCGGTACGTGCCTGCCAAGCGTTCATAACGTCTTGTTCTGCAGGGAGAACAGGTGCGTCACCCAGCGGTGCTCGTAGGACATAATCTTTCTTGGCAGCTATGAGGATGATCCTCAGGTTCCGGACCCAGTCTGTATAGTTGTTGCCATCGTCTTTCAGCTTGGTTTTCTCTAGGAACGCGTTTGAAGTTGAGGACTACGTTGGCCATTTGATCTACAAGACATATTGTAAATATTTTAGACTAAGTTCATGATAATAAAGTTCATCCAATCAAATTATTTAATGAACTCCCACTTAGATAGACATCCCTCTTCTAGTCATCTAAGTATAACATGATCCGAGTCAACTAGGCCGTGTCCGATCATCACGTGAGACGGACTAGTCAACATCGGTGAACATCTTCATGTTGATCGTATCTTCTATACGACTCATGCTCGACCTTTCGGTCTTCTGTGTTCCGAGTCCATGTCTGTACATGCTAGGCTCGTCAAGTCAACCTAAGTGTTTGCATGTGTAAATCTGTCTTACACCCATTGTATGTGAACGTTAGAATCTATCACACCCGATCATCACGTGGTGCTTCGAAACAACGAACTATCGCAACGGTGCACAGTTAGGGGGAACACTTCTTGAAATTATTATGAGGGATCATCTTATTTACTACCGTCGTTCTAAGTAAACAAGATGCAAAACATGATAAACATCACATGTAATCAAATAATAAACGTGACATGATATGGCCAGTATCACATAGCTCCTTTGATCTCCATCTTGGGGCTCCATGATCATCTTTGTCACCGGCTTGACACCATGATCTCCATCATCATGATCTCCATCATCGTGTCTCCATGAAGTTGCTCGCCAACTATTACTTCTACTACTATGGCTAACGCGTTTAGCAATAAAGTAAAGTAATTTACATGGCGTTTCTCAATGACACGCAGGTCATACAAAAATAAAGACAACTCCTATGGCTCCTGCCGGTTGTCATACTCATCGACATGCAAGTCGTGATTCCTATTACAATAGCATGAACATCTCATACATCACATATAGATCATTCATCACAACTTTGGCCATATCATATCACAAAGCACTTGCTGCAAAAACAAGTTAGACGCTCCTCTAATTGTTGTTGCAAGTTTTACGTGGCTGAATTAGGGTTCTAGCAAGAACGTTTTCTTACCTGCGTGAAAGCCACAACGTGATTTGTCATCTTCTATTTACCCTTCATAAGGACCCTTTTCATCGAATCCGCTCCAACTAAAGTGGGAGAGACAAACACCCGCCAGCCACCTTATGCAACTAGTGCATGTTAGTCGGTGGAACCGGTCTCACGTAAGCGTACGTGTAAGGTTGGTCCGGGCCACTTCATCCCACAATACCGCTGAAGCAAGATAAGACTAGTAGCGGCAAGAAAATTGACAAATCTACGCCCACAACAAATTGTGTTCTACTCGCGCAAGAAGAACTACGCATAGACCTAGCTCATGATGCCACTGTTGGGGAACGTTGCAGAAAACAAAAATTTTCCTACGGTTTCACCAAGATCCATCTATGAGTTCATCTAGCAACGAGTAATCGGATGCATCTACATACCTTTGTAGATCGCGAGCGGAAGCGTTCAGAGAACGGGGATGAGGTAGTCGTACACGACGTGATCCAAATCACCGGAGATCCTAGCACCGAACGGACGGCACCTCCGCGTTCAACACACGTACGGAGCGGATGACGTCTCCTCCTTCTTGATCCAGTAAGGGGGAAGGAGAGGTTGATGAAGATCCAGCAGCACGACGGCGTGGTGGTGGATGCAGGGCGTCACAGCAGCAGGGCTTCGCCGTGTACTGCGAGAGGAAGAGGTGTAGCAGGGAGGGAGGGAGGCCCAGGACTCAAGGGTGCCGCTGCCCCTCCCCCCCCCCCTTATATAGGCCCCCTAGGGGGGCGCCGGCCCTTGGGAGATCCAATCTCCAAGGGGGCGGCGGCCAAGGGTGGTGGAGTGCCCCCCAAGGCAAGTGGGCGCCCCCCCCCCCCACCCTAGGGTTCCAACCCTAGGCGCAGGGGGTGGGCCTTGGGGGGCGCACCAGCCCACTAAAGGCTGGTACCCCCTCCCACTTCAGCCTATGGGGCCCTCCGAGATGGGTGGTCCCACCCGGTGGACCCCCGGGACCCATCTGGTGGTCCCGGTACAATACCGGTGACCCCCAGATCACTCCCGATGGCCGAAACGGCACTTCCTATATATAATTCTTCACCTCCGGACCAATCCGGAACTCCTCGTGACGTCCGGGATCTCATCTGGGACTCCGAACAACATTCGGGTTACTGCATATACATATCTTCACAACCCTAGCGTCACCGAACCTTAAGTGTGTAGACCCTACGGGTTCGGGAGACAAGCAGACATGACCGAGACGGCTCTCGGGCAATAATCAACAGCGGGATCTGGATACCCATGTTGGCTCCCACATGCTCCACGATGATCTCATCGGATGAACCACGATGTCGAGGATTCAATTAATCCCGTATATGATTCCCTTTGTCAATCGGTATTTTACTTGCCCGAGATTCGATCGTCGGTATCCCAATACCTCGTTCAATCTCGTTACCGGCAAGTCACTTTACTCGTACCGTAATGCATGATCCCGTGATCAAACACTTTGATCACATTGAGCTCATTATGATGATGCATTACCGAGTGGGCCCGGTGATACCTCTCCGTCAAGCGGAGTGACAAATCCCAGTCTCGATCCGTGTCAACCCAACAGACACTTTCAGAGATACCCGTAGTATACCTTTATAGTCACCCAGTTACGTTGTGACGTTTGGTATACCCAAAGCACTCCTACGGTATCCGGGAGTTACACGATCTCATGGTCTAAGGAAAGGATACTTGACATTGGAAAGCTCTAGCAAACGAACTATACGATCTTGTGCTATGTTTAGGATTGGGTCTTGTCCATCACATCATTCTCCTAATGATGTGATCTCGTTATCAATGACATCCAATGTCCATAGTCAGGAAACCATGACTATCTGTTGATCAACGAGCTAGTCAACTAGAGGCTTACTAGGGACATGTTGGTGTCTATTATTCACACATGTATTACGATTTCCGGATAACACAATTATAGCATGAATAAAGACAATTATCATGAACAAGGAAATATAATAATAATGCTTTTATTATTGCCTCTAGGGCATATTTCCAACAATTAGTTGAGTACTTTTGCATACTACAAAAACTATTCCACCGCCTCTATCTTGGTAAGAGTAGGTGAAATTTTTGAATCGAACCCTTTAAAGTAGAAGGGGGGTAGTAATACTCTAATAGCTAACCTTGTTGTGATGACTAGATAGACATGGCACGCACCTAGACGGAGGAACTAGTCTGCATTTTGCATTTAAGTTTTGTCTGAAGTCAATGTACCTCTACTTTGACCAAACTTATAGAAAAATGTATCAACATTCACAATGTCAAATCAATATTTATATACTCATTATGAAACGTAGTTCTTATACTCATTATAATCAGTATTGTAGATATTGATTTTTTTAGTATAAATTTGGTCAAACACTTTGCAAATGGTTGACGGAAGTAAAAAAGGACCAGAGGGAGTATGATGCATGCGGACTAGGAAAAAAATTTGCTCATTTATAGCTGGTCAAAGTCTCAAAGGGCGCGACCGCGCGAGGGAGGCGAAGGTCCTGGGAGGCGCGACGGTTGGCGGAATTAAGTGAAGTTACATCCACGCACCGGCATGGAGTGCGAACAGGCAGAAGCTATACCGTCAGGCCTACGATATGGGTCTAGTAGACATGACATCTAGTGGGTCCTGCATAGTACTCGAGAACTCTTTGGGGGGCTTACAGCCGTTTATCCACCGGGCAAGCCAACAACCCCATGCCGTTCGCACGCCCTACTCGTCCCCATCTTCTACTACTACCTTCCAATAGTTCGCTCCTAGTCGTCCCGTCCTTTCAGATTACACCAGTTCAACTTCTCCTAACCCTCCTCCAAAATCCATGGCCTCCCAAATCTCCATGGTCCACACTGAGTACCAGGTTAGAGCCATCACCGGCAATGAGTTCATCGTCATCTACACACATGGATCCGCGACGGTGAAAGCATGCCTTGCTCGCTTCCAACGCATGTTCAACAGTTCAAAGGATGAGTGGGTCGCTGGGTGGTACCTCTTGAGCACTGCGTTGGTTTTCCCTTGAAGAGGAAAGGGTGATGCAGTAAAGTAGCGTAAGTATTTCCCTTAGTTTTTCAGAACCAAGGTATCAATCCAGTAGGAGACCATGCTCGAGTCCCACGTACCTACACAAACAAATAAGAACCTCGCAACCAACGCGATAAAGGGGTTGTCAATCCCTTCACAGTCACTTACGAGAGTGAGATCTGATAGAGATAATAAGATAATATTTTTGGTATTTTTATGATAAAGAGTAAAACTAAAGATTGCAAAGTAAATAAAGATAGAAATAGCTAGTTGACGGGAGATTAATATGATGTAAAATAGACCCGGGGGCCATAGGTTTCACTAGTGGCTTCTCTCAAGATAGCATAAGTATTACAGTGGGTAAACGAATTACTGTCGAGCAATTGATAGAATTGAGCATAGTTATGAGAATATCTAGGTATGATCATGTATATAGGCGTCACGTCTGCGACAAGTAGACCGAAACGATTCTGCATCTACTACTATTACTCCACACATCGACCGCTATCCAGCATGCATCTAGAGTATTAAGTTCAAAAGAACAGAGTAATGCTTTAAGTAAGATGACATGATTTAGAGGGATAAACTCATGCAATATGATATAAACCCCATCTTTTTATCCTTGATGGCAACAATACAATACGTGCCTTGCTGCCCCTGTTGTCATTGGGAAAGGACACCGCAAGATTGAACCCAAAGCTAAGCACTTCTCCCATTGCAAGAAAGATCAATCTAGTAGGCCAAACCAAACTGATAATTCAAAGAGACTTGCAAAGATAACCAATCATACATAAAAGAATTCAGAGAAGATTCAAATATTGTTCATAGATAATCTTGATCATAAACCCACAATTCATCGGTCTCAACAAACACACCGCAAAAGAAGAGTTACATCAAATAGATCTCCAAGAGAATCAAGGAGAACTTTGTATTGAGATCCAAAGAGAGAGAAGAAGCCATCTAGCTAATAACTATGGACCTGAAGGTCTGAGGTAAACTACTCACACATCATCGGAGAGGCTATGGTGTTGATGTACAAGCCCTTCGTGATCAATGCCCCCCTCCGGCGGGACGCCGGAAAAGGCCCCAAGATGGGATCTCACGGGTACAGAAGGTTGCGGCGGTGGAATTAGGTTTTCGTGGATGCCCCTGATGGTTTGGGGGTACGTAGGTATATATAGGAGGAAGAAGTAGGTCGGTGGAGCCTCGAGGGGCCCACGAGGGTGGAGGGCGTGCCCTGGGGGGTAGGTGATGAGGATACGTACCTAGGGTAGGGTAACTTATCATACCTGAGGTACCCAATCAAGGACATGACTCCTACAATGAAAGACATTCTAAGAAGTATCAACATTTCAGTCGACCTGGTCTGCCCAGTCGACGGACACGAGCGTACTCGACCAGAAGCACAAGCAGTCGACCATGAAGACAGCCACTCGACTATGAGAAGACCTAAAGGCACTGCCTACAAACGGTCATCTCATAAGTAGCTTTTATGGCCTTCATGGTCCTTTATTGCAGGCGTTACCAGTAACCCCCTCTCTTTATGTACATTAAACTCCTTGTAACGTGGGCTGGCTGGGGTCCTGGCGAACTCTATATAAGCCACCCCCCTCCACTAGGACAAGGGTCGGAACTTTGTAACACACACACATATAATCCAGTCGACTGCCTCCGGGCTCCGAGACGTAGGGCTGTTACTTCCTCAGAGAATGGCCCGAACTCGTAAAACTCCTTGCGCATACAACTACACCATAGCTAGGATCTTGCCTCTCCATACTTACCCCCCATTCTTACTGTCAGACTTAGAACCACGACAGTTGGCGCCCACCGTGGGGCAGGTGTTCTAGCGATTTGTTGGAGGAGTTGGGATTCTTTCACCCCACATCATGTTTTCGAGCGGAGTCATGGTCGAGAGCCGCGAGATCCGTCTCGGCGCTCTCTCCTTCATCGTTGACAACTCTGCTTGGCTGCAGGAGGCTCCACTCGACGTGGACGCGCTTCCCGCCCGCGGAGCCACGCATTTTCGTGCATGCGTCCGCGGCGTCCTCCTGCGGCAACCGTCGACCCAGTACGGGTCGGCATTCGTTGCGCCATCATCGTCATCATCGTCATCAGTTTCCCACCGGCGCAAGCGCACCGGTCGGTCGAGACTCCAGCGGTGGGTGAAGCACGCACTGGCCCGCCAGTCGGCCATCCCCCAAGTCGCGGCAATCGAGCCCGACGAGTCACTCTACGGCCTGTTCGACCTGTCGACTGGCTCCGTAGAGACTGCGTCCGAGTGCGACAGCAGTGATCCAACGGCGGAAGTACTAATGGTCGACGGACCACGTAGTCCCCCCGGATTCCCCCACACCGAAGAGGTTGCCGCAGGGGGGATTCCGACGCGGGGCCACGAAGAGTACAGGCCCGAGCCCCTTACCTCAGTGTAGAGGGAGGAACTCCGTCGCCGGAACATGGACGCCCTTCACACTCCTATCGTTGGAGAAACCCCTGAGGCACGAGCCCTGGAGGAGGTGCGCTTGGCCAACTTGGCTGAACGTACTCGACTGGAGAATCTCCAAAGAGCACTCGACGAGCGCGCACGACAGCCCGTTCCCGAGTCCAGTCGTCGTCGCCTCTTCCAGCCGCCGACCCAGGTATACCGTACCCCGATTCAGAATTTGGCAGCTGCGGCTCGCATAGCGGAGTCGATCCAGCCTTCACAGTCAGAGGCAGGGAGAGGTCTGTTACAGATCAGAGATTTGCTTCGTGCAGCGGGTGACCAGAATTCAGCCGTATCCCAGTCGCGCAACAGGATTCACAGTCGATCCGTCGCTGCGAATTCCGTTCAGTCGGCTCATAGTCCAAGGTCGCCCCCGAGGCGTGAAGGACACAGAGGCCGGCACGAGGATCAATACCAAGGGCACGAGCGGTATGAGCACCGATTCGATCGCAACGATCGACGTCGAGTGCCTTCTCCTGCCCCAAGAGCGGAGTCGTACGTTCCTCGACGACAAGAGGACAGACGCCAGTTCAGTACTGGGCGAAGGGTCCCAGTCGACCCCAGAGAACCAGGCTTTGATGCGAGATCCATCATCGTTTAAGGTCTGGTCGACCGAAATAGAGCTCACCGAGAAGACCGTGACAGAGGCGCGCCGTCCGGCAGCAGAGTTCACGTCTCAGGTCCCGAGTGTTTCAGCAGAGCAATCAGAGCTGCAGTGATTCCTCCCAACTTCAGGTTGGCGACTGGAGTCAGCAAGTTCATCGGAGAGTCCAAGCTGGACACATGGCTCGAGGATTATCGAGTGGCTGTTCAGATCGGAGGCGGCAATGACGAGGTGGCCATGAAGCATTTGCCCCTCATGTTGGAAGGATCAGCCAGAGCGTGGTTGAATCAGTTGGCTCCCAGCAGTATTTATACTTGGGAAGATCTAGCCCAGGTGTTTGTCAGGACGTTCGAAGGGACTTGCAAGCGACCGGCAGGGTTGACAGAATTGCAGTCATGTGTTCAGAAGTCGAGTGAAACCCTAAGGGATTATATCCAAAGGTGGATCACTCTGAATCACACGGTCGAGAATGTGTCCGATCATCAGGCAGTTTGCGCCTTCAAGGAAGGCGTCAGAAACAGGGAGTTAACTTTGAAGTTCGGTCGAACCGGGGATATGACCCTGAGTCGAATGATGGAAATCGCCACCAAGTACGCGAACGGAGAAGAGGAAGATAGACTCCGGAGTGGCAAGTATAAGGCAGCCGCTAATGAGGCCGGCGGAGGACACTCCAGTCGGAAGCAGAAGCGCAAGGCCGAGCCAGTCGCCCCCGGGGAAGCCTTAGCTGTGACCCCAGGGAAGTTTAAGGGGAAACCCAAGGGTCCTTGGAACCCCAAGAAAGTGAAAGACCAGGACGGGAACGATGTGATGGACTTACCATGCCACATTCACACGAAGAAAGATGAAGAGGGAAATCTCATTTACCCTAAGCATACCACTCGACAATGTCGACTCCTGATGCAACAGTTCCAAGGGAAGTAGGCCAAGGACAAAGAGAAAGAGTCAGACAAAGTTGAAGACAGGGAAGACAGCGGTGAAGAATACCCCCAAGTCAATTCCACTCTGATGATTTTCGCTGATGTCGAAAGTAAGAGTCGACTGAAGGTCATCAATCGTGAAGTAAACATGGTCGCTCCGGTGACACCCCATTACCTGAAGTGGTCCCAGACCGCCATCACCTTCGACCAGTCCGATCATCCGACTCATATTGCCACCCCAGGGAGGCAAGCGTTGGTGGTCGACCCAATTATTGAAGGCACTCGACTGACCAAGGTTCTGATGGACGGCGGCAGTGGGCTAAACTTGTTGTATGCAGAGACGTTGAAGGGGATGGGCATTCCGATGTCCCGACTCAGCCCCAGCAACATGAGCTTCCACAGAGTCATTCCTGGGAAAAAAGCTGAGTCACTCGGTCAAATCGCTCTCGACGTCGTCTTTGGTGACTCGAAGAATTTCCGGAAAGAAAAGTTAACCTTTGAGGTCGTGGATTTTCAGAGTGCGTACCACGCCATTCTTGGGAGGCCAGCCTATGCTCGTTTCATGGCTCGACCATGCTACGTATACCTCAAGCTGAAGATGCCTGGCCCCAAAGGTGTAATCACCATCGTTGGCAATCGGAAGAAGGCAGAGGAGTGCTTCCAGAAAGGCGCCAAAATTGCTGATGCTCAGATGGCCAAGATAGAGATACAAGAGTACCAGAAGACTGCGGATCCGAGTGAGTTGTTACGAGCCAAGAAGCCCGCCACGGAGTCAGCATTTCAGTCGACTGGCGAGACCAAGCAAGTCCACATCCACCCGACCGATCCAAATGCGGCTCCAACCAACATCTCCACTACACTCGACTCCAAATAGGAAGAAGCGCTCGTCCAGTTCCTCCGTGAGAACTGGGACATCTTTGCATGGAAGCCTGCTGACATGCCAGGTGTGCCCAGGGGACTGGCCGAGCACCGTCTTCGAGTCGACCCAAAGGTCAAACCAGTCAAGGAGCATCTTCGACGGTCCGCCGTTCAGAAGAGGAAGGCCATTGGCGAAGAAGTGGCCCGACTCCTAGCAGCAGAATTCATTCGCGAGATCTACCACTCCGAGTGGCTCGCCAATGTTGTGATGGTCCCTAAGAAGGACAAATCATTGCGCATGTGCATCGATTTTAAGCATATCAATCGGGCCTACCCGAAAGATCATTTTCCTCTTCCTCGCATCGACCAAATAGTCGACTCGACTGCAGGATGCGAGAGGTTATCTTTTTTAGATGCTTACTCTGGATACCATCAGATCCGTATGTATGGACCCGATGAAATAAAAACAGCCTTCATCACCCCATTTGGGTGTTTCTGCTATGTTACCATGCCTTTCGGTCTCAAGAACGCCGGAGCTACATTCATGAGAATGATTCAGAAGTGCCTAATCACTCAAATCAGTCGGAATGTAGAAGCATACATGGATGACATAGTGGTCAAGTCACGAAAAGGTTCCGACCTACTGACTGACCTAGCTGAAACTTTTGCCAATCTCAGGAATTATGATATCAAGCTCAATCCGTCGAAGTGCACATTTGGAGTCCCTGGAGGAAAGTTACTCGGTTTTCTTGTTTCCGAACGAGGAATCGACGCTAACCCCGAAAAAGTTGGCACCATACTCCGGATGAAATGCCCCGTGCGTGTGCACGATGTCCAGAAACTTACTGGATGCTTGGCCGCCCTAAGTCGATTCATCTCCAGGCTCGGTGAAAAGGCGCTGCCTCTTTACCGACTGATGAAGAAGTCAGACACGTTCGAATGGACTCCAGAAGCTGATGCAGCATTTGCAGAGCTAAAAGCTCTGCTCTCCACCCAGCCGGTGCTTGCTGCTCCTGTCAGCAAAGAGCCATTGTTGCTTTACATAGCAGCCACGGGACAAGTCGTTAGTACCGTTCTTACGGTCGAGCGGGAAGAGGAAGGAAAGACCTTCAAAGTTCAACGCCCAGTTTATTATCTCTCTGAAGTTCTGACCCCGTCAAAGCAAAGATATCCCCACTATCAGAAGCTTGTTTACGGGATTTACATGACCATGAAGAAGGTTGCTCATTATTTCTCTGATCACTCTATCACAGTCGTCAGCGACGCTCCTTTATCAGAGATTCTTCATAACAGAGATGCAACCGGTCGAGTGGCGAAATGGGCAATTGAACTTCTTCCTCTTGATATCAAGTTCGAGGCAAAGAAAGCTATTAAGTCCCAGGCAATAGCTGATTTCCTCGCCGAGTGGACCGAGCAGGAGCTTCCGACTCAAGTTCACTCGGAGCACTGGACTATGTTTTTCGATGGCTCCAAGATGCTGAACGGATCCGGTGCGGGGTTGTACTGGTTTCCCCCCGAGGAGATAAGCTCAAGTATGTCCTCCAGATTCACTTTGATTCCTCCAACAATGAGGCAGAGTATGAAGCGCTTCTATACGGATTACGTATGGCCATTTCACTCGGCGTCCGTCGCCTCATGGTCTACGGCGACTCAGATCTGGTTGTTAATCAAGTGATGAAGGAGTGGGACGTCCGAAGCCCATCCATGACGGGATATTGCAGCGCAGTGAGAAAGCTGGAGAAACGATTCGAGGGGTTGGAGCTCCATCATATACCCCGACTGAAAAATCAAGCTGCAGATGATCTGGCGAAGATAGGGTCCAAAAGGGAGGCCATCCCTAAAGATGTGTGTTTGGAGCACATTCACACACCATCAGTGCAAGAAGATCCTTTCACAGAAGAGCCTCCACAACCAAAAAGCGCCTCTGACTCGACCGAAGTGGAGGTTCCAGCTGTGGTCGACCTGATTATGGAAGTTATGATCACCACTCCCGATTGGACAGTGCCGTACATTGCGTATATCATGAGAAAAGAGCTCCCAGAAGATGAAGAAGAGGCTCGACAGATCGTCCGTCGATCCAAAGCCTTTACAGTAATCAAAGGGCAGCTATACAGAGAAAGCGCGACTGGAGTTGGTCAGAAGTGCATCACACCTGAAGAAGGACAGATAATTCTTGAGGATATCCACTCGGGGACCTGTGGCCATCATGCGTCCTCTCGGACCATCGTGGCCAAAGCATACCGAGCAGGTTTTTACTGGCCAAAGGCGAACGAAATGGCAAAGGATATAGTCGACAAGTGCGAGGGGTGCCAGTTTTATTCCAACATGTCTCACAAGCCCGCCTCCGCCTTGAAGACCATTCCACTCGTCTGGCCTTTCGCTGTCTGGGGTCTAGACATGATCGGACCACTGAGAACTGGTAGGAGTGGCTTCACACACTTGTTGGTTGCAGTCGACAAGTTCACGAAGTGGATAGAAGCCAAACCCATAAAGGACCTCGACGCAAGCACTGCCATCAGTTTTATCAGGGGATTGATATTCAGATATGGAGTTCCGCACAACATCATCACGGATAACGGATCAAACTTTGATAATGACAGATTCAAAGCCTTCTGCGCCTCTCAGGGCACTCGAGTCGACTACGCTTCAGTTGCTCATCCTCAGTCGAATGGACAGGCCGAACGCGCGAATGGCCTCATCCTCAAAGGACTAAAACCCCGACTGATGCGTGATCTCAAACACGCAGCAGGCGCCTGGGTCGACGAACTTCCGTCAGTTCTATGGGGGTTGAGGACCACCCCTAACCGGTCGACTGGAAGAACACCATTCTTTCTGGTCTATGGAGCCGAAGCGGTTTTGTCGAGCGACCTGCTCCACAACGCGCCTCGAGTCGAGTTATATTCCGAAGCAGAAGCAGAACAGGCCCGGCAAGATGCATCGACCTCTTAGAGGAGGAGAGAGAGAGATGGCTCTAATCCGCTCGACCATCTACCAGCAAGAGTTGCGTCGGTTCTACGCCAGAAATGTGAAGGGTCGAGCCTTTCAGGAAGGAGATTTGGTCCTCCGCGTGGATCAGCAAAAACCTCACAAACTTGCCCCGACCTGGGAAGGCCCCTTCATCATCACCAAAGTCCTGCACAACGGAGCGTATCACCTCTACAACATCGATCGACGGATCGACGAGCCTCGAGCATGGAACGCGGACCTGCTCCGTCCTTTTTACACTTAAAAACTCACTCGACTGAGGTGTAATAAAAGTACCTCTGTAGTTCTTTTGTTTCAAGCAAGAATTTCTTTTTCAGTTTGTCTAAATTTCCCCCAGTGGGTGACTTAGCTGCGAATCCGCTTCGCCTAAGTTTTCAGGAAATCCTACCGAGTGGAGAGCAAGTCTCCCACTCGGGGGCTTAGCTGCGAATCCATTTCGCCTAAGAAATTAAAATCCTACCGAGTGGAGAGCCAGCCTCCCACTCGGGGGCTTAGCTGCAGTCCAAGTACTCGCCTAAGTTTGAAAAAATCCTACCGAGTGGAGAGCAAACCTCCCACTCGGGGGCTTAGCTGCAGTCCAAGCACTCGCCTAAGTTTGAAAAAATCCTACCGAGTGGAGAGCAAACCTCCCACTCGGGGGCTTAGCTGCAGTCCAAGGACTCGCCTAAGTAATTGAAATCCTACCGAGTGGAGAGCAAACCTCCCACTCGGGGGCTTAGCTGCAGTCCAAGCACTCGCCTAAGTTTGAAAAAATCCTACCGAGTGGAGAGCAAACCTCCCACTCGGGGGCTTAGCTGCAGTCCAAGGACTCGCCTAAGTAATTGAAATCCTACCGAGTGGAGAGCAAACCTCCCACTCGGGGGCTTAGCTGCAGTCCAAGTACTCGCCTAAGTTTGAAAAAATCCTACCGAGTGGAGAGCAAACCTCCCACTCGGGGGCTTAGCTACAGTCCAAGCACTCGCCTAAGTTTGAAAAAATCCTACCGAGTGGAGAGCAAACCTCCCACTCGGGGGCTTAGCTGCAGTCCAAGGACTCGCCTAAGTAATTGAAATCCTACCGAGTGGAGAGCAAACCTCCCACTCGGGGGCTTAGCTGCAGTCCAAGCACTCGCCTAAGTTTGAAAAAATCCTACCGAGTGGAGAGCAAACCTCCCACTCGGGGGCTTAGCTGCAGTCCAAGGACTCGCCTAAGTAATTGAAATCCTACCGAGTGGAGAGCAAACCTCCCACTCGGGGGCTTAGCTGCAGTCCAAGCACTCGCCTAAGTAATTGAAATCCTACCGAGTGGAGAGCAAACCTCCCACTCGGGGGCTTAGCTGCAGTCCAAGCACTCGCCTAAGTTTGAAAAAATCCTACCGAGTGGAGAGCAAACCTCCCACTCGGGGGCTTAGCTGCAGTCCAAGGACTCGCCTAAGTAATTGAAATCCTACCGAGTGGAGAGCAAACCTCCCACTCGGGGGCTTAGCTGCAGTCCAAGCACTCGCCTAAGTTTGAAAAAATCCTACCGAGTGGAGAGCAAACCTCCCACTCGGGGGCTTAGCTGCAGTCCAAGGACTCGCCTAAGTAATTGAAATCCTACCGAGTGGAGAGCAAACCTCCCACTCGGGGGCTTAGCTGCAGTCCAAGGACTCGCCTAAGTAATTGAAATCCTACCGAGTGGAGAGCAAACCTCCCACTCGGGGGCTTAGCTGCAGTCCAAGGACTCGCCTAAGTAATTGAAATCCTACCGAGTGGAGAGCAAACCTCCCACTCGGGGGCTTAGCTGCAGTCCAAGCACTCGCCTAAGTTTGAAAAAATCCTACCGAGTGGAGAGCAAACCTCCCACTCGGGGGCTTAGCTGCAGTCCAAGGACTCGCCTAAGTAATTGAAATCCTACCGAGTGGAGAGCAAACCTCCCACTCGGGGGCTTAGCTGCAGTCCAAGCACTCGCCTAAGTAATTGAAATCCTACCGAGTGGAGAGCAAACCTCCCACTCGGGGGCTTAGCTGCAGTCCAAGCACTCGCCTAAGTTTGAAAAAATCCTACCGAGTGGAGAGCAAACCTCCCACTCGGGGGCTTAGCTGCAGTCCAAGTACTCGCCTAAGTAATTGAAATCCTACCGAGTGGAGAGCGAACCTCCCACTCGGGGGCTTAGCTGCAGTCCAAGCACTCGCCTAAGTAATTGGAATCCTACCGAGTGGAGAGCAAACCTCCCACTCGGGGACTTAGCTGCAGCCCAGTGCTCGCCTAAGCCATGTTGACAGACACCATCGCGGCGATAAGCATCGTGCAAACCAGGCAGCCTCTGAGGGAACAACGAATAGCAGCCTCTGAGGGAACAACGAATAGTAGATCGGCGGATCAAGTCACGAAGACATTCAACGTCGAGCCATGTTCGGATAAAATCAAAAAGATCCTAGATCGCAAATAAAAGTACTCGAGCTATAAGCTCGACGGAGTTTATCGGTTACATAAACCACTCGGCATTCCGAGGCAAATTTAAGGCAAGGAACAACAGTTTTTTACTCCTCCGGTGGAGGACTGGATGGTGCAACAAATTCGTCCAAGTCAATCCCATCAGAGATCCGAGTGGCAGCAGCGATGAAGGTCTCCATGAAGTCCTGAAAGTTATGCTTCCTCGTATTGGCAACTTGGAGGGCGGCCAGCTTCTCTTCTCGAGCCTCCTTGCAGTGGACACGAACCAGCGACAGAGCAACATCGGCACCACACCTGGCAGAAGACTTTTTTCCATTCTTGCACTCGGCCTGGAACCTCACTTAGTCGAGTGACCAAGGATTCAAGGTCGTTCTGAAGTGTCTCCTTGGGCCAGAGTGCGGAGTCGATCCGCGACACTACAGCTTTCAGTCGAGCAAGGTAGTCCACCACGCCAGCAACACGGGATTCCAACCGGAGGACATTCATGGCCACTTCGTCCTTCACAGGAGAATTGATAGGGTCCAGGCTGGTCTCCACTCGACTGGTCTCTTCCTCAAAATTCCGGCAGAATTCTGAAAGAAGTTTCGACAGAGCAAAACTGTAACCAAATGGTGAGTCGACAACAACAAGATTAATCGCACAAAGGGGGTTACCTTCAAGCATGAGGTATAGCTTCTTGGCAAGACCCCCAAGATAATCCTCCAAGTCCTTGTGCTTCCCCGCCAGCTGGCCGAGCTTGTCGTTCAGAGTACTCTTGTCGGTCTTCAGTCGACTCACTTCCTTATTGGCCGCGTCAAGAGCAGACTTCAGCCTAGCATTCTCGCTCTCAAGTTGACCGACTGAAGCAAGTTTCTCTTCAGCGAGCTTCAACTTCTCCGCAGCCGCCTTTTGTGCCTCCGCAAGGTCAAGATCTTTCTTCTTTAGGGCCTTCTCCAGTTCGTCTGCAAAGCAACAATGAGCACAGAGTTGAGAACAGGCAGGAGAACAGAGACAGCCGTCGAGTCCTCACCAGCCATACCTTTTGCTTCATCCTTCGCCTTCTGCACGTTTTCCTGAGCAAACTGTAAATCAAGATTAAGCTGGATCTGCTTATCCTTCAGATCAGCGAGCTGAGCAACAAGCTCACAAGACTTCTGCAAAGAGTCAATCGACAAAGGGTATCAAAGACAAGTTACTCCCGAGTGACTGAAAGAAAAATCACAACAACACTTCTAAGACTACAGCCGAATCAAAACATTCGACAGTAGCCTCGGGGACTACACCCAGTGGGTGCACTCAGCGTGCCCCCACCGGTTTTCCTTGATTTCCACTCGACCCAATCCGATCAGTCGAGTGAGGAAGTTTGAAAGCATAAAGACCGCAGTCGACTGCCAGCAGTCGACCGTGGCCTTGGGGACTACACCCAGTGGGTGCACTCAGCGTGCCCCCACCAATGAAAAATTTCAGATCAACAACACCCAGTGGGTGTACAACGCAAGTGAAGACCAACTAACCTGGACGTTCTGCTGCAGCGCCGAGCTGATGTCATAGGCCGCTTGACTGGCATCCCGAGCCGCTTTGGTCTGCTCCATCACGAGCCCCGCCTGACGTATAGCCTCCTTAGCAGCACTCACTTGATCCTCCGAGGTCTGGTAGGCGGCGAAGAACGAGGGCGGGTCGACCAGTGGGGGAGCAGTCGACGACGAAGGCCGGGCAGTCGTCGGTGGTTCAGCAAAAGTCATAGTAGTCCGGGCGGTGTTGTCACCCCCTTGGACCACCGCCTCAGCAGTCGGCGCGGTCTGAGGAGCCTTGTCGACCGGGGTCCTCCGGCCTCTTCTCCTAAAAGGCCTGAGCGGCACTTCCGCCTCCTCCTCATCATCCGGAAGGTCAATAATGTTGGTCGGAGCTACAAAAGTTCGGAAATGAATATCCAATCGACTCAGCAGTTAAACAGTCGGATCGTGTCAAAGATTATACCTAAGTTGGAAGTGACGGCGTCCTCCATCATCTCATCGACATTCTGGATGGAAGTCTCGGAAGTAGCGGCGCTGCACGATTCCAAGCAAATAATTTGAAAGTGAATCGACTAAGAATCCGTTCTAGTCGACTCAAGAAAGATAAAAACAGTCACTTACCCAGAGATGACAGGGATGGCGACCCTGATCTTGGGCAAGGCCTTGGGTGGCTTGGTCGGGATGGCTCTGGGCTGCTTGGGTGCCTTCTCAGATGGGGCCGGCGACGCGGTCCGAGGGCGCTTGGATGACTGGCCCACCGGAGCACTCGACTGACCGCGCTCCGCGGCGGGATCCTGAGCGTTCTTGGAGCGTCTCTCGCGTCGAGGAAGGTCGACTTCCACCTCTTCATCTTCATCACCCGAGTCGTCGCTGGCCTCCTCCTCTACGTCATCATCAGACTCCCACTCCTCGACTTCAACTTCACCCTCACTTCCTTCGCCTCCACTCCCTCCTCCTTCAGATACTTGCTCCTGGTTCCCATTCGGCATCGAATACATGTCGTTGATCTCCTGCAAGACAACAGACAGAGCAAGGATCAGTCGACTTATCGCAAGCCAGTTACTAGACGGAGTGAAAATTTCAGTCGGAAGAAGTAAAACATACCTTGTCTGTCTCCATCATCCCATCAAGCGGAGCAATCCTCCTAGAACCCCTGGGGTTGTCCTTATTCCCGGTCATGCTGGTCAGCCAGCTCTCCAGTACAGAAGCCTCGACCGCCTCCGGGTGGATCCGAGTGGAGTCGTCGGGCCCGGAATACAACCACATCGAGTGATCCCGAGCCTGGAGAGGTTGGATTCGTCGCTGGAGGAAGACTTCGAGCAAGTCCATGCCGGTCACGCCTTCCCGAACCAACTCAACCACTCGACTGACTAATACCTTCACCTGAGCCTTCTCCTCTGGGACCACTTTCAAAGAAGCGGGTTTCTGCACTCGGTCCAAGGTAAAAGGAGGAAGGCCGGTCGAGTGGCCAGGGGTCGGCTGGTCCTTGCAGTAGAACCAAGTCGACTGCCACCCGCGCACGGAATCGGGAAGTGTCATGGGAGGAAAACAACTCTTACCCCTCGTCTGGATCCCGAGGCCCCCGCACATCTGGATCACCTGCGTCCTCTCCCCGTCCGGGTTAAGCCTTTTAACCGACTGGGATCGGCAAGTGAAGATATGCTTGAAGAGGCCCCAGTGAGGTCGACAGCCTAAGAAACACTCACACAAAGACACGAACGCAGCAAGATAGACTATGGAGTTGGGCGTGAAATGGTGGAGCTGCGCTCCGAAGAAGTTCAGAAAGGCCCTAAAAAAAGGACTCGGGGGCAGGGAAAACCCCCGGTCGACATGGGTGGCTATCAGGACGCGCTCACCCTCGCGAGGTTTCGGCTCCGTCTCCTTCCCTGGGAGGCGAGCAGCCTTGTGGGGGATGAGTCCCCCCTCCACCATGTCGTCGATATCCGCTTGAGTAAGGATGGAGGGCATCCAATCCCCCTGTAACCAGCCGGACGGCAGAACGGCCCGCGAGGACGACCCACCTCGGCCAGATTTCTTCCCCTTGCCCTTTGCCGCGGCCTTCTTCGCGCGTTCCGCCGCCGCCGTCTTGTCCTGCCCCATCGTCTCGAGCGAGATCTTGGCCGAGCGGCGGTGTCGAGATTGCAGCGAAGGGCGAGGCGGAGGCTTACGGAGGAAAGGAGAAGAAAAACAAGGGCGCACAGTAAAAAAATCGAAATCATTACCTTATATAAGGCCACACCCGAGTGGCTGATCAGTGGGCCTGCGCCCCCCCCAGTCAGATCCCGCAGCGGACGCACGTGCGGTACGTGGCGAAAAAGGTGGCGCAGAGATCGAGGCGCCCTTGCCTTATCCAGCCGATTCGCGCGATTTTCTCCGTCCGGAGCGCTTCCCAATTTTCAAATCCCGCAAGATCCGCGATCGACAGGATGGTTTGTCAGACGAAAAGATCCGTTTCCTTAAGTCTCCCTAGCGACTCGTCACATAAACACACTCGACGGTAATATGAAACCACTCGACGGACATCTGAATGGATCAAGGCAACTGGAGAATGAGTTCCCACCGTAACTTTCCGTTTATCCAAAGACAGATGCAACCGAAGCATGGAGGTTGAGTCAGAAGCATAGGCTCGGCCCCATTCTCACTTAACACCTGACCCATTCGGGGGCTAATGATGAGGATACGTACCTAGGGTAGGGTAACTTATCATACCTGAGGTACCCAATCAAGGACATGACTCCTACAATGAAAGACATTCTAAGAAGTATCAACATTTCAGTCGACCTGGTCTGCCCAGTCGACGGACACGAGCGTACTCGACTAGAAGCACAAGCAGTCGACCATGAAGACAGCCACTCGACTATGAGAAGACCTAAAGGCACTGCCTACAAACGGTCATCTCATAAGTAGCTTTTATGGCCTTCATGGTCCTTTATTGCAGGCGTTACCAGTAACCCCCTCTCTTTATGTACATTAAACTCCTTGTAACGTGGGCTGGCTGGGGTCCTGGCGAACTCTATATAAGCCACCCCCCTCCACTAGGACAAGGGTCGGAACTTTGTAACACACACACATATAATCCAGTCGACTGCCTCCGGGCTCCGAGACGTAGGGTTGTTACTTCCTGAGAGAAGGGCCCGAACTCGTAAAACTCCTTGCGCATACAACTACTCCATAGCTAGGATCTTGCCTCTCCATACTTACCCCCCATTCTTACTGTCAGACTTAGAACCACGACAGTAGGCGTGCCCCTACCTCATGGCTGCCTCGTTGGTTGCTTGACATCCACTCCAAGTTCCATGGATCACGTTTGTTCCAAAAATCACGTTCCCGAAGGTTTCATTCCGTTTGGACTCCGTTTGATATTCTTTTTCTGCAAAACACTGAAATAGGCAAAAAAAAACAGCAATTTGGGCTAGGCCTCCGGTTAATATGTTAGTCCCAAAAATAATATAAAAGTGTATAATAAGCCCATTAAACATCCAAAACAGAATATATAATAGCATGGAACAATAAAAAATTATAGATACGTTGGAGACGTATCATTGGGCTAGATGTTGAGTACACCACAGTCCTGGAAAGAGAGAAGATTCTAAAGGAGGCAGAGAAGAAGACATAACGTGTGATTGGTCTACCACATACGCCATGCCGACATTGAGTGCCAGGATTTTAAGAACTTCCTGAAGGACGAAAGAGTGAAATTCGTTACTGTAGACTTTAGGAACAACAGGGATGTCCTGGATTGGATAGGCCTCGTTGTAGGCCAGCCCTTCGATCTCCAGAAGGCAAGCCTGGTGTCCTCCTCTCAGCCTTCAATGTTGACCCTGGCAGCAGCCATGATTGATCCTTCGTATGCTAAACTGAAGAAACCTCACCACGGGTTTCATCATGCATGGGAGTCGAAGACATTAGATGAAGATCACATCCTGTACGCAGCAATGGATGCCTACCTTTGTTTAAATATCTACAAGGGTTGGATGAAGAAGCAGAGCCCAGTGTCTGGTTCAAGCAAAGAAGCGTCGGCGAAGAGGAAGAGGAAGAGGGACGAAGACGAAGACGAGGGCGAAGTCGAGGACATGTACTCAGACTCGGACTCCGAGTAAGGTAGCAGTGCCGTCGCTCATGCTGGTTCTACTGTAGTGTCAAGCGGACTAGTTTCTTAGTTTTATTTCAGGGGTGTGTTGTGCTGAGCCCCCAGCAGAACTATGCTTATGTTCTTTCTCGTTATTTGAACTTTATGTTCTTTCTCGTTATTTGAACTCTTTAGTACGTACAGTAGTACTAGTACTATGTCTTACTAATGTTCTTCTTGCAGTTGGTACTACTGCTCGTATCTTCGTGTTCCTACTGTACTTAATACATTCGTACTAGTAGTACAATTTGGGTCAGTCGATTTTTGAAAGAAGTTCAATGGAGCGAAGGAAGAAGACGGTAGAGAAGCTACCCCAATATCTATATTAGGGTGGCAGGGTGTCCAAGATCTATCTTATGAGTGTTGGGTGTGGAATGCAGTTCGCCGGAAAAAATGGATCGTGCCCGGGGTTAAACGGATGGCGGGGTGGGGGGAGCATGGCGGTGGCAGGCGATTCAGGGGAGGGCAGGGCGGTGGCAGGCGATTAGGCGTGTGGTGGGCTGAGAAGATGAACAGTGCATCAGTTTCAGAGGTTGAAGAAGCCCTTCTAGCCATCCATGTTGCATCCAACGGCTCACAAGAGTCGACTGACCCAAATTGCTCCTTCAGATTGCAGGATCCACATGGCATTCAAGGTCTCGAAGGTAGATTCCGCGTCCGCACTCGGTTTCCGGGCTCGGCGCGGGCGCGGCCGGCTTCCACCGCGACAGCCACCATGCGTGCCTCCTCCACGCGGGTGGAGACGACAATGACACGCTAGTTCCTCCTCGCCGGCATGCTGGAGCATGCGCTCATCCTCCTCCTCGTATGATGCGTGCATAGACGTGGCTCCACCAGCTGCTCGCGTGCTTAGCAGCACGGCGACATCGTGAGGAGGGACTACAGACGACGTGAGCGGGTGAGCCTTCGGCTTCATGGCACAGGGATGGCGGCGACACGGCGGTGATGGGCGAGAAATTGTTGGCCGGAGCAGGCGGGCGCCGGCATGCGCAACGGCGGCGGCAGCGTATTGATGAGTGCGCGTATGGGAGCTTAGTTTAGTTTTATATAGGGTTTGTCAAACTTAAAAGAAAATCGTACTAGTACACGTAAACATTAGACTGAGGCAGCGCTTATATTAGTTACCACAGCCATGATACGGAATCCTGTGCAAGCACGTGAACCGTGGCTGCGTGGTCGATCGAACAGTGCATCACCGTGTTGCACTCGAAGGACATCCACCGAACCTTTTTGTGTGTGTGAAAACAATCCCCGAATATTACTCAAGTTTTTTTTCCTGGAAAAGTTCTTGACGCTACAATATTCCATATATTTGAATTTAGCTCCAGTTCATATTTATTTGGATTTGGACGTTTTAGGTGCGCCCTAGTTTTTTTAATACTGATTTTGTGTGTGTGACTGAGAGAGAACGTGTGTATGTGTCCATATATGTGTTGTAGCGGAAGGGCAATGTGGAGACTGTGTGCGTGTGATAGAGACATAGAGAGGTGTGAATGTGCAAATGATCATGCATGAGTGAGACATAGACAGATGCCGATACGTTGTGTATACATGAGAGAATGGTCTTCTATTTTACTTGTGTGTGTGTGTGAGAGAGAGAGAGATAGAGAGGGGGAGCATCCGTAACACAACAACCATCTCTCTCGTTTCGTCCGTCCCTCACATGATCGCATGTAACACATGCATCAACGCACACATTTTGACACCCTCACCCGTCCCCTGCCCACCTCAAGGCCCGCACATCGCTCTCTATCTCGCACGCACAATCTCTTCGTGAAAACCCTATTTAGCATGTAGATTCCCGTCACATACACACACATTTCTCTCCATAGGTTTGATTTCTCTCAATATCTGACATACACACACACACACACACACACACACACACACACACACACACACCGCACACACACACACACCCTCCCCCGAGCACACAATTCATCCCCCTCCAAGGTTATATGGTGACCACTCTCTCTTGTGCTACTCTGCACCCCAGCATGCACAGCACCTCAATCTTCAAAGAGAACATCGAGGAGATCGAAGACGGCGACCACACTACACTAGAGAATGCGGGGCCATTTGGAAGTAGGATGATGTGACAACGGCTGACTGACTCCTCCCCCCCCCCCCTCTCTCCCGCACAAAATTACCAATCCCTATCTCCCCCGCATAAAATGATCAATCCCTCAACCCACGAGATCCTTCCCCTCTTGTCCATGTTTTTCCAGATCTCTCATCAAACCTGTTGTCTCTTCTCCTTCCACGTGTACAGAATCCCGATGCACACACATCTCACGTATATTACATGTCTCCATCTTTCTCACGGACCTAACTTCTTCCTCTCTCTTTCTCTCTCTATCTCTCTCTCTCTGTCTCGTTAGGTTTGTCTCCTACTCTCTCATCCACATACATACAATCTTTCCCGCCCTATCTGCTCCATCTTCGCAAGCTCTCTCTACACGTTTCATTCCCACATTGGGATGTGTTCAAAATGTTGCTTTTATAATGGATGATGTAGAGTTATGGTTGGTTTTGTTGCATCCTACAAAGTAATAACTATGAAATGCATTCAGATTCTCATTTGACTGGGATTGTGTGCGTTTGAGCATATTATGAAGTACTATAGACCTCGTATACATCTTGGAATTCAACAACGATTGCAACTATTGAATTGTATAGACCATGACATTCGAAGTTAGTAGCCTAACATATTTATTTCACAATTACAACAAATGATTAATTCAGTACAAACTAAGAAAACAAATGTGTACTCCCTCCGTTTTTATTTAAGTCCGCGTATTAGCATTGATCAAAGTCAAGTTTTGTAAACTCTCAGAAAGTTTATAACAAAAAATATTAACATATACAATACAGTAACAAATAAATACCATTAGATTCATTATTGAATGTACTTTCACATCATACATATTTGTTATGGAGCCTAATATGCAAAGTTAATAAAAACGGAGGGAGTACTAGTAGTTACTAGTACTACTCGCTAGTTGCTTAGCCCAATCACCCAGCACGCCACACGGGGAGTTCAGTGTCACAAAATTTTGAGGTCGGCGGGAAAATCTCCCGTGACCCTGATTCGAGCAGTGCGAAGTTACCATCATAGCCTTCGGAACAGGCCTACGGATGACGCTTGGTAGGGGGCTGTTTTCGTAACTTCGGGTTCACCCTACCCAGCCAACCACACCCCGTCACCCAGAGTAGTACACCTAAATACTCCCCATTTTCTATACCCACCGCAAAATAGACTTCTCCACAGTACCGCAGCCTTCGTGCTCCTCCCCTTCTACATCGGCGCACTCGTCCACCGCAGTGCATCTGCCTCATCGACGACCTCGTATGCCACACTGGAGCCGGTCCACCGTCGTCGTCGTACACGGAGCCTCTTCCCTGACACCGTCTTCCACGGTCTCGGATCTGCTTCTCGGAAGCCGACGCCAAGCACAGAAGCACCACCGTCGTGGAAAATGAACTGAATCCCATTGCCGACCATGATGCACATAGGCCGCCGCGACCATCGTTCTCCTCCTCGATTGGTAATGTGTGTATTGAATCACTTAGCAGTACATGTGCAGTTCCAATTTTGTTCATACCTACCCTTCAAATTTCCTGGTTGCTATTGTTCCCGTAAAAGTAATTGGTTATAGCCTCCATTGTCCAACAGAATATCAGCTTGTAATTGTGCGTCGCTCCTGTATCGCGCTATGCTTGGGTAGGTTCTTCATCTGCAACTAGTAGTGTGGCAAATGAGGAAAAGTTTTTTAGAACTAGCAAGATGCCCATGCGTTGCACGCATCAAGATGCATTTGTATGAGTAGTTTATCTTGTGGGAGAAATGGATGAACGAGGGAAGGCCTTATTTGCAAATCTGGAGAGGGGTGTGGGTATCTTTCTGCAAAATTGCCATAGTTTCCTTCCTATTCGTCGGATATAAATCGGATGGCCTATATTGCAGGATGGCAGGCACACCATCATCACCAACTCTATTTTTTAAGAAAAAAAGAGTAGAGTAGAGAAGTAGAGATAAATATTAAATATAAAATAAATATAACAATAGAGAAGAGAGTAGAGATAGCAGGGATGTTGGGAAAGGATCGCGCGCGGGTGCGGGGAAAATCGGCCGGGCGCGCGCTAGTTTTGGTGCGCGGCGTCCGGCGTGCTTTATAAAATCCAACACCCTCCCACCGCTCTGTGCCTTGCCACCGCTCTCTCCCGGCTCTATGCCTTGCTACCGCTCTCTCCCCGCTCTTTCTTGCCTCTCCGCCACCGCGCCACCATCCCGCCGCGTCACCGGGAAACTTGGGGATACCGCGGCATCCGTGCGCGCCCCTCCGGCAGCTTCTCCGCCGAGATCCGGTTCCGTGGGATGTGCCTCGGCCTCGGCAATTTCGACACCGCCAATGAGGCCGCCCGCATGTACGACGCGGCGGCGTGGCGCCTCCGGTGGCCTCATAGAACATTGAACTTCCCCAACGTGCCGATGCGGGAGCGGGCGCAGGAGCTCGCGCCTCTGCCGCGGCTTATCACCGACGAGGATCATCGCGACAACCGGAGGCGGGAGCACTGAGGGAGTCATGGATTAGGGGGTGTCCGGATGGCCGGACTATACCTTTAGCCGGACTCCTGGACTATGAAGATACAAGATTGAAGACTTCGTCCCGTGTCCGGATGGGACTTTCCTTGGCATGGAAGGCAATCTTGGTGATATGGATATTTAGATCTCCTACCATTGTAACCGACTTTGTGTAACCCTAACCCTCTCCGGTGTCTATATAAACCGGAGGGTTTTAGTCCGTAGGACAACATACAACAGTCATACCATAGGCTAGCTTCTAGGGTTTAGCCTCCTTGATCTCGTGGTAGATCTACTCTTGTACTACCCATATCATCAATATTAATCAAGCAGGACGTAGGGTTTTACCTCCATCAAGAGGGCCCGAACCTGGGTAAAACATTGTGTCCCTTGTCTCCTGTTACCATTCGCCTAGACGCACAGTTCGGGACCCCCTACCCGAGATCCGCCGGTTTTGACACCGACATTGGTGCTTTCATTGAGAGTTCCTCTGTGTCGTCGCTTTCAGGCCCGATGGCTCCTTCGATCATCAATAATGATGCAGTACAGGGTGAGACTTTTCTCCCAGACAGATCTTCGTCTTTGGTGGCTTCGCACTGCGGGCCAATTCGCTTGGCCATCTGGAGCAGATCGAAAGCTACGCCCCTGGCCATCAGGTTAGATTTGAAAGTTTAAACTACATGGCTGACGTCCGCGGGGACTTGATCTTCGACGGATTCGAGCCACAGCCGAGCGCGCCGCACTGTTGCGATGGGCATGATCTAGCTCTGCCACCGAACAGTTCCCTGGAGGCCGCACACGCATCGGTTTCGACCCTCGATTCGGAACCAACTGCGCCGATCGAGGATGAGTGGTTGGACGCCGCCTCGGGGGCTACGATCCCAACGGCGACCGAGCCGAACACCAGCCCCGCACTCCGCAAGGCCCGTGACTCCGAGGGGCCAGACTCCTCTCCGGATTCCGAGCCCACCGCGCCCCTGCCGATCGAATCCGATTGGGCGCCGATCATGGAGTTTACCGCCGTGGACATCTTTCAGCACTCGCCCTTTGGCGATATTCTGAAATCATTAAAGTCTCTCTCTTTATCAGGAGAGCCCTGGCCGGACCGCGGTCAGCAAGGTTGGGATACGGATGATGAAGAAATTCAAAACCCACCCACCACCCATTTGGTAGCCACTGTCGATAATTTAAATGACGTGCTCAATTTCGACTCTGAAGACATCGACGGTATGGACGACGATGCAGGAGACGCACATGAACCAATGCCTATAGGGCATTGGACAACCACCTCATCTCATGATGTGTACATGGTGGATACACCTAAAGGAAGCGACAACGAGGAACACGGGGATGCAACGAGGGATCGATCTCTCGAAAAGCAATCAAAGCGGCAGCGTAAACGCCACTTCAAGCCCCGCCTCGATAAAGACAACAGCCATACAGACCCAGCCATAGAGCAGGATGAGCCGGTGGACGACGAGCATGCCTTAGAGCAACCGTCCGAACAGGGCAACTCGGATAAAGAAACCGAACAACCCGTCCCCGGCATAAAAGGCATTCCGGACGACCTTACACCGGATAAGCTCATGGAGCAGAAGAACCTCCACAAAAGGCTCGTTGCTACTGCACGTAGCCTGAAAAAATAGAAGCGAAAGCTCAAAAGCGCGGAAGACGCACTCAGAATCAAATGGAGCAAAGTACTCAACACCGCAGACAAATACAGCGGCAGTCGCCGCACAAAAAGCTATCCGAAGCGAAAGCTACTACCGGAATTCGACGAGGAGGCCCTAGAGCCCCCGCAGTCAAAAAGTAAGAAAGCCACCCGGTCGGATAGACGACCCCACGGCAAGCACGGAGCGGCAAGCGGCGCCGCACACAAGCCGACACGCGATCCACTCAAGTATTCACATCAAAAAGATGGCCCAACCAGATCTATTTATGGGCCAAGAAAGCAAGCTCTCGTAAGCAATGCAACAAAACCAGTATCCGAACATCACGACACACCCAAATACAGGGGTGCCGCACACCCCCTATGTTTCACCGATGAGGTCCTGGATTATGAATTTCCAGCGGGATTCAAACCCATAAACATAGAGGCGTACGACGGAACAACAGACCCTGGAGTCTGGATCGAGGATTATATCCTCCACATACATATGGCCAGAGGAGATGACCTCCATGCCATAAAATACTTACCCCTCAAGCTTAAAGGGCCAGCCCGGCATTGGCTCAAAAGCCTTCCTGAAAACACAATTGGAAGTTGGGAAGAGCTCGAGGATGCTTTCCGAGCAAATTTTCAAGGGACCTATGTCCGCCCTCCGGATGCAGACGATCTCAGTCACATAACTCAACAGCCCGGAGAGTCAGCTCGGCAATTCTGGAATAGATTTCTTACTAAAAAGAATCAGATAGTCGACTGTCCGGACGCCGAAGCCTTAGAAGCTTTTAAGCATAGCGTCCGAGACGAATGGATTGCCAGACACCTCGGCCAAGAAAAGCCAAGAACAATGGCCGCATTAACAAGCCTCATGACCCGCTTTTGCGTAGGAGAGGACAGCTGGTTGGCAAGATGTAGCACCAGCGACCCAAGTACATCCGAAACTAGGGATGGAAACGGAAAACCGCGACGCAACAAGGACCGGCGCCGGACTAAGGAAAACAGTCCGAAGAGCACGGCAGTCAATGCCGGATCCAAAAGCTCACGGCAGAATCAGAAAAAGCCGCCCCTCAAAGATAATAGGGACGAGCTGTCCAACTTAAACAAAATCCTGGACAAGATATGCCAGCTACACGGTACTCCTGGGAAGCCTGCAAACCATACCCACAGAGATTGCTGGGTTTTTAAGCAATCCGGCAGACTCAACGCCGAACACAAGGGGCTCGACACACCAAGCGAAGACGATGACGAACCCCAAAAGCAGAGCACCAGGAAACAAAAGAATTTTCCACAAGAAGTAAAAACAGTAAACTTACTTCACATAAAAAAATGTGCGGCGCCCATAAAGGTACGCGCCACACGGCCTATCCCAAAGGAGTCTCGCCACTGGTTGTCAAAACCAATCATCTTCGATCATCTGGATTACTCTAGAAGTATCAGGAACGCAGGCTGGACTGCCTTGGTACTCGATCCAATAATTGGCGGACTCCAGTTTACAAATGTCCAGGTGGACGGCGGCAGCGGTCTAAACCTGATATATCAGGACACAATCCGCCACATGGGGATAGACCCAACAAGAATTCACCACAGCAAAACCTCCTTTCAAGGGGTAACGCCAGGTCCGGATACCCATTGCATGGGTTTTCTCCGGCTTGAATTTATATTCGGCTCCCCCGATAACTTCTGCCGTGAAAAGCTAACTTTCCACATCGTCCCATTCTCAAGTCGCTATCAAGCACTGCTGGGACGTGAAGCTTTCGCCCGCTTTAACGCAATACCGCATTACGCATCTCTTATGCTCAAGATGTCCGGTGGCATCATCTCACTAAAGGGAAACATCAAACGCGCCCCCCACGCGGAGGATCGTGTGGCTGCCTTAACAGCCCCACAATAAAACGGCTTCACCAGCCAAAAAATCCAAACAGGTCGTTAAGACCACGGACACGGCTAGACGAGTCCGGCATAAACATATAATTAATAAAGGCTTAATAGTCATATACCCCTGCGCTAGGGGCTCCGCACATATAAAATACGAGACAATCAAGCTCAATTTTACCCATTTCAATTTATACTTTGTTTATTTAGTATAACTTCTGTTCGGCACGACCTTTTTTCAACTAAGTTCCTCTCTTTTACAGATGAACATCGTGCTGCGCCCGTCTAGGATACGGCACAACGGAGACACAGGCGCAGACGTGCAGCAGGGACCCGTTTCAAGGATTCTTTTCAGATTAAGACCCTGCGTAAACCTTTTTTACTGTCTCTTGTTGATACACATCCTCCGGTTTTTCGGTATAATCAAGAACGAGACTGGCGTCTTGGCATGTGACCACGTCAGGAATTTTGCGCGTACCTGGACACTAGGGGCTTATAACCAAGGCGTGATCCCGCCCGCACTCATAAAGACCGAATACCTTAGGGAGTGTTCGGCGTCGCGAGTTTGGCCTTATATGCATCAGCTCCGAATCATGTCTTTGGTCAAATGTTGGGTTGTCCGGCTCCTGTGTTTTGCTGCCTTACGTTCCGCTCTATCGGCTAAGGCGGCACCAGGAGAACTACTGCGATTGTGCCCCGGTTTGGCCAGGCGAGCACCTCAGTAGAGAAAGCCGAAAACTGACTGTCATGATATAGCGTGAGACTGGTCAACCACTCGATGACTCACCGGAATCTATAGGATTCCTCCGCATTAACGAAGGGTCGTTTCCCGGCCAGGCACATATGCGCCTCGAATTCGAGCGAGCGCAGGCGCCACCAGGGGCTATCTAAGTAGCCTCACTGTCAAGCTCCTATGGCTAAGTGAAAGTGATAAAGCATTATAGTCCGATTACCTAGCTCGCTGCGCTATCACCTCCTTTGTAGGACCAAGACGTTGGATCAAGTGTGAAAATGCGCCTTCTGCGAGCACCCCCGCACTATTTGCATGGGGGCTGAAGCCGACGACTGCCATCTTTCAGATTATATATATATCTTAAAACGGCCGCACAGGAGGTGTTACAAACACTTGAAGGCACAAGTATAAAAGGCTTCTACAATTTATCAAAATATTGTTTTACAATAAAATATGCTATTAGAACATAGCATCCTTCGAGCACTGCGTCTCTATTACACGAGCGCCTTGAAGGACTTCCTGAAAATAGTGCTTGGCGGGTACTCGGCTTTTGTCCGAATCTCGGTATGCAACAATGGTGGTCTCCATCTCCGCCCAGTATGTCTTGACACGGGCAAGAGCCATCCGTGCGCCCTCTATGCATGCTGACCTCTTCATTGCATTGATACGCGGCACCGCACCAAGGAATTGCTGCACCAAGCTGAAATAACTCTTCGGCTCCGATCTCTCCGGCCACAGATGACTCATGACGCACCTCATGGCGAGTCTGGACAACCTATTCAGCTCGACCCATTCGGCCAGACGATCGGCCACTGACAGTGGACGCTCTGGATTGTGGAACTGCGACTAGAAGAGTTTCTCCACTTCGCGATCTTCTTGATCTCGAAAGTGTTCGGTCGCATCAGCAGCACTTGCTGCCAAATCCAGATAGGTGTCCGCCGTACTCCACAACCGGTCCAACGGAGCATGCTTAGGATCACAAAACTTCCTCCGCAGCATAAAGGGCTTTCCAGCCACGATTTCTCCTGCCTGACGCAGCTCCTCCTTTGCAGCTCTCATCATAGAGTGAGCGTCCTTGGCATCGGCAACGGCCTTCCCCAAGTCCGTCTGTTCCGCCCGGTCTTCTTTTCCCAGAATCCTGCAACGGTCAGCAACGCTCTTTAGCTTCACGGCCATCTCGGCCATCTCTTTCTTGCTTCGGCAGTGAGCAGCTTGTTCGGCTCTCAGCTCTTCAAGGGCCTTCTTGGCAGCCGCATCACTTTTTATGGCTTGTTCCTTGGCTCAGGCAAGTTATGCCCGAAGACTCTCCATGGCAGCCGCACCATCTGCATCAAGCACACACATAGTAAGATACTGGCATAGGCTCCTCTTACCAGGTGCCACCAGAGGGGTTACATACCTTGCGCCTCGTCAAGTCGCTTGTTAACAAGCACGATGTCGGCCTCTGCCACGTCAAGTTGCCGCTTTAGCTCGGCAAACCCATCAGTCCGGCTAGACGCCGGACAATTTGTCACCTACATACGAAGACAGCGTTTTAGACCTGGGGTTATGATCCTCTGTGCACCGTCAATTTTGACAACGCACAGAGTCTCAGGGGCTACTATGTGCACAGGGTGCATCTTGTTTATGCGCCTCTGTTAAAAAAGGGTGCGTTATTCCGCGTACCTCAAAACCCGTCAGTAAACTTCTGACGGCCTCGTGCAATCCGCCTTCCGCGGACGAAACCCTCTCAATCACCGTGCCCATCAATGCACGATGCTCCTCTGAGATAGAGGCTCACCCTAGCAGATCCTTCAGCTCCTCCGACCGGGCACCGGACGGTGCCGGACTCGTCCTATGGCCTTTCTCGAAGGACGGACGCGGAGAACCTTGGGGGCCACATGGCTACCTTCCGGCCATGCCGGATTCAGAGAAACCCTCCGCGACGATACCTCAGGGTCGCCCGCCTCTCTAGGCGGTTCGGCAGGGGGAGGCGTTCCGCTCTCCATCATCTCCGGAAGAAGATCCCCCGAGGACGAGCTCTGCTGAGAAGGGCCGAGGTCCGAACTACAAGGTAAATTTTCGTTTACTCTTCTCAGATATAAAACAAGGATTCTTCTCAAAGAAAAAACCCCTCTCTACTTACGGCTCGGTGGAGGGTTGGCCCCCTTGAGGGCATAGTTCGTCCGAGGTATCCCCCGGCGTAGGACCCACTGTCGGAGATTTCTTCCCCCGTTTTGAGGCCAGGGTCTCCGGGTCTTCAGAGGCGGTCCTCTTCTTTCCCTGAGGAAAGGAATTTTCTATCCCTTCCCTCCGAACTGCCTCCTTCGAGGAGGTCGTAGTTCTCTTGTCCTCCCCCTCGCTTTCCTTCAAAGGCACAACCTTCAACATCCTGACCAGCACGGGATCCGGCGTGGTCTCGGGGAGGGGAGTCGGACACCTGATAAGCTTTGATTTCGCTATCGACTCCTGTTTAAAGAACAGCTCTTTAGGGGCAAGTTTTATGACAAATATACGGATGGCGAGTCCTGGCACAAGGCTACTTACTTTAGTATCTAGGTGATTGCAGCTCAGACCTGCGTCCTTGGTCAAATCCGGACACGTTGCTTGTGGTTCGAAGAACAATTTATACATCTCCGCGGGTGTTGCGCCCACGAAATGCTGGAGAGCTCGCGGTCCCTCCGGATTAAACTCCCAGAGGCGAAGGGAGCGACGTTTGCCGGGCAGGTTTCGGTGGATCAGCATGACCTGCGTCACTTTGACCAGGATGAGGTCTCTTTCTAAGAGATCCCTGATGCGGCCCTACAACAAGGGCACGTCCTTGGATGACCCCCAGTCAAGTCCTCTATTGACCCATGATGCTAGCTGTGGGGGGGGGACCCGAGCGAAAGGCAGGTGGCGCCACCCACTTGGTGCCCCTGGGAGCGGTGATATAGAACCACTCTCGTTGCCATAAGCTGAACTCCTCTTGAAAAGAGCCCTCGAGCCATGGAGCATCAGCATTCTTGCTCATAACGGGGCCTCCGCACTCTGCGTGCCGCCCCTCGATCATCTTCGGCACTACTTTGAAGGTCTTGAGCCATAGTCCGAAGTGGGGATTAACACGGAGGAAGGCTTCGCACATGACGATGAAAGAGGAAATGTGAAGGATGGACTCCGGAGCTAGGTCGTGAAATTCCAACCCGTAATAAAACATGAGCCCCCTCATGAAGGGATCCATTGGGAAGCCTAGCCCCCGGAGGAAGTGAGACATGAACACCACGCTCTCACCAGGCCTGGGAGTGGGAATGACCTGCCCTTGAGCAGGCAACCTATGCGAGATTTCGCCGGTCAAGAACCTGGCCCCTCTCAGCTTTAGCACGTCCTCCTCCGTAACGGAAGAGGGCGCCCATCGGCCTCGAAGGTCGGAACCGGACATTGTCGAAGATCCGAAGCGCCCGAAATTTGGAGCCTTGGGTGTTGGAACTCGAGGTGAAGGGAGAAATCGTTTGAGATTGAAAGAAATGAGTAAGGCCTTGGTCTCTTTATAAGAGGTTGAATACCAAGGGCCCTCCCCGTAACCGTTCGGGACTCGCCTCTAATCGGGAGGACATGCCAACGGGCACGATTGGGTTACCCACGTTCGTATTGATGAGAATCCCGTAAAAAAAGGGGCCACGATCTCTGCTTTGACAAGACGTGCCAAGGAAACCGCCTCGCAAAATGCGCTGAGGTGGGGGAGAAAAACGATTCGAATAAAGGCTTGGCCGTAGTGTGATGTCACGCTACAGAATACGTCAGCAGATTAGATTTGTGTAAATATTATTCTCTCTACGGAAATGTGTGAAAACTTATTTTGCAGAGTCGGACACTGTCTTTTGTGTTCAAAATCTTCTATGAAGTACTTGGAGGAGGAACCCGCCTTGCAATGCCGAAGACAATCTGCGCGCCGGACTCGTCGTCATTGAAGCCTGGTTCAGGGGCTACTGAGGGAGTCCTCGATT
Organism: Aegilops umbellulata; assembly: GCA_032464435.1. Taxonomy (NCBI): domain Eukaryota; kingdom Viridiplantae; phylum Streptophyta; class Magnoliopsida; order Poales; family Poaceae; genus Aegilops; species Aegilops umbellulata. Next base: position 183,002,761 of record CP136059.1, read on the forward strand.
AGGGGGTGTCCGGATGGCCGGACTATACCTTCACTCCTGGACTATGAAGATACAAGATTGAAGACTTCGTCCCGTGTCCGGATGGGACTTTCCTTGGCGTGGAAGGCAAGCTTGGCGATATGGATATTTAGATCTCCTACCATTGTAACCGACTTTGTGTAACCCTAACCCTCTCTGGTGTCTATATAAACCGGAGGGTTTTAGTCCGTAGGAAAACATACAACAATCATACCATAGGCTAGCTTCTAGGGTTTAGCCTCCTTGATCTCATGGTAGATCTACTCTTGTACTACCCATATCATCAATATTAATCAAGCAGGACGTAGGGTTTTACCTCCATCAAGAGGGCCCGAACCTGGGTAAAACATTGTGTCCCTTGTCTCCTGTTACCATCCGCCTAGACGCACAGTTCGGGACCCCCTACCCGAGATCCTTCGGTTTTGACACCGACAGTTGCCTTGGGTTTTGGCATCGAAGCTCGACTCTATATGGCTAGCCTTCCATGGTTAGATCGAGGGTCCCAAGCTGCAGGTGTGCTCTTCTTTTCATCTGCAGGTTTTGAGTTTATCTCCACCTCAATGAGATTTAATTTGCGCACTAACGACTATAGGTTGCGTAATGTTTGGAGTGGTCTTCTTCCATATTTCTCCAGTTCAGTCGTTTATTTCTTTGCGGCCATGTTTGCTTCAATATTCCCTTCTGATTCTCACATGTTGGTTGTGTATTCTTTGTTTATGTTGGACTATTCTGTGAATTGCCATCATGACAGCTTGCTGAAATACTGTTTTCGGATGGTAGCCATTATTGATACTACTTAAGTGCTTATCAGTTAACTTAGCTGAGCTCTACGGGGCAACCAAATGATTATTGGGTGATTTATTTGCAGTAAATTACAGCGTTACTTTGATTGATTCTAGGATCTGCTTGAGCATAACTTTGTCACTTCTCAAATTAATCTATTCAGTAGTAGAATGTTTGAATAAAGCATTAGACAGATAATTTGTTCATCCAAGTTTCCACTTGCTCCCATTTTCTCCAATTTCATATGCAATAAGGAACAACCACTGGAAATCTGGTTTGCTGGTTTTTTTTTCTCTGGATTCCTACCAGTGCCTAGCTTCAGTGTTATTTAGAGTTTTTGGTAATTTATTCAGTGGAGCGAAATTGTGCCTTTCATCCCATGTTCTTGTGTCACAGTAAAGTATGGTATAAAAGTAATTCAATTGACAAAAAGATTGTGGTAGCCATTTAGTTCAAAATGCACTAGTTCCTACATGGACAACCAATTGACTGGACTATGTGCTAGAATTTAGTTTAAAATGCACCAGTTCTTATCGGGACAACCAAACTATGTGTGAGAACTTAGGTTTCCTTCATGGTACTGAAGGACAGCCTAATGATGTGATTCCAGGAAGGGAAGGATGTGGTCGCAAAGGCCAAGACTGGTTCTAGAAAGACCTTTGCCTACCTTCTCCTGTTGCTGCAATAGCTGTTGAAATTGTGCAAAGAAGGGCGTATTCAGAAATCTGCACCAAATGCCTTAATGCTGGTGCCAACTTGCGACTTATGCCAGCCGGTATCCGACTTCTGTTTCTCCGCAAGATATGTTGTATGTATAGGCAATTGCTTTAGAGTCGCTTAACCCAACCATGGTTAATTGGACATATAAATGAGTGTCAAATTGAGAGCAGCCACTGCCATTGAGAATGGTTGGCATCTATATTATTTGTAGATTTGGTGTTTGGTTGATTTGACATATAAATGAGTGTAAAGTTCTTGAGCATGATAAATGGTCCATGTAAATTTGAACAAAGTTGTATGCGGTACTAATTAATATCTGAACATGCCACTCTCTGAATTCTGGAATGACCAGACAATATCTTTTGTTTGTCATGTATGCCATTACCAAGTGTAGTTACGCTGGTTGTAGTAATCTAACACTTTATATGGAAGGTGTGAAAGTTAAAGGTGTGCAAAATACTGTGCTAAACTCTTATTTATGGGTCAAGTTGAAGACCCCATGTTAGTTTGCTTAATTTATGTTCAGAAGGGACAATGTAATATTGGTTAAGTCAAGTTTTTATATATTCTTATTATTGCTTTGTTATTTATCAACTGAGGCATGATTGTTATGTGTACTTCTTACTGAAGATGATCTGGATGTTATTTGTTTGAGAAAAGAAAGAGACGGCTCGATGTGCACTTACTAATTGAATCAGGTTATATATCATCATATCCACACACACAATTTTTTCTATAATTATTTACCAGTATAGTCTCCTATTGTTAGATGGTGAACTAATGTTATTTTGTGCCAAGAAGTTAAATTTGTGTACACCTTCTCATGGTCCAGTACTGCTTATCTGTCTGTAATACCTGTTAACACGGAGCATAGTATGATTGCCTGTTACCCCTTTAGTGAGCCTGTTACCAGTTAACCGACTGCTCCTCCTTTGGATTCATGGCAGGGCTTAATGGCGGTGCCAACTCGAGAAACTCATGTAGGATTAATAGAACTGGCGCCAATGCCGCTTCTATTAGACAATGATATGCTAAACACGCCATCAAATGGTCCTATTTTCTTAGGATAAATAGTTAATGATTAGTTTTCTTGGCTATGGAAGCTACACACCTATTTTGATAAAAATAAAGGCATCCTTCACAACAGTGTTTTTCTTCTCAAATTATGAAACGTCAAACAATAGTGAGATATAACTGTTTTGTTTATTTCCCAATCAAAGCTTCCATCGAATCATTTATTAGAATTGTGCTCCAGCTAATTCAGAAACCGTCTGATTTATAAATCCAGTCTACTATTAATTGGTCCCATGTTGGAATTCTCCTATAGATGTTCCCAAATGGCTATTTGTAGATTCATACAAGATACGGCTTTGTGTGCACTGAAATAGCAGCGACCTTGGCCCCCCTATCTTATTTCTTTGTACATTTGACTCATACATGCAGCCAGCGCGTCCATGTGATTTGAATGAATTTTCTCCATCCAATTCTATATTGTGATGTCTTTTATTTTTGTCTCTCTTCCAGATTTACATAGAGAAGCCTGGTCAGTACTGAAGAATTTTGTGTTCTTTTCTATTGATGGCCTTTAGGTATTTTTTGTCAGATTTTGGGTTCCGGCAGATCCTTAAGGTTCGAACTCTGGGGTGCGCGCGGAGACTTCGCCCTCTACCTCTCCGTTTCGCAAAGATCTAAATTACTGAAAGAACAGCACAAGAGACACAGGGTTTATACTAGTTCGGGCCACCATTGTGGTGTAATACCCTACTCTAGTTTGTGGTGGGTGGATTGCCTCTTGGGCTGATGATGATGAACAATACAAGGAAGAACAGCCTCGCGAGGGTCTGCTCTTAGCTAGGACGATGAACTGCTAAGAGGAGTTCAGTCGCCCTTCTCTCTCTCTCTCTCTCTCTCTCTCTCTCTCTCTCTCTCTCTCTCTCTTTTTGTTGCCTGAGTCTTTCTAACTGGTTGCTTGATGATCCGATCGCTAGATGCCTCTACCCTGGGGGTGGCTAGTCCTATTTATAGGCAAAGGCCCTGGGCCTCTTCCCAAATATTGAGCGGGAAGGGCGCCAACAATTAGCCAATTTGAAGGGGAACATCTGGTACACTTATCCTGACTAAAGTCGGTCCTCGCCTGCCAAAGGCTCTGGGGTGACGCCGTCCTGGGCTCCATGATGACCTCATTCCCACCGTTGGACTGGTCTTGGTCTCGTTGCACTGAAATGGATGCCTTTGCTTGATCCTCTCGCCTGCACTTGCCCCCTTTGCACCAAAGAGGAAAGGGAGACACTGCGCGGGCTGGCGCCCGTCTGGCACCCTTGGTCGTCATGGCTTGCGTCATGGGCACCTCGTGAGGTACCCCGCCTTGATCTCTCCGCCTCCTCGTGAGCCAGCCTGATGAGGCCGCGCCTGAGGAAGCTCCGTGTCGTCCGCCCCGCGAGGGTCTTGAGTCTTGTGTTGATGAAGATGGGCCGTGCTGGGCCCCCTTTAAGCCACGCCGCAGGCCGCAGGCAGGCAAGTCTGGGGACCCCCGTTCCCAGAACGCCGACAGTAGCCCCCGGGCCCAAGGCGCGCTCGGACTTGGCCGTGCTGAGAGGCGAAAGGGCAAGGGCGAAGCGCCGCGGGCCCTAAAAGCCTGCGGCCTCGGGCGCCGCATGGCGGTTGATTGGACGTGGGCGGCACTGTTCCCCCACGCCCCCTTATTTTGCGCCTTGCTAGGCGGATTTGTAGTTGTAAACAGCCGCTCCCCTTCCTGTCGCTCGAGCGTCCTCTGCTCTTTCTCCCTTCGAACGCCAGCTTCTGCTCCCAATCCAATCTCGAATCTTCCCCCTCCTCCCCATCGCCATGGCTCCGACGAAGATGGAGAGAGGGAAGAAACCCATGCCTTCGTCTTGCTCGCCGCCATCGGTGGCCCTCGCCGTCGGCCGGTCGATCATACTCAATCGAGAGTGCCTGAGCAAGCTCAGCTCAGCTCTGTCCACCACCTTCAACGAGTGTGGGAGGACGACGGCCTGGCCTACGTCTCACTTCCCCACTGACAGGATAATCACTTCGCTGATGCCCTGTGGGCGGGTCTGGTTCCCCCCTTCTCCATTTCTTCAGGGTCGTCCTCTCCCATTATCAGATCCATATGATGCATCTGGGTCCTGAATCCATCACCCTTCTCTCGGTCTTCGCTTTCGTTTGCGAGGCGATGATGGGCATTTCTCCTTCCATTGCCTTGCTGCACCACTTCTTCTCTTTGCGCCTTACAGACCCTACCCAATGCTCGGCGTGCGTGAACTTCGTCGCCGCGCCTGAGACTGCGGCCTCGGGGATCAACTTCATGCTTCCTTCTCCTTCAGCTGGGTTCCGCGAACGGTGGTTGTACGTTGATGTCGGCGTGCCCAGCCCCCTGCTGGCAAAGCCAACTTCGCCCGCTGTACCCAATTCGGGCTGGGGCCAGGAGACGCTCAAGAGCCCCCGGCTCTCTTTTGTCTGGCACCGCTTCGCGTTCTTGAAGTCGATCGGTGTGACAGCGCCCAAGGTGGTGAAGGAGTTCCTGTTGCGCCGCATTGCCCCTCTCCAACGCCACTCCCGCCGAATGTGGGCCTTCAGTGGGCATGGTGATCGCATGAGGCTCCAGGAAGAAGACCTGACGCCTGAGGCGCTGAGGACAGTGCTCTTGATCCTGACTGGTGACCCCAACCCGGGCAGCATGCAGCGGGGAGGGGCCCTGCTGTACCTCTGTCATAACAGGGACGACTTCGTGAAGTAGATGCCTATCTTTGATGAATGGGGACTGCGCCCTACTGGCCTCCAGGGACCTCGCGAGAACCCAGTGGTGGTGACTGCTCTCCCGGTCGGCCAAGGCGACTCTTCCTCAAGTGGCGGAGCAGGGAGGCATGAGGCGCCAGAGGCCGAGGGGGCTCCTTATGAAGCGACAACACCGTGTGATGCTCTCGAGGGGCAGCTCCCGGGACCCGTGCCGCTGAGGCTGAGGGTGGCGAGCGGCCGCTCCCGGCACCTGGGGCTGAGGCCCCTGAGGCTCCAGCTGCGTCTTCTGGCGAGGCGATTGGCAGCACGCGTCAGGCAGACGCCCCTGACGCGGATCGCTTCGATGCTCCGTCTTCGTCGCAGGTTGATCCCTGCGCCCTTCTCCTGGGCCGCTTTCGTGTGGACTTTGAGGCCCTCTGGAGGAAAAGGGAGGCCCTGGGCGATGACTTCACTTGTCGCTTACTGAAGCGCAGGAAGTACTTCGCCACTGATGAGTAAGTCTTCTCCTTTCCTGGCTTCTGGTTCTCTTGTTGTTGTTACTGACCCTTGCTCCGCAGGCCTCTTCCGGCTGAGCTCGCGGAAGTTTCTGAGGTGCCGCCTCCTTTGGCTTCGCCTCCTCCACCGTCCCCAAGTGCTCCGAGCAGCACTGCTCTTGTGGTGAGGGCGACTGACGGGGCGAACCGTCCCGAGGCGCACCGCGGCCCTTTACTCCCCGCGATTTTCCTTCGCGGGCCCTCTCGGGGTATAGCCAGCCTGCCATGGGCTTCTCGTCTGGTCATGGACTGCGACTGGTTGAGGCTCCCCCTGCGCCCCTCATCTGGAGACGGGCTGGCTCCAAGCCGGGCTTCTGGCGCGGCGCGCCCGGCCGTCGCGAGGGTGCCAGCCCCCAGCCCCCTGCCCGGAGGGGGAGCGATGATTCGTGGCCCCCGGCGCTTGCTTGGGGCAGATGATGGTGTGGAAGACGTGCTCGAGCGCGCTCGGGAGCGCCGTGCTCGTCGCCAAGGGTTCCTCCAAAGGGCGACTGGCGCGGTGGACCTGCTTGGGGAGGAACTTGCTGATGAAGATGCGCGCCTGGAGGCCGAGGGCCTGCGCCTGGCCGCAGGGAGGCGCGAGCTGGAGGCCGCCATCGCCCTCGCGCGCCAGCAGCGTGATCTCGATGATGCAGAGGCGAAGGCGTTGCTAGAGGCCTCTCGGGTGGCCCGATCCCAGGCCGTCGAGGAGGCCCGAGGAGCTGACCGACGGCGAGAGGCTGCGGAGGAGCGGGCTCGCGAGCTCCTGGCCCTGTGCCACTCACTAGAAGAGCAAGTGGAGCTGCGCGAGGCGGCCCTCGCGTCGATGAAGGTGGCTTCTGGCGATCCAACCGAGCTCCAGAAGCGCGAAGAGGCGTTGACGTTGGAAGCCACCGAACGCACCCGCGAGTACGAGCGGCTGGAGACGAGGGAGCGCTTGGTGACGCGGGCGGAAGACGATGTCGCGGCATGGGAAGCCCGTGTCCTGGAGGAGGTTGGTCGTCGGGTGGCGACGGCGCGCCAAGACCTCGAGCGCGAGTTCGAGGGGAGGCTGGAGTTGATCCGGGTCGAGGCTGAGGGGAGGACCGCAGCCTTGAGGGCCAATCAGGAGGAGGCGACGCGGCGGGCCGACGCTTCCCGGGCCGCCCTTGAGGCGGCGAGGGGAGTTAGCTGCCTCCCAGGCCGAGGTGCTCCGTCTCCGCCAATGGGTGGAGGGAGCTGAGGCCGTTGTGTGCCAGAACGCCGATGAGATACGCCAGCGGCACGTCTTGGAGCATGTGCACGGCCCCATGAAGGAAATATGCCCTAGAGGCAATAATAAAGTGATTATTTATTTCCTTACATATCATGATAAAAGTTTATTGTTCATGCTAGAATTGTATTAACCGGAAACATAATACATGTGTGAATACATAGACAAACAGAGTGTCACTAGTATGCCTCTACTTGACTAGCTCATTAATCAAAGATGGTTATGTTTCCTAACCATGAACAAAGAGTTGTTATTTGATTAACGAGATCACATCATTAGTTGAATGATCTGATTGACATGACCCATTCCATTAGCATAGCACCCGATCGTTTAGTATGTTGCTATTGCTTTTATCCATGACTTATACATGTTCCTTTAACTATGAGATTATGCAACTCCCGTTTACCGTAGGAACACTTTGTGTGCTACCAAACGTCACAACGTAACTGGGTGATTATAAAGGTGCTCTACAGGTGTCTCCGAAGGTACATGTTGGGTTGGCATATTTCGAGATTAGGATTTGTCACTCCGATTGTCGGAGAGGTATCTCAGGGCCTTCTCGGTAATGCACATCACATAAGCCTTGCAAGCATTGCAACTAATGTGTTAGTTGCGAGATGATGTATTACGGAACGAGTAAAGAGACTTGCCGGTAACGAGATTGAACTAGGTATTGGATACCGACGATCGAATCTCGGGCAAGTAACATACCGATGACAAAGGGAACAACGTATGTTGTTATGCGGTCTGACCGATAAAGATCTTCGTAGAATATGTAGGAGCCAATATGGGCATCCAGGTCCCTCTATTGGTTATTGACCGGAGACGTGTCTCGGTCATGTCTACATTGTTCTCGAACCGTAGGGTCCGCACGCTTAACGTTACGATGACAGTTATTATGAGTTTATGCATTTTGATGTAACGAAGGAGTTCGGAGTCCCGGATGTGATCACGGACATGACGAGGAGTCTCGAAATGGTCGAGACGTAAAGAATGATATATTGGAAGCCTATGTTTGGACATCGGATGCATTCCAGGTGAAATCAGGATTTTACCGGAATACCGGGAGGGTTACCGGAACCCCCCGGGAGCATAATGGGCCAACATGGGCCTTGGAGGAGAGGTGAGAGGGCTGCCCTCATGGGCCGTGCGCCTCCCCCCTTCCCCTAGTCCTATTAGGACTAGGAGAGGTGGGCGCCCCCTCTCTCTCTCTCTCCCCCTTGGAGAATCCTAGTCCAACTAGGATTGGGGGGGGGGGAATCCTACTCCCAGAGGGAGTAGGACTCTCCTGGCGCGCCAAGCCTGGCCGGCCAGCCCCTCCCCCTTGGCTCCTTTATATACGGGGGCAGGGGGCACCCCAAAGACACACAAGTTGATCTACGGATCGTTCCTTAGCCGTGTGCGGTGCCCCCTTCCACCAAATTCCACCTCGGTCATATCGTTGCAGTGCTTAGGCGAAGCCCTGCGCCGGTAACACATCAAGATCGTCACCACGCCGTCATGCTGACGGAACTCTTCCCCGGCGCTTTGCTGGATCGGAGCCCGGGGATCGTCATCGAGCTGAACGTGTGCCAAGAACTCGGAGGTGCCGGAGTAACGGTGCTGTGATCGGTTGGATCGCGAGGAGAACGTACGACTACTTCCTCTACGTTGTGTCAACGCTTCCGCTTCGGTCTACGTGAGTACGTGGACAACACTCTCCCCTCTCGTTGCTATGCATGACCATGATCTTGCGTGTGCGTAGGAATTTTTTGAAATTACTACGTTCCCCAACAGTGGCATCCGAGCCTAGGTTTTTATGGTTTGATGTTATTTGCACGAGTAGAACACAAGTGAGTTGTGGACGATACAAGTCATATTGCCTACCAGCATGTCATACTTTGGTTCAGCGGTATTGTTGGACGAGACGATCCGGACCAACCTTACGCGTACGCTTACGCGAGACCGGTTCCCTCGACGTGCTTTGCACATAGATGGCTTGCGGAAGACTGTCTCTCCAACTTTAGTTGAACCAAGTGTGGCTACGCCCGGTCCTTGAGAAGGTTAAAACGGAGTCTATTTGACAAACTATCGTTGTGGTTTTGATGCGTAGGTAAGATGAGTTCTTGCTTAAGCCCGTAGCAGCCACGTAAAACTTGCAACAACAAAGTAGAGGACGTCTAACTTGTTTTTGCAGGGCATGTTGTGATGTGATATGGTCAAGACATGATGCTAAATTTTATTGTATGAGATGATCATGTTTTGTAACCGAGTTATCGGCAACTGGCAGGAGCCATATGGTTGTCGCTTTATTGTATGCAATGCAATCGCCCTGTAATGCTTTACTTTATCACTAAGCGGTAGCGATAGTCGTAGAAGCATAAGATTGGCAAGACGACAACGATGCTACGATGGAGATCAAGGTGTCGCGCCGGTGACGATGGTGATCATGACGGTGCTTCGAAGATGGAGATCACAAGCACAAGATGATGATGGCCATATCATATCACTTATATTGATTGCATGTGATGTTTATCTTTTTATGCATCTTATCTTGCTTTGATTGACGGTAGCATTATAAGATGATCTCTCACTAAATTATCAAGAAGTGTTCTCCCTGAGTATGCACCGTTGCGAAAGTTCTTCGTGCTGAGACACCACGTGATGATCGGGTGTGATAGGCTCTACGTTCAAATACAACGGGTGCAAAACAGTTGCACACGCGGAATACTCAGGTTATACTTGACGAGCCTAGCATATAACAGATATGGCCTCGGAACACGGAGACCGAAAGGTCGAGCGTGAATCATATAGTAGATATGATCAACATAGTGATGTTCACCATTGAAACTACTCCATCTCACGTGATGATCGGACATGGTTTAGTTGATTTGGATCACGTGATCACTTAGAAGATTAGAGGGATGTCTATCTAAGTGGGAGTTCTTAAGTAATATGATTAATTGAACTTTAATATTATCATGAACATTAGTCCTGGTAGTATTAGCATATCTATGTTGTAGATCAATAGCTCGCGTTGTTGCTTCCCTGTGTTTATTTTGATATGTTCCTAGAGAAAATTGTGTTGAAAAATGTTAGTAGCAATGATGTGGATTGGATCCGTGATCTGAGGTTTATCCTCATTGCTGCACAGAAGAATTATGTCCTTGATGCACCGCTAGGTGACGGACCTATTGCAGGAGCAGATGCAGACATTATGAACGTTTTGCTAGCTCAATATGATGACTACTTAATAGTTTAGTGCACCATGCTTAACTGCTTAGAATCGGGACTTCAAAGACGTTTTGAACGTCATGGAGCATATGAGATGTTCTAGGAGTTGAAGTTAATATTTCAAGCAAATACCCGAGTTGAGAGATATGAAGTCTCCAACAAGTTCTATAGCTAAAAGATGGAGGAGAATCGCTCAACTAGTGAGCATGTGCTCAGATTGTCTGGGTACTACAATCGCTTGAATCAAGTGGGAGTTAATCTTCCAGATAAGATAGTGATTGACAGAATTCTCTAGTCACCATCACCAAGTTAGTAGAACTTCGTGATGAACTATAATATGCAAGGGATAACGGAAAATATTCCCAAGCTCTTCGCGATGCTAAAATCAGCGAAGGTAGAAATCAAAGAAAAACATCAAGTGTTGATGGTTGACAAGATCACTAGTTTCAAGAAAAGGGCAAAAGGAAAGAAGGGGAACTTCAAGAAGAACGGCAAGCAAGTTGCTGCTCAAGTGAAAAAGCCCAAGTATGGTCCTAAGCCTGAGACTAAGTGCTTCTACTGCAAAGGGACTGGTCACTGGAAGCGGAACTACCCTAAGTGATTGGCGGATAAGAAGGATGGCAAAGTGAACATAAGTATATTTGATATACATGTTATTGATGTGTACTTTACTAGTGTTCATAGCAACCCCTCAGTATTTGGTACTAGTTCAGTTGCTAAAATTTAGTAACTCGAAACGGGAGTTGCAGAATGAACAAAGACTAGTTAAAGGGCAAGGTGACGATGTGTGTTGGAAGTGGTTCCAAGATTGATATGATCATCATCACACACTCCCTATACTTTCGGGATTAGTGTTGAAACTAAATAAGTGTTATTTGGTGTTTGCGTTGAGCATGAATATGATTTGATCATGTTAATTGCAATACAGTTATTCATTTAAGTTAGAGAACAATTGTTGTTCTGTTTACATGAATAAAACCTTCTATGGTCATACACACCAATGAAAATAGTTCATTGGATCTCGATCGCAGTGATACACATATTCATGATATTGAAACCAAAAGGATGCGAAGTTAATAATGATAGTGCAACCTATTTGTGGCACTGCCGTTTAGGTCATATTGGTGTAAAGCGCATGAAGAAACTCCATGCTGATGGGATTTTGGAATCACTTGATTATGAATCACTTGATGCTTGCGAACCATGCCTATTGGGCAAGATGACTAAAACGCCGTTCTCCGGAACAATGGAGCAAGCAACAGATTTGTTGGAAATCATACATACTGATGTATATGGTCCGATGAATATTAAGGCTCGCGACAAGTATCATTATTTTCTAACCTTCACAGATGATTTGAGCAGATATGGGTATATCTACTTGATGAAACATAAGTCTGAAACGTTTGAAAAGTTCAAAGAATTTTAGAGTGAAGTGAAAATCATCGTGACAAGAAAATAAGGTTTCTACGATCTGATCGCGGAGACAAATATTTGAGTTACGAGTTTGGTCTTCAATTAAAACAATGTGGAATAGTTTCACAAATTCATGCCACCTGGAACACCACAGCATAATGGTGTGTCCGAACGTCATAACTGTACTTTATTGGATATAGTACAATCTATGATGTTTCTTACCGATTTACCAATATCATTTTGGGATCATGCATTAGAGACAGCTGCATTCACGTTAAAAGGGGCACCATCTAAAGTCCGTTGAGACGACACAAAATAAACTGTGGTTTGGCAAGAAACCAAAGTTGTCGTTTCTTAAAGTTTGGGGTTACGATGCTTATGTGAAAAAGTTTCATCCTGATAAGCTCAAACCCAAATCGGAGAAATGTGTCTTCATAGGTACCCAAAGGAGACTGTTGGGTACACCTTCTATCACAGATCCGAAGGCAAGATATTCGTTGCTGAGAATGGATCCTTTCTAGAGAAGGAGATTCTCTCGAAAGAAGTGAGTGGGAGGAAAGTAGAAAACTTGATAAGGTAATTGTACCTTCTCCCTTATTGGAAAGTAGTTCATCACAGAAATCTGTTCTTGTGACTACTACACCAATTAGTAAGGAAGCTAATGATGATGATCATGTAACTTCAAGATCAAGTTACTACCGAATCTCGTAAGTAAACTAGAGTGAGATCCGCACCAGAGTGGTACGGTAATCCTGTTCTGGAAGTCATGTTACTAGACCATGACGAACTTGCGAACTATGAGGAAGCGATGATGAGCCCAGATTCCGCGAAATGGTTAGAGGCCATGAAATCTGAGATATGATCCATGTATGAGAACAAAGTATGGACTTTGATGGATTTGCCCGATGATCGGCAAGCCAAAGAAAATAAATGGATCTTGAAGAGGAAGACGGACACTGATAGTAGTGTTACTATCTACAAAGCTAGAATTGTCGCAAAAGGTTTTCGACAAGTTCAAGGTGTTGACTACGATGAGAGTTTCTCACTCGTATCTATGCTTAAGTCTGTCCGAATCATGTTAGCAATTGCCGCATTTTATGAAATCCGGCAAATGGATAAACAAAACTACATTCCTTAATGGATTTATTAAAGAAGAGTTGTATACGATGCAACTAGAAGGTTTTGTCGATCCTGAAGGTGTTAACAAAATATGCAAGCTCCAGCGATCCATCTATGGACTGGTGCAAGCATCTCGGAGTTGGAATATACGCTTTGATAAGTTGATCAAAGCATATAGTTTTATACAGACTTGCGGTGAAGCCTGTATTTACAAGAAAGTGAGTGGGAGCACTACATCATTTCTGATAAGTATATGTAAATGACATATTATTGATCGGAAATAATGTAGAATTATTCTGTAAAGCATAAAGGAGTATTTGAAAGGAGTTTTTCGAAGAAGGACCTCGGTGATGCTGCTTACATATTGAGCATCAAGATCTATAGAGATAGATCAAGACGCTTGATAAGTTTTTCAATAAGTACATACCTTGAAAAGATTTTGAAGTAGTTCAAAATGGAACAGTCAAAGAAAGAGTTCTTGCCTGTATTACAAGGTGTGAACTTTAGTAAGACTCAAAGCCCGACCACGGCAGATGATAGAAAGAAAATGAAAGTCATTTCCTATGCCTCAGCCATAGATTCTATAAAGTATGCCATGCTATGTACCAGATCTATTGTATACCCTACACTGTGTTAAGCAAGGGAGTACAATAGTGATCTAGGAAGTAGATCACTGGACAAGCGGTCAAAATTATCCTTAGTGGAATAAGGATATGTTTCTCGATTATGGATGTGACAAAAAGGTTCGTCGTAAAAGGTTACGTCGATGCAAGTTTTGACACTAATCTAGATGACTCTAAGTCTCAATCTAGATACATATTGAAAGTGGGAGCAATTAGCTAAAGTAGCTCCGTGCAGAGCATTGTAGACATAGAAAATTGCAAAATACATAACAGATCTGAATGTGGCAGACCCGTTGACTAAACTTCTCTCACAAGCAAAACATGATCACACCGTAGTACTCTTTGGGTGTTAATCACATAGCGATGTGAACTAGATTACTGAATCTAGTAAACCCTTTGGGTGGTGGTCACATATCGATGTGAACTATTGCTGATAAATCACATGGCGATGTGAACTAGATTATTGACTCTAGTGCAAGTGGGAGACTGAAGGAAATATGCCCTAGAGGCAATAATAAAGTGATTATTTATTTCCTTACATATCATGATAAAAGTTTATTGTTCATGCTAGAATTGTATTAACCGGAAACATAATACATGTGTGAATACATAGACAAACAGAGTGTCACTAGTATGCCTCTACTTGACTAGCTCATTAATCAAAGATGGTTATGTTTCCTAACCATGAACAAAGAGTTGTTATTTGATTAACGAGATCACATCATTAGTTGAATGATCTGATTGACATGACCCATTCCATTAGCATAGCACCCGATCGTTTAGTATGTTGCTATTGCTTTTATCCATGACTTATACATGTTCCTTTAACTATGAGATTATGCAACTCCCGTTTACCGTAGGAACACTTTGTGTGCTACCAAACGTCACAACGTAACTGGGTGATTATAAAGGTGCTCTACAGGTGTCTCCGAAGGTACATGTTGGGTTGGCATATTTCGAGATTAGGATTTGTCACTCCGATTGTCGGAGAGGTATCTCAGGGCCTTCTCGGTAATGCACATCACATAAGCCTTGCAAGCATTGCAACTAATGTGTTAGTTGCGAGATGATGTATTACGGAACGAGTAAAGAGACTTGCCGGTAACGAGATTGAACTAGGTATTGGATACTGACGATCGAATCTCGGGCAAGTAACATACCGATGACAAAGGGAACAACGTATGTTGTTACGCGGTCTGACCGATAAAGATCTTCGTAGAATATGTAGGAGCCAATATGGGCATCCAGGTCCCACTATTGGTTATTGACCGGAGACGTGTCTCGGTCATGTCTACATTGTTCTCGAACCGTAGGGTCCGCACGCTTAACGTTACGATGACAGTTATTATGAGTTTATGCATTTTGATGTAACGAAGGAGTTCGGAGTCCCGGATGTGATCACGGACATGACGAGGAGTCTCGAAATGGTCGAGACGTAAAGAATGATATATTGGAAGCCTATGTTTGGACATCGGATGCATTCCAGGTGAAATCAGGATTTTACCGGAATACCGGGAGGGTTACCGGAACCCCCCGGGAGCATAATGGGCCAACATGGGCCTTGGAGGAGAGGTGAGAGGGCTGCCCTCATGGGCCGTGCGCCTCCCCCCTTCCCCTAGTCCTATTAGGACTAGGAGAGGTGGGCGCCCCCTCTCTCTCTCTCTCTCTCCCCCTTGGAGAATCCTAGTCCAACTAGGATTGGGGGGGGGGGGGAATCCTACTCCCAGAGGGAGTAGGACTCTCCTGGCGCGCCAAGCCTGGCCGGCCAGCCCCTCCCCCTTGGCTCCTTTATATACGGGGGCAGGGGGCACCCCAAAGACACACAAGTTGATCTACGGATCGTTCCTTAGCCGTGTGCGGTGCCCCCTTCCACCAAATTCCACCTCGGTCATATCGTTGCAGTGCTTAGGCGAAGCCCTGCGCCGGTAACACATCAAGATCGTCACCACGCCGTCGTGCTGACGGAACTCTTCCCCGACGCTTTGCTGGATCGGAGCCCGGGGATCGTCATCGAGCTGAACGTGTGCCAAGAACTCGGAGGTGCCGGAGTAACGGTGTTGTGATCGGTTGGATCACGAGGAGAACGTACGACTACTTCCTCTACGTTGTGTCAACGCTTCCGCTTCGGTCTACGTGAGTACGTGGACAACACTCTCCCCTCTCATTGCTATGCATCACCATGATCTTGCGTGTGCGTAGGAATTTTTTTGAAATTACTACGTTCCCCAACACCCCATGCTCGCCACGCTCCGGGAGAGGGCTAACACAGCCTTGGGCAACATCTGCGAGGCGGCTGTTGGAGAGCCGCACACAATCAACTATGCCGGCAACCTTCAGTTCTTCACCGCCGTGGTGACGCAGCTGGAGGCGCGGTCAGTCAGGGCCGACAGATTAGTGGAGGAGAGGAGTCGCGCCCTGCTTGGGCGCACCTTCTCCCATGTCTTCAACCATCTCCAGAACATTGATCCCCACTTTGACTTTGACACCGCTATCGCCCCAGTCCCCCAGGACGTCCGGGACGACCTGGCGCGCTGGGTGGAAGACAACGTGGACGCTCTTGTCAGGGCCTTCGCTTCGGACAACGACGACGTAATCGTGGCGGCTGACGAGGGCGGCGTGGTGAACGGCCCTGGTGCCGCTGGCGGCGGCGCAGACAGCGACGGCGAGTTCAGCGACGCCAGCGACGGCTCGGGAGGTGCTCCTGAGGACGCATTGGGGGATTTGTCTGACTGAGTATGCATCGCTCATGTCTTTTTTACCCTGCATGAATAGAACTCAGGTTTTTGACCTGATGGATGTGAGAGCATTTTGGAAGGGGGAGCCCCCTTATGTAAAACCTTGGTTCATCGTATTAGTAGTTGTTACGTAGCGCGAGCGCCCGCACCCAGTGGTGGGCTGGTTTACCTTTGTTTCGCGCAGGCCCTGAGGCAGCCTGCGGGAGGACGCGATGTCTTGGGTGCCTTCTAGTTGAATCCGTAGGGTGTGAGAGTGTCGCTGGCGGGGAGCTTCACAGGCGTTGGCCTTCTTCACAGGCTCAGGGCCTTTTCATGAGTGTGACAGCTTCACAGGCAGTCGCCTTCTTCTTAGGCTCTGGGCCTTTT
The DNA here is from genome assembly GCA_032464435.1 of Aegilops umbellulata. Taxonomy (NCBI): domain Eukaryota; kingdom Viridiplantae; phylum Streptophyta; class Magnoliopsida; order Poales; family Poaceae; genus Aegilops; species Aegilops umbellulata. The sequence goes on from CP136059.1 coordinate 183,019,268, forward strand.
CCTAAACGCGATAGCTTCATAGGCATTTGCCTTCTTCATAGGCTCCAGGCCTTTTCCTAAACGCGATAGCTTCACAGGCATTCGCCTTCTTCACAGGCTCCGGGCCCTTTCCTAAACGCGATGGCTTCACAGGCATTCGCCTTCTTCACAGGCTCTGGGCCTTTTCCTAAACGCGATGGCTTCACAGGCATTTGCCTTCTTCACAGGCTCCGGGCCTTTTCCTAAACGCGATAGCTTCACAGGCATTCGCCTTCTTCACAGGCTCCGGGCCTTTTCCTTAAAAGGACAACCTCCGCAGGCACCGAAAAAGGTCCTCCCGAAGGGGGGCGACAGCGGCAGTTTGGGTTGCGCTCGAGCTAGGCCCGGCCCGACTCGCGAGGGGAGGCAGCTGTGGTGAAGCGGTGACCAGAACGCGAGAAATGGCTCGAACGAGACTAAGCACCCCTCCCCCGAACACACGCAAATCTCAAATTCGAATCCAGCTTAAATCCAATGGGGAAAAGTTACAACCAAGGGAAAAGGCAACGAAAGCAAACAAAAGGCCGCGTCCGGCACCTAATCTAGTCTTGGATGTCTTCTCACCAGCGCGGAGCTAAGTGTTGTCCATTGGGCATGGGAGGGAGCCCCAGGGCCTGAGGCCGGCACCCCTGAGACTCCGGGGCATGTACAGCCCCACTCATTATTACGTGAGAGTGTCACGGGGCAGCGAGCTTCACAGGCACTGGGCCTTCTTCACAGGTACCGGCCTTGCTTCATATCGCCAGACGAGGGACCCGCCTTGCGCCACACTCTAGTGCCACCAACGACGACCGGAAACCAGGACGCCGCCGGTGGGGTAGAGCGGTCGCCAGCGGTTCCCCCGACGACCACGGGTCCTCCGCCAGGGGCAGGCCCTTAGGCACCTCCCCATCGGAGGGCCTACCTCCTAAGAACGCCTTGCTCCGAACGCCGCGGTGGTGATGTCGGATCTCTGCCCCTCTCCTGCAGCCCCCTGTGCCCTCCTCCCGAGGGGTAGGAGACTGCAAGAGCGGGGCAGCCGCTTGCCGTGGCGACCTGCACCTCCTGCGATCCATGATTAGCGTACGCCTGCTCCTGAGGAATTAGTGGTACCCGATAACCGTCGCCTCCAGTGTGGCCGGTGGAACCATCTCGGGGCTCCTGGAAGGGCTCAGCTTCTGGTGTCTCGTCCCCCCAGCTCGGGCTAAGGAGCGAGCCCTGTTCGCCCTCGTGAGCGTGCCCTTGGTCCATCATGTGGGGCACGTATTCTTCTGGCGCCGCCATTCCGAAGGCCACGCCGTAGTGCTCCGCGTGCCATGCAGCTCTGCTTGACGTGCCCACCGTGGGGTGGTAGCGCGGCTGCCCGCTTGCGCCGTGGGCTGCGCCGAGTCCCTCTCCTTCACGCGCCGGGGGCGGGGGTAGCGCCACTGTCAGTCCGGTGCCGACGGCTTCACTGGTGTTGGAGTAGCCTTGGGATCCGCGGGCGCGCGCGGGGCCCCCGCGCGTGCCGCCCTGGGCTTGAGACGGGAGCTGGATGCAGAAGGGGTGAGCCCCCGAAGCGGCAAAGCCCAAGGGTTCGGCAACCCGCTCCAGCAGCACGTCGCGGCCGCCTTCCAGCAGCCTACACTGCAGTAGCTCTCGGGCCACCGTGAGCGCGGCCCTCGAGTTTGCCTACTCTCGGCGGGTGTACGGTGTCGTGGTCGCGGCGTGATTGGAGGCCCTCGCTGCCGACCGCGCTTGCCGCGGTGTGAGAGTTGTTGAAGTCTGTCCGCGCCGCCCGCGGCCCGCAGCGCCCTGCGGACCACGAGCTGCCTGGGGCGCGGGGTCGCCCGAGGCGAGCGGCTCTGCGTGGGCGGGCCACGCCGCCCATGGATCTCGGTTGCCCGCCTGGTCGCCGGACATGGCGAAGACGATGCGACGGGACGCGGAGTGATAGAAGGGTGGATTCCGGCGCACCCCTACCTGGCGCCCCAAATGTCGGATTTCGGGTCCCGGCAGACCCTTAAGGTTCGAACTATGGGGTGCGCGCGGAGACTTCGCCCTCTACCTCTCCGTTTCGCAAAGATCTAAACTACTGAAAGAACAGCACAAGAGACACAGGGTTTATACTAGTTCGGGCCACCATTATGGTGTAATACCCTACTCTAGTTTGTGGTGGGTGGATTGCCTCTTGGGCTGATGATGATGAACAATACAAGGAAGAACAGCCTCGCGAGGGTCTGCTCTTAGCTAGGACGATGAACTGCTAAGAGGAGTTCAGCCGCCCTTCTCTCTCTCTCTCTCTCTCTCTCTCTCTCTCTCTCTCTGTTGCCTGAGTCTTTCTAACTGGTTGCTCGATGATCCGATCGCTAGATGCCTCTACCCTGGGGGTGGCTAGTCCTATTTATAGGCAAAGGCCCTGGACCTCTTCCCAAATATTGAGCGGGAAGGGCGCCAACAATTGGCCAATTTGAAGGGGAACATCTGATACACTTATCCTGACTAAAGTCGGTCCTCGCCTGCCAAAGGCTCTGGGGTGACACCGTCCTGGGCTCCACGATGACCTCCTTCCCATCGTTGGACTGGTCTTGGTCTCGTTGCACCGAAATGGATGCCTTTGCTTGATCCTCTCGCCTGCGCTTGCCCCCTTTGCACCAAAGAGGAAAGGGAGACACTGCGCGGGCTGGCGCCCGTCTGGCACCCTTGGTCGTCATGGCTTGCGTCATGGGCACCTCGTGAGGTACCCCGCCTTGATCTCTCCGCCTCCTCGTGAGCCAGCCTGATTAGGCCGCGCCTGAGGAAGCTCCGTGTCGTCCGCCCCGCGAGGCTTGGCCCCTCGCGAGGGTCTTGAGTCTCGTGTTGATGAAGATGGGCCGTGCTGGGCCCCCTTTAAGCCACGCCGCAGGCCGCAGGCAGGCAAGTCTGGGGACCCCCGTTCCCAGAACGCCGACATTTTTATTTTTAGAATAATTCTGAAACGAGGTCACTCCTGCTGATCTTGCTCTTCGAGTCTGGTGGTAGGATGGTAGGTCAAGAATGCAGGATGAGCAAAAGACTTCTATCTCTCTGGTCCTTTGGAGCATATGGAGGGAGCAAGACAACAGGATTTGATAGTGTCTTCATGTCGTTCCAAAGGGTCATCGATCAGTGGGTTGGTGGGAGCTTGGGTCTTTTGATCCCCCCTGGGTTTTTGGGTATCTGCTAGGGTTTTCGGAGAGCCGTTGTTCTCCAATCGTGTAAAGACTCCACTCTGCAACATATACAATCCTACGCATGGTTTGAAAAAAAGACTGATTCTGAAACTGGGTTTTAGAGCAGTGAAACGAGATGATTCTCTTTATGAGACATTTGATGGTGGTGCCCCAATTCCAAGGAAAAGTTGATGGTGGTGCCTCAAGTTCACGGCCATAGACTTGTGAAGCTTTGTTGACTTGCCGTAGGGCGGTAGGGGCAACCACAACAAAAACTGTATATATGTGTATTGATGCAAGTTCGTTTCACTTCTGAGAATGTCTCAAAATGCAAAAGGTGAAGATAATAAATGTAGTTACCAGTACCATAGCCTAAGTGACTGCTAAATTCCCTTTTTACGATAGAAAAACCTTTGTGTTACGCAAATAATATAACAAATTATGCATGCTCTACTATATATTTTCAAAGATAATTTCTCCTTGATTTTTCATCTAAATGTGTTTGAATTGCTTTCCTAAGTGGTTGCTAAAACCTAATTTTACTAACAAAGAGAAACATTTTCAAAACGCTCTTGGTTTGACATGACATTGCGCCATTTGGTGCAATGGGTAATCTGTTTGTAAAAAACAAGCATCTATTCATTTTTTATACAAAGGATTAGAACGGTACTATCAAAGTCAAATATTTATGTACATCTGTTTGTAAACAACAAGATGTCGTCTGTTTTTTTATACGAAAGGTTAGAATTGTTACCTACATGCTTGGCCACATCTAAACCTAAAAATACATGGAATTTTTTTCAAAGCGCATATGGTGTTGAGTGGGTGTCTGCGCCATTTGGCACCAAAAGTCTTTTTTAAATGCACATAAACATTAATTGACTTTCTTTTGAGAAACACTACTTATACCAAAATTAAAGGCCTCATTGGCTAGTTTTATACATGGTGTTATACTTTTAAAAAATAAAGGCCTCCTTACAGTTTTATACATGGTGTTAGGTATATGTATGTTCTCAAGCAAAAAGATGTGTATTTTTTAATATAAATGGATATAAATTCTTATCATGTGTGCTTTCTCAAATGGAAGTTTTTTAAAAATACACATATTTTCAACGCGGCATGGTCTTGATCGGTACTCTATACTACCAAACTAAAATGTAAAGGTACATCTTATTGTAGAGAACAAGCCTTCATTCTTTATTTCATCAAAGGGGATTAAATTTGTTACCATATGTGCTTGCCCATAACTCAACTAACACATGTGCTTGCCCATAACTCAACTAACACATGTGCTTGCCCACAACTCGACTAACTAAGACATGGATTTTCTTTTCAATGTGAACATGAATTCAGTAGTTCTCCGTGCCTTTTGGCGCAACGGGTCAGCACATGATCTACGGTGCCTAAAAAAGACACAAGAGGAGTAAAAATCGCTACAAAAAGGGCGGAAATGTAAGATCCGGATAAATGAGATCTAACTTTATGCATGCATAGAAATCTGAAATAGAAGGAAATGAGAAATCTCAATAGTTGGGTACGCCTCTCCGGAAATGCTTCTCTCGCCCAACTAAGGAATCGCGGAAGAAAAGGGGATAAACAGTTTGATGGATGCAGTCCCTGCCACTTCATATTCTACTCTTGACATGCCACACACCACATTGTTCGTGGACTGGCTAGGTAGCATATGAGCCTTTCAAATACCTATGTCTCCATATGCACAAGGCAAAGAGGTTTTTTTTGTGCACATGGAAAATAAAACTTTGGTACAAACACAGCTAAGAAATACATCCTTAACTGATCTATACATCTTATACAAATATGTTTTTTTAACTCAGATTTGTAATTGTGATAACCATATTTTCAAACAAAAAAATGCTTCCTTAGCTGGTCTATACATGTTATACAAATATGTTCTGTTTTTCAAACTCAGATTTCGCAGCGTGATAAACACATTTTCAATATAGCATGATTTAACACATGGGATTTCTACTACCAGTATCAGTTTGTCCTTGCAAAATGAAACTATTTTCATCGATAACATGGCTTTAGCGGGTCTCTGCGCCATTTGGCGCAACGGGTCAACTAGTATCTGTAATTGGAGCAGGCTCAACAAATCCCTCGGGTCTGTTGTAACAATGCAAGTCAACCATTTGATATGGCTTGTATTCTTCGATCATCTTCGGAACTGTGGATTGATTGGTTAGTTCAGCCATGCTCATCCTGCCACCTGTGTTCAACCTCAACCATCCACCTGAGCTCATCCTACTCCTGCACCTTACTTAAACATCCTTTGGTAAGTTGAGCTGAATCTACTCGTGCCACTAAACTTTCACATGATCCTGTTACTTCGCAACACCCTGATTCGATAGTACACAAAATCATTTGGGTCCAACCCGTGCTGCACCGACTGTTCCTTCAAATTTTCAATGGTGATTGAATCTTCCATCCATGGCTCAGGTGATGGTTGGCAGAAAGATGCTTTATGGATAATGAACCTAACCATCAACGCCTTATCGATTTGCAGCAGACAATATAAACATTTAATCAACTTTTACAATCAGATCATGCAGGTACAAACTCGAAGCCGGGGTTCATGATTCATCTCAGCACACAAATAAACATCCATAAGACCATATATTCTAAAGCACTAAGCCCATGTACTAATAACTAGTAACAGAGTTAAAGATTCATCTCATCACATAATGAACACTTGCCCTGGAGGCAGATCAGAGGGTGATACTTGTAACACAAGGAGTTGACATTGTCAGAGAACAAAATTACCTGCTTGCAGTTCCTACGTCCAGCGGGTTTGACGACGTCCTTCATGATAGGGAATGCTGACACCCTTCCTTTCAGATATGGGAAGAAGCTCAACCGACAGATTGGGAGGGGAAGAAGCTCGGGCAGGAAGAAATGGGGGTTTCGCGGGAATAACGGGGAGGTGCAGATGCAGGGCAAAGGTATTTAAAGAGAACAAACACGCCTATGAATCCGGCGAGGGAAAGACGGAAAGCTTGGACGATCTGAAGAGCTTGACTCCTTTAGTAAACGACATCATCTAACCTAATTTATCGGTTTAGTTTCTGTAAAAAAAAGTGAGACTATCTGAAAGGAAAGAAGCGCCAGTTTGTCTGATGTGGCAGGAGGACAACGAAGGCATCGAGGTAAAAGTCAGACGCTCCGGAAACTTTGTCATAAATGCTTAGAAAAGAGACGTGTCAAGCTTTTAAGACATCTAAACGTAAGACGTGATAGGAAAACAGGTGTCGCGCCTTACAATGTGGCGCGTCAGTAGGCGCCATGCTGGCGGCGTGACCGACGACCATGGATCATGACCGGTCAAAGGCGCCTCAGCGTGCGGCACGGCGACCTGCAAGTGTGACGCCTATCGGTCAGGCGCGAATGAGGGGGTCAGGCGATGAAATAAGTTTTTTTTTAAAGGGGAGGAGGGGTCAGTGGACGAAATAAGCGCGCCCAGGGGTCATTTAGTAAAAATTATACAGACAGAACGCGGTGCGCCTCCACTGCCCTCTGCCCGCAACTCATTTTCCCTTCTCGCTTCTCTCCACCGCGCGCAACCCAATCGCCCTTCCCTCTGGTGCGCCTCCTCTACCTCCCTCGATCTGCGCCGCCGCTAGCCCTCTTCCTTCGATCTGCGCCACCGGTTCGCTTCCCTCTCTGGTGCGCCTCTCTCTCTCGTCTCTCTCCCTCCCTCCCTCGAGCTGCGCCGCCGTCAGGCCTCTTCTTCCATCTGCGCGGCCGGCTTACTCATTTCTCGATCTGCAGCGGTGGGGTGCTAGATTGAAGACGGGCACGTGCGGCGGGCGGCCAACTGCGTGGCGTCGGTCTTGCAGCGGGGTTGCAGCGGTGTAGGTGCTACTCTGGCGGGCTAACAGGGGCGGCAGAGGCGAAGCGCACCCTCCTAAGGTACTCCCTACCGTTCTCCGATCTACAAGCATCGAGATCTGTGTCATCACACAAGCCTCTTCTGTACCTCGATCCCCTCTAACACTTTGTGCGATCTGTCCGCTGGCGACCGGGTCGTCACAATAGCGGGAGGCAAAGGTACCGAATCGGCGGCGCGAGCAGGACCTGTGCGCGAAGAAGAGAAGAGGATAAGGGGGAAGGAGTCGCCGGCGCACACGCCCTATAGGTGCAATGCAATGCCCGAGCAAATACACGGCTCTGTTTTTCCATTCTCATGGATTTGATTGCCTGAAACTCTTTCTTCTACAGCGGAGTACACCACATGGAGGGAGTACTTGATAACTAATTAGTGATGCACATGCACTCATTATCATTTTGAACGCATATTTTTTATCTCATGTGAAATCCTATTTCTATTGGAAATAGTGTTAGCACAGATGTTTTGCGGAGTTGTTTCATGTGTAGTTTCCTTAGTAGCCTAGACGGAGTTTAGTATGGGTACACTTGGGTTCGTTAAAGGTGTAATTTATGAAACTCTTCTATTGTTCAATGCTGTACTATGTCTGGATCTTTTATTTACTCTTGTATTAGTTCCATGTGAGATTGTTTCGCTTATTTATTATTACTCCTCTCATCTTCAAATGGCTGCACTAATATGTTGTTTCATTAATAGCTTAGATGGACGTTAGTTGGAAGGTGTAGTTTATGAAGCTATTTTATTGTTCAATTGTGCACTGTGCCTGGGTCTTTTTTTTGAAACTCTTTTATTAGTTCCCTGTGAGACTATTTGGTGTATTCATTAGTACTTCTTTTCAGCTTTAAATGTCTGCACGATGGGGTAAGCTCCAAATGGCGGGGGTGAGTGCATTGAAGCAATTATTCTTGCGTCCGGGTGCTAAGACTTACCCGTTAGGGCTTCAAGGAAGCCTGACCCGTTCTCATGGCAGATGTGAACCTGTGAAAAGTAATGTGTTTCTTGCTTTTTTGTTCTTTTGTTTGCTTGTGTTCCTTTATTCAGTAATACATGTTTGCTGACATTACTGTAAAAATAACTAGGTTTTCGACGGCTGTTGGGTTCATCTGTCTACTTCACAGCGATCGAAAAGTCAGCTGATGTTGAATATTCAAAATGTGTGTCCTTGGAAGAGTCTTTCAAGCAAGAGCCTTCAAGGCACTATGATAGCAGCAGTAATCTCAAAGCTTTTTCTACTGTTATGTCCTTCTCTAAAGTGTCTCAGGATATCTTCAGGTGCTTTTCAAACTGTATACTTAGTTTTTACTTGTCATAGTGTGTTGTTTCACTTTTAAATATGACCGATCAGGCGATCACTTCGTAACTGATGCAGTTTTAATACCTAACAGGCAGTTAGCAAGAATTGCATTTGATAAAGCTCTTCATGAAAAGAAGTACTTTAGCTTTGATGCTTCAAAGATCTTACTAAAGCATGAAGGTCCACATACAATTGTTTTTGTTCCTGAAAACCAATTATGTGGTAAGTGAAATTTACTTGGAATGATTGTCTAATATCATTCAGAGCATAATGGGACTTACCTTGCATTATCTTTCACCTTTAGAGAATAAACAAACAATCTATGTGGATAGAGTCGTCGGTCCTGTTGCAGAACTGATGTATAACGTGTATCTTGGGAGTAACTCCGCTGCTACGATAGATCCTGCATACAAAGAAATCCTTGATTTAATGCATTTGTCCCAGAATGGACTTCATTGGTGGTATGTGTCTATTCTATATGAACATGCTTGATAAAATTCTACATTATTAATAAAAACACACTTTTCTTCCCTTGAACAACTAGGGATACTCTTGATGATATACTGAGTCACCCAGTATATTGGTCAAATGAGCAGAAATTTGCTGCACTGGCATCAGCAGCAATGCGAGCACAGTCAGGTGCTACACATCTTAAACATGGTATCACAAAAGTAACAGGTATATTGATTTGACATCCAAAATTTAAGTACTTATTCATAGTTATATTAGAACTTTTATATTACTGTATTTTGGTATCTTTACATTTGAGAGCCAGTTATCTGTGGTGTTATCACTTTCGAACATAACATATCGGTTGGGCTGAAATTGCTATGGTTTGTATGCAGCAAGAACACGGAAGTACTCAGATACTGCTTTTGTATCAGCTCTTGGAAACAATAACTTTTACCTGCTAGAGTACACAGTGAAAGGTCTTGTGTCTGGTGAACACGAGGTGACACGCTTTGTTGATTCATCAAAATCAAATTGGAAATATTACTTCTGGAAGGTTTCCTTTGGCCCGGGATATCAGTTTGGCAAGCTAGCAGATCCAGATCATATACGAATGCTCAAATTCGTCAGGAATATTCCTATGCATTTTTCTGATAAAATTTTTGATGCGTTTGCGGTAATTATCAATTTCTGAGCAAATTCATTTGTAGTTCTATATTTTGTATCTTAAACTTCTGCTTTGTTTTGTAGAGGACTCTAAGAAGAGAGACCTTGCTTTCAGCAGTAATAGAATTGGATCGGGTCTTTAGTTTATCATTATCTATATTCCATGCTATGCGCTCTCAAGCTCCACCAGGGCAAAAACTACCTAAGGATTTGCAGGACCTCTTTGATATGGAGTTTTAGTTTAGGTTTGTATGCATTCATCTATGGGCCTTTTATGTTAGCGAATTTATTTCTTTTCACACAGTAAGATTGAAATGATTGTTGTACTTCTTGCACAGGAAGTATTGCTCCTCGTTCTTAGAAAATATCTCTGACCAGGATTGATCCTGATAGGATGAACAGCATAGGTAATGTAGGTAATTTTCTCCACCTGATGAATTGTGAGTCATACCCTGTACTGCCTGTGCTTAGAACAATTAAACTTGGTTTCTGTGCAAATGTGTAGTGCTTGGAGTGCTGGTTATACAACTCTAATACTGAAAATGATTGTTGAAATGAACATTTCCTTTTCATTCTCCTACATAGTCGCATTGAGGCTCATAGCGAGCAATTTGATATTTAGCCATCCTCTTTAGTCAACCAACAGATATATGTTGTCTTTGAGTGTATCACTAGTAGTATAGTGAAATTGGTGTGGTAAGATAAACTCGACTAGCCTTCTAGTTGACGTACAGGGTGTGTGTTGTCATTTGAATGCATCAAATATTCGAAGGAGCTAGATTAATAATGTATCATTAGTTAGTTTTCTCATTGCAAGACCTGGGATGCTATGGATAACCTGTTATGCAGATTAATCACGTTTCCAAGAATAAACTTAGCTATATCTTTTCTCTCATCAAGTCATTGCCATTGTTGCTAATGAAAATGTACAACCAAGTTAGTCATCCGTTACTTTGTTGAGCAACTACAGCCAATAAACTTTTTTCTTGTATTTTCAAATTTCATGGATTGATAGGCAATCCAAATGTGTTGTCATTAAGCTAACTGCAACCTTCTTCTGTGCAGGTTCTCAGTGTCAGCTTGTTGAGTATGAACAGAAGCTCTTTGGACTCAGCAATGACTCGCCAGCTCAGACCACAGTTCTAACCGAGTCATTTCCTTCACTTGGATTTGGTTTCCCACAACCATCAGGTGATATCCAAGTAGCTGCGTTCTAACCAGACTCCTGTGCCATCCATTTTCGAGTGAGCCAGCCTGAACAATGTTCCCACTAACTTACTTTTGGAGCCAGGGTTTAATGGGAGTCAGAGTCAGCCCTGCCGCAGGGATCAACAATGGTGCGGTCATGTATCACTTGGTACAGATGCATGTTACTTTAGGCCTATCGAATACTATGTCACTGCATGTTAAGCTTTCACTTGGTATGGATGCATGTTACTCTTAGGTCCATCGAATGTCATTGGATGTTTAGCTTTCACCAGATTGAGAAATGCTGAAATATGTCCCGGCAAACCTTTGGAAGTAGGAGTATGTCTTGTATGGCAGTAGACTCCACAATTCACTATGGCTGTGGACCTGTGGCTTGTATTTCTGTCACCTGCATGACTTCCGGTGCATCCCTGCATTCGGGATGGTTGTGGTTGGTGGCTCATGTTTCTGTGCCTAACGAACTTGAGTAACTAACTTTGGGTGCGTATGCTGAGCATTCGACCTTCCTGTGGCCACACGATTGGAATTGTCCGGATTGGGCGACAATTTTAATTGTTGCAATATGAAACACATGATAATGTTATTTCTTCTTCAAATAATTCATTTTCTACCAGCGGCAACGGTGAATTCCACTGCCTTGTGCTCTTTGCCACCCCCTCATGTCATGTATGCCCGTGCATCATAACCCTCGTAGCCACCGTATCTGCCCATCGCGGTTATTGCCCCTTTGCCTTCACCAAAAGCTGTCAGGTTACTCTTTAATTTCAGGGTCCAAAGAGTTGCGGTGCCAGGAAGCAACCGTTCATTGTGCAGCTTGGTGGTGTATTTAATTTGATTATCACCAGGATCTTCAGTTTTGCATCTTCTTTTTCAGCTTGGTGGTGTATTTAATTTGATTATCACCAGGATCTTCAGTTTTGCATCTTCTTTTTCCGGATAAGGCAAAAGTCATATCTTAAAGTCGATCAACCGTAATTAGACAATCCTTGTAGAAATTTGAAATGATATGCTAGTCCTTGAAAAAATTGGCCTCGTCTTCCTTCTGCACTCGCCAGCGACACTTCATGAGCAAAGCTCAATCGCCTCTGAAACACTATAGAGGTCAAAGAACTTCTAATTTGAACAAAACTAGCGGGTCCACCCGTGCAATTGCGCGGCCAGAATTGATATATTTTATATTTTTAAATAAATGATATATTTTTAAACAAAACTAGCGGGTCCACCCACTTGCATTTTCTTTTCTTTTCTACATTGTACAGAAGATCTCCTTATGCATTTTTCCTCTTCATATCATTGTTTGTGTTTTGGTTATCTGCACGTACTTCCTCCATTTTAAAATAAGTGTCGTGATTTTAGTTCGAATTTAAACTAAAACCACAACACTTATTTTTGAATGGAGTGAGTATTATTTTAGTTTGGCCAATATTTTTTTGTGTGAATGCCCAACAATTTTTTTTCTTTGTTTGTTTTTACTACACGTTCTCAGTTAATCATGGAATACTGGAATGTTCTATTCTATAACTAATCTCCCACAGCATATTCTGTAACTAATATACCCTTTTGTAAAAATAAAATGAAAATCTAATACTATATAGGAGTGAATAAATGGAATATAAAAATATTATATTCGTTTTCACTTCATATAAGTTACGGCCCATGCGAAAACGAAACAAATGCTAGAAAATTTTTACGCCGTGTGTTCCGTGCGGCCGCTCACAATCCGCCCGATGCAATCGCGAGAGAGCAGCGCGTGACAGATAGGAAGTGGTGTGAAGTGACACAATTTTAATCTTCTTTTTAGAAATAACACAGTTTTAATCTAGTACAGTAAGTAGTATTTTGCATCTGTACATTTGTACTACCATTCATCCCTTTTGTCCATTCTTTTCTCATGACGTGAACCCATTTCCCATTCTCGTTCTCCTCTCGTTTATTTTTCTCTTTTCCTCCCCTGATCTGGGGATTTAGCCACAATTCGTTGCTAGATCCAGCAAGTGAGAAGGACGTGGTGAGTAGGATTTGCGGCAGAGTGTCGTGGTTGCAGTCTCTCGGGGGCGGCCGGTCCTCCAGCTCTACCACACGTGCCTGCTGCTCGCCGTCGCCGTCGATTGGATGGCAGTGAAGTTCGCCCCCCTTGAACCTGAGCGGTGGCTCTCCTCCAGGTAATCTCTCCTCTTCCCTTCCTTTTCCTTCTTTCCCAGATGCTTGGTCTGCTAGGATCCAGCAATTGTGTGGATTTTGGATTCTTTATGAGAAATCGGCTCGTGGTCTCCTGTTATCCCCTTCCTGCAGCTCATGGAGATTTTTTCTGGTGTAGATAAGGAGATGCTTATGTTCTCCTCGCCTTTCTCTACCTTTTTTTTATCTTTGCGTGGTTTCTTCTTACTCATAATTTTCATGTTCTACGGTGAGGTACTACTCAGAAGCCGGGAAGGACAAATGCAGAGAGGTGACCAATATGCGCATGGAGTTTTTTTAGGATCAAGCGAGCGAAGACTGTCTCAATTTATGTCAGAGTTACTCATATCCCCCTGCCTTTTTGCTTACCTTGCATTGTTTTGGGGAATTAACTTTTTTTCAGTTGACATTCTGTCTAACTTAGATCGTCTCTTCAACTTAGATTACCTGTTCAACGCATCCGTATTAATTATATGAAGTTCCGTATAGCAAAAGGTGTTCAATACTTCATTGTTGTGTCTACTACCTATAACACCTATAATCTTTGAATAATTCATTGTCCTGTCTGTACTTGTTAACATTTATATATATGTGAATACACATACATTTATTCGTCTGAGGAGGCTATGTTGATTCCTATTTTTTTAGAGAGACTATTCATAAGAGTGATGAGAGTGTTAGTGCGAGAGATATTAGTAATCACTATTTAGGTGGAATTTATTTGTGAACTTTCTCCAGAACGATCAAATATAGTACTCCCTCCATTCCTAAATATAAGTATTTTTAGAGATTCCAATACGGACTACATACGGAGCAAAATGAGTGAATCTAAATATAAGTATTTTTAGAGATTTCAATACGGACTACATACGAAGCAAAATGAGTGAATCTATACTCTAAAACTCCCTCTTCATGCTTCTAAATTTCTTTTACCTTGAGTTTCCATCGTATAGTCTCCGCATTTTCTAAATACTTAATAACCGGTGCAAATAGCCTTTTATAGGACTGTCTCGGAGCAAATAGGACTAAATCTTTCACGGCAAGTATGCTTTGCTAATTTTAATAGGACTCTTGTATAGAGTGATGATTTTGATAATCTATTAAGATTACCATATGAAGTTTTTACTAAATTTTGATATATGGATGTCACATGGAGTTGTACAGTATTCAATATTATTAATTTCTAATATGATGCGATATGAGGTGGTAATTTGGCTCGACGGAATTAACAGTTTTTGCTCTAAGCAATATCTTAGCTAAGAACAAATGGATCACATCAAATCAATCAAAAGTCCCAACGCCCATAAAATGAATTACTCCCGTTCGGATGTATGGGCTAACTTTCATAAAAATATGTCGAAAAAACATATAATCTTGTATTAAGTTTGGAACTGTGGGACCTCATAACCTTATTTTAATTTTATATACCGTCATAATAATAACTATGTGTAATTGTGCATAAAAGAGTGTACATGTGCTAAAAAGAAGTGTACATAAAGTTATGTACGTGCAGACTGATGCAGTCTGAATGTTTGTCGGAGTCAGTTATTCACAACGTACATCTCCCTCTTCATGCTAACATTTATGTATGTGAATACGCATACATTTATTCGGTTGAGGAGGCTATGTTGCTGCCTATTTTGTTAGAGAGACTATTCGTAAGAGTGATGAGAGTGTTAGTGCGAGAGATATTAGTAATCACTATTTAGGTGGAATTTATTTGTGAACTTTCTCTAGAACGATCAAATATAGTACTCCCTCCGTTCCTAAATATAAGTTTTTATAGAGATTCCAATACAGACTACATATGGAGCAAAATGAGTGAATCTACACTCTAAAAGTCCCTCCGTTCCTAAATATAAGTTTTTTTAGAGATTCTAATACGGAATACATACGGAGCAAAATGAGTGAATTTACACTCTAAAATATGTCTATATACAGCCATATGTAGTCCGTATTGAAATCTCTAAAAAGGCTTATATTTCGAAACGGAGGTATGTAGCTATGTAAAAATATTCATGCTTCAATTTTTTTAAATGATGATAGAAGAGAGATAAAAATATTCAGAGATAATATTTTGTGGAAAGATCAGGCATATATATATATATGGTTAGGTTGTCTTCGACTCTATGTAATTACACATGCATTGTGTATGCAAAATTCTAGTTTTGTTGACTTGATGAACTACATTGTAAATTAGAATATCTATTTATAAAAAATATTCTTTGCGGCATCTTCAGTTGGACACTCTTTGTCATTGATCAGCACCTTCAATCCTTCCTTATTTGTCACTCTTGATAATGCCACATACAGTTGTCCATGGCAGAATGCTTGCTTAGGCAAGTATATTCCTACCTTGTTTTTGCAAGGATGTTGTTGTCGAGCATTATTTCCAATTCTTTGACGATGTTGGGGTCCACTGTTGATTTATCATCATTGCATCTTGATGCACTTATCCTGTTTGCCACCTCATTTAAATTATTATAGATGTACAGCTGTGTGAACCGAGGTTTGTCTGTACCTTCAGGTAAAAGAGTTCTGATGTGGTGGTAGTTCTGTCCATGCAAACGAAAAGCAGAAAGTTCTTTGCGAGTTTTTATTTCCTTGTCCACAACTCCTTCCATCGATGTGAATGAAAACATTGAGTTCTATGACCTTATAATCCCGCCCTTCACTTCTTAAGAGGTTTCTGAGGTATGGTGGAGGCTCTCTTAGTGGTGGCAGATTGATTTTTCCCTGTTTGCAACATATTCCAAAAGAGGGTTTCGTAGTTCCTTTGTTGAATTTAATCTTTCTTCACACAATAGCAATAATTTGCAATATTAGTATTTGTATGTTGGCCTTTCGAAGTTCCATGTCTTTCTATTAGCACTTGTTGAGGTTGTGGTTCTATTGTTGTCTCTGACATTGATTCTAATGTTAATTTTGTTGTTTTCTCTTCTTGTACGCTTCAATTCCTTATCTTCTTTAGCATTATCCTTTCTCAATTGTTTAGGAGCCTCTGTGTTCGTATTTCTTCTTCCCTCTGCAGTCCTTGTCTGCTTTGTGATCCTTGAGTTTAGAGCTTGATCTTTCTTTCCTTCTGTATGGTGAGCTGCTAGCGCTTACGTATGTTGGACTGTCATCTCTGGAAATTTGATTTCGTCAGTGACATATAGAGTTTTCTTAATAGTGTGCCACTTCAGACATGTAAGTGCATTTGGAGATATAGAGACTAATAATGGAGGTGTCACATGCAGTACATCTGGAGATCAATATTGTTTATCTGGAATGGCACTATAAATCAATAAGTGTTCAATACTGTACCTCTTTTTGTAGCTTTCACACTACTGTCATGGTAGTGTGTGGATGTAGGGACAAAAACATGGTTTACAGTTCAGTCTCAGTAGGGTTTTGACATAGAAGATTAGAAGCAAGGTTGAGCTGAGATCAAATGCTGACATACGTGAAGAATTACATGTGGATATTACCTGAGGTTGATGGTGTTGATGTCGTGTCTTCAGTTTGTTGGACGTTTCTTTGTTCCATCGATCGTTTGGGCGTCGCAGGCGTATATTGGATGCAAGTTGCTGAAGTTGTTTCCATGCCTTCGATTTGTCGGCCGTCTTGTGTGTTGGATCGTCCTAATGTCTTGATAAGAGAGCTATTGAGAAAGTGCATCATGGGTCAGACCCAAGAGTCGAATGTTGTCTTGTAAAATTATTGTTGAATGATAATTATGTGATATAAGCAGAAGGGATGAGCGTGTGACCATACCTCCTTTTTGTTTTCTGAGACTATGATCTAACAATTTTACTAATGTATCTTGAAGAATGGATTGTATTCTGTAGATTATCCGAGGCAAAAAAAATTCTGTAAATATGTTGGATGTTATGGAAGTTAAAAATATTTTTTTGATTAAAAAGAGGGAATATATAATACCTTGATGCTTAATAATAAGAAAAAGGAAATTAAAGGTTGCTTAGTTCACATGGAAATTGATAATCTTGGACTCCTTTGCTGACTCGTACACGTACGTGTGACCTTGAGTCCGACTCATTTTCTCGTACATGGTCATGACTCTTGCTAGCCTTTTTTAGTTAATGATGACTCTTGCTAGCCTAACGTAATTAGATCAGATGCAACTCTTCCCGTGCATAGCATGTATACACGTGACAACGTGGTAGTTCAATATATTGGTACGTACACATTAATATGTTACGTAAAATCTTTTAAATCTCAGCCATTATTTTCTTGATCAAACGGTGCAAATTATATTAGCATATGTGGACGAACATGATGGCTTATTTGTCTTCTGTCTTAATTATATAATAGATAGATAGATAGATGCAACTTGCATGACATTGCGAACAGGGACCATCTGAATAAGGATATGTTGATACTTTGCATCCTGAAGAACTCTGGAATCAGGTCCATATTTGAGAGATTTTACATTGTTTCTGTAGAAATCGTATCCTAAATACTACTCCCTCCGTCTCATAATGTAAGGTGTCTTTTGACACTAGATACGTATGCTAATTTTATAGTATCATATATTTTTAAGAAGTTGATTCTCACTATTAGAATTCTCACACATGCACACTGTTCACGTCAGCATGGTTCCACGTCAGCTTTCAGTTTGCAAACACCAACCAATCGGCTTTGCATGCAGGTATATGGACGTTGGACGATGGTGGTAAAAAGACAAAAAAAATTCACTCCTGCCCGGACGCCGCTCATCCCGCAGGGGGACGAGGATCGGAACTCCCATTCCAATCTGTCTAGCTCATCCCGCATAGGCCCAACCCAGTCTGCTATCGCCGGAGCGCCGCCCGTCCGCCGCCCTTCCTCCTCTCCTCCCTCCGGGCTCCTCTTCCTATCGCTGCGTGCTGCACAGACGGTGACCACGCCTCCACAGACCCGCCATGCGCGCCGCCGCCCCTAAACGCCTCCTCTGCTGTCCGGCCAGATCTTGCTGCCACCTCAAGGCCAGCGCCGCGGCACACCGCGCCATGGCCGCCCCCCTTGCTCGCGCGTGACCCCGCTTTACAGCACACCGTCCTGCTCGCGCCGTCCGTTCACCACCACGCGCTACCGCCGCTTCGGCCGAACGGCGGCGGCTGGTACGACATCTCCCTGGGTGCTGGGACGTCGTCCTGGCACAGTTTCATTGCTGCCTACCCTAGGTCGTCGAGGAGCAAGACAAATTGGGCTGGGTGCATCCCGTTCCTCTGCTCCGAGCCTTGGCGCGGTTGGGACTTGGGACGCAGGCCGACCGCCGTTTGGTCACCGGCCACCCTAAATGTCAGATTGTGGAGCTTCTGAGCGCCGTTCCTCTGCCCCGCGACGGTCATCGATGGCGAGAAGCTCGATTCCATCAGTAATGAGGTCTTCCATAGGACATGAGGTCCCAGTTTGCCATATAGCTTATCAGGCGAGCACCAAAACATTTATTTCGACTAACCTTCTGCAGTTGAAGGTCATGTGATCATGTTCTTCTTCAGTAGTTTTTTGCCCGCTAACACCTACCACACAATCCACTGCTTGAACGCATGTGCAACCCAATGCTCCAAATGGCCCACATTGTTTATAATCTCTGTTGCCATCTTCGGCCGCCGAATAAACGCTTCTTCTCCTAAAAAGCAAAGAAACCCTTCTGATGCATGTCATTGACGATTGACGCTTCACTTCCTATCCCCACTATCTCCACAAGAAACTGAAATATTCTAAATTCGGTGCTCCACCTCAACTTGTATTGTTCCCATCGTCCTCCGTACGGGTGGGCATCTGCCATACTGCTCATACCGCTAGCACTGGTGAGCAACTCCCTCCCGTGTCCTGCTCGTCATTCCCTGTGACATATTGCCAGTTGAATAAAAAATTAGGACTTCCTCATGTTGCCATCTATTGGTAATTCTGAATTTTTGTGTGCTTGGTCAATATCTGAATTTAATTGCTATTTCTGAATTTTTGTATGCTTGATTAAGTTTGCCTGATGACATATACTGGTTGAATAACAAATCTGGATTTCCTCAGGTGTTGGACGATTTGGACACTCGGGTAATCATCTTGGTTGTTCTACCCTACCCAGGCACCTCATCCTATAGGTAGATGCTATTCCCATCCACCACTAATTCCGAATCATTGTTTGCTTGATTAATATATTTCTGTGTAATCTGGCTAGACCCTTCATATGTTTCTATCCCCTTGCATTTGTCCAAATATGAATTTACTTTTTCTGACTGAACCTATACCCTTGGTTTTTAACTCTTTATATGGTACGAGAGCACATACGCCTTGAATTTTATTCCTTTGTTCTTACATACGTATCATGATACTGTGTTTTGGTATCTTCGCGCCCTTTTGGTAGAGTTGCCGATGGGGTAAATCTGGATATCTTGCCATCACAGATGTGCTGCCATGGCCGCCTGCTCGACGAAGCTGAATTCCTCTATGGGTATCCCTTTCTTGGTTATCAGATTCAGGTACTCACTCCTCTAGCATGATGTGTTTATTAATCCCCCAGTCCATAGCTTCTTGCTTCCTACCTGTTCAGTTTTGATTTAATTGGGCGAAGCTATCAGAGTTTTTCTGTTCACAATCAATTGGCTGCAACATCGAAAAATGCTTGATTTTTGTAACAAAGTATAAGCTGCAGGATGCACTACTGTTCATCTTGAAACTGGATGCATGGTGAATGATTCTCTCTCTCATATTGATCTTCTATCGCCAGTCTGTCAGTCATGATAGTTGAACTAGTTAGTTGCCCGTGCGTTTCTGCGGAAATAAATTATACTCCCTTCGTCCCATTATTAAGTGTCACTCAAACGATGTTTGGTTTCAAAGTGCACACACCTGCTGATTCAAATTGTGTCGTGTTATTTCCCGCCGAACATGCTAAGTCGCCGCACGTGTTAGTCTTTCTTCCTACCTCTCTCATCTCACTCAACTTGGCTCCACTTCACGTCTCTCTGCCATAGCACACAGTTTTCATCACATTCAAATCATCCTATTTCTGATAACTACTATATCTGTAAACAAATATAAGACGTTTTAGAGACTTGACGGAGGGAGTAGTTTCTATCAAATACGATAACAACTGATAATATCCTAGTACCAAGAATCACAAGAAATAAGGAAAATTCAACAACTGATACAAGGAACGACATCTTTTTTATATTCATTAGTCTACCAATATTCCAGTTGCCAACACAGTTTGTAGTTCTTGCAACACATATCATGTTTTGTCAGTATACGGATAGGCAACGGGACTCTCCCCTTCCCTTTTGCAGTTCAAAACATGTGTTGGGCTCTAGTGGTCCTGGCCTCTTGGGCAAACTGATTAACCTTTGAAACAGAAAATGATAATTTGATGATCAAATTCTTTCTAGTAGAAACAGGAGGGCATTGCCTTAGCGTGTTTTATGCGGGAACATTACCTTGGTTTACACAAGCAAGTGGATTATGAGTGACCCGACCCTCAAGTTCATACACCAAAATTAGCAATGAAGCAATCACTTATTTATCCTCTGTTTAAATTAAGTTTTTCTAAAATGTATCATCACAAGAAGTTAACTGGCATAGCAGCGATGTTAAGACATTCAAGCAAACATATAAAGATCTAATTATCAGTAAGAGAAGTACAAAATCATTGCATAGGTCACGAAGGGTGTCGGTGTCAAAACCGGCGGATCTCGGGTAAGGGGTCCCGAACTGTGCGTCTAGGCGGACGGTAACAGGAGATAAGGGACACGATGTTTTACCCAGGTTCGGGCCCTCTTGATGGAGGTAAAACCCTACGTCCTGCTTGATTAATATTGATGATATGGGTAGTACAAGAGTAGATCTACCACGAGATCAAGGAGGCTAAACCCTAGAAGCTAGCCTATGGTATGATTGTTGTTGTCCTACGGACTAAAACCCTCCGGTTTATATAGACACCGGAGAGGGTTAGGGTTACACAGAGTCGGTTACAATGGTAGGAGATTTAAATATTCGTATCGCCAAGCTTGCCTTCCACGCCAAGGAAAGTCCCTTCCGGACACGGGACGAAGTCTTCAATCTTGTATCTTCATAGCCTAGGAGTCCGGCTGAAGGTATAGTCCGGCCATCCGGACACCCCCTAATCCAGGACTCCCTCAGTAGCCCCCGAACCAGGCTTCAATGACGACGAGTCCGGTGCGCAAATTGTCTTCGGCATTGCAAGGCGGATTCTTCTCCAAATTCCGTGTACCTGTTGAATAATGTCCGGTTTCTTGTGAATGTGGCGCTCCTTGGCTTCTACGCCCAATAATGGCCGTCTTCCACGTGTCAAACGAATGCGAAAAGTCTGGGTGTTTTTCCATTCACATCCCTAGCCGCGTAAATGAGCCGCCTATTTAAAGGGATGAGGATTTAGATCCAAACCACATCTTCTCCCCACCGCGAGTATTCATCAGAGCGCATCCAGCAAAGGTCCATTCCATCATGGCCAGCCGTCGCAACCCCTCCTCTCGCCCTTCCAGCCCGCGGCCTGGAGATTGGGAGAGATGCTCCATCCCGCACATCGAGCTAATGTCGCTTCAGACCAAGGGATTCCTCCCCCCGGCCTATATGGTCCCGGTTCGAGCCGGACTTGCCACCTATAATGGCGGAGAGCAAGCGGAGAGCGCCCCCAATCCCTCCAAAGGAGAGCGGGTATGCCTTATCCCTTATTTAATAAGAGGACTCGGATTTCCAATTCATCCGTTTCTCCGGGGGCTTCTGGAGTTTTATGGTCTCCAACTGCACAACCTCACGCCTGCCTCCATATTGTACGTTGCGGGCTTCATAGCCCTTTGCGAGCTGTTTTTGGGTGTTGAGGCTCATTTCGCGCTATGGAAGAGGCTATTTTGCCTGGTGCCCCGTTCTCAGGAGGGGTCAATATATCAAGTGGGCGGAGCCGAAGTGTGGCGCATCGCCGGGACCGGATATTTATCCGGAACCCCAAAGAAGGCGTCTGAGAATTGGCCTTCGGAATGGTTTTATATAGAGGATGTCCCGCTGCCGGATCCTGTTCGGATCGGCCCCCCTGAGTTCGACAATGCTCCCCTGAAGAAGCGCCTAAGCTGGCGTCCACGGAGCCCTCAGAGGGAAAGTGACAAGGACGTCCTTTACCTGATGGGCCGGATAAGATTATTAGCTCATTCCGGACTAACCATGATCGGAGTCATGGCCATATGCATCATGCGGGGGGTGCAGCCGCTTCAATATAGAGGCCACCCCATGTGGGATTTCAACGGGGAGGATGACACCACCTGTCACGGCCGTAAGGGGCCGGACTCGGCTGCCGCTCTGATAAAGATCTTGTCCACTTTGTACAAGGGAGAAGAGGAGGAATTTCTCCGCGTCAACCCTCAGGGTGGATTTTCAATGTATAATCCTCCAAGCTGGGTAAGTGGACACTTTTACTTGCACATCCGTTCTTCATTCCCATTGTCAAATATATAGTCTGACGACTTCAACGCAGGAACTGCGCCAGACTGTTAAAGAAATAAACAACCCTCCTCCACAACCCGAGGATCTGGGATGGTCCCTTGACCCGGCCTCCCAAGAGGATCCGGGCATATCTGTGGAGCTAATTGATGGGGTATTCCATCAATTAAGCAAGGACAACGCCGTGGTGGCCATTACGGCCGATTACCCAGGGCTACTCCCAGCCTTCCAGGTAACTGAGACCGAAATCCCAGTACTTCGAAAAGGGACCCGTCCTCATGTGTTTTCGATGACCGTATAACAACCGCGTTTTGCAGAGGAGGTCCTTGAGGCGGGAGGCCGAGCCTGCGGCGACTAGCCAACGAGGGACCACAAGGCCCCAGGGGCTGAAAAGGAGTGCGGTCCGGACTGGGACGCCGGCGCAAAGGTACAACGCGCCATCTCATCCCCTGATGTTATTCCTTCAGGGCATGTTAACACTCGTGCTCTCTTCAGGACAAAGAGACCTCGCCGGACTATATCCAGAGAGGCCGCCAATCGCGCCTCTACCAGCCAGGCTCCAAAGCCTGGTCCGGAGGCGGAGGCGAACACGAGGCGCGCACCGGACGCTTCTCCAACGGAGGATGCGGATAGGCTGTCTGCCACCAATTCCGAGGTGGAGGGTGCCATGAACCACATGCGTCGCCGGACAGTTCTTCGCGACGCTTGTTTCTCCCCGGAGGCATTGAATGCCTTCAATTCGGGAGACGCGTACCTCCGTGCCGCTCAAAATGGTCTAACCAGAGCCACGGAGCAGTATTTGAAAGACATACGGGTAAGAAGATTTGATGGTTATATATATCAGTAGCCCCCGAGACTTGAAGCAGTTAAAATAACTGATTTAAGGATCATGTAATATGCATGTTCTTTCAGAGAAGAATACCCAACTGTCCCAGGAGCTAGAAGAGTGCAAAGCCCAACTTGAGACCGCACTAGCTGCGACAGGGGATCCCAAGGAGACCCCCTCTGGTAATATATGCTTCAAAAAGATAAGTATTGTGTGAAGTGCGGCATATGTGCAAATCTGACAAATGAAATTGCAGATGGCGCCGGACTAGATCCGGAAAAGCAACAACTCCTACGCCAGTTAAAGGCTGGTGAGAGCGTGCTGACAAAGGTGAGGCGGGAGAAGAATGATCTTCAGGATGCCAACACCAAGTTGGGCGTTGAACTGAAAGATGTTCGTGCCCAGCTGTCGGATTCCGCTAAGGAGAATCAGTGGCTTCGACGCGGCATATTTAGTAAGTGCTTAAACGAACTTTGAAAAAAGAGTTCGGCGAAGAAGTCGACTAACAGAGTAATGTCTGTAGGTATGCTAACAGGTCGTCCTGCAGAGGAGATGCCCGGTTCTACGGGTGACCTTCTCCCCGAGCTCTTGCAACTGCACGAGCGAGTTTGGCAGGTGATGCAAGGCATCACCCATGCCATGTGGCCATCCATCTCCATGCCCGAAGGCCTTGGAGAGCTTGTAGAGAAGCTGAAAGGAGCGCGGCGGCGCTTCTGATTGTGGAAGATATCTGCCTGCCGTCAGGGCGCTAGGGAGGCCTGGGCCATGGTGAAGACGCGGTACATGAAGGCTGACCTAAATCACATGGCCGAGGTCGGACCTGTGGGGCCCGATGGGAAGGAGATCCCTGTAAGCTTAGTATACGGCCAAGTAGAATTGGCCGCAAAGTATTCCCAGCAGGACTGTAAACTAGACAACCTGTTAGATGGTATTGAAGAGGAATACAATCAGTCAAAATGACTATGTAATTTTAGTTGACATGTGTAATGCCTTCTAGCCGGATTGTAGATCGTTTGTCATGGCCGACCTTTTCGCTTGGACCTCGGGACCTGACGGTCCGGAGTGTGTCCGAATACCCTTGCGGTTATATAAGAACCGGGATATGCATGGAGACCAGGCGTAGGGGTCATTAATGCTTGAACAGACAAGTGCCCAACTAGTTATGTTATATTACATGGTTAGTAAGAAACATCTTCCAGGGAGAATAGTTCCGTTAGGGGTTCCTTTCCCTGGGAGGCATGCCCTAAAGTGCATGTCCATTCTGCGAAAAAAGGACGCAGGAAAAAACATCTGGGGGCGCGTAAATAAATAAGTGAAAAATCATCTTTAGTTCACCGACCGAATATTCCCTTAAGAACACTAGCTTTTGGCTTCACCCAGTCTGAGGTACACATCCGGCTGACCCGGCAATAACAATCGCAGAGGTGCTCCCTTTACCACCTAGCCGAACACTCGGGAACGTAGGGGTAAGCACAGGAGCCAGGCAACCCAGCTTGGCCAAAACTTAAGTCATATTGATGCATATAATGGTGAATAAAGGTTACATGCGGAAGTGTGACACATGTGTTGGGCATGAAGCCCGTATAAATAAGCTTCTGTTTAAAGAAGCCCCCTGGTTTAATGAGCGCGGATAGCGCGTCACTTGATGAGCCTTTAAAGGCTATAAAAGAAAGGAAGGGGGGAAGGAGAGAAATGTAAGACCGAAAGTATATATAAAAATGGACAGAGGAAGGAGACGAACACGGAGTCCGGCGCTAGGCATAGAATCTTCGGAGACGGGCTGCGTTCCATGGGTTCGGCTCGAGTCGGTTATCCCATGCATCTCGCAGGCGGTACGCTCCACCAGTCAGGACTTGGTCAATTATGAAGGGACCTTCCCACTTGGGCTTGAGTTTGTCCTTTTTCTTGTCCGGCAGGCGTAGAACTAATTCGCCAACGTTATAATTTTTGGCCCGTACTTCTCTGCTTTGATATCTTCGAGCTTGTTGTTGATAAAATGCGGAACGGGCTTTTGCCACGTCACGCTCCTCCTCCAAGGCGTCCAAACTGTCCTGCCGATCGAGCTCGGCTTCTCTTTCTTCGTACATGCGCACTCGAGGTGAGTCATGAATTATGTCGCAGGGCAAAACTGCTTCTGCTCCGTACACCATGAAGAATGGTGTGTATCCGGTGGTGCGATTCGGCGTGGTCCGCATCCCCCAGAGTACGGAGTTGAGCTCCTCTACCCAGTGCGTATTAGATTCCCTAAGGGACCGCACTAATCTGGGTTTGATGCCGCTCATGATAAGACCGTTTACGCGTTCGACCTAGCCATTAGTTTGTGGGTGATAGACGGAAGCATAATCGAGCTTGATGCCCATGTTTTTGCACCAGAGTTTTACCTCATCGGCCGTAAAGTTCGTGCCGTTATCAGTGATGATGCTGTGGGGGACGCCATATCGGTGTACAACCCCGGATATGAAGTCTATCACCGGTCCGGATTCAGCCGTTTTAACAGGCTTGGCTTCTATCCATTTGGTGAACTCATCCACCATGACCAGTAAGTATTTTTTCTTGTGGGTTCCGCCTTTAAGGGGTCCCACCATGTCAAGCCCCCAGACCTCAAAGGGCCAAGTTATGGGGATAGTTTGGAGGGCGGTGGGTGGCATATGGCTTTGGTTTGCAAAAAGCTGGCAACCGACGCATTGCTGGACTAAGTCCTGAGCGTCTGCCGGGGCGGTCGGCCAATAAAAACCTGTACGGAAAGCCTTGCTTACAAGGGATCGAGCTGCAGCGTGATGACCACCGAGTCCGGCATGAATTTCAGCCAGAAGGTTCCGCCCTTCCTCTTCGGAGATGCACCTTTGAAGGACTCCGGTAGTGCTTTTCTTATAAAGCTCTCCCTCATGTACCTTATAGGCTTTAGATCGCCGCACTATGCAGCGTGCCTCGTTTTGGTCCTCTGGGAGTTCCTGCCTAGTAAGGTAGGCTAGAAATGGTTCTATCCACGGGGCGATGACGGCCATTATTGCGTGGGCTGAAGGTGTGATTTCATTGGCAGAGTCTCCAATTGTGTCAGATTGTTCGGCATCGGGCAGTGCGGTTGAGTCCGGGCTGTTATTGCCGGGTTCCCCTTCCCATACTACGGATGGCTTGAACAGCCTCTCCAAGAAGATGTTGGGGGGGGGGGGACTACGTCGCGTTTTGCGCCGATGCGTGCCAGGACATCTGCCGCCTGATTGTTTTCCCGGGCTATATGATGAAATTCGAGCCCTTCGAACCGAGCTGACATTTTTAGGACGGCGTTGCGATAAGCTGCCATTTTTGGATCCTTGGCATCGAAGTCTCCATTTATTTTGGATATTGCGAGGTTCGAATCCCCTCGCACCTCTAGGCGTTGAATACCCATGGATACTGCCATCCGAAGACCATGTAAGAGGGCCTCGTGTTCGGCTGCATTGTTGGAGTCTGTGTACATAATCTGGAGTACATATTGAACTGTGTCTCCTGTGGGGGATGTCAAAATGACGCCAGCCCCCAGACCAGCCAACATTTTGGAGCCGTCGAAATGCATGATCCAGTTTGAATATGTGCCGTACTCTTTAGGGAGTTCGGCCTCCATCCATTCTGCGACGAAGTCGGCCAAAACTTGCGGTTTGATAGCTCGCCGTGGCTTATAAGTTATGTCGAATGGGAGGAGCTCAATGGCCCATTTTGCAATCCGGCCCGTTGCGTCGCGGTTGTTTATGATATCGTTAAGTGGTACTTCCGAGGCTACTGTTATTGAACACTCTTGAAAGTAGTGTCGCAGCTTCCGGGATGCCATGAATACCGCGTATGCAATTTTCTGATAATGCGGGTACCGTGATTTGCACGGAGTGAGGACAGTGGACACATAATAGACCGACTTTTGAAGGGGGAATTTGTGTCCGTCCGTTTCTCGTTCGACGACGAGCACTGCGCTTACAACCTGATGGGTTGCTGCAATGTACAATAGTATTGGTTCGCCAATGTTTGGCGCGGCCAGGACTGAGTTTGTTGCCAATATGGCTTTTATTTCGTCGAGTCCGGCCGTGGCGGCATCCGTTCACTCGAAGTGTTCGGTGCGCCGAAGGAGGCGGTAGAGAGGTAGTGCCTTTTCTCCCAAGCGGGAGATAAAGCGGCTTAGAGCCGCCACGCATCCTGTTAATTTTTGTATTTGTTTGAGGTCCTTTGGGGTATCCAGTTGTGACAGAGCTCGGATCTTGGCTGGATTTGCTTCAATTCCTCTACCGGATACAATGAAGCCCAAGAGCTTTCCGGCTGGAACGCCGAAAACGCATTTTTTCGGGTTGAGCTTGATGTCGTATGTTCGGAGGTTATCGAATGTGAGCCTCAAGTCGTCTACTAGAGATTCGACATGTCTTGTTTTTACGACCACATCATCTACGTATGCTCCACTGTTTTGCCGATCTGGTTTGCCAGACATGTCTGAATCATGCGCAGATATGTTGCACCGGCGTTTTTGAGCCCGAAGGGCATTGTGTTGAAGCAGAATGGGCCGTATGGTGTGATGAATGCCGTTGCGGCTTGGTCTGATTCTGCCATCTTGATTTGATGGTAGCCTGAGTATGCGTCGAAGAAACACAATGAATCGTGTACTGCGGCAGCGTTGATAATTTGATCGATGCGGGGGAGGGGGAAGGGATCCTTTGGGCAAGCCTTGTTAAGGTCTTTAAAATCAACGCACAGGCGCCAGGATTTGTCCTTCTTTGATACCATCACCAGGTTTGCTAACCAGTCCGGATGTTTTATATCTCTGATGAATCCGGCCTCCAATAACTTGGCTAGCTCCTCTCCCATGGCCTGTCTCTTGGGTTCGGAAAAACGCCGAAGAGCTTGTTTGACAGGTTTGAATCCTTTTAGGATATTTAAGCTGTGTTCGGCCAGCCTGCGTGGGATTCCTGGTATGTCTGAAGGGTGCCAGGCGAAAATGTCCCAGTTCTCCCGTAGGAAATCTCGCAGTGCGGCGTCTACATCAGGGTTTAATTGTGCCCCGATGGAAGCTGTCTTGTTGGGGTCCGTTGGATGGACTTGGAATTTGACTATTTCGTCTGCTGGTTTAAAGGAGGTGGACTTGGATCTTTTGTCGAGTATCACATCGTCCCTGTTCACCGTGGAGCGCAGCGCAGTCAGTTCCTCAGCCGCTAGGGCTTCGGATAGTGCCTCAAGGGCCAGTGCGGCTGTCTTATTTTCGGCGCGGAGTGCTATGTCCGGATCACTAGCGAGAGTGATAATTCTGTTTGGCCCGGGCATCTTGAGCTTCATGTACCCGTAATGGGGTATTGCTTGGAAGATTGTAAACGCTTCTCGCCCTAGCAGAGCGTGGTATCCGCTACTGAACGGGGGCACCTGGAACGTGACCTCTTCGGACCTGTAATTATCCGGCGTGTCGAACACCACATCTAGTGTGATTTTTCCTGTACATCGCGCTTCCCGACAATGCGGTTCCAGTCTATTTCCATTTTTTGAAGGATTTCCTCATAAATGAGGTTCAATCCGCTGCCTCCATCCATGAGTACCTTGGTGAGGCGAAAGCCTTCCACTATTGGACTGAGGACCAATGCGGCTGGTGCTCGGGCTGTTCGGAATTTAGGTTCATCACTGGCATTAAAAGTAATAGCCGTGTCACTCCATGGGTTTATTGTTGCTACTTGGTAGACTTCGGCAAGGCTGCGGAGTGTTCTTTTTCGCATATTATTTGATGCGAAAGTCTCGAAGACTGTTAAAACTGTATTGGTGTCCCTGGGGTGGCTTTCTGCGGTCTCCGGAATTAGGAGATCTTCGCCAATTTTGGCCACCTGCCGGAGTATCCAACATGCTCTAAGGCTGTGAGTTGGTGTGGCGTCCTTTGTACTATGAATTTTACAGTGTCCATTAAGCCATCCTTCCAGTACGGTTCCATGCCCTGTAGAGGGTTTTGATTTTTTGGTGTTTAACCCGGGTGTCTGACGATGATGCACCCTTTTATTTCGGACGGGGTCTCTATTCAGAGCCGGATTGTCCCAAAATTTTATTTCGGTTTTCTAGGCGCTTTTCATCGCACAGTACTTTTGTATTATGGACGCCAAGTCAGCGAAGCGTGTAATATCACGACGACTTATGGCGTTGAGGATTCCCTTGTCCGTGCAATTATTGCAGAAGATTGAGATTGCGTCTTCCTCGCGGCACTCCTTTATCCTGTTCATAACCAGGAGGAATCTGGCCCAGTAATGATGTACTGTTTCTTCGGGCAGTTGCCTGATTCGGGATAGATTGCTTATGTTCGGGTGGGTCGGCGGAATTAAATCCGAAACCTCTCCCAATCTGAGACTCAGAGGCCAAGGAGTTTCCGAACTCTGAAGTTCGGATTCTTGGATGTTGTCCAATGAATCTAGCCCGTCGCCTGATTCTAAGTTCAGGTCTTGAGTGATGTCCTCCCCTCTGCGGGTATCCGGCTTGGAGGGATCGGGAATCCGGACGTAGCTAGTCCTTAAGATAGACGAAGGGTCGCCGCACTGTCCCTCTACCACGACAACGTGATGGGTGACTTGGGGAGAGTTAATCTCTCTCAGATCGGGTTTAAGCCCAATCTGGTCGTAATCCGTAGCGACTCCCAGGGCGGCGATGCGATCCAAGAGCTCGTTTATGGAAGAGAGCTCCATTGGATCTAATTGCTCGGCAAGTTCCGAGCTAACATGAAGATTGCTTTTGACGACCCGAGAGGTCATCGTCGGCGCAGCGGCCGAACAGGCGGACATAAGAAAACCGCCTAGCCGGAGAGTTTGGCCGACAGCCAAAGCTCCCCTAGTTATGGTGCCGTCTTTAAAGACGGGATGAGGCATCCTTCCTGATGGCGACGGCACAGAGGAACTGTCAATGAAAGCACCAATGTCTGTGTCAAAACCGGCGGATCTCGGGTAGGGGGTCCCGAACTGTGCGTCTAGGCGGACGATAACAGGAGATAAGGGACACGATGTTTTACCCAGGTTCGGGCCCTCTTGATGGAGGTAAAACCCTACGTCCTGCTTGATTAATATTGATGATATGGGTAGTACAAGAGTAGATCTACCACGAGATCAAGGAGGCTAAACCCTAAAAGCTAGCCTATGGTATGATTGTTGTTGTCCTATGGACTAAAACCCTCCGGTTTATATAGACACCGGAGAGGGTTAGGGTTACACAGAGTCGGTTACAATGGTAGGAGATCTAAATATCCGTATCACCAAGCTAGCCTTCCACGCCAAGGAAAGTCCCTTTCGGACACGGGACGAAGTCTTCAATCTTTTATCTTCATAGCCTAGGAGTCCGGCTGACGGTATAGTCCGGCCATCCGAACACCCCCTAATCCAGAACTCCCTCAAGGGCATGTTGAGAACATATCACATCATATAGTGAGCCAGTACAAGATACCCAATCTTTCTCTAAATAAAGGAAGCTAGGGCTCTTTATCTTTTCAAGCTAATAACATACCTTTGACTGCCTAGATAAGAGATACTTAGGGCCTGTTCGGCTCTCCACCAGCTCTGCGAAATTACGGGATCTGTGGAGCACCTATTTTTCAACTCCGCGATTTTAGCCTGCAGCTCCGTCAGCTCCGCGGAGCTGAATCCGGAGCGGAGGGACTCCGAACACCCCCTTAGTTTAAGTTTTCTTAATATAATCAAGAACTGAAGATACTGGAGATCTGCATCTGCGATTCTCTATCCTTGAAACTACTACGTCGCAAGATGATCAGAGTGCAGACAAAATTGTGACGTGCAGAGAGTTCAACTATCAGGCATTGCATGATAATATGGGTCTGAACCTGAGGGCAGTCAGACATGCATCTGCAGACTGTATATATGCACAATCTGATGTCGACAAAAGCAATGAACATAGAGCAACATAATATATAACTGACATAGAAGTAACTCTTTATCGGTAAGGGGGGATACAGTATTAACCAGACAACACTTTAGCCACAACATTTTGCAATACTAATCTGCTACCTATATATGTCATCGGCGAAAATAATACAAGAGGCATACGACACAACTACATTATAGCATGTAATGCATGAGGTAAACACTAATTACTCTCTCTGTAGGGCATAGGCCAACAATCAATCATGAATGGCGATAGAGCTGCAGTTCTTGGGTGCTTGCTATGAAATTATATCAGATATTGGCAGCATGGACACACGATAGATAGAACTTCCCGAAGTGAATTACTTGTGTTGGAAATTTGAACACAGACCACCCAAATACTGGCAGTAAAGTAGCGGCTCTTAACTATTGGAAACACTAGTTCACAAAAGTTTGGAGCTCACCATGTCAAGCATACAAGATTCCTCTGAACGTATTGTCCAAATTTGCAGTTCTTCCAGAACTTTATCTACATGCAACTTATTGTGTTTACCTGACTCTAGACCATGTCGCAATGAGCTGTACTTCTGTACTGGAGCACAGAACAATAATAACCAATAGTTGCAGAAGATAACTTAATGATCTATTGTGATCCCAATTCTGATCATAGGCAAGAAAAATTATACAATGTAGAGATCCATGCTGATGTCCGACATGTAGCCATAGATGAGTATCCGTTTGTTGACTTCATCGCAGTAAGAAAGGAGGCGAACAAGGTTGGCATGCCAGAGCCTGGTCATCACCTCTACTTTTTTTGCGAAATCAGTTTTGCATTTCCTTGTTAGAGCAGACTGCCTAAGCCTTTTCAAGTAACCGTTCTTAGTGATTATACAATTATAAAGCTATTGATTAGCATTAGCCTATCTATATCTAAAAAGAGGTGCTTAAACTACTGCACATCGAAGTTGATCAAATAAGCAAATCACATGTGCAATCTTGGGGATGAAATATATGTGTGCATACCTCCCAGCGAGAATCACCATGACGAAGCTTGGAGGCAGAGCACGGCAGCAGCGGCGTCAATCGTCACCGAGGAAGCAGCACTGGCACTCAGCTGCACGGAAAGACGCTGTGCTGATGTGATTGTGCATATCCCTGGAACTTGAGAGCTGAGGTGGAGGCGTCCTTGTTACATCTTTGTGTACGGTTCAGAGCTTGCACTACTTGTCTGAATAAACATTGGATACTCCTAGTCTGCATTGGACGATGCCGCTGTCCGTGAGCACACGGACGACGCAGCTGGCAAGAGGCTGATGTTGGCCGGGCTCCTGTTGGCGTACACGCCGGCACCAACAGCATTCAGCACGCCACGCCAGCGGACAGCGCCGTAGAGCGCCCACAGCCCGACGTAGTCCCTCCGTAAACTAATATAAAGGCGTTTAGAATACTAAAATAGTGATCTAAACACTTTTATATTAGTTTACAGAGGGAGTACTTGGCAACGGCGTCCTAGATCTCCAACCGGGTGACCGGCACCAGCAGCGAAGGCCTAGATGGCGAGACGGTCACGCTCAATCGTGCGCGTGCGTCGATTGTGCCAGGCGTTGGGATCGTCCCCTTTTCTGGGCATAGTGTTTCCAAAAGGAAAATCCATACCAAGAGGGGTGGCAGGACGAGAGAGCAAAGGGACACTTGGATGTGGCAGCAAGCAACCACCGCCACGGCTCCATCTCCGACGGACTAGAAGCAGAGATACGGGCGAAAGCTTGAAGCCAAAATTCAATTTACTGAGACCCTAACTACAACTACGTATAGAAGAGCAGGATCCCTCGCGCAACTCAACTCCAGCAGTTGCCGCGGATGAGAGGAGAAGGCCGACGACGAGGAATTTGGGAGGGGTTCTAGAAGGCTCGTTTGTTTGGCGAGAGAAGGAGAAATTTCCAGAGTATCGGCTTTGTGTTTCGGATGTCTTCTCCAAAATTCTGTCGAATGTGCGGGGTGTTTATACAAAATGTGCTCAGGAACTACCCACCTCAGTTTCAGCCTTACATTCCAGATCGAACGGTCAATATGGCACAGAGGCAGACACACCATCATCACCAACTGCCATTTTTATAGGAGTACTATCAAAATGTCCGTGCATTGCATGGAACACCAAGATGCATTTATTTTACAAAAAATCTGTTGCGATTGACCCATGAGGGAGTAATTTTATGTGTAAATACTAACGCCATCTGCAGGTTTACATAACTCAGCACGTACACCGCTGATGCAGATCCTCTCCGACACTGACCTCCGCAAGCACGTCGATGGCGCCGTCCGTGTCCCAACAGCTCAAACTAAACGGAGTGGGGGAGACGAGAAAGAGGAGAGATAAGGTGAGAAGGAGTGGGGCGTGGTGGTGGTAGGTGGTCGGACTGAGCGGAGGCATGGGGATAGACGACGCCGGCAGCGGCCACCATGCCAGATTGTTTCAGAGGCTTCCTTTTTTAATTGCTCAACAATGAGCTTATGTGAGATAAGGATGAACGAGGGAAGACCTTGTATGCAAATGTGGAGAGAGGTGCCATAGTTTGCTTTCTATCCGTCGAATATAGATCGGACGGTCTATATTGCAGGATGGGAGGTACATCATTATTACCAACTTAGTTTTTTATAAGAGTAGGAGTATAGAGATATATATATAGAGATACTTAGATGGGAAAGTTGTAAAAGTGCTAGAATTATACTCTTCGTCATATACTGTTCGCATGCAAGCCTAATTTTTCAGTTTGGTGCATTCAAAGAGCGTTATGCTAAATTATTATTTTTCCCATGGAGTATTTTTATGCTAAAGTATATGTAATCAGTACACCCTTTCACTACTAGGAAAAGGGCATGAGCAATATTGCGAGATGTTGGTTGCCTTTTACAGAAAATCTGGATCGTGGGGTGACTCTGGCTGTAAACTGAACTTGGTCCGGTTAAAAACTGCACTGTCAAATCTGGACAGCAAGCTTATATCTGAAAAATCAGTTAGCTAGGCTTAGAATTTTGAGTTGGCCCCTTTACATAAGTTTTAGATAAAGTTTCAAGGTTTCTTTAGAGTATTTATTTGTGTCGTTTGGATGTACGGTTTGAGAACAACTATCAGTTTAGTTTGCTATCCCTAAATATATGTTCCTGGGTACAGTATTTTGATATGGGAGATTAGGCCCTGTTAGAGGTGGTACTAAAATAAAGTTACAACATGAAAATTTTAGAGGCTGTTCTGTAGATACTTAAAACACATATCATTTGTCAGGTTTCATTCGGTATATTAAATCCTATGAAATTATCAAACTGGGCTGTACTATGTTGGACATAATTTTATGTTTGGACTTGGGTGAATGTAACTAGACTTATACTCTCAGATTTTGTCATAGTTGATGGTGTGAGGACTTATAATGTGATAAAGTATATACGTTGTTGCAACACCTCCATATGAAAGTAGAGGCACATTGTGGTGCTAGTTTGCTGGGTTTTGTCTCCGACCATCGTGTCGTGATGATTTTGCAGGTACCCCAAGAGGCCCTTGAGTTTGCCGGAATGTCGATTAACTTCCGTTCCGGCAAATTCGGGTACTCCATATGTCCTATTTTCAGCAAAGGTCATGCTGAAATTTTCCGTGAATTTTAGCATGACTTTGCTAAAAATAGGACATATGGGGTACTTGCGACTAATGCATGGGCCGGGGTATCTTAGTACTTAATTAAGTAGGATCAACTGCCTCTTGTGTTATGCATGGGCCTCAGCGTTGACAAACCCTAAATGATAAAACCTTGGCTTTTAGGGTGCCTCGGTGTCGATAAAAACCTAAATGATGAAAGCTTCGGCTTTTAGGGTGCCTCGGCGTCGACAAACCCTAAATGATAAAAGCTTAACTTTTAGGATGCCTCGGTGTCGACAAAACCTAAATGATGAGACCATGATCTTGTTTCTTGACAATAACCAACTTTTTGACCAATTTTTTTTCCCTATTTAGAGCGAAACATGGCCCACAACGATGAGGCCGGCGGTTCGGGCAAGGCATTCTGGGAGCTGTCCCAGAAGATGGAGGAAGAACCTCACCGCTATGAGGACGCCGCGGAAGACACCGATCCCGACTACACAACCCCTAGTGGCGTCGGGGATGACACCACTGATGGTGCCGCCGAGGATGCCACCACTGATGATGGTGGCGCACGCACAGATGGCAGCCAACCGAAGAGGCAACGGAAGGACCGGCGCCCGAACGTGCTCGGCACCATCAAGGAGGAATTTACTGAAGTGTCCTCCGAGGGGCATCCAATGGCGCCCAAAGAAATAGTTAAGGGGTACGCGGGACAGCTCGGGTGCATTCTCCGGAGCACCGTCTCGATCAACACCGAGAACCTAAGGCATCGTGACCGAGGGAATTTGCGCAACCTCCTCTTCACGAAGCTGCATGAACGATACAAGTTCCCCGGTGACTTCGCAAACACACGCCTCTCAGGGAATAAAGTGAACAGTGCCGCCCTCACAAAGACGAGCAAGGCTCTGGCTACTTGAAGAGGCGCGGTGAAGAGCATGATTGAAAAAGGTGATAGTTATGAGAAGACCAAGGAGAAAAATCCTTCAATCAGCGAAGATGACTACCGGGAGTTCAAGATCAAGTGCGAGAGCAATGCATCCGAGGAATCAAGTCAGTGGGGGAAAGATATGCGGGACTTGAACTTAGGGGTCCACAAACTCGGTCCCGGCGGTTACAGAGTGGCGGAACCTATATGGGACAAGGAGGACGCGGAGCGTTCCGAGCAAGGTCTACCGCCCCGCTTCGAGAAATACCGTGACAAGTAGACCAGGAACTATGTCAGGGCCCGGTACAAGATTGACCCGGTAACCAAGGAGCTTACCACGGATCCGAAGACCAAGGCGCTTGAGAAAGTTCTGGTAAGGAATACACCCCCGCGTAATTAGCTCCATATATGGTTGCATTCTAGTTAATGAAGCCAAATTTCTAAATGGTTCACGTTCCTTCCGCAGGACAACCAAGGCGGCTTTGAGGCTGGCTCCACTCTCCAAATAGAGCAGTTACTTCGTTGACGACAAGAACCCCATTTCCTCTAGCCAAAGAGCAATTCATTTCTTCGACTCGATGCCTCCTCATTTGCTCCCATTCCCATATTAATAAAAGAATTAGGGAAATGCGAGGGAAAAGAATGCCAAAAGCATTTAGAGATTTGACTGGGATTCGTTCTGGCTCAGATGGCGAGGGATGCTTGCTTTCTCTCCCGCTGACAGACAAAGAAAAGGTTTTTTTAGACTTTTCTATGGTAGGCCTACGCTAGTGGAATATCTTTTTTGTTTGTATTCTAGCTTAGCTCTCTCTATTCTTTGCTTAAGATATCGTGTCGTGTAGATGGATGGCATCTCCCTATTCCCACATCCCCGGATATGATTAATGCATGGAAGCTAAGGAATTGGGTCATTCTTCAGCCCAAGATGCAAGCACTCCAGTGCTTCGGGTACTACAGACCCTCTGCCATCCATTGCAGCAGAGCCGTTTCATGAGCGAGGGGGGGGGGGGCTAAGCGCAGTTCTTTGAATCAAAGGTCAACCCATCGCACCCGAGTGCTCTGCTCTCCAAGCTCTGTGCAGGTGTTTTTACATTAAAACCCCCGAACGATTTTATGCTATCAAAGTAGGTGGATTGGTCTGTGGTGCTCACTAAACCTGCTATTGGACGGGATCAGACATAGGTCAATGTGGAAATGTCTGATCTTATTCCAAAATAGAAGGTCTTCATGAAGGTCTGTCTTTTTTCAGGAATATAGGTACCGAAGTTCAATAGCGGTAGGTACCAAGGAGAAGACGAGTCAGGGCCAGGACAATGAAAGCAGTAGCGCGGGGTCGTCTCAGAGCTCCCCTTTTGACACCCCTTTAAATAGGGCGTTGAACATAATGAAAAACAAGGATAAGCTCAGTAAGTCGTCGTCAGCTGGTCGTGTGGCCGGCAAAGGCTTGTCCACGAAATGGTCGGAATACTATACCGCTGGGCGAAAGGAGAGAAAGACCAGCTCGGAAAGCCAGCAGCGTGAGGTTGAACAACTCAAGGCACAAGTGGCGCGGATTACGAAGATGGTCGAAGAGCAAGTGCAATACCAACTAGGAGCGACGATCACCGCCATTATGCCTACCTTGGTTTCTGGGCTGCAGGCGTGGGTGGCGGGCGGCCAACAGGGGCTGCCCCCGATTCCCAGCTTCACGGGCAGCAACTCGCGCAACGCGCCGACGGCGTCATTGGTGTCTCCAGCGGAGGCGGCATTGGTGTCTCCCGCGGTGGCGCCATTGGTGTCTCCGGCGGAGGCGACATTGTTGTCTCCGCGGCGGCGCCGACATTGCAGCTTAATGCACCCGGGTGTGGGAAGAATACGCCGGCCGGCACCTCGGCAGCAAGCGGCCCCTCCTGTTGGAAATATGCCCTAGAGGAAATAATAAAAGCATTATTATTATATTTCCTTGTTCATGATAATTGTCTTTATTCGTGCTATAATTGTGTTATCCGGAAATCGTAATACATGTGTGAATAACAGACAACAACATGTCCCTAGTAAGCCTCTAGTTGACTAGCTCGTTGATCGATAGATAGTCATGGTTTCCTGACTATGGACATTGGATGTCATTGATAACGAGATCACATCATTAGGAGAATGATGTGATGGACGAGACCCAATCCTAAACATAGCATAAGATCGCATAGTTCGTTTGCTAGAGTTTTCCAATGTCAAGTATCCTTTCCTTAGAACATGAGATCGTGTAACTCCCGGACACCGTAGGAGTGCTTTGGGTGTGCCAAACGTCACAACGTAACTGGGTGACTATAAAGGTATACTACGTGTATCTCCGAAAGTGTCTGTTGGGTTGACACGGATCGAGACTGGGATTTGTCACTCCGCTTGACGGAGAGGTATCACCGGGCCCTCTCGGTAATGCATCATCATAATGAGCTCAATGTGATCAAAGTGTTTGATCACAGGATCATGCATTACGGTACGAGTAAAGTGACTTGCCGATAACGAGATTGAACGAGGTATTGGGATACCGACGATCGAATCTCGGGCAAGTAAAATACCGATTGACAAAGGGAATCGTATACGGGATTAATTGAATCCTCGACATCGTGGTTCATCCGATGAGATCATCGTGGAGCATGTGGGAGCCAACATGGGTATCCAGATCTCGCTGTTGGTTATTGCCCGAGAGCCGTCTCGGTCATGTCTGCATGTCTCCCGAACCCGTAGGGTCTACACACTTAAGGTTCGGTGACGCTAGGGTTGTGAAGATATGTATATGCAGTAACCCGAATGTTGTTCGGAGTCCCGGATGAGATCCCGGACGTCACGAGGAGTTCCGGATTAGTCCGGAGGTGAAGAATTATATATAGGAAGTGCAGTTTCGGCCATCGGTAGTGATCTGGGGGTCACCGGTATTGTACCGGGACCACCAGATGGGTCCCGGGGGTCCACCGGGTGGGGCAACCCATCCCGGAGGGCCCCATGGGCTGAAGTGGGAGGGGGACCAGCCCTTAGTGGGCTGGTGAGCCCCCCAAGGCCCACCCCCCTGCGCCTAGGGTTGGAACCCTAGGGTGGGGGGGGGGGCGCCCACTTGCCTTGGGGGGCACTCCACCCCCTTGGCTGCCGCCCCCTCTGGAGATGGGATCTCCAGGGGCCGGCGCCCCCCAGGGGGCCTATATAAAGGGGGGGAGGGAGGGGCAGCCGCACCCTTGCCCCTGGCGCCTCCCTCTCTCCCTGCTACACCTCTCCCTCTCGAAGTGCACGGCGAAGCCCTGCTGTTGTGACGCCCTGCATCCACCACCACGCCGTCGTGCTGCTGGATCTTCATCAACCTCTCCTTTCCCCTTGCTGGATCAAGAAGGAGGAGACGTCACGCTGACCGTACGTGTTTTGAACGCGGAGGTGCCGTCCGTTCGGTGCTAGGATCTCCGGTGATTTGGATCACGTCGTGTACGACTACCTCATCCCCATTCTCTGAACGCTTCCGCTCGCGATCTACAAAGGTATGTAGATGCATCCGATCACTCGTTGCTAGATGAACTCATAGATGGATCTTGGTGAAACCATAGGAAATTTTTTGTTTTCTGCCAGCAACATTTTAACGCAAGCTATGGCACTCCATAATTAGAGCAACATTTTAACGCAAAATTAGAGCTCGATTGACTCAAGCTATGGCACTCCATAATTGCAAACAAAGGCATGGATGGATTAAGCAAATACTCAAGTCCAAAACACCCTTACTGATCATGCTCAAATTATGCATGGATCTCTCAGAAACAACATGAATACATGACATGAAAATGACAGCAGTCAGGGACTTAGTGAAATCACTAAGTCTCTGAAATCAGCAACATCAAGTGACCTAGTTTGCATGCTTGTGCTAGCCACCACATATATCACAAAAATACATGGCAAAATTCTCTGGATAGGTCACATGGCATATTACAAAACTCATGTAGGACACAACTTCATAGGAGGTACACGTCAATCATGGCAAAAATGACAAAAGTGCATGTTCAGATAAGATCCAGCAACTAACAACAACTAGCCCTCTTCTAACAGCATTTCGGGCATCAAGATGACATCAAATGAAAATGATGCAATGGAACAAAATGATGTACTCTTCGATACGAACAATTTGACATATTATACGCCCAAAACGGAGCTACATGCAGAGAGTTATGGCATGATGAATATGGCATGCTAATGATAGAATGTCGGGGACTTAGCAAAATTAGAGGGGGAGAAGTCAACCCTGCACGCAAAACGAGGCACGCCGGAGATGTTCGCCGGAGATGACGGGGAAGGAGGCGGGATTTGCCGAAGATGGCGGATCCGGGCCGGATCTCGCCGGATCCGGCCGGATCTCGGCGTGGGAGGGGTGGAGGAGGCGGCGGCGCGGCGCGGAGACTACGGGCGGCGCGGGCTCCGGCTCGGGGCGAGCTCACCGGAGTTGCTCCGGCGGACGCGGGCGGCGAGCGCGCGGGCGAAGCCGGGCGGCGCCGGCGAGGGATGGAGGCGGCGGGGAGCGGGCGTGGCGGCGGCGGCACGCGGCGAAGGCGGCGGGGCGCGGCGGCATGCGGCGGCGCCGGCGGGGTTCCGGCGACGGGGAAGGCGAGCGGCGCGGGGCACGGGCCTCCGGCTCGGGCGAGCGGCGGCGGCAGGCGGGCTGGCGGGCCCGACGCGGGCTCCGCGGGCCGGCGGGCGCGGGGACAGCGGCGGTGCCCACGTGGCACGCGCTGGTTGGTTGCGGCGGCGGGAAGGGTGACGTGTCGGCGCCGGATTGGTCCGGGCGACGTGGCGGGATTTCGTCCGGCGGGCGCGGACATGTCCGGCGCGGCGCGGAGAAAATTGCTAGGGTTTGTACCGCGATTTTGGAGGAGGGGTGCACATATTTATAGGTAGAGGGGGCTAGGAAGCTCCAAATGGAGTGCGGTTTTCGGCCACGCGATCGTGATCGAACGACCGAGAGGATGGAAACGACTTAGATGGGTTTTGGGCCACTTAGAAGGGGGTGTTGGGCTGCACACCAAAGAGGCCTTTGCGGATACCCGGTTAACCGTTGGAGTATCAAACGACCTCCGATTGACCCGAAACTTGACAGGCGGTCTACCGGTGCTATACCAAGGCCACATGTCAAGCCTTGGTCCATTCCGAGAAGGTTTAATACCCGCACACGGAAAAAGGTAAAAGGGAACGCCGGGGAACATAGGAGCGCCGGATTGCAAAACGGACAACGGGGAAAATGCTCGGATGCATGAGACGAACACGTATGCGAATGCGATGCACATGATGACATGATATGACATGCAGATGATGACAAGGCAAAGAGCGACATGCAAGCACATGACATGGCAACGACGGCGAATAACTGACAGACACCTGGCGCATCAGATCTGGGGCGTTACAACACTCCACCACTACGAGAGGATCTCGTCCCGAGATCTAGAATGGCACCGGAGGGGAAAACGGAAGAGAAATTGAAGAGGTAAAACTAAGTTGCTTCTATGGCAAACGAGTGAAACCAACGAACCTTGAGAGGTTGAGCAAAATGAAAGAACGAAAACAACGAAGATGAACAAAGATGAAAAGACTGTGTTAGAAAAGAGGAACGTGGGATATGACGAGAACCCACCGGTTTAGTGACAAGGTAGATATTGAAACCACTCCGGTTAAAACAAGATAGAGAAGGAATAAGAATGATATGATTTGGGCAGCACTCCGACTGAAAATGGAAGGAATTGAACAAGAACTTGGGAAGATTGGACGATACTTGACGAAATGAACAACACACTGTCTCCACAACAATTAAAAGAATGGCACAAGGGGTAAGAAAGATTTTAGACAGCACTCCGGTTGAGAAGAGATACAAGACTTGATAAGATGAAAAGAACTTGAGCAGAGAAGATACAACACTCCGGTTAAATCGATAAGCAAGGAAAAGGACACGATCCTCACAATTTGAGATGATGTGCGAAGAGAGCAACATCACAATGCCTTCGGGACAAAAAGAAAGAGTGAAATCAAGAGAACAGAGAAGAGAACAACAACTTTTATCACAATTGAATTTGAAAGGGTCTCCTTAAAAGAAAGATTGAACGGAGTTGTTTGAAAAAACAACAACGGTAAGAATAAGCTTGTAGCGGGCTTATGAAAACATCTCAACATTATGAGGTGAGCTTCTGCCACCAATGGAAACAAATGATTGGATTGATATCAACAAGGAGACGAGAAACTTATTTCACCGGGAGGACAAACGAAGAATTTGGGTCATTGATAAGCACCATAAATAGCAACAATCCTTAGGGAAAGCTTTAGGTGTAATATAACCCAAGATAACTCCAATGAAGAGATTGATGGATTTAAATATCTCATTCTTGACAACATGTGAATCATGAGACATGAACTCAAATTATCGAAAATGACATAATACCACCTCGAATGATACGGTTCAAAGAATTGCACTTTAAAATGCAAGATAAAGAAATGCTTGAACTCCTCCAAACAAAACATGTGTTGAACACCATGTTTATTTTTGGAGTAAAACTTGGCGGATCTTAGCTCCGAGAGAAAACTTGAAGAACAATTGAAGAATGAAAAGTGTCCTTGATAAACCACCAAGTAGGGCCTCCATGAAGAAACTCCGGTAATAAAAGGATGATAGGGAGAAAGAGAAGTTGAAAGAACAAGGTGAAGTCTTGCAATGATTAGATGAAGCTTTGAAATGATATAAACGAGAAAACTTAGGAACTCCGAAAAGAAAGATGAACAAATGAAATCAAGAATTTGAAGAACCTCCGGAATAGGGAATTGAATTTACTCGATGAAACAAGAATAAGAATTACATTATGCGTATCCTTCACCAATTTAAATTGATGGCAAACAATGGATTTGGCATACTACTTATTTCTCGTAGAAAGGATTAAGATAGATATGGCACAAACTTGAGAATGTCTTCAACGAACCACCGGTAGGATTGAAACAACGATTAAATTGATATGATAACAAAGAAAGAGAACTTTTGAACGAACCACCGTAAGAATAGGGAATGAAAGTAGCAAAGGCACAATTCACCGGGAAGAATTGGAAAAAAAATAAGATACTTGAGGGTATTTAGATACATGAGAACAAAGAGATCATGAACTGATTAGAGAATACTTGAATGATGCACCGGTAAGATTTGGAGAACAAGAGCTGAAAGCTTGAATGAGGAATTATGAAGTGATAGCCTTCGGGGAAAAGAGATGGAAACAACTCATGAAATGCTCCTGATGGGTATGAAAAGAATTCTCGCAATTGAAAACAATTATGAGAGGATGGCATCAAGCTAGAACCATGAATCTTGAAGAGAATGGAGCAAGATTTAAGAGAAACTCTTCTTCGGTCTTCAAATGTTGAGAATGACGACGAGAGACACCACCCTGAATTTGTTGAGGCACTCCGGAATGAAAATTGGAAAGGTTGAACCAACGATGAAAGAATTTGAAAGATCTTGGAGAAAGAATATGACTGATGATAATTCATTCTTACAACAAACTTCAAAAGAACTTGAGAATACCTCCGGGAAAAATTAGAAGAGTCAGGTAAGATCCTGGGAAAAGACCTGTGGGTTAGGGCCCACTCAAAAGAAACACCGTTGAAAAGATTGCTTGAAAGGGATATTGCACCGGTTGAATTAAATGGCTTGAATAAGATAGCATCCTCAAAAGAACTTGAGTGAAATGAGGATGAAAACTTGAATCTACTGAGATATCTTCAACACTCCGGAACCAATGAATAGCGAGAAGTGAAATATTGTGAGGTGAACCGGTATGAGAAGGTATTGAAACGAGGAAAAGGATGTGATCGATAAAGCTTGAATTGGAACCACCGGAGAAGAAAAGAATGACGAAAAATGAACTTGAAACTCCGTTAGAATCTTCATGGGAAATCACCGGATAAGAACATTGAAGGAAAGAATGAAGAGACTTCACATGAATAAAATGGATACTTGGTTAAGACATCTGAGTCCTTGAAGAAAAAGGGTGGGAGGGCGGGAAAAACAAAGAAAACTTGGAACAGATGAAGCAAACACCATAGAGAAGAACTGATAATTGATCTTGCGAATGTTGAAGTGATCGGAAACACTTGGAAAAAAACGCACCGGTTAGAAAGGAATTGGCATGATAATCTTGATGATCAAGAAGGATTAGCACTCCCATAGAAACATGAGAACACCACTTGGAAAAGGTATGGAATCCACATTTGACTTCGAAGCAACTCGAATACCACAAAACAAAACAAAAACAAAGGAGTTGGCTTAGGAAATAAGCCGGAACAAACATATGATAGATCCCATATCGTATCAAGTGTCTGTTGGAAAGATATCCTACGAGATACTTGAATTCCCACCTATAAACTCCCGAAACTTTCTGGTTATGCAATCAGGTGTTGGGGATACAGGGGAAGCATAATATCTCACCCAAACTAGCAAAACCTACAACCAGCTGTATCCATCCTTCAACACATAACCAAGAAACCTTCGGAAATTGTCTACCTCAACCTTCGAAAAGCATCCGTTATACGAGTCATGGCAATACTCCCGCACTCGCCACAGTACTGGGCTATCAGGGTTATCTCACCAACAACTGTACAAAAGAGATTTTCGATGTCGGCGTACTAAACTCAGGTATTCCAAAACCGCAACGATAAGATTATGACGACAACACCTCGGAGCTCAACTCCCCGGGACACTGCCACAACCCCTAAATGTCAGGAGGCAACCAAGACAATGTTGTCATCATAAAACCATCGGAACGATTGTAATATACCCGCGTGATCCTAAATTTTTTTTTTAGTGAAATTTGAGAAGAGAAGAGTCAAAACTCTACGTCAGGAAGCCTTACCAGAAGGTTGAAGGGACTGGGAAGTAAAAAGAATTCCTAAACTCTCCGATATATAATTCCT
This sequence comes from Aegilops umbellulata, assembly GCA_032464435.1. NCBI lineage: Eukaryota > Viridiplantae > Streptophyta > Magnoliopsida > Poales > Poaceae > Aegilops > Aegilops umbellulata. Next base: position 183,063,737 of record CP136059.1, read on the forward strand.
AAATGACTCGAAACATTTTTCTAGACACAACTCGGCCACTAAAGACGATCAAACAGTGGGGGCTCCTAAGGTCGGGGAAGGCTCTGATACCAACTTGTAACGCCCTCGAGGCGGCTATATCTCCCATGTGTCGAAGCACGGCTTAGAGGCATAACCGCATTGAAAGCAATGTCGCAAGTGAGGTAATCTTCACGCAACCCATGTAATACATAAGGGAAAAAGATACATAGTTGGCTTACAATCGCCACTTCACACAAATACATGAATAAAACATTACATCATACAGCTACAATCAGGGCCCGACTACGGAGCCAAAATAAAAGAAGAAACCCCAAAAGCGACAAAGGACCAAGATCGACCCCAACTGGGCTCCACTACTGATCGACTAGAACGAAACAACATAAAGGACAAGATCTTCATCGAACTCCTCCTTGGGCTCGGGTGCGTCACCTGCACGGTCTCATCGGCACCTGCAAACTGGTATTGGAAGTATCTGGTGAGTCACGAGGACTCAGCAATCTCACACCCGCGAGATCAAGACTATTTAAGCTTATAGGTAGGGTAAAAGGTATGAGGTGGAGCTGCAGCAAGCGACTAGCATATATGGTGGCTAACATACGCAAAAGAGAGCGAGAATAGAAGGCAAAGCACGGTCGGACAACTATGATCAATAAGTGATCCTGAACTACTTACGTCATACATAACTCCAACACCGTGTTCACTTCCCAGACCCCGCCGAGAAGAGACCATCACGGTTACACACGCGGTTGGTGTATTTTAGTTAAGATCAACTTCGGGTTTTCTACAACCGGACATTAACAAATTCCCATCTTCCACATAACCGCGGGCACGGCTTTCGAAAGTTCAAAACCCTGCAGGGGTGTCCCAACTTAGCCCATGATAAGCTCTCGCGATCAACGAAGGATATTCCTTCTCCCCGGGAAGACCCGATCAGTCTCGGAATCCCAGCTACAAGACATTTCGACAGCAATAAAACAAGTCCAGCAAAGCCGCCCGATGCGCCGACATCCTGATAGGAGCTGCACATATCTCGTTCTCAGGGCAACACCGGATAAGCTAAGCGTACAGGTACCAACATAACCCAAGTTGCCAAGGGACGGTCCCGCACGGTGCTCTATTTTGGACCAACACTTAGACAAGCATTGGCCCGGGGGGCTAAATAAAGATGACCCTTGGGTTAATTACTCCCAAGGGAAAATAGGTGGTGGTGAGGCAAATGGTAAACCCAAGGTTGAGCCTCGCTGGAAAAGTCTTATTCAAAGCGAACTGTCAAGGGGGTCCCATAAATCACCCGACCGCGTTAGGACGCAAAATCCGGGAACATAACACCGATATGACGGAAACTAGGGCGGCAAGAGTGGAACAAAACACCAGGCATAAGGCCGAGCCTTCCACCCTTTACCAAGTATATAGATGCATTAATTAAGTAAGATATATTGTGATATCCCAACAAGTAAACATGTTCCAACAAGGAACAACATCTCCATTTTCCAACAGGGAACAAACTTCATCTTCACCTGCAACTAACAACGCTATAAGAGGGGCTGAGCAAAGCGGTGACATAGCCAAACAACGGTTTGCTAGGACAAGGTGGGTTAGAGGCTTGGTTTGACAATATGGGAGGCATGATAAGCAAGTGGTAGGTATCGCAGCAAAAGCATAGCAAAAGAGCGAGCAACTAGCAAGCAAAGATAGAAGTGATTTCGAGGGTATGGTCATCTTGCCTGAGATCCCGCAAGGAAGAAGAACGAGTCCATGAAGAAGACAAATGGATGTAGTCAAACGAATCCTCACAACTCCGGAACGAAACCGAAGATAACGCGAGAAGCAACCCGGAAAGAAACAAACAACAAAGTAAACAACCAACACATAAACATGGCATGATATGCGAGATGGTATGTAATGCATATGCATGCTCCGGAAGGAAAAGGATGAACAAGGCATAATCTTGGCAAACCAAGTATGCCACTGGAAAGGTGAGATGATTTAGGATGAAATCGATATAAAGATCACCGGAAACGGATGCACGGTTTGCAAATGACAAGCAAAACAAGAATGACAAGAATCTGCAATTAACAGCATGATGCTACTTAGCAAGCAACAAGGAATTAAGCTACTGCACCCAAACATGTCAACAAAGCATATGGCAGTAATCTACACAAGATGCACGACAAAAGATGAACACTGAGCTACGGATAAATCACACCACAACAGGTTCAAACAAGTTCACAGACTTAGTGAAATTAACAACATAGCAGAAACTAACATCAGGATGACATGTTTAGAGCAATGAAACAACATGCTAAAGGATCAGAACAAAGCAGAGTAAGGTATGGCATGAATCTACTCAAAGCACTTGACAAAAGTCCCTTACTGACCATAAGCCAAAAAGGATCAGAGAATAAGATTACACCCATGTCAATTAAGCAAGTTTCGTTACAGGTTTCAGACTTAGCAGAAAACTGGACATGTTAAAAACAGATAACAAGTAGGCATGTTTACGAGCTCGATGCACTCACTACAGAGCATTACATGATAAACTAAGCATACATACATCAAGAAGACATGGCATAGTAACTATACATGGCAATAATAACATCATATCATGCAAGGATCAACTACAGCAAGCTTGGCAAAATCGAATAACATGTAGACAATCTGCCAGCAACATTTTAACGCAAAATTAGAGCTCGATTGACTCAAGCTATGGCACTCCATAATTGCAAACAAAGGCATGGATGGATTAAGCAAATACTCAAGTCCAAAACACCCTTACTGATCATGCTCAAATTATGCATGGATCTCTCAGAAACAACATGAATACATGGCATGAAAATGACAGCAGTCAGGGACTTAGTGAAATCACTAAGTCTCTGAAATCAGCAACATCAAGTGACCTAGTTTGCATGCTTGTGCTAGTCACCACATATATCACAAAAATACATGGCAAAATTCTCTGGATAGGTAACATGGCATATTACAAAACTCATGTAGGACACAACTTCATAGGAGGTACACGTCAATCATGGCAAAAATGACAAAAGTGCATGTTCAGATAAGATCCAGCAACTAACAACAACTAGCCCTCTTCTAACAGCATTTCGGGCATCAAGATGACATCAAATGAAAATGATGCAATGGAACAAAATGATGTACTCTTCGAGGCGAACAATTTGACATATCATACGCCCAAAACGGAGCTACATGCAGAGAGTTATGGCATAATGAATATGGCATGCTAATGATAGAATGTCGGGGACTTAGAAAAATTAGAGGGGGAGAAGTCAACCCTGCACGCAAAACGAGGCACGCCGGAGATGTTCGCCGGAGATGACGGGGAAGGAGGCGGGATTTGCCGGAGATGGCGGATCCGGGCCGGATCTCGCCGGATCCGGCCGGATCTCGGCGTGGGAGGGGTGGAGGAGGCGGCGGCGCGGCGCGGAGACTACGGGCGGCGCGGGCTCCGGCTCGGGGCGAGCTCACCGGAGTTGCTCCGGCGGACGCGGGCGGCGAGCGCGCGGGCGAAGCCGGCGGCGCCGGCGAGGGATGGAGGCGGCGGGGAGCGGGCGTGGCGGCGGCGGCACGCGGCGAAGGCGGCGGGGCGCGGCGGCATGCGGCGGCGCCGGCGGGGTTCCGGCGACGGGGAAGGCGAGCGGCGCGGGGCACGGCCCTCCGGCTCGGGCGAGCGGCGGCGGCAGGCGGGCCGGCGGGCCCGACGCAGGCTCCGCGGGCCGGCGGGCGCGGGGACAGCGGCGGTGCCCACGTGGCACGCGCTGGTTGGTTGCGGCGGCGGGAAGGGTGACGTGTCGGCGCCGGATTGGTCCGGGCGACGTGGCGGGATTTCGTCCGGCGGGCGCGGACATGTCCGGCGCGGCGCGGAGAAAATTGCTAGGGTTTGTACCGCGATTTTGGAGGAGGGGTGCACATATTTATAGGTAGAGGGGGCTAGGAAGCTCCAAATGGAGTGCGGTTTTCGGCCACGCGATCGTGATCGAACGACCGAGAGGATGGAAACGACTTAGATGGGTTTTGGGCCACTTAGAAGGGGGTGTTGGGCTGCACACCAAAGAGGCCTTTGCGGATACCCGGTTAACCGTTGGAGTATCAAACGACCTCCGATTGACCCGAAACTTGACAGGCGGTCTACCGGTGCTATACCAAGGCCACATGTCAAGCCTTGGTCCATTCCGAGAAGGTTTAATACCCGCACACGGAAAAAGGTAAAAGGGAACGCCGGGGAACATAGGAGCGCCGAATTGCAAAACGGACAACGGGGAAAATGCTCGGATGCATGAGACGAACACGTATGCGAATGCGATGCACATGATGACATGATATGACATGCAGATGATGACAAGGCAAAGAGCGACATGCAAGCACATGACATGGCAACGACGGCGAATAACTGACAGACACCTGGCGCATCAGATCCGGGGCGTTACATGAGACCTTTGAAAAGTTCAAGGAATTTCAGAGTGAGGTTGAAAATCAACGTGATAGAAAGATCAAGTTTCTACGATCAGATCGTGGAGGAGAATACTTGAGTCACGAATTTGGCACACACTTAAGAAAATGTGTAATAGTTTCACAACTCACGCCGCCTGGAACACCTCAGCGTAATGGTGTGTCCGAACGTCGTAATCGCACTCTATTAGATATGGTGCGATCTATGATGTCTCTTACCGATTTACCGCTATCTTTTTGGGGCTATGCTTTAGAGACTGCCGCATTCACTTTAAATAGGGCTCCGTCGAAATCCGTTGAGACGACTCCGTATGAATTATGGTTTGGGAAGAAACCTAAGCTGTCGTTTCTAAAAGTTTGGGGATGCGATGCTTATGTCAAGAAACTTCAACCTGAAAAGCTCGAACCCAAGTCGGAAAAATGCGTCTTCATAGGATACCCTAAAGAAACTATTGGGTATACCTTCTACCTCAGATCCGAAGGCAAGATCTTTGTTGCCAAGAATGGATCCTTTCTAGAGAAAGAGTTTCTCTCGAAAGAAGTAAGTGGGAGGAAAGTAGAACTTGATGAAGTGTTACCTCTTGAACCAGAAAATGGCGAAACTCAAGAAAACGTTCCTGAGGTGCCTGCACCGACTAGAGAGGAAATTAATGATGATGATCAAGATACTTCTGATCAAGCTCCTACTGAAATTCGAAGGTCCACAAGGACACGTTCCGCACCAGAGTGGTACGGCAACCCTGTCTTGGAAATCATGTTGTTAGACAACGGTGAGCCTTCGAACTATGAGGAAGCAATGGCGGGTCCGGATTCCGACAAATGGCTAGAAGCCATGAAATCCGAGATAGGATCCATGTATGAAAACGAAGTATGGACTTTGACTGACTTGCCCGTAGAGCGGCGAGCCATAGAAAATAAATGGATCTTTAAGAAGAAGACAGACGCGGATGGTAATGTGACCATCTATAAAGCTCGGCTTGTCGCTAAGGGTTATCGACAAGTTCAAGGAATTGACTACGATGAGACTTTCTCACCGGTAGCGAAGCTAAAGTCCATCCGAATCATGTTAGCAATTGCCGCATTCTATGATTATGAGATATGGCAAATGGACGTCAAAACAGCATTCCTTAATGGTTTCCTTAAGGAAGAATTGTATATGATGCAGCCGGAAGGTTTTGTCGATCCTAAGAACGCTGACAAGGTGTGCAAGCTCCAACGCTCGATTTATGGGCTGGTGCAAGCATCTCGGAGTTGGAACATTCGCTTTGATGAGATGATCAAAGCGTTTGGGTTTACGCAGACTTATGGAGAAGCCTGCGTTTACAAGAAAGTGAGTGGGAGCTCTGTAGCATTTCTCATACTATATGTAGATGACATACTTTTGATGGGAAATGATATAGAACTCTTGGACAACATTAAGGCCTACTTGAATAAGAGTTTTTCAATGAAGGACCTTGGAGAAGCTGCTTATATATTAGGCATCAAGATCTATAGAGATAGATCGAGACACCTCATAGGTCTTTCACAAAGCACATACCTTGATAAGATATTGAAGAAGTTCAATATGGATCAATCTAAGAAGGGGTTCTTACCAGTATTACAAGGTGTGAAATTGAGCTCAGCTCAATGTCCGACCACGGCAGAAGATATAGAAGAGATGAGTGTCATCCCCTATGCCTCAGCCATAGGTTCTATTATGTATGCCATGCTGTGTACCAGACCTGATGTAAACCTTGCCGTAAGTTTGGTAGGAAGGTACCAAAGTAATCCCGGCAAGGAACACTGGACAACGGTCAAGAATATCCTGAAGTACCTGAAAAGGACTAAGGAAATGTTTCTCGTTTATGGAGGTGACGAAGAGCTCGTCGTAAAGGGTTACGTCGACGCTAGCTTCGACACAGATCTGGATGACTCTAAGTCACAAACCGGATACGTGTATATTTTGAATGGTGGGGCAGTAAGCTGGTGCAGTTGCAAGCAGAGCGTCGTGGCGGGATCTACATGTGAAGCGGAGTACATGGCAGCCTCGGAGGCAGCACATGAAGCAATTTGGGAGAAGGAGTTCATCACCGACCTCGGAGTCATACCCAATGCGTCGGGGCCAATCAAACTCTTCTGTGACAACACTGGAGCTATTGCACTTGCCAAGTAGCCCAGGTTTCACAAGAAGACCAGGCACATCAAGCGTCGCTTCAACTCCATTCGTGAAAATGTTCAAGATGGAGACATAGAAATTCGTAAAGTGCACACGGATCTGAATGTCGCAGATCCGTTGACTAAACCTCTCCCTAAGGCAAAACATGATCAGCACCAGAACTCTATGGGTGTTCGATTCATCACGATGTAGCTAGATTATTGACTCTAGTGCAAGTGGGAGACTGTTGGAAATATGCCCTAGAGGCAATAATAAAAGCATTATTATTATATTTCCTTGTTCATGATAATTGTCTTTATTCGTGCTATAATTGTGTTATCCGGAAATCGTAATACATGTGTGAATAACAGACAACAACATGTCCCTAGTAAGCCTCTAGTTGACTAGCTCGTTGATCGATAGATAGTCATGGTTTCCTGACTATGGACATTGGATGTCATTGATAACGAGATCACATCATTAGGAGAATGATGTGATGGACGAGACCCAATCCTAAACATAGCATAAGATCGCATAGTTCGTTTGCTAGAGTTTTCCAATGTCAAGTATCCTTTCCTTAGACCATGAGATCGTGTAACTCCCGGACACCGTAGGAGTGCTTTGGGTGTGCCAAACGTCACAACGTAACTGGGTGACTATAAAGGTATACTACGGGTATCTCCGAAAGTGTCTGTTGGGTTGACACGGATCTAGACTGGGATTTGTCACTCCGCTTGACGGAGAGGTATCACCGGGCCCTCTCGGTAATGCATCATCATAATGAGCTCAATGTGATCAAAGTGTTTGATCACGGGATCATGCATTACGGTACGAGTAAAGTGACTTGCCGGTAACGAGATTGAACGAGGTATAGGAATACCGACGATCGAATCTCGGGCAAGTAAAATACCGATTGACAAAGGGAATCGTATACGGGATTAATTGAATCCTCGACATCGTGGTTCATCCGATGAGATCATCATGGAGCATGTGGGAGCCAACATGGGTATCCAGATCCCGCTGTTGGTTATTGCCCGAGAGCCGTCTCGGTCATGTCTGCATGTCTCCCGAACCCGTAGGGTCTACACACTTAAGGTTCGGTGACGCTAGGGTTGTGAAGATATGTATATGCAGTAACCCAAATGTTGTTTGGAGTCCCGGATGAGATCCCGGACGTCACGAGGAGTTCCGGATTGGTTCGGAGGTGAAGAATTATATATAGGAAGTGCAGTTTCGGCCATCGGGAATGATCTGGGGGTCACCGGTATTGTACCGGGACCACCAGATGGGTCCCGGGGGTCCACCGGGTGGGGCCACCCATCCCGGAGGGCCCCATGGGCTGAAGTGGGAAGGGGGGGCCAGCCCTTAGTGGGCTGGTGCGCCCCCCAAGGCCCACCCCCTGCGCCTAGGGTTGGAACCCTAGGGTGGGGGGGGGCGCCCACTTGCCTTGGGGGGCACTCCACCCCCCTTGGCCGCCGCCCCCTTGGGAGATTCAATCTCCCAGGGCCGGCGCCCCCCAGGGGGCCTATATAAAGGGGGGAGGGGAGGGGGGCAGCCGCACCCTTTGCCTTGGCGCCTCCCTCTCCCTCTCCAACACCTCCTCCTCTTCCATAGAGCTCGGCGAAGCCCTGCCGGAGTACTGCAGCTCCATCACCACCACGCCGTCGTGCTGCTGCTGGAGCCATCTTCCTCAACCTCTCCTTCCCCCTTGCTGGATCAAGAAGGAGGAGACGTCATCCACTCCGTACGTGTGTTGAACGCGGAGGTGCCGTCCGTTCGGCACTCGGTCATCGGTGATTTGGATCACGGCGAGTACGACTCCATCATCCATGTTCTAGTGAACGCTTCCGCTCGCGATCTACAAAGGTATGTAGATGCATCCGATTACTCGTTGCTAGATGAACTCATAGATGGATCTTGGTGAAACCGTAGGAAATTTTTTGTTTTCTACAACGTTCCCCAACACCTCCGTCAATTGCACGCCCGCCGTTGGCGGTGCCTCGACATTAGCCGAGCTCGACGCCATCACGGTAACTGATTAAGCCTCTCGGCCGATGACTTCATCTCCTTGCCTTTGACTGGGCATCCCTGACGCCCTACATGTTTTCGCAGGGCGCCGCCGACGTTCCGTGCACTCTCCTGCACTTCGTGAACGACGAGTTGGTCGATGTCACCAAGGGCAGAATCGTTCAACCGGGCAGCCGCGTGTTCCACGGTAATCCGATGCCACCCACCGTTTATAGAGTTCAAATGGTTCGGGTGCTGTCGGGCTTCGATGACATGTTACCTCCGTATTGACCCCATGGGGCCGACGAAGATGATTTGATGACCCTCAGCGCCTGCATAAGCTGGCCCATGCTTTGGCTGAAGAGCCGGATTTGTTTGGGGGCGGGGGACACCACCCCACAGACAACACCGCCAGTCGTGCCGGCACCAAGCCATGGCAAGACCCCCGCAACGCTACCGGACATGCCGGACATGCATATGGCACATGATCCGGGCGACGACGATGACGACGACGGTACATTTACCAACGTCGATAAGTACTTCAACAAACATGGGTACGATGATGTATTCTTGGGGCCTCCTTCTCAAGAACCCAACCCTGCAAAAGACGATCGCGATCTAGCTGGTACCGCGGAGAAACCCAATTGCAATAGGCGTCGTCTGGCGTTCAGTTCTCAGGAGACGCCTCCAGCTGCCGCCTTCACCGAGCCTCAGATAGCTGAGCTGCGAAATATTATCAGCCCCAACACACTCAAGAAGGCGGTCTCTGAGCAGAACTCGATCTCATTACAGCAGAAGAAGAAGGGACGGAAAAGAAAGACTAACAAGGGTGCGAGCCAGCCGACACCGAGTACGATCCATGCTCAGGACGGTCCACCTTCACCTAAGGATATCTCGAGGAGGGTGCATGTGGCGGGTAGGCTGATGCTACCGACTAATCTGCTCAATGCTGCAACCGGTGCTATGCGGAGTCTGCATGACAGTGTTCTTTCTTTGGAGAAGCGGCGTCTCTCCGAGAATGATGTGGCGTACCCGGTTTTCGTGGCCAAGGTGCCAGAGGGCAAGGGCTTTGTGGATAGCGCCATCGGGGGTACGATCGTCCTGCAGTTTGCTGACATCTTCGCTATGTTTAACCTTCATCCGCTGCACTACACCTTCGTTCGGCTATTTCGCTGAGTATGGAGATGCGGATCATTAGAGACAAGACCCCGGACATCGTGATAGTCGACCCCTTCTACATGCGTGCCAAGATCTTGGGCAGCGCTGGGGACCGGCAAGTCGCGAGTTCATACCTCGAAGGCGTCATTCTGGCAGACCCAGATAAGGATAACTTCCTCGTGCCTTACTTTCCCGAGTAAGTCATCCCCTCACCGCCCCGTAACATATGATTTCTTAGATTTTGATCGTTCTTTTTTTTTTCTAACATTCCGTGTTTTGTGCAGTGACACACATTGCACACTCATCCTCTTAAGCTCGAAATATTCCATGGTCATGTATTTCGACTCGGACCGTCAGTCGAAGAAAGACTACACAAATATCAAGAAAGTTCTTGATGATGTTCTCCCCGGCTACGCCAGATCTAGAGGCACCTTCAACAGGCTAGTTCGTAGGTACGGCAAGCACGTGTTCACCCACAATACGATGTTCCCCTGCGCCAAGCAGCCGCCTGGCGGTTAGAAGGATGCCTACTATGCCATCCATCACATGCGGGCGATCGTACGGGACCATAATCACCTTCTGCTACCAAATAATCTCAAAGATTGGGCCGCACGCTTGTCGGCAATCCAGGACGCGGACATCAGACAAGAATTCTTTCGCATCCAGTCGGAGTTTGCGGAAATCATCCATCAAGATGTCCTTCGTACCTCGGGGCAGTTGTACCTCAGATATCAACCGTCCAACAGTGAGATAGAAAAAACGCTACAAATGCAGGCTGACAACACCCGCGATTTCATGACCATCATGACAGACGACGGCTTCATCCACGCTCCGGTCCATGAGTCGAGTCGAAAGTAGTGATGCTATGTAGTTCTGAAATATTGATTAGCTCATGTTGTAATTAAACTTTAATGAACTTGTATGTCTCTTTGGTTTGGACAGTCGCTCAACTTATATGTAACTGATGCTATTTATTAGTAGGACCATGAATCGTGCTATTAATGTCTTGCTTTTCTCTTTCAATCCTTTTGTTGCATACTTATATATTGCTTATGTATTGTCTGTGAATTGCTACTAACGTTTTGTTTGGTTAGTGCATAGAGATGCCGTAGTATGTCGTGTACAAGGGTAAGGTTCCGGCCTTCCGGGAGTCTATGACGACTGGGAGGAGTCTCGGAGACAAGTTCACCGTTTCAGCGGTAACAATTACAAAGGGTACACCACTAGGGCGGAGGCGGAAGCTAGATACGCGTGCTATCTAGCGGGAGAGAGGAGGGAGCGGAGGAGGAACCGGATGAAGACCAGTTTCATCGCGATGATGCTCATCGTGATGACTGTAGCTCTCTTCTATGTGATGGTAGTTTAGATGATCGATATCGACTTGTAATGTGAAGACAAACTCGCTACTCGCGGTCTCGAGACTTGTAATGTTCTAACTTTGTTCGGTATTTTGAATTCGGAGACTAGCTAATATGATGAATTGTATTCGGAGACTAATCTTCTATTGTATTCGATGAATCTGTTGTTTATATGTTTTGCTGTCTATATTCTGTGCAGTAATATATTTTGTAACCTGTGCAAATATCAGAAAATAGTGGCGCACCATATAGCACATTAGTAGCGCACTGCTGTAAAAAAAAACTAATGACGCATTGTCTGTTAGTGCGTCATTAATAACCCAGAGTAGAAGGTAAATATGGCCCCCTCGGAGCCATACTAATGGCGCACCATGGGACATACTAATGGCGCACTGCCTGGTGCACCACTACTGTCTAATATACTAATGGCGCACCAGGGATGCGCCATTAGTATTAGTTACTAATGGCGTGATGATAGTGGCGCACCTGTAGTGCGCCATTAATGGCCAAAACAGGTGTGCCACTAACAGGCCTTTTCCGAGTACTGTTTCACTTACATTTATGGCAATTTCAGTTTTTAATCTGTAGGTAATAATTTGCAGTACAGGAAGCCATGAGAGAACATAGTTTTTTTTGCAGCAGGACATTAATAATCAATCGCACCACCATTTATTTCAATTATCTTTGACCATCATGGGAACTATAGGGACTAGTAAATGCGCACGTGCAACACACGTTAATATTTAGGCAATATATTAATTGCACGTGGATATTAGGTATGCTAATATTTGTGTATTAATCCTGTGGTTAATGCAATATTTGGTATGATGTTAATTGCACGTTAAACATGTTTAACGCTCACCATTGGAGCAGTCTATGTCGTTGGATTGACTTAGTTCGATGGCCGAGATCAGTTGGATCTGCCCCTTTGGGTCTTTTTATATTGATATAGATATATAGAAGAAAACTACACAATTTTTTTTTTGAGAGAGCGCGTCGGCTTTATTGATCACTTAAGCGAAGTTACAAAGAGTCTCCCGGATACAATCCGGAGCAGAATGAAAAATAAGACTAGATTTTTTTTACAAGACTTAGCTAACAAGTGAGCAGCTACATTAAAATGCCGACGAACATGCTTAAACACTGCAGAAACAAAGCCGCGAGAAGCAATCTTGGTATCTTTATCGACTGAACCAATACTTCAACGATCAGGGGTCATGGAGTTAATTCTATGCACCAGCGATTGGCAATCAGAGGCAAAGATTACTTTGGTGAAACATTCATCTTTGGCCAGTTGCACAGCCCTTAGAAGAGCAAGAGCCTCAGCCAGTTCCGGCTCTAGCGCACCTTGAAGAGGTTCAGAGCAAGCAGCAATGCAACAGCCTTCATGGATCAAAGCAACCATACCTGCACCTGACATGTTGATGTCTGAAAAAATTGCAGCATCTGAATTGATAACAACCATACCTGATGGCGGCAGAGTCCATGTGGAATCAGATAAAAAGGACTCACGCCTGTTGATAGGCACGTGGTTGCGAAGGTGCTGCAAAATCAAATCAGTATATCTTCTCCACTGTGTACCGAGGATGCAGGGCCTCCGGGGAGTGTCACGCCTCATTGCAAGCTTCCCAGATATGCCAGAAAGACACAACCAGGACCGTAGCTTCCCTGTCAGAAGATCTAGATAGGAAGTCAAAAAGCCACAGTTTGGTATTGCTGAACATTGAACGACGGAGTTTGATGCCGGACCAAGCTTTGATCGCATCCCACATAGCCTGGCATGCAGGCAGAAGAGGATAGCATGTTCCACACTTTCGAAGCAACCACAGAAGCAGCAGCACTCAGCATCAGGAATATGGCACCGCTGCAGTTGAGCCCCTGAAGGAAGGCAGTCCTGAGCAAAACGCCATAGCACCACCTTCATTTTATTGGGTACCTTGACAGACCATATGGCCTTCCACCTCCTCTCCTCGTCAGCTCTGTTTGAGCTCTGACCAGTCCCACATCTGCTATGAGATTCCAGAAAGCGAGTCACACAACATTTTGTTAACATGCATGATTGATGCATTCATTTTACCTTATTCTGATCGCTGTAGCCTGGTAGGCCTGGTCTGCAAAACTTTCATCTCTTACACAACATTCGCCGTTTGTATCCCTTGTTTCGTTCCATACCTCATCATATGGTAGTAAAAAGAACGAAATTCAAACTGGGTTTACCAGCAGCTATCTACTGGTTTATGCTTACAGGGCGGAGCTTATTCTCGAAATGAAGAGCCAAACTTCCATGCGCAAGCTTGGCTTCTTCAAACATATTTATCTCATATTGAGCAAGGCTGTGAGTTAAGGCTTCTAAGCTGCATTTTGTCGGGGTTGTGAGGTGACATCAAGAAATTCGTAAGGAAAACACTGGAGTACGCCTTTCTTAGTTTTTAGTTTCATATATATGTCATGTGCTAATATCTTCTATTGACATGCAACAGTGCAAATATGATGAGGCACTATTCCTCAAGATCCCTGTTTTTCCTACTCTATACTATTACTAAACAGTAAGATGCAGCTACCTACGAGCCCCCACAGCGTTTTGACGCCGTCAGCCGTCGGATTAACCATAGTAGTGAACCAGATCGATCCGTGGTTCCACCGAGCGCCGTAGGTCATTTTCACCGCGTCGGGATCCATTCAGCAAATGCAGTCGGGCCGCTGCTCCACGAACCGAGCCAGGGATCACCTCACTCAACGGGCCGATCAGCAACCAGAAGCCCAATCTCTCTCAAAAAGACAACCAAAAGCCCATGTAGCCTAGGCACATGATTCTTCCACCTATTCCGTGCGTACTCCATCCCCTCGAAAGAGAAAAACCTATGCCGATGCCGATCTCCCCAGTCCCCCACGATGCGCACACTCCGCAATTAGGCCCAGCGCCGGCGGCGAGCGCTGCCGTGTACCTCCCGCTTTGGTTACTCTCGTCCGCATCCACACTCAGGTATGTTTTTATGCCCCAAAACTTGATCTCTTCATGTTGGGGCAACAAAAAGTTGATCTCCTCATCTACTGGTTGTTGTGTCTTTTATTAGACGGCATTATTATCGTTTGGATTGTCCCTTTTACTCCTTCCAGTTCGTCCATTGACTATTCCTTCCGCTTATGTCATGCTAATGGGATTATCGGCACCGGCAGCCCCTTTCTTTTAGATTTTCCCCACTTCTCTTGTTAGGAAGGGTTTGCATAAATTCCAATTTTACAATATCTATATATGTTGTTTACATTATTGTCGGGGGTTGGATACGACATATGCCAAAGGATGGCTTATCATGGTGGGGGCGAGTAGAACGTCGCCGGTGCCTGGAAGCGGGATGAGGCGTAGACATGCACGCCGGCGAATCTTACCCAGCTTCAGGGCTATCCGAGGAGATAACACCCCTACTGGTGCTCTGCGGGGTCTCCGCATGATCACTATGGCAAAGTGTATACAAGGTTGCTCCTTGAGCTGTTTCCTGGAGGTAGGAGAAGGCAAGGTTAGCTCTCTCCCCCTTGCGTTCTCTGGTCTAGTGTCTAAAGAATCGAACCCTTTGCATGGGTGCTCCGGGGGGTTTATATAGGCCTACCCCCCGGGGGTACAATGGTAATCCGGCTGGGCGCGGGTCCCAGCCGTCTGTCTCTCAGGCCGCCGTCTTCTCCGCCGACTACTGGGGCCCACCGCCCGTGGGCCCCGCCGACTAACTCGACCACTGTAGCCGTGCTTCTGGTGACGTTGGCTTGGTCGTGGGGTCGTGGCAACAATGCTGCCGCCTGACGGGCGATCACTGTCGCCACTTCCCGTCTTGTCTGGTTAATGGCGTGCAGGGCCCGTGGGAGGAGCCGGCCGACTCTCGGAGGCCGACTCCAACGGGATTCGCCTTATGGTGCTCTCGCCGTCTTCTGTCCCCCCGCTGACTAGCGGGACCCGCCGTCTCCAGGCCGTACAGGCAGGCCAACGTGGGAACAGGGTTCCGCCGCTGGGGCGGATGTCAGGGCTGGCATGGCAACAGTGCCGCGCCGGACGGAGATCTCCTTCGGTACGATGCACTGTAGCCATACTCGCCCTTGGTAATCGGGGTGGGGGAGGGCCGTACTGTGGCCATCCCCCGTCCCATCTTTCTTCTCGAAGGCAGAGGGTGATGATGTCGCGGGCCGACTCCCCATAGTCGGCTTCTCTGGAAGCCGCCAGCTGGGAGTCGGCTTATTTCATAGCCGTCTCTGGGATTCGGCCGCGAGTGGGTAGTCGGCGGTGCTACAGCCGACTCCCAGAGGAGGCCCTTCCGTCTTGGGATTCTTGAGGGGCGAAGCCGGCCCCGATGTCTTGAAAGGTTCTGGGTCTCGGGTTAGCCTACCCGTGGCCCATTACTCCGACAGTAGTCCCCGAAGCTGGTGAGGCGCCGAGGGAGATACGTCGAGGAGCCTCAACAGTTTCTTCCTTCCAGCGGTTGGATCTAGGCCTTGCCCGCCGTCTTCCTTCAAGCCGACTATCGGGAGGCGATCTTGCTCAGGCCGTCTCCGCCAAGCCGACTATCGGGAAGCCGGACTCGTCGAAGACCGTCTTGTCCTTTAAAGAGTTTGAAAGTCGCGGCGGGATTCAGACGGCGTGCTTGATAAGCTACACGGCCGCCGCCCGCCGCGGACCTGCCGGGGGGCGCCACGTGGCCGGGCCAGTCTGCCAGCCCACGCGCGCGACAGGACAGGCCCGCAGGTGGGACCCGCCATTACCGCGCCTCGGCCTTTGAACGGATCTGCTGCGGCCGTGCGGGCGGTTGGGATTCCAGCGCAGTAACTCGTGTGGTAAATCGTGGGGGTTGTGGGGGCGTGGGCGCAGTTAATCCCATGACGCCCCCTCGGCTTCTCAGCCTGCAGGCCTATAAGTAGGCGGACGGAGCGGGGCGGTGAAGCACGCGCGCCCACTCTCCCTCGTTTCCCTTTGCTTCTTCCTCTTTCTTCTTCCTCCATCCGCTGCTGCGCCGAACCACGTCCTGCTTGTAGCGATGAGCTCATCCTCTGCCGTCGCGCCCGTCACCGTGGGCTCCGGCGTGTGGGACGTCTCTGAGATCGACGACGACATCATCGATTTCCTCCGCAAGACGCGTCGCCTCCCCGGCGCGAACCTCGTGCGGGCCCGTGCCCCGTCGGCGAAGGAGGTGACACCGGCGCCGGAGGAGGGCGAGCAGCTCGTGTTCCGCTCGCACCTCATGCGCGGCCTGGGGCTGCCGGCGAGCGGGTTCTTCCGCTCGTTTTTGGAGTTCCACGGCCTCCAGCCGCAACACCTCACCCCGAACACAGTGGTGCTGCTGGCGGCCTTCACCACTTTGTGCGAGGGTTTCCTCGGCGTTCTCCCCACCATCGAGCTGTGGGGGGAGTTCTTTCAGTCCAAGCTCGGCACGCACGTTGCCGACGTGCAAGCCTAGTGCGGCGCCTTCATCGCGATGCGGAGAATGGTGGCCGACAACCCATTCCCCGCCATCCAGCTAATCAAGTCGGTGAAGATGTGGCAGCGCTCTTACTTCTACTTGAAGAACGTCGCCCCAGAAGGCGACTGGGTTAATCTGCCGGCTTACGAAGCCGGCGCGCCGGCTGGGAGGCTCCCTAGCTGGTCCTACCGCGCCAAGACGCTGACTCCGGCTGGTGCTGCCGCCGTCGCGCGACTCCGAGTGCTGACGCAGTCGGCGGGTCTGACTGGGGCCGACTTGCTGGCCGCCTTCGTGGCGCGCCGAGTCCTCCCGCTCCAAGGCCGGCCTCATCTGATCTGTCAGATGAGCGGCCATCGGGACCCCAGTCGGATGTGCACCAAGGACAAGCCCCACGCGGAGGTGGCGGACACGATGAATTTCATCGCGAACTGTGGCCTCTCGGAGGATTGGCAGTTCGGCATGGAGCCGTACTCGCGCGCCAACCCCCCGCCGGTTGTAAGTTGTCTTTCTTCTTCTTCTTTTCCTTTGCAGCCGAATCCGACTCCTGATCTTATTTTTCGAATCAGAATTCTCTCGTCCAGCCCTCGGCCAGCGCCGCGGGGCCAGCCCGCCAGTTCGCCCCCGATCGAGCGGAGAGTGACGTCGACGACCCCGACCTGGGGGCGGCGGCGATGGAGGCTGACGCCGACGAAGGTGGTGGAGGAGAGGAAGGCGGCCTCAGGCCCTCGGCCACCTTTGGCGACTGGCCCGTCGATGATGATGGGGAAGTCGCCCCGCGCCACCAATAAAGAGCCGGCCATCATGGCGCGAGCTCGTCCGCCGCCTTGGGCGGGCTAGGCGGCGCGAGGAAGCGCCAGGCCGGGCCGAGTTCTCTCGGTGGCTGGGAGAAGAAGTTCAAGGGGGCGGCTGCCGCGACCAAGCGGGAAGAGGCAGTCGCGAGGGCCCAACGCTTCCGTAAGGAAGTTAAGAAACCGCCGCTATCCTCTGGGTAAGTGCTTCTGTCTTTTGTCTTGTTTTATCTTCTGGTGGATTTTGTCCAGGTCCTTTTATATGCTTTCCTTGTTCCAGGGCTCCCCTCACCCTTGGGAGGGTCACCGCCGCCTCCATCAGGGGGTCGGCAGAGTCGTCCGCCACCACTCGGCGCATTGACCCCGCCGCCGACCTCCGGGAAGCGACGGGGCGGAACGCGCAGGAGAAGCGCGACGAGGACGAAGCCGCCCGCCGAGAGAAGGCGGAGGCCGAGAAGGCGGCCGCCTCCGCCCAGAAGAAGCTGGAGGAAGCCGAAGCCGCCGCCGCGGCCAAACAGCAGGCCGAAGAAGCCGCGCGCCGCAAGTCGGCGTTGTTCGTCATCCCACTGAACTCGGCGCAGCCTCCAGATTTCACGGAGCAGACTGGGGAAGTCGGCGGGGAGCATCCCATTATGGAGAGGGAGGGCGGCGAGGCCCCCCGGGCCGGACACGGTTGCGCCGCCACCGCCGCCTCCACCGCCATCGGGAAGCACGCGAGGTGAACAGCCGACGGACCCGCTGGTGCTGCCGACTACAGACGAAGCCATGGCGAATCTGCTCCTCCAAGTCGCCTCGCCAACGCGCCGCCGTCTGGAGAAGGCGATCTCAGCGCCGCGCCCTCTGGAGACCGGCGCAGCCAGCTCGGCCATCCCAGACGTCGAGGCGACGAGCGCTGCGCCCGTCGACTGGGTGCGAGGAGGTGGCACAGGCCCGCTGAACCAGGCGCTCCTGGACGTCCAGGCGAAGCTGCGAGCTGAGGGCGACGCCATCCAGAACTGCACCAAGGCGTATCTGGCGTCGCGAGCAGCCGTCCGGGTATGTTTCTTCTGACTTTGTTTTTCTTGTTCTTCTCTGTGGGGGCGCGCCAGCGCACCCACTGGGTGTAGTCCCCGAGTTCCGGGCCGGCTGCTGAGCAGGCGGGTCGGAACTCCACTGGCAAGTTCCAAATACTTATTCTTGTTTGAAATGTTTATCACAGGATTACCACAACCTCCGGGTCACCGCCTTCAACCGCAACGTTGAAGAGCTGGGCAAGCGGACCGCCGATTTGTCGGAGAGCCGGAGTGAGTTTCCTTCTTCGCGGGGGCGCGTTGGCGCACCCGCGGGTTGTAGTCCCCGAGATTCGGGCCGAGTGCTGCGTAGTCAGGCCGGATCTTCCTTGCGACCTTCTTGTTTGACGACTTACGTCATTTTTCTTTTTTCTTCAGAGTCCAACGCCGTTCTTCAGGAGCTGCTGGGCGCAGCCAACACCGCCTTGCGCGCCATGGAGGCGGAATGCAGCAAGCTCATCACAGAGCGCGACCTGCTGGCTGCGCAGCTGGCGGAGCAGAAGGAGCTGCTCAAGAAGGCGCAGGAGGAGGCGAAGGAGAAAGGGACTGAACTCCTGGCCGAGTTCGAGATCGAGCGCTCCTCCTGGACCGACAAGGAGGCGATGCTGACCTCCGGCTTCCACGAGATTGAGGATATCGTCGATGGTGAGTTGTCTTTACTCTCTTTCTTTGAGCCGCCGACTGCAGGTCGGGCCGACTCTTACTGTTTCTAACTGGCTTCTTTTTCTTTTTTGTCTCGGCAGACTTCTTCCCGGGCCACACGCAAGCTGCCACTCAAGCCATCGAGGCCGATCGCGAGGCGCGGAGGGCAGCTGGCGAGGAGGTTACCGCCAATGCCTCCCGGACCCTTGATGAGCAGCTTCTGAGCATCGAGGCTCGCCTGCGGCCAGCTCACCGGATGCTACGCCGGCTTCAACGTGT
The DNA here is from genome assembly GCA_032464435.1 of Aegilops umbellulata. NCBI lineage: Eukaryota > Viridiplantae > Streptophyta > Magnoliopsida > Poales > Poaceae > Aegilops > Aegilops umbellulata. The sequence continues at coordinate 183,083,075 of CP136059.1, forward strand.
CGGCGCCCATGCGATTGCTGCCTTGTGGCCAGACATGCCGATTCTGCGCACTCCCAACCGGACTGCCGACTGGCTGGAGGTCGCAGCGGGCCGTCTGGAGGCTTGGAAAGGCTCCTCGGCACGGGCTGGAGCGCGTCAGGCCTTGGAGTTTGTCAAGGCGTGGTATCCAGACTTGGACCTGGACCAGCTGGCCACGCTCCAGGCCGAGGCCCAGCCGGAGCTGGCAGCCGTGGAGGACGCCCTTGTCAAGCGCACCACGACGATCGCCGAGTATGCCGATACCAACGTCTTCGTTCCTGAGCAAGCTAACAACGGCGAGGAGGCACCGCCGGAGTGGTTTGGGATGAACCCGGACTACGACGAGGACTCGGCGGAGGTGATCGGCTCCAGTGCCGAGGAGGGAGGCGAGGCGGAGGTCGGAGGCGAGATGGAGGCGCCAGAAGACGGAGCGGGCGATCAGCCTCAGCTCGACCGTGCCTCCAGCAACGAGCCGCGCTCAACCGAGCCGACTGCCGCTGGAGGCGGTCAAGCCGAGACTGCTCAGCCGGCCGCCCCAACGTCCGGCACCGCCATCTCCTCCAAGCCTCCAAACCCGTCTGCTGCTTCGTAGGCCGCCGCCTTGTCTTTATTTATCTGCTTTAGTAGTTTCTCGAAGAACTTGTTAATTCACACAATTCCACCCGCGGGGTGTATTTTGAACTTCCGTTCGAGGATTCGGCCAAGGGCCTATGTTATGTAAATATTTATCTAGGTTCTATCATTTCTTGCTTATTGCTCTTTTGGCTTTTTCCTTTGCCGCCTTCCCTTAGATGCCATCTTTGCCAGTCGGACAGCCGCTCTGCGGACTGCCACTGGATCAAATACTTGGCTACTTTGGGAAGGCAATTACTTAGTAATTCTAGAGTTTTCTCAGCAAGTCGGATAGAAAACGGCAAGCCGACTACTCAGGAGTCGGTTTTGCGAGGAACAGCTGGAAAGCCGGCTTAAGCTATGTTTACGCTTTGTGTCCTTAGCCATTTTCATGTGGGCGCCCCTTCTTCCTTACTCCTGCCCACCAGACAGTCGCTCTGCGAGCTGCGGCTTCTGACAGGAGACGGCTTAGACGCCACACACTACTTGTCCGACTGCAGGAAGCGTTTTCATAGAGCAAGACGGCGAGTCCCCGGGCCGACTAGTCGATCCCGATGCCAAGCGGCATAACAAAGAGTAGCATACTCGGAAGCATACTACTTATCATATAGATAACAAAAAAGGGCAGTCCCCGAGTTCGTCTCAGGGGGCCCGGAGTCTTGGTACTTCAATACAAAAGGGTAGCGTGGTACATACTGCATCAACTGTAAAATCTTCGGAGAAGATTTGCGTTCCATGGTCGTTCCGTCTCTTTGCCGGAGTCGTCCCTCTTGCGTGCTCGGGGCTTCTGAGCGTCAATCAGGTAGTAGGAGTCGTTGCCCAGCACTTTGCTGATGATGAAGGGGCCTTCCCAAGGTGCCGGCAACTTGTGCTGGCCGGCTGTTCGCTGGATCAGTCGGAGCACAAGGTCGCCCTCTTGGAAAGATCTCGGCCTGACCTTCCTGTTGTAGTATCGGCGCAGGCTCTGCTGGTAGATGCTGGACCGGCTGAGCGCCAACAACCGACCCTCTTCCAGCAGATCGACGCCATCTTGTCGTGCTTCTTCTGCTTCCTCCTCGGTGTACATCGTGACTCGCGGGGAGTCGAACTCTATATCCATTGGGATGACGGCTTCAACACCGTAGACGAGGAAGAAGGGCGTGAAGCCGGTCGACTTGTTTGGAGTCGTGAGCAGACTCCAGAGGACGGCTGGCAACTCGTCAAGCCAACAACCGGCAAACGCTCCAGTGGTTTGACCAGCCGAGGCTTGATGCCGGACAGGATGAGGCCATTCGGCCGCTCCACCTGGCCATTTGACTGCGGATGGGCAACGGACGCTAAGTCCAGTCGGATGCTCTGCGTCGCGCAGAAACGGGCCAAAGCGCCTTTGGCAAAGTTGGTGCCGTTGTCGGTGATGATGCTGTGCGGTATGCTGTACCGAATTGTGATGTCGGAGATGAAAGTCACGGCAGTCGGACCATTCAACTTCTTGATGGGCTTTACTTCTATCCACTTGGTGAACTTGTCTACTGCGACAAGTAGGTGAGTTAGGCCACCTCGTGCCGTCTTGAATGGTCCCACCATATCCAGGCCCCAAACTGCAAAGGGTCAGGCGATTGGGATAGTCTTGAGCGCAGAAGCCGGCTGATGCGGCTTGGAGCGGAACTTCTGGCACCCCTTGCATTTCTGGACCAACTCTTTGGCCTCTTCTAGGGTAGTCGGCCAGAAGAAACCGTGCCGGAAAGCTTTGGCGACGAGTGCTCTTGAGGCCTCATGGTGGCCGCACTCGCCTTGATGGATGTCTCTGAGAATTGCTTGGCCTTGCTCCGGCTCGACGCAGCGCTGGTAAACACCAGTGACGCTGCGCCTGACTAGCTCTCTATTGACTATGGTGTATGCTGCCGCCCGGCGTTGTACTTGCCGAGCCAAGGTTTCATCAGTTGGCAGCTCCTTGTTCACCAGGAATTTGAGGATGGGCTGTGCCCATGAGGGTGATGCTATTTCTTCAACTGCCAGAACTGCGACTTGGACGAGGGCGGCTGGGCTGGGAGGCGACGGGTTGGAGTCCGCGGCCGCTTGCTGGATCAACGAAGTCCCCGGGCCGACTGGTGCAGTCCCCGGGCCGAGCTCTGGAGTCTTTTGTCTGGTCGCCGCAGTCCCTGGGCCGGGTTCTGAAGTCCCCGGGCCGGCTTTGACTGCGGCATTCTTGGAGTCGTTTGCAAGGGTTTTTGTGCCGTCTGCTGAGGCTCTTGAGTCGGATCCGACTTCTTCAGGAGGAGCCAGCACAAAAATGGAATCTGACTCTGGTGAAGGCTTGATGGACGGCTTGAGGAGGCACTGAAGAGCGACGCCAGATGGTATTGCTTGGCGGGTGGCGCCGATTCGTTCCAAAGTATCTGCTTGGTCGTTGTCGTTTCTTGGCACGTGGAGTAACTCGCACCCCTCGAAATATCCGTTGAGTTGCTGCACGAGGAAGCGGTAGCTTGCCATGTTTGCGTCCTCAGTCGCCAGATGACTGCTGGACCACCAAGTCGGAGTCACCATAACACAGGATCCGGCGAATGCCAAGCTCTTTGGCAAGCCGGAGCCCGTGAATGAGCGCCTCATACTCAGCGACGTTGTTGGAGGCGGCGAAATGGATCTGCAGCGCATACTTGAGCTTGTCGCCTTTAGGAGAAGTGAGAACAATGCCGGCTCCCACGCTAGTGCGCATCTTGGAGCCATCGAAATGCATCCGCCAATGGGTGGAGTCGGGCGCTGGCGGCAGGTACTGGGTCTCGGCCCAGTCAACGAGGAAGTCGGCCAGTGCTTGCAACTTGATGGCGGTGCGGGGCTGATAGTAGATCGTGTAGGGGGGCAACTCTATGGCCCATTTGGCCACTCAGCCAGACGCATCTCGGCTTCCGATGATCTCGGCCAGTGGGGCGGTGCAGACCACAGTGATTGGATGCTCTTGGAAGTAAGGCTTCAGCTTCTTGGCGGCAAAGTGCACGCCGTAGCACATCTTCTGGTAGTGGGGGTAGTTCTGCTTGGAGGTCGACAGTACTTCGCTCAGGTAATGTACCGGTCTCTGGACAGGTAGTGCCTTGCCTTCCTCCTTGCGCTCAACTACGATGACTGTGCTGACTACCCGGCTGGTGGCGGCGATGTACAGGAGCATGGGCTCTTTGGGAGTCAGAGCCGCCAACACAGGGGGAGTAACCAACATCTTCTTCAGCTGGAGAAAGGCCTCGCCCGCCTTGTGGTTCCACTCGAAAAAATTGGTCTTCTTCATGAGCTGGTACAAAGGGAGAGCTTTCTCGCCCAGCCGACTGATGAACCGGCTGATGGATGCCAGGCAGCCAGTGAATTTTTGCACATCCAACAGTTGGCTGGGTACCTCCATCCTCTCGATGGCCTTGATCTTCACAGGGTTGCACTCTATGCCGCGTTCAGAGACCAGGAAGCAGAGAAGCTGGCCGGCTGGTACTCCGAAAACGCACTTCTCAGGGTTGAGCTTGATCTGGAATCGGCGCAGGTTCTCAAAGGTCTCCTTGGGGTCTTCCAGCAGAGTCCCACGCTTTTCCGTCTTCACCACCACATCATCCACGTAGACGTGGGCATTTCTGCCGAGTTGCTTGAGGAGGCACTTCTGCATGCAACGCTGAAAGGTGGCGCCGGCGTTCCTCAAGCCGAACGTCATGGTCAGGTAGCAGAAGGCTCCAAACGGCGTGATGAAGGCGGTCTTCAGTCTGTCTGCCGGGTTCAGCTTGATCTGGTGATATCCTGAATAGGCATCTAAGAAGCTCAACAGATCGCATCCGGCTGTTGAGTCTATCACCTGATCGATTCTCGGCAAAGCAAACGGGTCCTTGGGGCAAGCTTTGTTGAGGCTTGTGTAGTCAATACACATCCGCCACTGCTTGTTCTTCTTCAGTACTAGGACTGGGTTTGCTAGCCACTCTGGAAAACACACTTCCATGATAAAGCCGGCTACAAGGAGCCGGGCTATCTCCTCTCCAACAACTCTTCTTTTATCTTCTCACAGGCGGCGCAAGGGCTGCCTGACGGGCCTCACATCAGACCGGACATGTAACTTGTGCTCGGCGAATTCCGTCGGTACACCTGGCAGGCTCGCCGGCGACGTGGAGTTGGTCGAGGAGGCCCGCGAGAAGGCTCTCGGGGTCGTCGGTGCCTGCGTCGGATGCAGGCTCGTCGGAGAGGCGAACCTCGCTGACAAGTTCGGCGAGGCAGCTGGCCGCACAGGCGATCTCAGCACCGTGCAGCGCGTCGGCGCAGACTCCCTCTGGCGTGACGGGCTGGCTGCGCTCGTCAGGGAGGAAAAGGGTTCCCGTCCAGAACAGGTCTCCGGACGATGGTGCACCTCGCCCCATGGTGGGTGCCAAATGTCGGGGGTTGGATACGACATATGCCAAAGGATGGCTTATCATGGTGGGGGCGAGTAGAACGTCGCCGGTGCCTGGAAGCGGGATGAGGCGTAGACATGCATGCCGGCGAATCTTACCCAGCTTCAGGGCTCTCCGAGGAGATAACACCCCTACTGCTGCTCTGCGAGGTCTCCGCATGATCACTATGGCAAAGTGTATACAAGGTGGCTCCTTGAGCAGTTTTCTGGAGGTAGGAGAAGGCAAGGTTAGCTCTCTCCCCCTTGCGTTCTCTGGTCTAGTGTCTAAAGAATCGAACCCTTTGCATGGGTGCTCCAGGGGGTTTATATAGGCCTACCCCCCGGGGGTACAATGGTAATCCGGCTGGGCGCGGGTCCCAACCGTCTGTCTCTCAGGCCGCCGTCTTCTTCGCCGACTACTGGGGCCCACCGCCTGTGGGCCCCGCCGACTGACTCGACCACTGTAGCCGTGCTTCTGGTGACGTTGGCTTGGTCATGGGGTCGTGGCAACAGTGTTGCCGCCTGACGGGCGATCACTGTCGCCACTCCCCGTCTTGTCTGGTTAATGGCATGCGGGGCCCGTGGGAGGAGCCGGCCGACTCTCGGAGGCCGACTCCCACGGGATTCGCCTTATGGTGCTCTTGTCGTCTTCTGTCCCCCCGCTGACTAGCGGGACCCGCCGTCTCCAGGCCGTATAGGCGGGCCAACGTGGGAACAGGGTTCCGTCGCTGGGGCGGATGTCAGGGCTGGCATGGCAACAGTGCCGCGCCGGACGGAGATCTCCTTCGGTACGGCGCACTGTAGCCATACCCGCCCTTGGTAATCGGGATGGGGGAGGGCCGTACTGTGGCCATCCCCTGTCCCGTCTTTCTTCTCGAAGGCAGAGGGTGGTGATGTCGTGGGCCGACTCCCCATAGTCGGCTTCTCTGGAAGCCGCCAGCTGGGAGTCGGCTTATTTCATAGCCGTCTCTGGGATTCGGCCGCGAGTGGGTAGTCGGCGGTGCTACAGCCGACTCCCAGAGGAGGCCCTTCCGTCTTGGGATTCTTGAGGGGCGAAGCCGGCCCCGATGTCTTGAAAGGTTCTGGGTCTCGGGTTAGCCTACCCGTGGCCCATTACTCCGACAATTATATTTGCAAAGCAGTCCGAGATTGTGTAGAATGTGTCGACTGAACTATTCCACACCAAGTAGAAACAATGTCTCATTGGTAGGTGTTTTTTATTTGTTTGGTCCTAGCTAGGTGCTCGTTGGATTGTTCATATAACATTTGGCCTGTTCATGCTGTCAAACATTCAAAACTACCGCAGGTCTCTCATTTTTTTGTAAAAAATTACCACCAGTCTCTACAAATGATGCAAGTTCTACCACTAGGAAATGAGATAAAAAAAGTTAGGCACTACTACTTGTTGTGAATGAAATCTTGGGTTTACCTCTGTGTGTGTGCCACTTCCTAAAATTCCGGACAGTAATTGACAGATTATATTATCCTACAGGTGTCTCTCATACTGAATCTGTTGCCATGAAATTGTTCAAACAACTCCCGTTCTGCTAATTCTTCGTACAATAATGTACATCAACCCATTAACTTAAACACTTCTGCTAATGACTGTTGATTTTGTATTACCAGGTACATCTTTTCCGCAATGTATCAAACATATCTTTGCTTCAATGATACGGAAGTATCCTTGCTTCTTATCATGAATAATGGTGCAGAAAACAAACATAACCATGCTTACTATTGTTCTGTTCACACCACCTCGAGTTCTAAGTTTGAGTTAATAAGTTTAATTCCATATAAACGTGCGTGTGTGCGTGCGTGCGTGAACTTGTAATTCCATGCATCTCAGGGCCTCAATTCATGACTGTGTCTGCACTATCTTTCAAGCTTCAAGATGCATGCACCACAATGTGTATTTTGTACCCTAAATTCCTTCTCATTGACTCCCAAACCAATTTCCCATGACTCTACAATATAACCATTAAGATACGTAGGCGCGGCAACGCGCGCCTTTATGTTCTAGTTATTTCTATAAAGTGCAATGTCACATAACACAATGGAAACTCTTAGATAATCAAGATAACCTCTCGGTAATCAAGCATTGGTTATCCAATAAGAACGAAGGCTGATATATACTATGTCCATTTTGTTAAAAAACTCACTGTACTATCAGTGGCTAAATTGTTATCACATTATTGTTCTTGGAAGGGTTTGCCAATTTAGCATCATATTCTATTTTTACAACAAAACTCTTAATCCGCGGCAACCGTTCGGGGTATCATCTAGTATAAGACATTTTTGCAGTATTTTACAAAGGGAGTATCATTACCCTGCTCATTACCCTAAAAGCACACAGTAGGATGTAATGTATCTACACACACCAATGGACCTTAAGCTACTCCATTGGTACTAGCATTCCTTTCCACCGAAGCTTCTGCAAGACTAGCCATAGTGGGAGTAACTTCAACATTAACATAGAATCTAACTCAGCAAATTTGCTTATGTGGCAATCAGTTAATAATGAGGAGAGAGATAATTTGAGTAACTTAGCTAGTTACCGTAACTTTCCATATCCCAATACAATATAAGTCTATAATTTAATAAATGAAGATTTTCATGACACCACATGTATATTATTACCCACTACTAGTAGAAGGCCCGTGCGTTGCCACAGGCATTTCAATATTTTTGTTGGTTGCATATATAAATATAATGCATGCCAAATTTATGCATGTATAGAAAAGATGACCTATACAATCAGAAAATAAATAAAATTTACTTCACTTGCAATGTATAAGTTGACAAAAATTACAATATGGCAATTTATACATAGAGAGAAATGATTCAACTAATTATCTATTACAAACTGAAATCTACTTGATGCGTTTAAGATATCCCCGTACGACGTTAGGAATGGTTATCTTTAGCTTCATTTGCATGGTTCTAGCACGTAAGGTTATGATAATTCAATATATGATTATGATAATTTACACACAACTGTAGACCCATAAAGTGTATAGGAGGGTCTAGAACCAAGAAGACCTCATCGCATGCAAGCATACATATGGCCATGTTGAAACAAATCCAAAGAGTGCTCCCTGTTAAGTAGGGTTTAGGGTTAGGCCTACCAATTGTAGGGTTTAGGGTTTAGTATATATCAAAAGAAATAAAAAATTTGCTTTAGTATATCATCCACACGATTAACAAGCCTACCTGTAGGAGTGGACTGATAAAGATTTTTTTATCAATTTTGCTTTCTCAAGAGTTCATGTAACATAATAAGTTTGTGTTGATGAATATATAAACTTAATTTTTGAGTTTGACAAGTGTTTACACATCAGTTTGCATTTGATTTATGAATCTATTTTACACGGACAAGTATGTAACACTGAGATCACTTGTTGGTGATTATTCTCAAGAAATTACTTGGGGCATGTGATATTTTCATTAAATAAAAAAGTATGTGGCATCTCTCACAGCAAACAACCACTTTTCCCTTACACATACGCACAATAAAACAACTATACCTTTATTCCAAAAAACCAAACGCACATTTCTCGACATTCATTTTGTTCCTTAGCAGTTTCCCCCGACCAACGCGTTGCCTAGCTCTAGCGGCTCGAGAGAAACCTAGCCGTGCCGCCGTCCCTTCCCCTCGCTGGCCCCTCCCTTGACCGCTACCGCCAAACCATGTCGCGGTTGCGGCAAACCCCATTCCCATAGGGGATGGGGACCGCCGGTCGTCCTTGCGCGGCGGAGCATGTCTGCCGGGGCAGCAGGCCCGGGCTAGTGATGGGGGCACTCTACGACGTGGCGGCGGTGCATTGCACGCCTGCTTGCAGTAGTTGCGATGCGGCGGCAGGGATTCATCTCGCGCATTGGTGCTGTTCACGGCGCGGGAGGCGTGGGCCCTTCCCAATACGTGTGGCGTGAGCTCCGGCTGCACATTTGCCCGTCCCTGCGGCGCGGTTCCGGTGGCTGGGGGCTTGGGTTGAAGATCTGCTAGGTTTGCGTCAGCGATGACCGCTGCTTCTGTTGGCGGCTCGCCCGCTTGGTGCGATTAGGTGGCAGCCCGCCCTCCTGGCTCTCTGGTATTGTGCATCACGCCGGCTTCGGTTTTCTTCGGCGTCTTGGCTCGGGAGACTGCCAAAACTGTCCGTCCTCGGGCGGATCTAGCTCGCTAGTTCTTTCCGACTGGCGGCGAGAGGATTGTGGTGGCTCCTACATGGTCAGGGTGTGGTGGCTCCATGTGAGGTGTCTGGTCCAGCGGAGGTGCTGTGCGTGGGGGTGTGGGGGTTTGGGTGGTGCTCTGGGCGAAAGCTTGTCGGGCTCTTGCCGGCTGACGGCGTCGGCGTCTGTGGACGTCGTTTCATGTCCTTGGAGACGCCACTGTGGATTCCACCCTTTGCGCACCCTTGGATCCAGTTCATCGGGCAAAAGCCTAAGGCCCGGTCGGGCCGGGCGACGACGTCGACATCACCGCTTCCCTCTTTGGGCCGTCACCTGGAAGAACTTTGGATCCCGTTTGTTCGCTCCATGGGCTGGACGTTCACGCCATTACGGTTGGCAGGTGCCCGTTCAACAATGTTTTTGATCTGCGAGGCTTCTTTTTCTGTGGCAATGATGGCGGCTTTGGGCAGAGATGGCTTGCTGATGGGTCTTGGTAGTTGGTCTCTTCTGGTGTGTTCGAGGGGTCGCCGTGCCTTGCTTTGTCTTCCTGAAGTCGGAGCTGCTGAGGAGGGGACATTGCGGTGACGATGACACGAGACAGGTGGTCGGCTCTGTGGCTGGCTCGACGCAAACCCAACGCTTTTCTCCCCCAATGCTCGTTGACAGACTCGGAGCTGCCTGGTCGCCGGCGCGTGTGGATGACTGTTTGGCATCAACAGCCGCAAGCCTTGACGCTTGTTTGCGGTGAGGGCTTCTTTAGTGGTCGTCGATGGTGGAGTTGGAGTCACCCTCAGGGAGGGGTGATGACGGTGATGTCGAGCTGCAACCTCGACGACGCTTTTCTCCTCGGTGACGTGTGTATGTTTTTGTGCGAGTTGCCGGGTCGCCTCGTGTGGCTTTTTTTGTGGGCGTGATATGTGACGGTTTTAATCCCGTTTTTTGTTAATTAAGCAGATAATTCTCTTTGACCTTTTTAATGAATCGGACCTAAGGACCGCGTTAAAAAAACACACTCCTTTTCTACTTATTAGAGCATCTCCAACAGGCGCCGGACGTGCCGCGCGCAAAAAACAGATTTGCCGCGCGTGCATCGCCTGGTTTGGCGCGGCGCACAGCGCTGGCTCCAGCAGCCACGCTAAAATGAAGCGCGCGCGCCGCTCCAGCAGCGCGCGCACTCTCGCACAAACAACATATGTATTTGAAAACAGAAGCAAAAAAAATCAAAACAAACAAAAATAAATAGTTTAACTTCGTTTATTACAACTCAAACAAACAGTTTATCGTTCAATACAACAAATAGTGCAATTAAACACAACAAATAGTTCAACAATACAATAACGAACGCACAAATCATGATGCTCTTTGTCGTCCATTCCATGCCCAGCACTCCTCAATGAGATCCTTCTGAAGATCAATATGCGCTGCGGGACGTCGAATGGCATGATAGGAGGCAACAAAACGGGCCACCCTTTCAGCCCTCTATCGCACTCGCACGGGATATCCCAAGAGCTCATACTGAGAGTAGTCTACATCTTGGCCACGCTCATTCTCGATGATCATGTTGTGCATGATCACACAAGCGTGCATTATGTACCAAAGAATCTTCTGATCCCAAAATCTAGCCGGTCCTCTCACAATAGCAAATTGGGCTTGCAAAATTCCAAAAGCTCTCTCCACATATTTTCTAGCCGCCGCCTGAGCATTGTGGAAATCAAGTTCTTTCTTACCTTCTGGCTTTTTCAACGGCTTGACAAAGGTTTGCCACTTTGGATAGATGCCATCTGCTAGATAATAGCCATAGTTGTATGTACGGCCATTTGCTACAAACTGCACCGGTGGCAACTCCGCATTTGCAATCTTACTCATCAGTGGTGACCGGTTGACAATATTGATGTCATTCAAAGATCCAGGCGTTCCAAAGAATGCATGCCAAATCCAAGTCTCTTGATCGGCACTGCTTCAAGGATTATAGTGGAACCCTTTTTTTGGCCGTGGAATTGCCCATGCCATGCCTTTGGACAATTCTTCCAACTCCAATGCATGCAATCTATTGAGCCAAGCATGCCAGGAAAGCCGCGAGCTTTGTTCATCGCCAAAAGCCTTGCGACGTCTTCAACGTTGGGAGATCTCAAATACTCCTCGCCAAACACTTGCACAATTACGACTGCGAAGCGCTTGACACACATGATGGTTTGGCTCTCACCCATAGCCAAGTGATCATCAACTAGATCAGCCGGTATACCGTATGCCAACATACGCAAAGCGGCTGTCACCTTCTGAAAGGTGCTATGCCCGAGCTCTCCGGCGGCATTCCTCCTTTGCTGAAAAAAGCGATCATGGCTCGCTAGTTTCTCTGCAATGCACCTGAACAACTCGGTGCTCATCCTAAACCGGCGACGAAAATACGTGTAACACCCCGGATGTAACTTGCCATATTTGTACTCCAACTCTTGCCATTTTCGGCAATGTGATATGATATTCCCTCCGTGGTTGGGTTTCCCTTCAGTTTGCATTTTGTCCTTGTCGTGCATTTCATATCATGTCATCATGTGCATCGCATTCGCATACGTGTTCGTTTCATGAATCCGAGCATTTTCCCCGTTGTCCGTTTTGCAATCCGGCGCTCCTATGTTCCCCGGCGTCCCCTTTTACTTTTTTTTCATGTGCGGGTGTTAAGCGGTCTCGGAAGGGACCGAGGTTTGCCAAGCGGCCTTGGTATAGCACCGGTAGACCGCCTGTCAAGTTTCGGGGCATTTGGAGGTTGTTTGATACTCCAACGGTTAACCGGGTAACCGTAAAGGCCTATTTTGGGTTGCAGCCCAAAACCCCTCCAAAACAGCCCAATAACCCATCTAAGTCACTCCCATCCTCTAGGCCGTTCGATCACGATCGCGTGGGCGAAAACCGTGCTCAATTTGGAGCCTCCTAGCCCCTCCTACCTATAAATACACCTCCCCCTCCGAAATCCCGGGTCCAAACCTACCCTAACCCTAGCCCCGCTCCTCTCGCCGCCGCCGGACACGTCCGGGCAGAGCCGGACGCGTCCGCCCGCCGCGCCGGACCAATCGCGCTGCCACGTGGGCAGCACCGCGCCCACTTCGCCGCCGGCCCGCGGGACCCAGATCGGGCCTGCGCGAGCCCGGATCCCGCCGCCGCCCGCTCCCGCGGAGCGCCCCAGCGCCCGCCGCCTCCCGCCGCGCCGCTGCCCCGCCGCCTTCCGCGCCGCGCCGCCGCCGCGCCGCCAGCTCGTGTCGCCGGCCGCCTCCGCCACCGCGCCGCCTGCGCCGCGCGCCGCCGCGCCTCCCCGCGCCCGGATCCCGTCTCTCCGGCAAGCCGCCGCCCGGATCCGGTCCGCCCCGGCCTCCTCCGCCCTCCTCTCCAACTCCGGCGCGAGCTCCGGCGAGAGCTCGGCCCGCCGGATCTCAGATCCATCGTGGTTGACTTTCTCCTTTCCCCCCGAATTCCTCTAAGTCATTTTCTGATGTTATTTTGTTGCATGTTCATCGCATCGTATCTTGCTGCATACTGCTCCGTTTCGTGTGTGCAATATGTCAAATTATTCGCCTCGGTGAGTACATCATTTCGTCCCATTGCATCATTTTCATTTGAGCTCATCTTGATGCCCGAAATGCTGTTGGAAGAGGGCTATGTGATGTTAGTTTCAGATCTGTTTCAGTACTTGCACTTTTGTCATTTTTGCCATGATTGATGTGTGCATCCTATGAGCTTGAGCCCTACATGTGTTTTGTAATATGCCACGCCATATTTATAGGGGTGTATGCCATGTATTTTTGTGATCTTTGTAGTGACTAGCACAAGCATGCAAACTAGGGATCATATTGTTGCTGATTTCAGAGACTTAGTAATTTCACTAAGTTATTCCCTGCTGTTATTTTTATGCCATATGTTCTTGTTTTTTCAGAGAGATCTATGCCCATTTTGAGCATGATAAGTAAGGGTGTTTTGAACATATGGATTTTCTCTATCCATCCATGTATTTTTTTGTAATTATGGAGTGCCATAGCTTGAGTCAATCGAGCTCTACTTTTGCTATAAAATGTTGCTGGCAGATTGTTTACATGTTATTCGATTTTGCCAAGCTTGTTGTAGTTGATCCTTGAACGCTATGATGTTGTTCTTGCCATGTATAGCTTCTATGACATGTCTTATTGGTGGGTGTATGCTTAGTTTATCATGCTATGCTCTGTAGCGAGTGCATCGAGCTTGTAAACATGCCTACTTGTTATCTGTTTTTGACATGTCCAGTTTTCTGCTAAGTCTGAAAACTGTAACGAAGCTTGCTTAATTGACATGGGTGCTATTATATTTTCTGGTCCTTTTTGGCTCATGGCCAGTAAGAGACTTGTGTTCTATGTTTTGAGTAGATTCATGTACTGCCTTGTTTTTCTATATTGTATTCCTCTAGCAGGTTGTTTCCTTGCTCTAAACATGTCATCCTGATGTTAATTTCTGGCATGATAGTATTTTCACCAAGTCTGTGAAGCTGATATGTTTTGCACTTTTGCCATGCTTGTTTGAACCTGTTGTGGTGTGATTTAGCCGTAGCTCAGTGTTCATCTTTTGTCAAGCATCTTGAGTAGATCACTTCTATATGCTTTGCTAATATGTTTGGTTGCAGTAGCTTAATTTCTTGTTGCATGCTAAGTAGCATCATGCTGTTAAACGCAGAAATATGTCATTCTTGTTTTGCTTGTCATTTGCAAACCGTGCATCCGATTCCGGTGATCTTTATATCGATTTCAACCGAAATCATCTCACCTTTCCAGTGGCATACTTGGTTTGTCAAGATTATGCTTTGTTCATCCTTTTCCTTCCGGAGCACGCATATGCATTGCATATCACATCTCGCATATCATGCCATGTTTTGCATCATGTTGATTGCGCATTGCATCATGGTTGATAGTTGTTCCTTTGCTTGTGTTCTTGTTTTGGGTAGATCCGGGAGACGAGTACGTGAACGAGGAACCTGTTGAGAACGCTTACGAGGATCAAGCTTTCGACAACTCTGAGAACCTTGCAGGCAAGATGACCATACCTTCGAAATCACTTCTATCTTTGCTTGCTAGATGCTCGCTCTTTTGATATGCCTACCACTTGCTATATCATGCCACCCATATTGCCATGTCAAACCTCTAACCACCCTTTCCTAGCAAACCGTTGATTGGCTATGTTACCGCTTTGCTCAGCCCCTCTTATAGTGTTGCTAGTTGCAGGTGAAGATGAAGTTTGTTCCATGTTGGAACATGATTATTTTGGGATATCACAATATCTCTTATTTAATTAATGCATCTATATACTTGGTAAAGGGTGGAAGGCTCGGCCTTATGCCTGGTGTTTTGTTCCACTCTTGCCACCCTAGTTTCCGTCATACCGGTGTTATGTTCCTTGATTTTGCGTTCCTTACACGGTTGGGTGATTTATGGGACCCCCTTGACAGTTCGCTTTGAATAAGACTCCTCCAGCAAGGCCCAGCTTTGGTTTTACCATTTGACCACCTACCACCATACTTTTCCCTTGGGTTTTCGCGAGCCCGAGGGTCATCTTTATTTTAGCCCCCCCGGGCCAGTGCTCCTCCGAGTGTTGGTCCGAACTGAGCCGCCTGCGGGGCCACTTCGGGGAAACTCGATGGCTGGTTTTACTTGTAGCCTGTCTCATCCGGATGTGCCCTGAGACCGAGATATGTGCAGCTCCTATCAGGATTTGTCGGCACAATCGGACGGCTTTGCTGGACTTGTTTTATTACTGTCGAAATGTCTTGTAGTCCGGGATTCCGAGACTGATCGGGTCTTCCCGGTAGAAGGAATATCCTTCGTTGACCGTGAGAGCTTATAATGGGCTAAGTTGGGACACCCCTGCAGGGTTTTATCTTTCGAAAGCCGTGCCCGCGGTTATGAGGCAGATGGGAATTTGTTAATGTCCAGTTGTAGAAAACCCGAAGTTGACCTTAATTAAAACACATCAACCGCGTGTGTAACCGTGATGGTCTCTTCTCAGCGGAGTCCGGGAAGTGAACACAGTGTTGGAGTTATGTTTGACGTAGGTTGTTCTAGGATCACTTCTTGATCACTTCTAGCTTCACGACCGTGCTTTGCTTCTCTTCTCGCTCTCTTTTGCGTTGTTAGCCACCATATATGCTAGTCGCTTGCCGCAGCTCCACCTCACAACCCTATCCTACCTTTAAGCTTAAATAGTCTTGATCTCGCGGGTGTGAGATTGCTGAGTCCCCGTGACTAACGAATTCTACCAAAACAGTTGCAGGTGCCAACGATGCCAGTGCAGATGACGCATCCGAGCTCAAGTGGGAGTTCGACGAGGAACGTGGTCATTACTATGTGTCTTTTCCTGATGATCAGTAGTGGAGCCCAGTTGGGACGATCGGGGATCTATGTAGCATTTGGGGTAGTCTTCTTTCATTTTGGTTCCGTAGTCGGACCTTGAGTGTAATCTGAATGATGGATGTTTATTTATGTATTGTGTGAAGTGGCGACTGTAAGCCAACTATGTATCTCTTTCCCTTATGTATTACATGGGTTGTGTGAAGATTACCTCACTTGCGACATTGCTTTCAATGCGGTTATGCCTCTAAGTCGTGCTTCGACACGTGGGAGATATAGCCGCATCGAGGGCGTTACAATACGACTCGGGGTATGTGGGATTCTCCGCAAAATAATGCCTGATCAATCTGTTGTGGGCATCGATCCTATCCCTCCAAATTTTCTGCCGACCCATAACCGAACCACCGTGCTTCAGTTTTTTATTAATATGCATAGCTAGGATCATTGCAAGATCCTCCTCCTCTTCCATATCAAATTCTTCTTCGGAAGAATCATACGACGAACTCATCTACAATGTTGAATACTATGCTATAAATAAAAAACTACAATCAACATGCACGAAATTCATGGCTTTTGAGCAATACATACCTTCTAGGCGTTTTGTCGAACACCTTGCGGGCGCCGAGCGGCAGCGAGCGCGCGGGCGCTGTTCGTCGGAGGACCAGCGCGCGCGCGGGGCGGCGGGAATAGAGAGGGGCCGGAGAAAGCGCGCGCGAGGCGGGATAGGTCGGGGAAGCGCCGGAACGATCACCGGGTGGCGCGGCTGGACGGGGGGAGGGGGAGGTGTGAGCGAGCGCGCGAGAGTCCAGCGCGCGGGAGCGGGCGCAGCAAATAAGCGGCACACGATTGAGTTTCGGCCCACGCGCTGGACTACGTATGCTGCGCGCGCTGTTTTCGTGCGCCCGCTGGAGGAACTATTCTGGTTACGCGCGCGCTAAAACGGGGAAATTTGTGGCGCCTGTTGGAGATGCTCTTATCTTGGAAAAAAACATCACTCCTATCACTCTCTCACCGCACGGTCACGACACAAGCCTTCACTCTCTCCCTGCCAAGGCGGCAGCGCTGCCATCTCTCCCTAGCTCCCCGCCACGGCGTGGCCGCCGCCATATCTCCCCGCATGGCTACTCCCAGTTGCCTCCCCTCCATGGCGTGTCAATCAGCCCACACCCTTCTCTCACCACCGCCTCCTATCCCCCATGGCGTCGCTCATCCCGTCCACTCCCCGCCACGGCGTTGCCAACACATTTGGCACGGCGAGCAGCAAGATCCGACCGGGAGGAGCAGAAGGCCTCGTCGTTATCCGTTCTAAGTCCACGTAGCTGGCCCGTCCGGATTTAGGCGAGATGACCTCGGGTACGAGGTGTGGCTCGACGAGTTGGAGGGATGGCCCCCTGGTCGTCGGGCCCGGTCTTCTACTTCAGCCGAGACGCGCCGTCCATCTCCATGGCGGGGCCATCCCAGGCAGCGGCGGAGTAGCCTCCAGGGAAAGCCGGACCAAGCGCGAGCACGACAAGTAACTCGGGGCGCTGCTACCAATTCGAGCATATACACGGTATGACATCCTAGCCGAAGAATCTAGTTCAAGCGAAGCTGTAATCTTAAAGAATTCTACTTGGTATTACAATAACTGAGTGTCTTACTAAATTCCTCGATCGAATTTGAAATTTTGGTGTGTCTCAGAATGATGCTCCTTCTGATGGACTGAATGATTTTACGGAATTTATTCTGATGTGTGTGCAGTGGGAGTCTTGTACACGAAGAAGTACTACAAACTGGCCAAGCACAAGTGTTGGATGCGTCAGATCTCGGACTGATCAAACCCAACAGCCTCGTTCGGTTCAGGGGGATGGTTCAGGACATGTTCGGGGCGAGTTCTATGCCGGCGTTTTAAAGGTACTGAAATGATTTTATTGATTTTTTTTGGAAAAAGGGCGCAACCCCGGCCTCTGCATCAGAAAGATGCATACGGCCACATTTATTAAAAGCAAATAGGTCCAACAAAGGTCATGAACTCCATTACAAACTAGTCCCCTAACGGCTCACAAAGAGTGGATAATAAAAGCCACAGCCGGCGTGCAAAATAAAGATAGGAAAACTAATTGCCTATCCTATTACATGACCGCCATCCACACCGGCTGAATATAGCCCGAGCTACCATCTCCCATTGGGCAGATCCAGTAACCAAATGCTCCCCGGCCTCCGTCCGAGTGAGTAGCGACCACATACGGATCAACGTAGTAGCTCGGAAGATGACCTGCAAAAAAATGAGTATTTGTTGTTTTGTTAAAAACCAAATCATTCCTGCAGTTTCAGACTACCCAAAGTAGCACATACTCCTACACGAATGTGTTTAGCTGTTTGGGTCTTTATCCCATCCAGCCACGTCCCAAATAACGTGTTGACATTATTCGGAGGAGTAATATTAAAAGCAATGTGAACAGTCCGCCAAAGAACCTTCGCCATGGGACAATCCAGAAAGAGGTGTTTGATAGTCTCATCTTGATCACAAAAACTACATCTCTTAGAGCCGGTCCAATTGCGCTTTGTCAAATTGTCTTTGGTTAAAATGACTTGTTTATGTACAAACCACATAAACACTTTAACCCTCAGAGGGACTTCATTCCAAACATGTTTGGAATAGGGAATAGAGCTAGAATTTATGACATCTAAGTACATTGATTTAACCGTGAACTCTCCATTCCTGGTTAATTTCCAGCTCAACGAATCCGGCCGTTGAGCAAGCTGCACATCCATCAGTTTTCTCACCAGATGGAGCCAGGCTTCGCGCTCCGGCTAGTGTTCTCCTAAATTGGATATTGAGGGGAGCGGACCTAAGTATGGTTGCAACCAGAGCGTCTCTCCCTTGCACGATGCTATAAAGAGACGAATACTGTAGCGCGAGAGGTGTTTCCCCTAGCCAAGTATTCTCCCAGAATCTCGTGGAGGTACCATTTACGATAATAAACTTTGTTTTGTTGAAAAAGACAAATTTAACTCTCATCAGCCCTTTCCAAAAAGGTGAGTCCGTTAGCCTCACTGTCACCTGTGACAAAGTTTTGGATTGAAGGTACTTGTTACGCAGAATCTGCGCCCACGTGGCCTCCGACTCTACAGATAACTTGTACAGCCACTTGCTGAGAAGACATCTGTTTTTTACCTCAAGATTTTTGATCCCTAGACCCCCTTGGTCTTTGGTCGGCAAATAATATCCCATTTAGTGAGTCGATACTTCCTTTTTAAATCATCACTCTGCCAGAAGAAACGGGATCGATAGAAATCCAGTCTTTTCCTAACTCCAACCGGTATCTCAAAAAACGACAAAAGAAACATAGGCATGCTTGTGAGAACTGAATTAATAAGAATTAACCGACCCCCATACGACATCAGCTTGCCCTTCCAATAGCTTAGTTTCTTCTCGAATCGATCCTCGATACACTCCCATTCTCTATTTGTTAGCTTACGATGGTGAATTGGTATACCAAAATACGTAAAAGGTAAACTCCCAATTTCACAACCGAACAATTGCTTATAGGCCTCTTGTTCATCTTTGGCTCTTCCAAAGCAGAACAATTCACTCTTGTGAAAGTTAATCTTTAACCCAGTCAATTGTTTGAATAAGCATAACACCAGCTTCATGTTTTGCGCTTTAGCCAAGTTATGCTCCATGAAAAGGATAGTATCATCAGCGTACTATAGGATAGACACCCCTCCATCAACTAGATGAGGTACAAGGCTACCTACTTGGCCAGCATCCTTTGCCCTACCTATTAGACTGGTCAACATGTCAACTACGATGTTGAACAGAATAGTTGACATCGGATCTCCTTGTCTCAGACCTTTATGTGTCTGGAAATAGTGACCTATGTCATCATTCACTTTGATTCCAACACTCCCTTTTTGCGTAAAAGATTCAACCTGGTTTCTCCAAGCCGGGTCGAAACCTTTCATGCGCAAAGCCTGTTGTAGAAACGGCCATTTAACTTTATCGTACACCTTTTCGAATTCCACTTTGAAAACAACCCCATCTAGTTTTTTCGTATGGAGTTCATGGAGCGTCTCATGCAGGACTACAACCCCTTCCAGGATGTTTCTGTCTGGCATGAAAGTAGTTTGGGTCGGCTGCACCACAGAGTGCGCAATCTATGTGAGTCTATTAGTCCCAACCTTGGTAAATTTTTTGAAACTAACATTAAGAAGACAAATAGGCCTGAACTGCTCAATTCTCACAGCCTCTGTTTTCTTCGGGAGTAATGTTATTGTTCCAAAATTCAAATGAAACAACTGAAGCTGTCCGGAGAACAGATCGTGGAACATCGGTAACAGATCCCCTTTAATAATATGCCAACACCTCTTATAAAACTCCGCCGGAAATCCATCCGGCCCCGGAGCTTTATTGTTCTTCATCTGTGCAATCGTATCAAACACCTCTTTCTCCGAGAATGGTGCAATCAATACCTCATTCTCATTGGCAGCCAACTGAGGCACATCCTCAATTCTCGACTCATCCAAGGACACAAAGTTATCCTCTGGATATTGATAGGCTGTGGTGAAGCTACAGGTCATGCTTCTTATGCTCATCTATAAAAAACATTGTTTGTGAGGGATGTGCTACCTGGAGGACGAAAAAGTTCAGAGACTTCTCACCATTCTCGATGATGTACCCATGTGATTCGCAACTCTGGGAGCGCCATCTCTGCCATTGCGTGCTTGTATGTTACTACATGCCTGAGCACTTGTTTTTTCACTTTCTTACCATTAGTGTAGTTCACCTGGAACTTATGAATAACTTCTTTAAGGTGCATAGGCAGAATTCTTGGATACTGGAGTCTCCCCCTGAACCTGTCTTTCGCCAAATGGCAAACTGGTTGACACCTGAACAAAGAGATAAAAGGAAGAGGGATGGGGATGGTGATGTCAATGTAAGCTCTTGGCATGTTTGTTACAATAATGATTCTCAACAGTTTTGATGTCCACTAACCATCATAGTTGTATTTTTTTCCTGGATGCTATGCTTTCATCATAGGCCTTTTATTCTTTAGGTAAATTGGAGCTTTATCAAATTATGTGTATAACAGGTCATCTTATCGGAAACATAATTTGAGAACTATTGTATAATTCATGTTTTTAGTTGCTGTTTTTTTGGGACAATTATTGAATGGTTTGCGCATAAATGTCAGACCATCCAGCCTAACGCAGTGAAGTCACTGCCCTATTAGGAGTAGAAAAAAAAATCAATTCTTCGGCCACACAACTGAAGCCTGATTGTACTTCAGTTTACCATCAAATGGCCAGTTAGTAAGGTCTAGTAAGCAATCTAGGCAGACACATACAAAGTTAACATCAAGTGGTTGAGTTAGCAAGATCTAGCAAGCAATCTAGGCACGTGACCTACATGGGAAAGAAGAAGACACGGTAGGAAAAGAAAGGCAGTGAGAACCTTTACCTGACAAATCAGTTCGTTTGCCAGGCCATCGTTGGCTGGGCCAACCTTCGTCTTTCTCCTCCGGGCCAGCACCAAGATGCCCATCTCATCCTGGCCGAGGAACCGCGACCCTGGCAGCTCGCCACTGGCACCAAAACAGCATCTATCTGTCCTGCCAGCAGGGCCGGCCCTGAGGGGGGGCAGGGGGGGCGGCCGCCCCGGGCCCCCAAAATCCAGGGGCCCCCTCCCAGGTCAGCCGTGGTATATATGCAGGGAGCCCATAGGCTCGGCTCTTAGCTTCTTTGAAAAATTAGCCCAAGTAGAGTTACAGAGAGGAAGGGCCGTTATCAAAGTAGGTATATGCAGGCAAACCGCGTAATCACCTCGTCTCGAGTTCGCACGATCCCTTAATTTCCTCTTTCCTGTTCCCCGTTCCCTTGGTTTCCAAACTCCCCATCGCAAGTGCATCTGTAGCCGGCACACAGTTCTACAGGTGCTGTACGACAGCCATGCATGATGCACACACGCCCAATCCCTCACAATTTACATCGCCGATCGCCTCCGGTCTCCACTCTCCAGATGCTAGGAACGCACGATCAGCTCCCAGATCCCAAGTCCACATCGTGGCATCGTCTAGTGTCCGATCACCAACACCGATCAGATCAATTTCCAGGTATAAATTTTTATGCCCTAGATCTGGATGAGTAAAAGCGTGTGATCTGTGTGAGATATTGGGAAATTGGGACTCTAACAATCATATTACTATTCCTTATTTCATATATATAATTTACCTCCAATAATTAGCAGGAATAAACATTGTTGCTAACTAAATAATTTATCTTCTCATACAAGATGCATAGCACGTTTTAACTTCTGGTGCAATTTTTTATGATTTCAGCTCCCTGTGTTATCCTGTCATCCAAGAAGTATGCATGTGTTAATGAAACAAGAAAAAGGAAACATGAGGTTGACTTGATACAATCACAAAGGAGTGATTCGCAATTTTTTAAGGGTAATACTAGTGCTTCGCTTAACTCAGACGTCGAGCCCACGATAGTTGCCATGGATGAAAAGAATTGAGAAGGAATTGTTGGATCGGGTTGACAACCACCACATTCTAAGTGATTTTGCACCGAGGAATGTGAGAAGATTTTTTTAAAGGTAATACATACAAATTATTTGGTATGAAAATTGATTTGAATGCATTTTAAGTGTTTATTTGTTACATTTCATATAGACATAGATTAGTATTAATGCTACTATGGTTATACAAACGGCCCCACAGACATAATTTCGCCCCGGGCCTCCAAATTCTTAGGACCGGCCCTGCCTGCCAGCGCCTGTCCCGACCATGTAGGCTGCAAGGGGTCTGACAAATAATTTTGTTCCACAAATTCTTGTGTAAACGAACAACACTGAACAAGGATCCCTACAATAGTGTTCCTAGATACCAAACATGTTATGCTAAACATGCTACTGATTGTGCGAAACTCAAATACAATGCTTACCAACCAATCAATACGCCAAAGTAGTATTTTTTGCATTCCTTCATGCCAACACAAATTCAGCCCAGGTTTGAAGCCATACGTGTAGTGTCTGAGGTAAAAACCTGGTGTGCTAATCTGGGCATTAAGCTCGATTACGCCTCTGTCTACCACCCGCAAACAAACGGTCAAGTCGAACGAGCCAATGGTCTTATTATGAGTGGCATCAAACCCAGGCTAGTGCGGTCTTTGAAAGAATCAGACAAGCATTGGGTTGAGGAGCTCGACTCCGTACTCTGGGGGCTGCGTACCGCGCCCAAGCGTGCTACCAGATACACACCTTTCTTCATGGTGTATGGGGCAGAGGCTGTATTGCCCTGCGATGTTATACATGAGTCACCTCGAGTGCGTATGTATGAAGAGAAAGAGGCCGAGTTGGATCGGCAGGACAACATAGATGCCCTGGAGGAGGAGCGCGACGTCGCCAAAGCCCGTTCAACATTTTATCAACATCAGGCTCAAAGATATCAAAGCAGAGAAGTACGGGCCAAGACTTACAATGTCGGCAAACTCGTTCTACGCTTGCCGGAGAAGAAAAAGGACAAACTAAAGCCCAAATGGAAGGGTCCTTTCATAATTGACGAAGTTCTTACCAAAGGAGCGTACCATCTTCGTGATGCATCAGACAATCGCCTAGAGCCGAACCCCTGGAATGCGGCCAGACTCCGAAGATTCTATGCCTAGTGCCGAATTCTTTGTTAGTCTCCTTATCCCCTTGTTTCCATTATTTTTCTCTCTCTTTTACACCTTTTTTCGCTTTAAAGCTCTCATACGGCTTGACCAAACACTGCCGACGTACACATCTTTACATATGTACGCCCATTATGCCTGGGGGAATTCTTGTACAGAAGCTTTTCATTATTCACTAAGCATCAAGCTCTTCACATATCAGTTTTTCCATATGTACCTTTTCTTCACCATTATATGCATCGATATGACTTAAGTTTTTGCCAAGCTGGGTTGTCTGGCTCCTGTGCTTCTGCCCTACATTCCCGTTAGTTCGGCTACGGCATAACGGGAGCAGCTCTGCGATTGTTATTGCCGGGTCATCCGGATGTGTACCTCAGACTGGGTGACGCTGAAAGCTAACGTTCTTAAGGGAATATTCGGTCGGTGAATTAAAGATGTTTTCTGTACTTACTCCATTATGAACCCCCAGAAGATGTACACGTTCTGATCTTCACATCACAATTCGTACATGTATCCTAATGCATGCACACCCAGGGAAAGGAACCCTTAGCGGAACTATTCTCTCTAGAAGATGTTTCTTACTATTTCAATGTAATATAACATAACTAGTAGAATACAACTTGTCTGTTCAAGCAACTATGACCCCTACGCCTAGTTTTCCAAGCATACCCCGGTCTATTCGGCCGCGAGGGTATTCGGAAACACTCCGCACCATTGAGTCTGGAGGTTGAAGCGAAAGGGTCTGCCATGACAAATGCTATACAATTCAGCTAGAATTATATAGGGTAAGGAAAGTACATAGTCACTTGGACTCAAACACTTCCTTTTCTATACTGTCCAACAGGCGGTCTAACTTACAATCCTGTTGGGAATATTTGGCGGCCACCTCTACTTGGTCATACACTAAACTAACGGGAATTTCTTCCCCATTCGACCCTAGCGGTCCAACCCGAGCCATGTGATTAGGATCAAGCTTGGTATACCGAGTTTTCACCATGGCCCAAGCCTCTCGCGCACCCTCTCGACAGGCCGATATCTTTCATAGTCGGATACGTCGCCGCGCTCCTTTGAACAGCTCTACAAGCTCCTCCATACTTCCTGGAGGGGAGGCAGACGACCACAGGGCCTTGGCAACACTCCGCATCGCCAGCTGCACCTGTTCGTGCACCTGCGACAACCTTTGCAGCAGATCACTTGATGATCCGGACACCTCCTCTTCAGGACGGCCCATCAGTATACCTGCAATCATAATTGTATCAGTTCCATCTATCTCCGAACTACTTTAACAATAGTTCAGACACATACTGAATGTGCCGCCCCGTAGCTTCTTGTTCTCCTTCACGGAATCGACTAGCTGGTGTCGGATTCACGGGTTCCGGCAGACCCTTAAGGTTCGAACTCTGGGGTGCGCGCGGAGATCGTGCCCTCTACCTCTCCGTCTCGAAAGGATCTAACTACTGCAAGAACAACACAAGAGACACAGGGTTTATACTGGTTCGGGCCACCATTGTGGTGTAATACCCTACTCCAGTGTGGTGGGTGGATTGCCTCTTGGGCTGATGATGAAGAACAGTACAAGGAAGAACAGCCTCGCGAGGGTCTGTTCTTGGCTAGGGGATGAACTGCTAGGGGAGTTCGATCGCCCTTCTCTCTCTCTCTCTCTAGATGCCTCTACTGGTTTCTTGGTACTTGATCAGATTTGGTCCTCTCTACCCTGGGGGTGGCTAGTCCTATTTATAGACAAAGGCCCTGGGCCTCTTCCCAAATATTGAGCGGGAAGGGCGCCAACAATTGGCCAATTTGAAGGGGAACATCTGGTACACTTATCCTGACTAAAGTTGGTCTTCGCCTGCCAAAGGCCCTGTGGTGACGCCGTCCTGGGCTCCACGGTGACCTCCTTCCCACCGTTGGACTGGTCTTGGTCTCGTTGCACCGAAATGGGTGCCTTTGCTTGATTCTCTCGCCTGCGCTTGCTCCCTTTGCACCAAAGAGGAAAGGGAGACGCTGCGCGGGCTGGCGCCCGCCTGGCACCCTTGGTCGTCATGGCTTGCATCATGGGCACCTCGTGAGGTACCCGCCTTGATCTCTCCGCCTCCTCGCGAGCCAGCCTAAGGAGGCCGTGCTTGAGGAAGCGCCCTGTCGTCCGCCTCGCGAGGGTCTTGAGCCTTGTGCTGATGAAGATGGGCCACGCTGGGCTCCCATTTGAGCCACGTTGCAGGCCGCAGGCAGGCAAGTCTGGGGACCCCCATTCCCAGAACGCCGACAGTAGCCCCCGGGCCCAAGGCGCGCACGGACTTGGCCGTGCCGAGAGGCGAAAGGGCAAGGGCGAAGCGCCGCGGGCCCTAACAGCCTGCGGCCTTGGGCGCCGCGTGGCGGTTGATTGGACGTAGGCGCTTTTGCAACTACGCAAGTTATTAAAGGTGTGGCATCCGCTCGGGCTTTGTTCTTCTCCTTCTTCATCCACTGCTCAGTTCCCCTTTCTTGCGCTTCTCCTCCCTTCCTTCAAGCTTCCAGAGCTGCTCCACCTGCTCGACCCAGGTAGCCATGGCGCCTCGCTGGGCCCCGGCCGAAGCTTGGTTCTCGCCTGCTTTGGATTCGCCCAACGTGTCGAAGGTGAGCCTCGCCCTACTGCATCGGATGGCTGCGGCGCAGGGCATTGACGGGGCGCAGATGTTCAAGGTCGGCTCCGATGCCCCTGAAGGTCAAGGAAACACCTTCTATCCTTTCTTCGTGAGCTCCATTACAGCGAGCCTGGTGCCTCCTTTCTCCGAGTTCTTCCTCGCCGTCCTCCGCAATTACAACTTGCAAGCTTTGCATCTCCACCCCAACTCCGTCCTTCTCTTGGCGATCTTCGCCTACTACTGCGAGGCGCATGTGGGGGTGCAGCCTTTAGTGGCCTTGCTGCGCCACTACTTCTACCTCCGGACCTCCAAAGGTTCCCCTTCTGCGTGCGCGGGCTTCGTCGTGTGCGGCAGTTCCATGGCCATCTCGAATCCAGGGAAGAGGATCGAGGGCTTCCGGAGCAAGTGGGCATTGGTTGACGCCGGGCGCGTCCACCCTCGGTTGGCCCTTCCCACGGAGCCGCCCGTGAGCTCGGAAGACTGGTGCCGAGCGGAGCTCACGGATCCCGCGAAGTCGATGCTGGCGAAGATGGACGCCGATCTGAAGCCAGCCAACATGGCGACGGCGAAGCTGGCCGGGCCGTCGTTGCTGAGGGAGTTCCTGGAGCACCATCTGGCTCCGCTTCGGCAGTACTCTCCCCCGATGTGGAGGCCTCACCCGAGCCCCGCAGCTGTGGGCGAAGAGGACGTGACTGCGGTTCTCCAGTCCCTGGTCGGGGGTGAGGCAGCAAGGCTGGAGGGCGCGCCTTTGCCCCTGTTCCTCCGCGACGATTGGGAGCAAGTGGTGGAGTCCATGCCCGTCTTCAACGAGGACGGGCTCGTGCCCGTGGTGGCTCCCGAGGATCTGGTGGATGTGTCTTCCGGCGACTCCAGCGGAGACGGGGGCGAGGAGGAGCAGGAGGCAGGCCCCGACTCCGAGGCGACTGACGGAGAGTCTAGGGCTCCCCCGCTCCGGCGCAAGCCCCGCGCTCTCCGCCTTTCGCTGAGCGATGATGACGATGACGACGACGTGCTGGGCAGCAGGAGCTCGCCCCCGGTCCCGAAGAAGGCCAGGACCGGGTTGATTCCCCGCAGGTCCGCCCTGACTACGGGGCGAACCGCTGACGCGCCTTCCGCTTCCGAGGTCGACCCCTCCAGCCGGCTCTCCGGCTTCAAGTTTGGCAGGAGACCGCTGGAGCTTTCTGGCGACGACCTGTAAGTGCTTGATCCTTGATCTCTGGTTTCTTGTTCCGCTGACGAGGTTTGACGATTACTTCTTCTGAGCAGGCTGGCGCCCGCGGCGAAGAAGCTGAGGGGTGCTCCTGAGGCCCCAGCTGTGGCGACACCTCCTCCTGCAGGGGAGGGCGACCGCGACGCACGGGCTTCTCCTGCCCACTCGTCCTTGCGGGGCTTGGCTGATCTGTCTGGGGCCGCAGCCCCCATGGCTCGATCGACCCCAGAGGTGCCCTTGCCTGGTGCTGCTGCTACGGCTGGGGAGGCGCAGCAGACTCCGTCTCGGGATACTGCAGCCTCGCCGCCGCTACCTTCTCCTCCCGTTCCGCCGGTTGCTGGTTCCGCGACTCCTCCTGCTGCCTCGAAACGCACTGATGCTTCTCCGCCTTCTTCTTCCATCTTGGAGCGGGCTGTTGCTGGACTGGACCGGCTGCGGCAGGATCTTCTAGGCGCCGACCCTCACCTGGTGGCCGGGCGCCTGGAGCTGGCCTCGGGGTGGATTCGCTCTGACGCCTCAATTCGGGCAACGCTGGTCCAGGCCTCGACGGCCCGTGACAAGGAGAGGGAGGCTACCCTCGAGGTGAAGGCTTCCCGTGACGCGGCCCTGGGAGAGGCGGTTGGCATCCGCGGCCGCTGCAAGGAGCTGGAGAACGAGTTGCAAGGCCTTCACGATCAGTTTGCAGAGGAGACCCGCCTTCGCCAAGAGCAGGAGAAGGGGGTGAAAGCTCGCGAGGCGGCGCTCGAGGACCAGGAGGCGAAGCTCAGGAAGCGCCGCAGCCACCTAGGCACGTTGAAGAAGGAGCTGGCGACGACAAAGGCCGAGCTGGACGCCAAGGCCCGGGTCCTCGCCGAGGATCGTGTGGCCTTCGCGGACATGGAGAAGGATGCTCGCGCTTCACTGAAGATGCTTTACGAGAGTGGCCTGGATAGCCCGCTGGCTGGTGACGGGGACGGACCCGCCAAACTGCTTCCGTTCTTGGTGAAGGCTCTTGAAGATGTCGCCCTCGGGCTCGCCCCCACGGCCGAGGCCGAGGCGCGAGTCCTGTCTTCTGCCGCGTTGACGCGGGTCTTCGCCCATGTCTACCTTCGCGATCCCAGTGCCGACCTCGACAGCCTGCTGGAGCCGGTGAGCGGCGAGGGCGCCGCTGCCGCTGTCGAGGCCGTGAAGGGGCGCGCAGAGGCGCTGCTAGGGAAGTTCCGGGCCTTCAGCCCCAAGCCGAAGCGAGGCGCTGCCGACCCCACTACCCCACAAGGCGAAGCCACTCCACGCGACTCCGCTGCCGACAAGTGACTCCGCTATCGTTCCTGTTCTTCTTTCGATTCCTGCACATGCACGACGCCTCGGGGAGGCATTTAAATTTGCGTTTGGTACCAAGGCGACAGTATGGGTTGTAATATTTACTTTTAAGTTCCTTGAATTTTATGTTCCCCTTCCCTACTTGCTTATGTTCTACGCCGGCAGAGCCCGGCCACGCGCATGCCTCACCCAGCATCAGCCCCGACCGGAAATCAGGACGAGACCAAAGGAATGAGGGGCCACGTGACAAGTTAGGCTCCTGAGTCGCGATGCTCAGGAGTCCCCCTTGGCGCACGAACAACAAGTAGGAAAGCGCGATGTAGGTGCGTTTCCCGTTCTACGTCTGCAGAGCCCGACCCCGCACGTCCCTCACCCAGCATAGCCTTTCGGAACTAAGGAGTGAGGGGCTACGGAGCCAGTTAGGCTCCTGAGTCGCGATGCTCAGGAGTCCCCCTTGACGCGCGAACAGCAGGTGACGAGATGAAATGCAGGCGGGGCTACTGTTCTACGTCTGCAGAGCCCGACCCCGCGCGTACCTCACCCAGCATAGCCTTTCGGAACTAAGGAGTGAGGGGCTACGAAGCCAGTTAGGCTCCTGAGTCGTGATGCTCAGGAGTCCCCCTTGACGCGCACACGGCCTTCGTACCTTGGCTCCGCTCGGGGAGAGACGCGCGATGAAACCAGGCCCGAGGGGCCTGTCTGGGGCGTACGGCTGAGCGTGACCCAGTCGTAGCCCCCGTGCCCAGCCCCCTCGCGCGGCGCTCCCGGGGGGAGGCGTTGCGATGAGGCCGGCCACTGAGCTCGGGGCTCCCTGAGGTTAATGCGGCCCGGAGGCCACCCTCAGTTGTTTATCACCAGTGCGGAGCATAGCGCTTCCGTATGTGTACGGGCATAGCCGATCCTCGGCGGTGTCGTTAGCCAGCGCGGAGCATGGTGCTTCCACTGGTAAGTGGGAGGGGGCTCCCCTCTGGGAGGAGCCCCCGGGGCGTGTACAGCCCCGCCCTGACACGTGGCTGGCACGGTAGAGCTAGGTGAGGTGCATCTGGGCACCCGTGAGCCAGCACGGGACTCACGAGGCCCTACCTACAGGCGGGTTGCGCCTGGCACTAGGCCGTATCTTGAGATGTGTTCCTGCAAAATCTGGTTAGATGCCGGCACTCTACGTCCTCGGGTCCCGGCCCTCGAGCTTGTCTCAGCCGTCGCTGGTATGCCAGGTCGCGATGCCGTGGACAAGGCCAGAGGGTGAGGGCTGGAGGGCCAGTAAGAGCCCTGAGTCGCGATGCTCAGGCACCCCCCCTTTAACGTGCAAGTGGTCGACATGAAGAAGAAAAGGTGCCGCGGACGGCATCGAGTAATCAAGCATGATGCGTAATTGGAAATAAACGCGGAAGGGATACATGCCGTTGGGCCTAGCTCGAGTGGCCTGGGGATGATGCAGCCCGAGGGGCGCCCCCAGCAAAGCAAGCTAGCGACTGAAAAGATAAAAAGGGATACATGCCACAGGGACGGACCCACGCGGCCTGGGAATGACGCAACCCTGGGAGGGCGCTCCTAGCTGGGAATGAAACTTGAAAGATGTCACCTAAAGATGTCGTCGGTGCAGTGGCGTTGGTGCAGCAGACTCGGTGGGCTGCAGAAGCCGGTCCTCACGAGCCCCCAGGCCCAGGGGCCTCGGGAGGCTCCGGGGGCACTGGTGGCTCCTCGCGAGCAGCCTCCATCTCCGCCAGGGCCGTGGAACGCCTATCTTCTTGCGCCTCCAAGATGCTCCTCATGATGCGCTGGTACGCCGCAGCCACGCTCGGCAGGCCATAAGGCATGCGAACATAGTTGTGGGGTGGTCCTCCGCAGCGCCCCACTTGTGAGGGCCAGAGGCGCTCCGCCGTGGCGATCTGATTGAGCCCTGGTACGTCGACGCAGACGCGCAGCCCACCATCCTCGTCTGGATGGGGAGCCGCAGCTGGTTGGCGACGACAACCTCTCATGATTCTTGACTCCTGTAGTTCTTGAATGGCCTTGCTAACAAACTCCTGCTGGTCTAACCTTCTTTCCCTGGCTTCCTTTCGAGGGAAACGTGCTTCGAGACACGCCTCCACATGGTGCCCCAGCGCCTCCCTCGTGACCTTGGCTAGGTCGGTGACCCTCCAGGTGAGAGCCCCCGAGCCCAGCCTGAGGAAGGCGTCGGGCGCGCTTTCCTATGCGATTGAAGGAGGATCCCCTGGGCAGACACGGGTCTTGAAGGGCCTGCCTCCTGAGGGGCTGAGTCTGACGTTGTCTTCTTCTTCTTGGGGGTGGTCTCAGGAAGCCTCCTGCTTTCGCGATTTGGGTCTTCTAGTGACGCGGCCTGAAAGGCTCGCTCCAGGGTACACACTGCATCCTTCTCTTGACATGGCACCGTGATGATGCCGCCGCTTCCTGGCATCTTGAGGACGTTGTAGCCGTGGTGAGTCACGGCCATGAACTTGGCCAGCGCTGGGTATCCGAGGATGGCGTTGTAAGGCAGGTGGATGTGGGCGACGTCAAAGTCGATGAGCTCGGTGTGGTAGTTGTTGCGGGCCTCGAAGGTGACTGGGAGGCGGACCTGCCCGATCGGGACTGTGGAACCATCAGTGACTCCGGAGAAGGGCTTGGTTGGCTGAAGCTGGTCATAAGGCACTTGGAGGCTGTTGAATGTTTCTACGGACAAGACATTGAGCCCTGCCCCTCCGTCGACGAGGGTCCTGGTGACCAGAACGTTGCTGATGACTGGGGAACAAAGCATTGGGAGGACTCCGGCTGTGGCCGCGCACTTGAGCTGGTCTGCTGAGCTGAACGTGATGACGCAGGCCGACCACTTGAGGGGACGCGTTGCTTCGAGCTTGGGAAGAACTGCATTCACTTCGCGAGCAAACTGCTTGAAGATACGTTGAGAGGCTGGGGCTTGAGCTCCGCCCAGGATGCAGGCGATTGCGCGAGGCTCTTGGAAGCCCCCAGCCCCCTCGTCCTGGTGGCGGTCTTCATTCCTTCTTGGCTGAGGCGGCAACGGCGGCAGGCCTGGGTTGCCATGATGGCGATCCTCACGAGGCTGATCCCTCCAGTCCCCCTCGCGAGGCGGGTCACGCCAGCGGTCCTCGCAAGGTTGGTCATGCCAGCCCTGACGTGGGCCACGATCTTCCCAGCGTCCCGGGTTCCTTCCTCCTCCTCGGTCGTAGCCCCGGTCAGCACGGTCAGGGCGTCGGCCGACTCTTCCTTCTCGCACGGCGCGGAGTTCTTGGCATTCATTGGTGTTGTGGTGCGGAGGTCGTGGTACACACAGTACCGGCTGCCCCTGGAGGATTCGGGCAGATCCTTGCCCCGCTTGGTGTCCGGCTCTGCCGCGAGCACGGCAGCCCCCTTGCGCTTCACGTCCTTGGCCTTGGGCTTCTTCTCTTCTGGGTCTGTGGCAGGCAGTTCGAGGAGGGAGAGGCGTCCCTCCTCAGCCCTGGCGCACTTGGTCGCCAGGTTGAACAGCTCCAGGGAGGTGCAGAGGTCTTCATGCATCACCAACTCCTCCTTCATCTTGATGTCGCGCACGCCATCGGAGAAGGCCGAAATGATGGCTTCCTCGGACACCCTGGGGATCTTGAGGCGCGCACTGTTGAAGCGCTGGATGTACTTTTGCAGGGTCTCTCCAGGTTGCTACTTGATGCGGCACATGTCGCTCACGGCGGGAGACCGGTCGCGGGTACCTTGGAAGTTGGCGATGAAGCGGGTACGCATCTGGTCCCAGGAGGAGATCATGCCTGGGGCCAGGTTCAGGAGCCAAGTGCGAGCACCTTCCTTCAGCGCCATGGGGAACCAGTTCGCCATGACCTTTTCGTCCCCGCTGGCTGCTTTGATTCCTAGCTCGTAGAGTTGGAGGAACTCTGTGGGATCAGTTGTGCCGTCGTAGCGAGGAGGCAGGTCCGGCTTGAACTTGCCGGGCCACGCGACGCTACGCAGCTCAGGGGTGTAGGCGCGGCAGCCGACGGTGACCGCGGGAGGTTTTGGTCGAGGGAGAGCTTGGCCTTGTGGGTCCCCTTGCGCCGCAGCTGGGAGCAGCACGGGGTCTTGACGCGCCGGAGCTGGGAGCGCCCGAGCGGCCTCTTGCGGTCGCGGGACTTCTTGGTAGCTCCGTTCCTGTTGGGCCGGCGCATGACGGAGCGGGTTCCGCCCAGGAGCTGCGCGCCTTGGGGCCATGGCATCTTCTTGGAAAGGAGGCGGCTGGAACGCCCCCGAGGCTTCATTGCCCACGCGGGGCGGAGTGCGGCACAGCGGTACGGAAGGCGCAGGAGAGCCCCCCGCGGCGCGGACGAGCTCGGCGACGCGGTCGAGCCACTCCTCGTAGACGTCGTCGACAGGGCGGTAGCGCAGGAGCTCGTTCGCCGCGATGAGCGCAGCTCGAGCCTCCAAGGGCGCGCGAAGGGCGTGCGATGAAGAACCGGCCGGGGTGAGCGACGGAGTGGCAGTGCGGCCATCCCGTCGCATGGACGGGTGCTGAGAGGATGCTTGCTGCTCGTTCCCTGCCGGGCCCGTGGCGGCGTTGACGGCGGGCGACGGGGAACGACGAGGACGCCCACCGACGGGGGCCGTCTGGACGGCGCGGGAAGCGTTGGCGGCCCGGCGCTCGGCGCGGGCCCGACGAGCGTCAGACATGGATGCGACGGTCGGAGGAGAGCGGAGCGCTGGAAGACGGACTCCGGCGCACCCCTACCTGGCGCGCCAAATGTCGGATTCACGGGTTCCGGCAGACCCTTAAGGTTCGAACTCTGGGGTGCGCGCGGAGATCGTGCCCTCTACCTCTCCGTCTCGAAAGGATCTAACTACTGCAAGAACAACACAAGAGACACAGGGTTTATACTGGTTCGGGCCGCCATTGTGGTGTAATACCCTACTCCAGTGTGGTGGGTGGATTGCCTCTTGGGCTGATGATGAAGAACAGTACAGGGAAGAACAGCCTCGCGAGGGTCTCTTCTTGGCTAGGGGATGAACTGCTAGGGGAGTTCGATCGCCCTTCTCTCTCTCTCTATAGATGCCTCTACTGGTTTCTTGGTACTTGATCAGATTTGGTCCTCTCTACCCTGGGGGTGGCTAGTCCTATTTATAGGCAAAGGCCCTGGGCCTCTTCCCAAATATTGAGGGAAGGGTGCCAACAATTGGCCAATTTGAAGGGGAACATCTGGTACACTTATCCTGACTAAAGTTGGTCTTCGCCTGCCAAAGGTCCTGTGGTGACGCCATCCTGGGCTCCACGGTGACCTCCTTCCCATCGTTGGACTGGTCTTGGTCTCGTTGCACCGAAATGGGTGCCTTTGCTTGATCCTCTCGCCTGCGCTTGCCCCTTTGCACCAAAGAGGAAAGGGAGACGCTGCGCGGGCTGGCGCCCGCTTGGCACCCTTGGTCGTCATGGCTTGCATCATGGGCACCTCGTGAGGTACCCTCCTTGATCTCTCCACCTCCTCGCGAGCCAGCCTAAGGAGGCCATGCTTGAGGAAGCGCCGTGTCATCTGCCTCGCGAGGCTTGGCCCCTCGCGAGGGTCTTGAGCCTTGTGCTGATGAAGATGGGCCATGCTGGGCCCCCATTTGAGCCACGCTGCAGGACGCAGGCAGGCAAGTCTGGGGACCCCCGTTCCCAGAACGCCGACAGCTGGGCCCGCACATCCTTCAGCTCTCTGCCTAGCTGGGTTTTGCAATCCTGGAGCTGGTTTTTCTCAACAATGGCCTGCTTCAGCACATGTTCGCCTGCAACATGTAGCCTCTTGGCTTCTTGTTCATTCGCTTGCGCGACTTCCAGCGCTTCTTTGAGTTCCTCTGACAATCATGTCATGATATAGGTAGGACTATTAGCATTAATGGCATATGATTATATTTTCTCGATGGAGGGGAATATTACCAGGCGACGCCTTTTTGGACTTTTCCAGTTCGGCGGTAGCAGCATTTAGCTGCGCCCGACATTGTTCCAGCTCTTAGGTTAGCAGGTTGTTCTTCTCTGTAAGAACCTGGTCATACAATGGTCCTTAAATCAGTTGTACCAACTGCTTTCAGTCTCGGGGGCTCCTGGCATATGGCTATCCTATTCGAACAAAGGAAACTTACCCGCACATCTGTTAAATGTTGCTTTGTGGCTCTACTAAGCCCATTTCGAGCAGCTCGGATGTATGCATCAGCCGAATTGAAGGCATTGAATGCCTCTTTCGAGAACTCAGGGTCTCGTAAAATAGCTCTGCAGCGCCGATGATTCATGGCGCTCTCCACTTCCGAGTTGGTAACGGACCTATTCTCCGAACCCTCGGCCGAAGGACAGTCCGGCATTGCTCTCATGTCAACTCCCGTCTCACCGACGGGGTCTAAATCCCGGGCGCTGGGAGTACGGCCGGCCGGACCCTCGGACATAGTCCGGTGAACCTTTTTCCTGGCACCAGACAAGCGTATAAGTTGCAGTTGGATGTGACTACTAAAGTATACCTTCAAATCCTTACCTCTTTGACGAGGGACCGGTCGTGTCTTCACCAACCTTCCTTTTAGAGGCCTTGCTCGATGCTGGAGCCGCCCTCGGAGTAGCGTGACACGCCGGACGCCTCCCCTGGGGAGCACGATGTAGTGCGATGGGTGAGGCGGTGCAAGGAAGCTCTTTCGAGCAAGACTTTTTCTTGATAACTTACATGGGAGGCAGGAAGAAGACCAGGGTAATCGGCGATAATGGCCACTTTCGTGCCATCGTAGCTCGCCTCATAAAACACCCCTTCTGCGAATACCACGAATATATCCGGGTCTTCTTCGAACCTAGGATCCAGCTCCCGGTTGTGGTTCTCAGGCTGTAAAACCCCTCGGTGATTTTTCGCCAATGATGTCATAAGCGGATTAGAAATTTGTCAAAGGTAATCCGGGAAGCAAAATGAGTAAAGCAGAAGGACTGGGGCTTATCCAACTGGGAGGATCATACATAGAATATCCATCTCTGCGATTGATGCGAAGAAATTCCTCTTCCTCCCCTTTGAACAGCTCGGCCAGTATCTTGGCTAGAGCGGTGGGGGTGTCTAGACCTTTCTGACCACAGCGTGAGGCGTCGCCCTCCTCGTTTTAGTGCCACATTGGGAGCCCTCTGTATTGAAGAGGCTGAACCCCTCGCACTATGGAGATCGCCATTACCTCCACCATTGTTAATCCGGACTGGACGAGCATATTTATCTTGCCCAGGAGCTGACGAACCTCCGCACTGTCATCCTCTTCAAGGCTCTGGGGACGCCAACTATGGCATTTCTTTAGCAGAGCGCTTGCAAATTCAGGGAGACCCTTTCGAACTGGGTCGGGAAGTGCAACGTCCTCGATGTAGAACCATTCGGAAGGCCACTCTTTTGATGCCCTCCTTGGTGTGCCGGACAGGTATCCGGTATCGTTGATGCGCCACACTTCGGCTCCGCCCACTTCAAATATTGAACCCTCATGGTTACGCGGGACAAGACAGAACAATTTTCTCCACGGTTCAAAATGGGCTTCAACACCCAGAAATAACTCGCATAGAGCGACGTAACCTGCGATGTGCAGGATAGAGGCGGGAGTGAAGTTGTGCAGTCGGATGCCATAATATTCCAGAAGCCCTCGGAGAAACGGATGGACTGGAAATCCGACGCCTTTTAGCAGATAGGGGATGAAGCACACTCACTCCCCCCGGATGGATTGGGGAAGTCCTCCGCCTGAGTCATGCCATTGAACGAGGCCGACCCTGCTCGAACAGGGACAAGATCCGCGGGAGGAAGAAATCCCTGCGTTTGCAACTTTGCTAGTTGACTATGAGACACAGAGAACTTCTCCCACTCGCCTCTCTTTGGGCTGGAACGAGAGGAGGAGCTGGGAATGCTAGCCATGTTGGAATGGTTTCTCCTGGCAGTCTCCGGGGATTTTCTCGGCATAGTGTTGCCTGGATCTAAGTTCTAATATCTTTAAATAGGCGCTCTGCCTTGCATGAACGGGGTGTTATTCGCAAAAATATCCTGACTTTCCACATTCGCTCGACACGTGGAAGACAAAGTTATTAGTGCACAGAAGCCGAGGGGAGCGATATTGGATCAACGGCCAAATATATTACTTGGAGAAGGAAC
Organism: Aegilops umbellulata; assembly: GCA_032464435.1. Lineage (NCBI taxonomy): Eukaryota > Viridiplantae > Streptophyta > Magnoliopsida > Poales > Poaceae > Aegilops > Aegilops umbellulata. The sequence continues at coordinate 183,119,470 of CP136059.1, forward strand.
CCGCCTTGCAACGTAGAAGACAACCTGCGCGCCGAACACCTCGTCGTTGAAGCCTGGTTCGGGGGCTACTGAGGGAGTCCTGGACTAAGGGGTCCTCGGGCGTCCGGCCTGTTATCCGTCGGCCGGACTGATGGGCTGTGAAGACATGAAGACCGAAGACTATACCCATGTCCGGATTGGACTCTACTTGGCGTGGAAGGCAAGATTGGCAACCGACTATGTAGATTCCCTCTGATATAACCGACTCCATGTAAGCCTAGATCTCTCTGGTGTCTATATAAACCGGAGAGCATAGTCCGGATAGACAGATACACATGACCTACAGGCTAGGCTTTTAGGGTTTAGCCATTACGAACTCGTGGTAGATCAACTCTGGTAACACTCATATTCATCAAGATCAATCAAGGAGGAAGTAGGGTATTACCTCCATAGAGAGGGCCCGAACCTGGGTAAACATCATGTCCCCCGTCTCCTATTACCATCGACCCTAGACGCACAGTTCGGGGCCCCCTACCCGAGATCCGCCGGTTTTGACACTGACACCCGCCCCCAAAGCTCCTCCGCCTCCTTTTTCCAAGCGGCATCACGGGCTTTCACAGGCCACCTGGTGCCTGGCTTCCTCCTCTGCCATCTCCTTCTCGAACGCCACTTGCCTGGCTTTCTCAGCCGGCGGCAGCGACTTCCACACACAAAGAGTACTGGCCCCAAAACCAATCCAAAGTTGGGGTGTCCGGCGGTGCGTAGGGGTCCTTGTCGCAGCTATTCGAGTGCGAATCCTCGCGGGGCGGCGACTCCTCATCGCCGCATGGGCAGACCGACGGCACCATGGGAGAGATTTGAGAGAGAGGGCGAGCGAGGGGGGGATGTAGATGAGAATGCAGGCGGGACGACGTGAGCAAGGTAGTACTTATTGGCGGCCGGAATCTAGATCGACGGGAACAGTACACACGCCGGTCGCCGGAGCTTACGAGTACTGTAGTTCGAATTACACATGATTCCCGCAGCAAAATCCATGTGTGAACATAATAGCTGACGGTTTCCAATACAGAATTGTGTCTGATTAATGATCCCCGCCACTCACCTGCCAATCATGTGGGGGCCGGTTGTCTTTTCAGATCTTTACATTTTCTTTTTTGAACACCAGATATTTACATCGTGTGATGATTTTTTAACTCACACACAAGTACACAAAAATATGATTTTTCAAACCGTTATGGTTAGCCGTTGCATGTAGATGTAGGTCAATTTTGAATTACGGTCATTAAATGGCTAGAAAATCACTTAAATGTCTATATAAGGTCAAATGACCCCTACAATTTTCCAAATTTTCATATGACAGTTGTCTTAGTGCACGTTAAACATAGAAAAAAAAATTGAAGGTCGTAAGAGGAAGCTATCTCCCGTTCATCATCAAACATGCATTGTTCCCTCTCGGAACCACGAACCTTCTAGTGAGTTGCTCCGGTTTGTGAGGAGGGTGTGTCCAAACTTTCGTCAAACAGGCCAAATTTTTTACCACATCATCTTGGTGGCATGACATTACATCAAGCAAGGTTTCATGTTTTTCTGATCATTTTTTAATTTTTTGGAATTAAAATGCCATGGCACACCATGCATGTCCTATGCCGTGAGACCAATATGTTTGAAAATTCCTTCTATTTACTGCACATGGAATTAACTCACACACAAGTACACAAATATGATTTTTCAAACCGTTATGGTTAGCCGTTGCATGTAGATGTAGTTCAATTTTGAATTATGGTCATTAGATGGCTAGAAAATCACTTAAATGTCTTTAAAAGGTCAAATGACCCCCACAATTTTCCAAATTTTCACATGAATTAGTGCATGTTAAGCATAGAAAAAAATTGAAGGCCGTAAGAGGAAGCTATCTCCCGTTCGTCATCAAACATGCATTGTTCCCTCTCGGAACCACGAACCTTCTAGTGAATTGCTCCAGTTTGTGAGGGGGGTGTGTCCAAACTTTCGTCAAATAGGCCAATTTTTTTACCACATAATCTTGGTGGCATGACATTACATCAAGCAAGGTTTCATGTTTTTCTGGTCATTTTTTATTTCTTTGGAATTAAAATGCCATGGCACTCCATGCATGTGCCTATGCCGTGAGACCAATATGTTTGGAAATTCCTTGTTTTTTGCTGCACATGGAATTAACTCGCACACAAGTACACAAATATGATTTTTCAAACCGTTAAGGTTAGCCGTTGCATGTAGATGTAGTTCAATTTTGAATTACGGTCATTAAATGGCTAGAAAATCACTTCAATGTCTTTAAAAGGTCAAATGACCCCCGAAATTTTCCAAATTTCTACATGACAGTTGTATTAGTGCATGTTAAACGTAGAAAAAAAATTTGAAGGTCGTAAGAGGAAGCTATCTCCCGTTCGTCATCAAACATGCATTGTTCCCTCTCGGAACCACGAACCTTCTAGTGAGTTGCTCCGGTTTGTGAGGGGGGGGGGGTGTCCAAACTTTCGTCAAACAGGCCAATTTTTTACTATATCATCACTACAAAAAAATACACTTCCGTGATGATACGTGTTTGTCACAGTTGGTCGCGTTTTTTGTCATGCATGTACATCCATGACAAATTTATGACAGAATCAAGATAGTCATACCTGTGTTGTCGTAGAAGTGTTCCATGACATTACCAAAATTATCATCACGGAAGTGTCCACTTCCATGACGATAAATCACGCGTCACAGAAGTGCTTTCGTCAAGGGTGACCGACACGTGGCATCCACCGTAACGGAACACCGTTAAGCTATCGGGTCCGGTTTTGGATCCGATAACCCGTTAACAGCCCCGACCAATGGGGATTTTTCCACGTGTAAAATCATCATTGGCTGGAGGAAACACGTGTCGGCTCACCGTTGGGACAGATGTCATCCACTCATTGGACACAAAGCGCCTATGATACGTCCACACGTGGCACGGCCCAACAGAGGCCCATTCGTGTAAAAAGGCCGGCCCGTTTGACTTGGTCAAAAGGTGGCGGGCTGACCCACGACAAACCTGTTAACGGCCAGTTCGCATATAGCCCATTTACAGCCCGCTATCCTAGGGCCCGTTTATGGCCTATCCGAATTCGGCCCAGTAGCGTCATCTGGGCCGTCCAATATAATTCCAGCCCGTTTTAACTTCCGGCCATGTATGGCCCATGATGTCTTTCGGCCCATATGATGCCCTTAGTAACCCTCGGCCCCTTAACGGCCCGTGGTAAAATTGGCCCGTAATGAACAGTGTATCACTTTATACCCATTAATGGCCCATTATTTCGTTGGGCCATTTCCAGCCCATGTTATCTTTCGGCTTTCTCAGGGCCCATTTAATCTTGGGCTCATTTCTAGCATTCGGTTACTTACGGCCCGTTACTGTCATTTTTTGCTTGTGGGCCAAATTCAGCCCGTGGTTACAGTCGGCCCGTTTGTGGCCTGTTAATACGTTGGGCCGTTATCATGTCGAAAAAAACCCGTTGGGCTGTTTTCATAGAGATATCAAATACGGCCAATAAACGACCCGTTATTTCCACGAATAGTACGTCCCATGATTGGCGAAATGATGATACACCCCGTAGAAGGCCCATGTATCCTAAGACCCGTAAAAAGCCCATGGATCGTACGGCCCGTAGAAGGCCCATGGATCCTACGGCCCGTATAGAAGGCCAATGGATCCTACGGCCCGTAGAAGGCCCATGGATCATACGGCCCGCAGGAGGCCCATGGCTACAACAGTCTGTGTGTTGCCATGATTATTAGAAAAACACATAAAAAGAACTACAGTGACTACAAGCAAACAACTAAACAAGACAATAAGGAAATAAATAAGCAAGCAATTAACGCTAGCCTATTAACGCTATTACACATATTACATCCACTGGGCATCAAAGTTCGCCACCAGTGTAAATATAGGGAACAAAGCAGCATATTACATACACTGGCCGTCAAAATTGGCCACCAATGCAAATAAACGCGGCAGCAAATCAAGAGCATAACTGAAACAACTTCATAAGAGCTCAAGAAATATGGTATCCACCATGCTGGCAATAAGCTTAGCAAGCTTATTAGCTTTGTCGTGTTTGGCGCTAAAATCCTCCAGCGCTTGCTATTGCACCAGAAAGTATGCATCTGAATGCTCTAGGGACTTCCGCAGTCCTTCCGCTTCTTATCACAGCACAGCTGATCGATGTCTTTCAGCTTGTAGTTGAGACTCAAGAAACCGAACTGATTCAGACAGTGAGTTTGAATAGCTTGTGCAAGCGTTAGTGGCCAGTAACTCCAACACTAAACCAAGACATGACTTTGGGGTTGTCTCACTGTCTTCGAGATAGTCTTCCTTAGCTGTTTTATCAGCTTTGTTGGAGACCAACAATGATGTGTCACTATCCTGAACCTTATCTGCATTACTTCCTTTACCATTGCTTAATAAGGCACTCTTCCCCAATATTCTGTCAACATTCTAAAATAAGAAACAAGCAGACACATAACAGTTTAGCATGTACTAGTATGTGAAACTCATTCCGGTGAACTAGTTCATTAGTAAGGTGGACAGGATTAAACTACCAAGTCTTCTATTGCCAAGTACTAGTACATAATAAAAGCATCAAACGAACATATGTCTATGTCCTATGGTCACTGCATTGTCTTGCCAAATCAAAATAGAGACACGGTTCAAATCATATCAGTTCAAGACAAAGCAGCAGTGAAAGAATACAAAGCGTGGGAAACTACACGGCAAAACAAGATTTCAGATGGGTACCACGGGTCTACATGTACAAGAACACTATTGGCTCTATTGTGATGCTAGTAATGTGCATGATATGAGAAGTCAAATGTATACACAATTGAAATTGAAATCAGCAAAGCTATTGATAAGAGCAAGCCTGTTAAAGAAACATGCGTGAACATACCTGTTGTGCCATTGCAGTTTCGATTGGATCCTTCCATTTAAAAATAAGTTTGTATGAGTAAATACAGTGATACAAGAGCAAAGCAGTATGCACAATAGCAATCATAGTTAAAAAGGCGCGCCTAAGCGAGCGCGTAAGCGCGCCCCAGGCTCTAGGCGTTGGCGAAACACATTGCGCATAACTACGCTTAATCTATGCATAACTACGCATAAGCATGCGCTTTGGCCAGTAAAGCGCAAGGCGGTGGCAAAATGCACCATTAACGCCTAGCGCTTTTTGAACTATGATAGCAATTGAATCTTAAATTAGAACAATTGTTCTTCAGGTTTAGGCACTTGTTCTACATGAACAGAGTACAGTAAGATGCAAGAATATAGTACTTAAAAATAGAAAATGAGCTCATAGACCTTACCACATTCTTGGTTCGGGACCAGTACAGAACAAGGCGTTCCCAGTCATCATCCAGTAAATGCGTCTCAGGAGAACATAAGGGAATTTGATGAGTTTCTTTGCCGGTGAAGTATGTTTTCTTCAGGTAATTCCGATACTGCCACCAAGCATTCTTGAAGATAGCAGAGGTATTAGCATAGGTTACCTCATCCTGATTTTCCAAATCGGTCCTTCTCTATAGAGAAAAATGGGAAAATTTGTTGTATTATAACCATCATGGAGGTAGGATGTATGGGACAAAGCAAAGTAATTGCCATGAATAACATTACTTACACATAACTCCTGGACAAACACCTGCAACTGGCATTTTCCTTCATATTTAGTATAATATTTCCAAGATGGGAAGATATGCACATACGATTTAACAACATCAAATGCGATAGATGCTAAACTATGACTAGCCGGTTGTGCTTCCTCCATAGGAATAGGCGTACTAACTGGTGGAGTTGGGGTTCGCCGTGGTAGTACTGGCCCTTTGGGCACTGGAGCTGCCTTACTAACTGCTCTTGTTGGGGAGCTCTGTGGTTGAGATGGTGCTGTGTCAACATGAACTGGGTTACTATCTGCTGGGGTTGGGGTTAGATTGGGTGAAGCTGGTTCTCTGTACATCGCAGTAGGGGTACAATCTGCGAGAGTTTGGGTTATGTGTGGTAGGGCTGGTTCTCGTGCATGTACAACCGGGGTGCTATCTCCACCAAGAGGTAGCACTGTTTTATTTGAAGACCGTGTTTTTAGTCCGCTAGATGCTGGCATCACCCGCTCCAATTCAAATGGCTGATAAACAGGAAACATAGTTGAATGTACAGTCATTGTATGAGAGATAGATGCAATAGATAATGTGGAAAAAAGAGGGCATGAAATAGTTGACATGTATATTGTTTAACTAAAACAGATAGCATGACATAATTTCACATATATGATGTCTATCTAAACTGGATAGCATAGCATAACATAATTCAAAGATATGATGAATAACTAAACAGGATTGCATGACATAATTCCCCTACATGTTATCTAAGTAATCAGGATCGCATCATTTAATTAACATATGTGATTTATATGCTAAACAGAGGGCATTAGATATGATGTCTGAACTAAGAACATGGTGTTGAATATTGTGTATATGATGTCTAATCTATGCAATGCAAGACACCATATGCATGATATGAGCAGTATAACCGTGCCAAGTTAGAGCATACACCTCGGTGGGGGAATAGGACTGGTCATCTGTCTCTAAATCCATCTCTGAGGAGCTATCGGGACCCAACAAGAGATCTTCTTCGACAGGTAGCACTGTCTGCTCAGAAGGCCTTTTTTCACTCCAGATTTTTCAATCTCCCACCCAAATGGTTGATTCACAGGAAGAGTATTTGAATGTACAAACATTGTCGACAAATGGAAATTTAATGAAGAAAAGGATGGGCAAGATATCATTAAAATATATGATGCCTGGTTAAACAGGATGGCATTGCACATTTCACGTATATTATGGCTGGCTAAAAGACATGAGACTGCACAATTCCCATATATGATATAGAAACTAAACAGGTGGCATTACAGAACATGTCTAAACTAAGTAGATGACATATATGATTTCAAAAGTAGGCACTACAAGGCCACATATGCATGATATGACTAACATTATCATGCCAAGGTAGAGCAAACACCTTGGGGGGTAAATAGGAGTGGTCAGCGGCGTCTGAATCCGCCTCAGAACAGATAGCTTCCTCTGGATTACAATCTGGAGAGGGGTGGGGAGGGTTTGCCATTGAACCCACCATGGAGCGATGTCTGCATGACATTGTATTGCCGCAAAAAACTCTTCTCTTTTTCTCTACATGTTCAGCATGACCGTGTACAATATCTGACATGCATATGAAAAAAATATGGTGAGATTATGTAAGGAGAGCATGCAGAAATTTAGAGTGATGGTAACAACCAGTGGATGGATCCAAAAATAATGATAGCAGGCTGATGATTGCTTTAATTTAATAAAAAGACAGATGATGATTGCTTTACTATTTGTTTCCCACCCAAGATGAACAACATAGGCATACCCTAGGTGAACCAGATATTAGACAGAGATACTATTCATTGCTTCCTATATATGTGCCCCATAACTAATTTAGAACTCAAGTTTGAACATTAATTTGGAATTTGAATGTTACTGTCGAAACTGAACGCAATGGTAGCAGAGAGGCACCTGACATGTGGTTTAGGGAGGGCCTGCAGTTCATCTTCAACCTGCACCCCCCTGAGCCGCCAGCCACCACAAGTCGAACCGCCGGCCCCAGCGCCGCCTCACCGCCCCGAAACAACTCCCCACCGCCGGTCCGCCGCCGCCCCGGCCAGCCCTATAGGCCCCCCGCCCCCACCTGAACCCTAAGATAGATAGTGGGGTACCTCTCTGGCGAGCCCCCGTCCCCACTGCGGGTGGTTCTTCCTTAACTCCGGCAAGCCCCCCACCCTCTGAAAATCGACTGACCCAAAAGTCTATTCAGTCGACTGAAGTGTAGCTAAATCGGAGCAAAGCAGCAGCACGAGCGAGGGGAAGAGCAGCAGCAACAGCGCGAGCGAGAGCCGGAGCAGCAGCAGCTGGGCAAGCGAGCGATCGAGCGAGAGCTGGAGCAGCATCAGTAGCGCGAGCGAGAGCCGGAGCAGCAGCAGCAGAACTGGCTGGTATGGACGCCATCGCCAAAGGGGCCTTGCACTGGGGGAGAGCCGCCGTGGAGATGTCGCCCGCGGCGCCGGCTTCAAGGTAGTCGCTCCATGGGGGTGCGGGATGGAGCACCGTCGGCGCCGGGAGGTCGAGCTAAGGAGAAGGTGCGATGTGATGAGTGTACAACCTTTTTGGTGGCGCCGAGTAGGCCTCGGTTTCGTCCGAGGAGTCGGTGAGGATGCTGCGGTTCCGGTGAAGCAGGTTAAGGCGGCGCTGTGGGGATGGAGCAGACGCGATAAACGAGGCGATCGTCGGAGCAGCTCCTTGGATGTGGAGAACGGGGCGGCTGAACCGGCGGGACGGCGAGATGGACGACAGATCCTTATCCGGGGAGGTGGACGAGGGACGTCGAGCTGTTGCGGTGGACAACGTCGTCGGGAAGAGGCTCTGGCTGGGCAGCGGTGAGGTGGCGGACGGAGGAGGGTGGGGTTTCGCGGCTGGAGCGGAGAGGTTATGGCAGCCTGGGATTTCCAATGGCAAAAAGGAGGCGATGGGAGGGGGTGGACCATGACTTAGGGACGCGCTTGTCCAAAATGTAGGGTGTGTTACAAAAGTACCCCGCACCAATTTGAACTAGCGGCCCTTTCGGCTTAGGGTTAGAAGGGGGATTTCGCGTGTCAGGATTTGGCAGCTGGAGGGAGTTTTCGCGCGTGTTGTAATTTTGGAATAGCAAGGCGCGGGTTGTGAAGGCGCCAATTTTGGGAGCACGATATCTGAATTTCCGGGATATAACAAGGCGCGGGTTGAATTTTAGGGACAAGCCTAACGTGTAATATTGTAGTTGTACGTACCAAATCAATTCGCACTTCCCTCAACCAAAAAGAAAACGAAAAAAATAAAACTATTCACACCACACAAAGAGAGAGTCTTGCCCCGTTTTACTATAAAAATGCTATTTAAAGCTACTCATACCAACAATTTCGTGCAATTAAATGCTATTCGGTAGTATGAACCCATGTTCTGTCCAATTAATTTTTTCGCTTGCTGTATAATGCATGTAACCTACTCATACCAACATTTTAGTGCATTCCAAATGTCTATACTACCGCTGCAATTCGAACTGAATTTGAATTTGTTTATCTATTTCAATAACAAATCTACAATCATGATTGTTGCCAACTTCAACCATCATTCGTGTATTACCTTAATAACACACCACATGATTACTATAGAGATAGATATGAACTATGTGTAGTTCTTGAACTCGAATTCTATTTTTTGAATACACTTGATGTTGATTCCAAATAATAGTACATTTTATGTACTAACTATATATTCATAATCTAAACCATGTTCCATACGTGTACACCATGTTTATCACACATAGTATAGTGCCCCGCCCCCTACATTATGTCAAGTATTTAGACGTGAGCTGCAAAAGCCACACATTAGCCCAAATTATGATCGATGTTCTATATGTTATACGTAGTACTAGCAAGATGCCCATGCGTTCCACAGAACATCAACATGATCAAGGGGAGGCCTAATTTGCAAATATGGAGAGGGTGTGTGGGTATCTTTTTTCAAAATTTCCATAGTTTCCTTCCTATCCATCAGATATAAATCGGACGACCTATATTTCACGATGGTACCATCATCAACAACTCCGTTTTTTTATAAGAGTAGAGATAAAATATATTATATGTAGTATAACATGTTCATAACCACACCATGTGTATCACCGTTATATATATTCACACATGCGTCGGTTTAAAACACTATGATAAATTCTTCAAATATCCGAATTTGCTCTTTATAATGAAGTATGATCTCTATTCGTGTTTTACACCCACACAATCCTCTTATCTTTGTAGCTAGCTAGCGCTAACTTCCTCTCGTGCATGCAGACGCCCGCATCCCTCTAACCCTCCCTCAACATTCTCTAGCTCCATCGTGCAAATTCGTCTTTTCACTTTAGGTCGTTCACCCACGGTGTGTGTAGGCCCCCCAACTCCTTATGTACGGCACACATCGATGGATATGCCTCTCTAGCCAGGTGTGCCTAGCACAAAACACAAGCTTCCCCTCTTCTCTTCTCACCGTCCATGCCTCACTCCCACCACTCTTTTCATCGATCTCATACTCACACACTTCTCCCCCCTCGATATAGTATGACTCTCGCACCACCTCCTAGATGCATCCCTCTCTCTCCATCCTTCTCCATGTGCCTCATTTGCTTCTAACACACACATGCATGTATACCGATCGATCTCCCAACATATACCTAGGTCGACTTTAACTATCCCCCCCCCCCCGTCGATCGACGTACGTCACAAGTTATGTCTCTCCTTTCTCTGACAAAGGACGGTTGATCTTCCTATGTAGTTAGGTCTGCTTACCACATCCATATCGCCCCCATCATTCATGCATGCCTCCTGACACGTCTCTCACACGCACGTGCACAGATAGGCAGCCATCCCCTCTCTTATTGATATTGCAGGCGTGCCCTCCGGTTGTCTAGCAATCCTATCCCACCATTTGCTAGAAGCAACTCCACTACCACCCCCTCCAACACTCTAGCTCTGTCTCTCTCCCAACCTTATTCCTCTCCTGCACATATGCATGGATGTCGATCGATATCCCTTAATACATGAGGTAGGCCTCTCTCCTCCTCCACACATATACCAGCCATTGTACCTCTATAGTTAATTAGGCCTCCCCCCCACCACACACCGATAGTCGAGCGCCGTAGGTAGGTATCCATGCCACAGAGACAAACCGCACCTATCCCCTCTCTCGTTCTAGTAGGCCGGGCACTCTATATCTTTGTCATGGACACACACAAATTCGATGGCACTCTTTATCGACCGCACGCGCACACACATACACACATCATCTCTCTCTTCGATTCTATGGACACCTCAAGTCAATGATACCTCCACTCTCTTCTCGTGGATCGCCCCCTCTATATATATATGATATATCCAGGACTCTATTTCACACACATTGCATATGTTATATTTTTTGATTGACCCCCCCCTAAAAAAATCTCACGAACCCACACACTATATCTCTCTACGTTTGTATCTCTCTCCCACAACCCCACGTAGGTGGTGTATGTATACAAGAAGAGAATAGGCGCACCATGCACGTACTCATGCTTCGTGCCCAGCCACACCCGCGTGGGTACACAGTGGAGCTCATTTATGTATGAAATGGCAGCCCATGTGCTAATTTGAACGCGTGTAGCAGTTGTTTACCTACGGAGGTCGTGTACCACGCGTGCACGAAACAAAGTTCAACTTGATGCGTTGGCGCGTTATTTTTAAATAAAGTTATATCGCTCAATGGCACGTACACAAAATATAAACCGATTTTTATGGAGAAAAAGGTAGTCCGCTCCACTATATACAATGGAGTTTGCCTGCCTGGTTTGTCTCTCTTCAGAGTATCTCACACAAGGCTGCAGTGGCCTCTCTCTCTCTCACCGTTGGTCACTGATTCGGTCGCATCCCGTCCGCCGGCGGAAAGGGAGGACGTGCATCGTTTCTTTGTTCGACGGCGCTGAGGCAGCACGTCCCGATCTGCGGTACACGTCGTTCTCTCTGACCAAGCTCCGGCACGGTAGGGCCTACGCCACCTGCTCGCTGCCGCAGTATGGGCAGATTCCGCCCGCTGCTGCTCACCTAGTTACATCCCGACGACCTCCAGGTATCCCCTCCAGCCTTGCTCCACTGCCCGTCTTCCCACGACGCTGCATGTGGATCTACCATAGTTCTTTGCACAAAACGTAGCTCGTCCAGCGTACTTTCCATATTGCAATCTCGTCCTCACACCGTTTTAAACAAACACAACCGTGTTGTTATCTTCCCTTAGGACAAGGAATATGCTTCTTTTTTGTCGTCGCAACTATCATCAACAACATTTGTCTTTTTACAAATTTCAAATGGGCATATTTTAGAGTGTAGATTCATTCATTTTGCTTCATATGTGTACTCCCTCCGTTCCTAAATATTTGTCTTTCTAGATATTTCAACAAGTGACTACATATGGAGCAAAATGAGTGAATCTACACTCTAAAATATGTCTATATACATCCGTATGTAGTAGTCCATTTGAATCTCTAAAAAGACAAATATTTGAGTAGTCACTCGTTGAAATCTCTAGAAAGACAAATACTCCAGAGTATATTTAAGAACCGAGGGGGTAGTGCACAGCCGCATGGGATACTCAGACCGGTCGTTGCGCCGCATTAATAGTAAGTAATGAGCAGTCAAATCATAAGCCCCACCTTTCCCACTGTAAGTTGCTCGGAAGAAGCAACCATCAATACGCTCTTCTTGGAATCTGCTCATACTACTCCATCCGTCACTATTTATAGAGTGCGCTTCAGAAAAAGAGAAAATCTCTGGGACCAAGGCGACTAGGGGTCGGCCTGAAAAATAGCATTGGTATTATAGCACGGCGTCTATTACTAGAGGAAATAATGCGTACACACATGCATGCGGTGCTTCCACCCCGGGTAGACACATGCATGCACGTACTCCACTCCGTAGTACTACATCAAGAGAAAATTGTGGTTACCACGCCCTAATTAATTGAGCGTTAAACCAAACGCGTCTAAAGTCTCTCTGGTGGTGGAAATGCATTGAGAGAAATGCATCATAATGAAGCGCGCCCTGTAAACTGTGACGGAGGGAGGAGTAGTATGAAGGTGCAAAACCAAGTACGCGTATGGCCAGTCGGTCAACACACCTCGTCTTGGCATATCACTGACATGTGGGACCGGAGTGTGAGCAAACCGATCTCAATTGACGGCAAAATGGCCAACCCGCCGTTCCTTGAGAGAGACGAGGAGCGAGAACACACAGACATGCTCGCACGGAGGCCAAGATATATTCGGGCACAGTTGATCGATATCATCATTACATGTTGGGCTGTAGTTCTCCGCCCTTCTCCGGAATAAATGTGTACTTTATCAAAGATTAAGAAAAATAAGAGTACAGAGGCTCCACCATGCGGTTCTAGTAGTAGTACTACTCGTACTACTAAACCTTGCGCTTGGCTCTTCGCCTCTTCATGAAGTCGAACAATGATGGTACTCCGCATGTTCGGTACTACAGTGTATGCCTCTGGCAATCTGACACCGAATGAACTGATGCATGTCCACCACCTGGGCGAGGTACGTTGCATTAGTCAAAAGGCGTAAGCGAGCTTCACCTTGTCCTGCAAGCTTCTCCTCGTTCTGCGAGTTGACGGGACACACCAACAAGTAGTGCTAGTCCATACTCCCTCCTTTCCGGTTAATATGGCTTAATCTTTTTTGCGGGTAAGTGAGAGAGCTTTATTCATATATATAAGCATTCTTAGGACAATCAACCAAGACACTGGTCACTAGGAAGCAAGGTACCCCGCAAAAAAAGAAGCAGGAAGCGAGGTGTTTCATCAAGCCAGCTCTCGTCCACATTCAAAGTGCAGCAAGCACGGTTCGCACAAAGATGCGCCGCAAGGTTTGCTGACCTGTTTACATGCTGAATAACAAAAAAGAGAGGAAATATTACCGAGTGCTCCTATTTGTAACAGGATATGAGCCAGAATTAAGCAAGAATTGTGGCGAGTGTTCCATGCAATCAACTTCTATTATCACATGCGAGAACCCTCGAAGAGAACCAAATGTGTTGAAGATTGCTTTATCACATTTTTAAAATATAATAAGAGTGCAGACGCTCCTCCATCTGGTTCCTAGTACTAGTATAGTACCTCTATAGACTATAGTAGTAGTACTAGTAAACTTTGCGCTTGGCTGTTCGCCTCTTCAGGAAGTGCAACAATAATAGTACTAGTATAGTGTATGCTTCTGGCAATCTGACACCGAATTAACTGTTGCACGTCCACCGCTTGAGCGAGGGACAGCTTGCATTAGTCAAAAGTTTCTCCTTGTCCTGCGAGCCACCGCGCGCAAGCTTCTCCCGTCCTGCAAGCTTCTCCTCGTTCGGCAAGTTAATGGGACACAACAAAGTAATGCTAGTCCATACTGCCTCCTCTCCGGTTAATATGGCTTAATTTCAAACGAGATAAATACACTGTCTGTCATTATATATTTGTAAAAATACGGTCAGTGGACTTCATAATACGCTCATTGCGCTCAATATATACATTTTCTGGTGTTTATACGGTCACTAGCTCACCCTGGCTGAGTATGTGTGTGCATGCACGTGTAGGTTGAGCACTTGAGCGTGACCGTGTGTGTTCCGTCGTGTGCTCGGACATGCATGCATTAGGGCGTCGCGCGCGTTTTTGCGTCCATGTGTACGTGTGACTATTGCATACACGTAGGGGGGTACGTGTAGGGGCCACTAAAGGAGCAGCCAAATCACACAGTAAGTTAGTCGGAAGAAGCAACCATCATTTCACTTTTCAATGACACGTACGCAATATAAAATGGTTGATATGGAGAGAAGAAGAAAACCAGTATATATACACTAGCAGGAGCCTAAGCTACAAGCCCGCTTGCTTGGGTTGCTCTCTTCACAAGCATAGAACGACGGTGGCCACACCGCTGGTCACATATCCGGCCTGATCCCGCAGCTGGGGGAAGGGAACAATGTTCTGCGTAGACGCAGTCGACATCGGCGGGGGAGAAAATCCACAGTCGGTGCGTCCCAATCAGGGGTCACCGCGGTATGGGCCGATGCCGCATCCCAACCGCCCTTCTAGCTACAGCCCGACGTCCGTTTCGAAAATATTAGTGCATGTCAACCAAAATTATACTATCGCTGTCCCGTTTCGAAAAAAAGCATATAAGCTATTACTTCTTACCCAAAGGATCTTTATATCCAACAGACACAAAATATCCATTCGACTGTTCGAAATTACTTTCACTGCCGATCTGATGTGGAGGTAATTGCTGTATCGCCACCAAAACCCATCATTTCTTAAGCTAAAGTAGACCGAGCTAACCCTTATATTAGCATATTACTAAGATAAACAGAAGACACTATAGAATCATTTAGGATGTGAGCTTGTCAATCTGAATGTGGAGGGACACCAGCTTAGCCTCGGCCAGCAGCTTGGGCGGAACTGTGAAGAAGGTCAGTTCCTACACGACGACGTCGCCGGGATCCCTACTGCTTGTCACCTCCATTTCCACCTTGACGGCGTCGGTCCTGCCTTTGGGCTCCCCCGGCGGGCCGTTCGCCCACAGCTTGGCCATGTAGTGCGGCAGTGGGGACGCCCCCGCTCTGATGCAGACGACCGACACGGCGATAGGCGCGCCGATGTCAAGCACGCCGCCGACCAAGAAAAATGCGCGACCGTCCTCCTCCACGAACAGCAAGAGCCGTGGCTCCGACAGTGGCACTTGCAGCTGGAGCGCCTTGCCGTACTGGATCCTGTGCACGGGCATGGGATGCATGGTGCTGATGTGGTGGAGAGCACCGGTGGCGGGCCTTCGTAGCCACAGACGGGCATGGGGCATTTGCAGGGTGCGAGAGGACACACGCTCTGGTGATCGGCGAGCTTGTGGTAAGTGAAGTAGAGCCCACAGCCTTCATGCGGGCACTCCACCCTCACCGAGGAGAGGACGGCGTCCACCGCCGTGTTCCGCACGTCGAAGCCACCGCCGTGCTCGCACTTCTGGCACTGCCGCTGGTTCCCGGGGCACTCGATGCGGCAGTCCGCGCAAGCCAGGTGCCCTCCCTTGCACTGCACAAATCAATCGAACAACACATCAATCAAGAAACCTGCACCTTGCTCTATCAGCCGAACGGACGAGGTGTATTCGAACCTCATACACTGGAGGCTTCAAGGGGCGGAGGCACAAGGGGCAGTGGAGCAAGGTGAGGTCCATCGAGACCATAGAGAGCTCCATCGTCGGGTCCTGTTCCGTCTGCATGATCTCACCCTCCTCGTGCACAACCATCTCTCGTTTATTAGGGCCGGGGCATTACAAAGCTTTACCGTCACATATTCATACTACTTCAAGGTGCATTAAATCAACACATGCAAGTATCAAAAGGAGAGTCACGGCATGCATGCATGCATGCGTTGTAATTAATGCATCGGTAAACGCAAATTATTGAAATACATCGAGCGCAGTGCTTTGATGTGTTGCGTCAACTCGTACAAGACCAAGAAGTTTGATTACTACAACGCCCTCTCGCCTTAACCGCACCTGCCTTAGGCTGCATGACAGGTGGGCCACCGACCTCTTGGGCCCACCTGTCATGGACGCAAAGGCAGGAGGAGTAAGTCAATGAAGTTGCGTCCCTCCCTCGCCCATGAGCGTGGTGGCTGGCAAGACTAGGAGAAGCTTTCGTTCGCTACACGCTTTCCCTCCCGTACGCGGTGGACATGCAGCAGTTCAATCGGTGTCAGATGGCTAGAAGCATACTGTAGTACTCCTCAACTGCAGTAGTACTCCATCATTTTGTTCGACTTCCCGAAGAGGCGAAGAGCCAAGCGCAGCCCGGACGCTCGTGTGGCAGTTTCATGTGTAGAGTAGTCTAGGATAGCGTGTACTGTGCCTATAAGCTTAAAATCATTGGGGTCGGCTCCATGCTATATTTTTTTGATTAAAATTATCTTCTGTCACTACCTGTCATCCTGGTGATTCTAGTTTGCACGCTCATCTGGTCAAGATAGGAATATATATTTTAATTTGCGGTGGGTTAAATGTTAGAGGTTGAAGGAAATGGAGTATTGTACACTGCGGGTCTTTCAGCCAAGTTTAGAGGCAACCACGTGGGGCCAGTGCTATGTTGTGTCGCGTCAACTCGTACAATGAGGAGAAGCTTGATTTTACCACTACTTCTCCCTCGCCCATGCGTGCGGTGGCTCACAGACGAGGACATGCTTTTGCTTATATAGTACTACAACAAGCTATCCCTCCCGCTCGCGGTGGGGACATGCAGCAGTGGATTCGATATTGTAGAAGCAGTAGTAGTAACATCATTGTTCGTCTTCTCGAAGAGGCGAAGAGCCAAGTGCAACCCGAACGTGGCAGTTGCGAACCTTGGAGCACTCATATAGCCAGGCTCTTGCATGAGACAAAATTGCTATGTGAGCCCACTATTGTAGTAAGTACTTGCTAGTATAGCCCTGTAAACCAGAAAGGAGTATTTGCCTTTCTTGAGATTTCAACAAGTGACTGGACTACACCGAGACGGAGTACATATGGAGAAAAATGAGTGAATCTACACCGTAAATAAACACATAGTTCTCTCGTTTTCCTCTTGGCCTTGGTCGCGGTGCACAATATTGAGTATACTAGTACTATCATCTTGAAATTTACAAAGTCATCATAGGCACCTCGTCGTCGACGGGAACGTCTCCTAACACGCGATAGACGCGAGCGGCAGTCGCCTCCATAGGTGCTTGAATGCCAAGGAGGGAGAGGGTAGCGGTTCCCGAGACGTTGAACGGTCAATGATGCATCCTCAAATTACTCTACATGCAGAGGGAATTAATTTTTTTGAAGGAGCAGAGGGAATTAATTGGAGAAGCAGAATAGAGCCAACACGATGTGAATGCAACAGAGTTTGGATTCTCATATAAAGGCGCCCCGCCACTCCAATCCATCTACTCCTTAGTCTCTGCGCAACACTGCTCACTCCAATCCAAGACCAAGTGACTAGAAGCCCGAAGCACTTATGGAGGCGATGGACGTGAGAGGCAGTCGGTTGTGCCAAATCATCCAAGGCGCCGGCCTGCGGCCTCGCACCGTGCAGCGTTTCCAGATGGTGCTGGCGACCGTCGGTGTCGTAGCCCTCGCCGATGCCGGCTTCGCCTCTCGCATGGACAACATGATGGTCAACTCCATCCGCAAGTCCGCCGCCGTCAAGAAGCGCGTGGACGACCTTGCCGTACTGCTCCAGCCCGCGCGCCCAGGATCCTCATTGTCTGCCACCCTCATCGGCCTCCATGGTGATGAACTCTTTCAAGCCCTGGTGGCCCTGCAGTTGCCGAAGTTCGCGATGAAGAATGTGCACCTCGAGGCCGCGGTCGTCGTGCAGCGCCTCGCCATGCAAGAAACCGTCGACCTGCACATCCATGTTGACTTAAGCGATTTGCAAGCTAGGTTGCCTCGCTCCTGTGTTTACCCCTACGTTCCCGATTGTTCAGCTAGGGAGTAAAGGGAGCACCTCTGCGATTGTCACGATCGGGTCATCCGAGCCGGACCTCAGACTGGGTGAAGCTGAAAGCTAGCGCTATTATTGTTTTCAATTATGGTCGGCACACAACGAAACTCATGAGTACAAAAAATCTATTGCACAAGTCTCATAGTAGCAATGAGCAACCGAAGAAAGGTATCGGTGGGGGTACTATTTTCTTCAAAGATGCTTCTTACATTTCGTCAGTAATATAGCATAAGTTCCCTGAGCGTGCTCTGTCTGTTACAACCATATGGCCTGATTGCCTAGTTATGGGAAACACCGTCGATATTCTCGACAGGTGGAGTACATAACACTTTTCGACTCTTGACCGAAGAGGGAGAAGACGACGGTCGGTTAAGACGCATTTAAAGTTCGGGTGAACACATATATGATATTAGTACTTCAGTACATAGAATCATTTTACATAAAATTCTTTTACCCAAGTCACTTGTGGGCTCTTAAATTTATATGAGCCATTTTTATAATAAGTGTTCTTCTTCTTAGTCGTTGCAAAGTTATTATTATTATTCATCACTCCTTTTTTCGACACGAATGTGTGGTCACTAGCTGGGGAGCCTAATTTCTCTCTCAAAGCCGCTAGAGTTTAGTTTGCTAAACTGGCCTAATGAGAAGTACTCCGCCTTCGGGATAGGAGGTTGAAGCCGTAGGCTGACCCGCTTGAATTCTTGAGATTGGATGTGTCATGTTAAAGCACGACAGAAGCACTTTTTTTCTAAAGTCCAATTTTCAGATTGGCACCGAACATTTGATCTTGTCCGGACACCTTTAGAGATTCGGCAAAAACATTCTCGGATATTGCCATATATGCATCGGTTTCGAATTGTGTCTTCGGTCAATAGTTGGGTTGCCCGGCTCCTGTGCTTGCCTCCTACGTTCCGCTCTATTCGGCTAGGTGTGCAAAGGGAGAACCCCTGCGATTGTGCTTCCAGCTCGCATAGTTAAGCACCTCAGCGGAGAAAGCCAAAAACTGACTGTCACAATAGGCGTAAACTGGTCAGCGATCTGATGACTATGTTAAATGACGGGCCGTTCATAACATTGGCCGAAGTGTTTACGGCTTGACCTCGGCTGTCGCCGAACACTAACCGGGGGCTCATAGCTAGCTTCCCCAGTTTAAAGCTCCTATGAATAAGCAAAAGTTATAAAGCCCGCATATCTGATTGCCTCGTTTCCGCTAACACAACCGCCTTCGGGCATCGAGACGTCGGCTAAGGGTTCTCTTGTTATTGCGGAAACACCCTGCGTAGTATCTACAAAGGGGTAGAAGCCGACGATGGGCCACTTTCAACTGATAAATGGTCGCAATGGAGTCAAAATAATGATGTAAAGTACTTGGATACATAGAATCTTTACACATAATCTGTGATTTTACTCTGGATATCGATCCTTAATTCGGCCACCCGTGCCCACATTAAGGCTCGGGGGCAACTGGGCTTTGCGCTCATTATTTACAAATATTAATACCCGACCAGTATCTCGGGGGCTACTGCATTTCCTATTCAATGTAGAGAATTCAAAGGGCTCAGTGTTCGGCTTGATCGAACTATGGGAAGGCGCGTCTTCGGACAAAAGTAAGTACCATCTGGACCTATTTGGCATCAAGCTAATATATCACGGCGACTCCTCACGACCCTCTCTCAGGGGCCCGCCCGCTGATCATTATTATTTCTAATATATTACACTGCGTTATTATTCCTATGTATGCTGCTGAGCTAGGAGTTGATCCTCAGGACGATTTCTCGCATCGGCCTGAGTCTCAGGGGCTACTGGGAACAGCGGTTTCATGTTTTCCTTCAGGTGCATCTCGGGTTTTAGACCAACAAACACCTTGAGGGCTACTGGATATACATATACCAGCTATATATCTCGGCAGAGAATAAATTGCACCAATCAAAAATATTCACAAAAAATCAGCCCGCTGTTGGGTGGTGCACCACCTCGGAAGCAGTCTGGCATAAAGCTCGGGCGCCAGTGGCTGGCTCCATAAAGGGCATTTTCGGCATTAAGCTCGGCTAAACTCCTTCAACTTTTTTGAACCAAGATGATCTATGACATCATGGATATAGTCTGGCGTTGGAGCTCGGATACATTTCGGCGTTGGAGCTCGGAAGCAGTCCGACATTGGTGCTCGGCTGCAAAAGATACCTCGAATGCAGTCCGGCGTGAGAGCTCGGACGCAAGAGGACACTGCCTTCCGGGAACAACTTCAAACCCGAGGTGTGGCATAAAAATAACACGGCGTTGATAAAGGTTGGAAACTTAGAGAGGCTCCCCGGATGCCCGACGTGTAAACTCTTCGGATGCACTTCGGCGATCCTCAAGATCGAAGATGAGAAGATTTGTTGAACCAGTTTTCAAGACCGACGACCGAAGATGAAGAACAGTTCAGAAGAATCGAGGAGCGTCCCTAACTTGAAGACCGGTTCAGGGGGCTACTGACGGTGTCCTAGACTAGGGAGTACTCACCACGTCATCTCCGATCTGTTAGATTGGGCCGAGGACCCCCATGGCCGTATACTCATGGGCCAGTTCAGACAGTTGCCGCATACAAGGAAGATTCCACAAGACTTGGCAATCAAGACAAGGACTCCTCCCCACTGGCGTATTCGGCTAGGACTCTTGTTATCCTAGGCCTCTGGTGCATTATATAAACTGAGGCCAGGCTAGTCGATAGAGGATATATATAACAACAATCATACCATAGGCTAGCTTCTAGGGTTTAGCCTCTACGATCTCGTGGTAGATCAACTCTTGTAATACTCATATCATCAAGATCAATCAAGCAGGAAATAGGGTATTACCTCCATCAAGAGGGCCCGAACCTGGGTAAATATCGTGTCCCCCGCCTCCTGTTACCATCCGCCTTAGACGCACAGTTCGGGACCCCCTACCCGAGATCCGTCGGTTTTGACACCGACACCGGCCTTCGGCCTCGCACCACGCAACGTTTCCAGATAGTGCTGGCGACCGCCGTCGTAGCCCTCGCCGATGCCGGCTTCGCCTCTCGCATGGACGACATGATGGTCAACTCCATCCGCAAGTTCGCCGCCGTCAAGAAGCGTGTAGTGAAAGCTCCTACTAGTCCTGCCAGCCACCACGCTCATGCGCGAGGGAGGGGGCGTTGTAGTAATCAAACTTCTCGATCTTGTACGAGTTGACGCGACACAACAAATCACTGCACTCGATATAAGTCTTTTTACACATTTCAAATGGACTACTACATACGAATGTATGTAGACATATTTTGCTTCGTATGTAGTCACTTGTTGCAATCTCTAAACAGGCTTATATTTGGAAACGGAGGGAGTACAACACATGCATGCTTGCCGTGACCTCCCTTTTGATACTTGCATGTGTTGATTTGATGCACCTTACCAAATTCTGAATATAAATTTAACTAACCAAATTTTCATGCATGTCACAAAAAATTACGGGGCTGTTTGGATTATGACTAGGTTTGTCTGATTTTGCCACATTATTTTTGCCACACTTGCCTAACTTGAGTTGCTCAAATTGTTAGACACACTTTAGCTTGCCTAAGGGAATCTTGCCACACTTTTTGTGTCTATGACATGTGGGGTTCACTGCTAATAAAAAATTCTTGTCTTAGGTGTGGCTAATAAAAAGACTTATATTTAGGAACGGAGGGAGTAGACAATATAAATGATAATGCATGTTGGGGCAACCCACGTTTCCGATAATTTTAGCCGTGAGCTTGAACACAATTTTTACAAGGGGGTGTTGTTCATTTAATGGAGGGACTTGTACCAGACTTGAACGATACAAAGTGCGACCTGGCACCCTCAAAAAATGAAGTGCGACCTGGCACACCGTAACACCACTTGGAACAAGCGGGTAGCTATCTCAAAAAACAATCAACAACTAAAAAACGGTGACCTGGCATGTAGTACACAATTTTAAACGTTTGTTTTGATGGAGTGAAAAAGGAAAACTACCCCACTACGTTATATAGGCCGGAGCCTCCGTGCTTGCTTGCTAGGGTTGCTCTATTCACACACTCTCATCCTCTCCAGATCTAAACAAGATAGGGGTGGTAACACTGTCTTTCTCCCTTCAAAAAACACTGTCTTTCTATCCTCACCGCTGGTTACAGATCCGGACGTATCCCCCTCCTCCCGTGAAGGGGAGGAGGGGCAGTGTTTACGCCGTCGTCGATAGCAAGGGAGGAGACCCACTGCCGGCTGCACCGTTATCTCTGGCCGAGCGCTGGCACGAGAGATCCTCTGATCCCTTTGTCGTTGCCCTAGTGTGGGCGGATCCGTCCTCCCTCCACCCACCTATCCACATCCCGACGACTTTCAGGTATATCTTCCTTTGGAATCGCCTTAGCTCTACTTCCCCAGCTTGATACGTCGCTGCATGTGCATCATTTTCTACCTCTCAGCCCCTCTCGATCGGATGGTCCAACGTCACCTATTTTTTTCTTCTATTGTTAGAGGTAAAGCTACTTCATGGAGTCGAATCTTGTACTTGGTTCAAACAAGAAATAAAGTGGGGGTGGGGGAATTTAGTATGTAGTACATCGGACTTGGTACAAACAGGAAGGAAAGGGGGTGAAAGTAGTACAGACTGGTCATCCAACAGGTCTCTTGGTCGAAAAGGGAAATATAGGGGTAACGCTATACACAGTGGTATGAACAGGACTAGATTTTCTATCCACACATAGGAGTAGGTGGCTAGAGTGAACAAAAATGGGACCAACCCAGATATGTTTCTTGGATGTTTGTTTCTCGGGGCAACAAACTATGAATCACCACTTTATGCCCCTGTTTAGGTACATGGTGCTGGACTGTTGGTGCACTCACTGTCCCATGCCCTTATACCAAATATTTAATTGTTCTTAATCTAATGCCCCTGGTAAAAATGAAGCCATGCCACTGTTATAAGCCATGACAAGTTTAGCCAAATGTTTTTGCTTGGTTTGAGACTCTGACTGTTTCCTCTGTAGCTTTTTGTGCAAACAGGGATATCCATTTCACCTGGTTGCTATTGTGACCTTTTGGTGCACTGCACAAAACTCTTCTTAAAAGAAGTGACTTTTGTGTTGTTTAACTGGAATGTCAGAATGGAACAGTTGGTTCATTTCGGTGGAACTGCACAAAGGGAGATCTGTGTTCCAATCCTCATCATCCATATTGGCACCATAACATTCCTTTAGGTAAGAATGATATTTAATGCATGTATTCATCTCTATTTTGTGACTGCAATGAGAAAATAATGCTATTTTTTACTAGTACACTTGTACTCCCTCACTGACAAAACCAATTCTGAAATAGAAGGCCAATCATGTACCTGGTTTCACCAACTGGTGAGGAGACTGAGAAACAGAGCATGAAGAGGAAGAAGAAGAAGAGTAAATAGTGCCAAGGCGATCTTGCTGAAGCCAGAGGCCTCAGTCGAGGCCATTCAAGGGCTCCGACAACAACTACCTTACATGTGAGACGATCCTCCAGGGAGCCCTTCCACTTCTGCTGTCTCACTTAAGTAATTAGGAGTACTTAAGTACCACTAATTTATTGCTGCCTAATTTTCCTGTCGGAGTTAAACAAATCTTTAGTAGCACCCTATGCTGAATCATGTACGTGTGTATGTTTGTCTATGAGGTGAATCATGTGGTGGAGCAGGGAGGGAATGCTAACTTTACCCATTAAGATAATGAGGGTGCTTCTATTTGTTAGTGTATGTTTCATCAACTAGTCCCACTACTACAGTAATCTCACTCTCTCAATATATGTGCCAACAGGGATGCTCGATTTTGGTGGAACTGCACAAAAACTTTGGGTGCTTCATTGCCTCGACAACTTCCTTCCTTTCTTGTTAGTCGCTAATCTTGGCTCGCATTCTTCCTTTGTTGTCAGTCGCTTGGCTTATCTCGGATTCCAGTCAAAGGAAATAGTAATTGATATGCTACCTCACACAGGTTGGTACTGGTCTTTATACTAATTATTGTGCTTGTCATATGTATTGGTAATTTGGTATTGTGCTACTGTTTGCCGATTTCATAAAGGAGTAACTTGGAGCCTGAACTCGCAGGAAAATCATTACATCGGGTGATTTCAGTAGAACTACACAAAAAGATCAGATGGACAGGTACTTATGCTGCTGCTATGTACTCCAAAGTTCACTCAGACAAGCATCGATGTTGACAAGAAGAAGTGCCGATATTCATTCGAGTATCAACCGACATCAACCAATTGTCAAACTCCAAGTA
Source organism: Aegilops umbellulata (assembly GCA_032464435.1). Lineage (NCBI taxonomy): Eukaryota > Viridiplantae > Streptophyta > Magnoliopsida > Poales > Poaceae > Aegilops > Aegilops umbellulata. Next base: position 183,143,917 of record CP136059.1, read on the forward strand.
TTAGGAGAGTGAACGCCAAAATATTGCTTGGCGCATAGCCCAGAAAAACGCAGTCCAGTCTTTGGTCCCAACTTGTGCCTTTTGGTTATCTGCACATATGGTAGTGAACTATATGGAATGGAGTCTAAAGATTCCAGACAAGTTGGTTGACGCGTTGTCGGTGTCAAAACCGGCGGATCTTGGGTAGGGGGTCCCGAACTGTGCGTCTAAGGCGGATGGTAACAGGAGGCAGGGGACACGATGTTTACCCAGGTTCGGGCCCTCTCTATGGAGGTAATACCCTACTTCCTGCTTGATTGATCTTGATGATATGAGTAGTACAAGAGTTGATCTACCACGAGATCGTAGAGGCTAAACCCTAGAAGCTAGCCTATGGTATGATTGTCGTTCTCCTACGGACTAAACCCTCCGGTTTATATAGACACCGGAGGGGGCTAGGGTTACACAGAGTCGGTTACAAGGGAGGAGATCTTCATATCCGTATCGCCAAGCTTGCCTTCCATGCCAAGGAGAGTCCCATCCGGACACGAGACAAAGTCTTCAATCTTGTATCTTCATAGTCCAACAGTCCGGCTGTCCGGATACCCCCTAATCCAGGACTCCCTCAGTAGCCCCTGAACCAGGCTTCAATGACGATGAGTCCGGCGCGAAGATTGTCTTCAGCATTGCAAGGCGGGTTCCTCCTCCGAATACTCCATAAAAGATCTTGAACACAAGGATAGTGTCCGGCTCTGCAAAACAAGTTCCACATACCACCGTAGAGAGAATAATATTTCCACAAATCTAATATGCCGACACACTCGATATCATCACAACATATCACAGCCCGGTCTCTATTCGAACTGTTATTCTCAACCAGCCTTGGCACATATCGCGAGGCGGTTTCCTTGGCACGTCTTGTCGAAGCAGAGATCGTGTCCCCTTATTATGGGATTCTCATCAATACGGACGTGGGTAACCCAATCATGCCCATTCGTATGACTCCTCGATTATAGGCAAGTCCCAAACAGTCACGAGGAGGACGCTTGGTATTCACCCTCTTTATAAAGAGACCAAGGCCTATATTTTTACTCCTCAAACTCAATCGAATCCTTCCCCCGCCTCGAGTTCCGACACCCGAAGCTCAGGTCAGGCGCTTCGGACCTTCAACCATGTCCGGATCCAACCTTCTAGGTCGGTGGATGCCTTCCTCCATCACGGAGGAAGATGTCAAAAAGTTAAGAGAGGCCAGGTTTCTGACCCGCGAGATCCTGCACCGGCTTCCTGCTCGAGGGCAGGTCATTCCCACTCCCAAGCCCGACGAGAGCGTTGTGTTCGTATCTCACTTCCTTCGAGGGCTAGGCCTTGCTCTGGATCCTTTCGTGAGGGGGCTCATGTTTTACTACGGGCTAGATTTCCATGATCTGGCTCCGAATTCTGTCCTCCACATCTCGTCGTTCATCGTCGTGTGCGAAGCTTTTCTCCGTATTACCCCTTACTTCGGCCTATGGCTCAAGACCTTCAAGGTGGAGCCGAAGATGATCGAGGGGCGGCACGCAGAGTGCGGAGGTGCCGTAATAAGCAAAAGTGCTGATGCCCCATGGCCAGATGGTTCTTTCGAGGAGGTGCCCAGCTTATGACAATGAGAATGGTTTTATATCACAGCTCCCAGGGGTACCAAGTGGGTGGCTCCCCCTGCTTTTCGCTCGCCCCCCCCCCCCCCCGCCACAATTAGCGTCAAGGGTCAACAAGGGGCTGGACTGGGGGCCAGTAAAGGATGTGCCCATATTGCAGAGCCGCATCCAAGATCTACTAGAGAGAGACATCAGCCTGGTCACGGTAATGCAAGTCATGTTAATTCGTCGAGTCTTGCCCTGCAAACGTCCTCCCCTCCGCATGTGGGAGTTCAACCCGGAGGGACCGCGAGCTATCCATCATTTCCTGGGCATGACGCTCGAGGAGATGTACAAATTGTTCTTCGGACCACAAATAATGTGTCCGGACACCACCGAGGATGCGGGTTTGAACTGCAATCGTCCAGATACCCAAGTAAGTAGTCCTGTAACTGAATACGCCTTATCTTTATTTATCACAACATCATTATGAAAAGTCGCTCTTTGACCAGGACTGGACAACAAAGGTGAAGATGATCAGGTGTCCGGGCCCCCTCCCCGAGGTCTCACCGGATCCTGTACTAGCCAGGATGCTGGAGCTCGCGCCTTATCAAGCGCCCTTAGGGGAAGACAAAGGGGGGAAGAAAAAGGCCAGCGCCTCCGCGAAGGAATATATCCAGGGGAAGAAACTGAAATTCCCCCTTCCCAAGGAAGGAAGAGGACCGCCTCTGAAGACCCGGAGACAATGGTCTCCAAACGGGGGAAGAAATTTTCGCCAGAGGGTCCTACCTCGGGGGATACCCCGGCCGCACAATGCCCGCAAGGGGGTCATCCCTTAACCGAGCTGTAAGTAGAGAGGGGACTCAATATTAAAAATGTCCTGCTTTGCTTCTGAGGAAATTAACCAAAATATTTATCTTGTAGTCCGGATCATAGCCCTTCTCGGTAGAGTTCGTCTTCGGGGGATCTTCTCCCGGAGATGATGGAGAGCGAAATTCCTCCCCATGCCCTCCCGCCTTATGAGGCGGGCGACCCCGAGGTGTCGTCGCGGAGGGCTTCTGCTGATCTGGCAAGGCCAGAGGGTAATCCTTTGGCCGCCCGAAGTCCTCAGCATCCGGCTCTTGAAGAGAGCAACCGAAAGAGTCCGGCACCGCCTGTTATGCGGTCGGGCGCACTGAAGGATCTGCTAGAGCAAGCGGCTATCTCAGAAGCGCATTGTACGCTAATGGGTACGATAGTTGAGAGGATTTCATCCGCCGAAAGAGGGTTGCATGAAGACTTTATGAGTCTGCTGAAAGGTTTTGAGGTACGTGAAATAGTGTGTACTTTTGACAGTACCGCACACGTTAAGGTGTGTCCTGTGCAGATAGTAGCCCCTGAGACTCTGGTTGCTGTCGAAAAACGGCGGCAAACAGAGGATCGTAGTCCCAAGTAACAATCCGGCTGCCTTTGTATGCAGGTGGCGGAAGGTCCGGTGGCTAGCCGGACTGGTGAGTTTGCCGAGCTGAAGCAGCAACTTGATGCGGCGGATGCCGGCATCGTGCTTGTCAGCAAGCGGCTTGACGAGGCACATGGTATGTGATTTCTCCAGTGATCAATACATAGTAAGAGGAGCATGATGCCAGTATCTTAAATGTGTTACGCCTGCAGATGGAGCTGTGGCCATGGAGACCCTTCGAGCGGAACTTGCCCAGGCCAAAGAACAAGCTAGGAAAAGTGACGCGGCCGCCATGAAGGCGGTCGAGGAGCTGAGAGCCGAGAAGGCTGCTCACTGCCGATGCAAGGAGGAAATAGACAAAATGGCTGTGGAGTTAAAGGATGCCGCCGGCCGTTACGAGCTTCTCAAGAAGGAAGATCGAGCGAAGATGACGGACCTGGAGAAGGCCACGGTGGCGGCCAAGGACGCCTGCTCTAAAATTAGAGCGATGAAGGAGGAGCTGCGTCATGCCGGGGATATCACGGCTGGGAAGCCCTTTATGTTGTGGATGAAGTTCGTAGATCCTAAGTACGCTCCTTTGGATCAGCTGTGGAGTTCTGCAGACGCTTATCTGGATTTGGCAGCCAGTGCCGCTGATGCGGCCGAATACTTCCAAGATCAAAAAGATCACAAAGTGGAGAAGCTGTTCTAGTCACAATTTAATGTTCCAGCGCGTCCGCTTCCTTTGAATGAGCAGATGGCCAAATGGGCCGAGCTCCATAGGTTGTCCGGGCTTGCCATGAGGTCTGCTGCGGATCATCTATGGCCGGAAGGGCTAAGGCCGAACAGTTATTTTAGTTTGGTGCAACAGTTCCTTGGTGCTGTGCCGCGCATCGACGCTATGAAGAGGTCGGCGTGCATCGAGGGTGCGCGAGGTGAGTCGCATGGGAGCGCTGGAGTTAAATTCGACAGCCGCGTCCCAGTTTGTGCCGCGGGGTGATATGTCTCCAATGTATCAAAAATTTATGAAGTATTCATGCTATTATATTATGTGTTTTGGATGTTTATGGGCTTTATTAAACACTTTTATATTATTTTTGGGACTAACCTATTAACCCAGAGCCAAGTGCCAGTTTCAATTTTTTCCCTTGTTTCAGTATTTCGCAGAAAAGGAATATCAAACGGAGTCAAAATGGAATGAAACCTTCAGGAGCGTGATTTTTGGAACGAACGTGATCCAGGAGATTTGGAGTTGAAGTCAAGGAAGCTTCGAGGTGGCCACGAGGCAGGGAGGCGCGCCTGCCCTCTGGGCGCGCCCCCACCCTCGTGGGCCCCTTGTGGCTCCCCTGACTGACTTCTTTCTCATATATATATGTCCATATACCCTAAAAACTTCGGGGAGCAGAATAGATCAGGAGTTCTGCCGCCGCAAGCCTCTGTAGCCACCAAAAACCAATTGGGACCCTATTCCGGCACACTGCCGGAGGGGGGAACCTTCACCAATGGCCATCTTCATCATCCCGGCACTCCCCATGACGAGTAGGGAGTAGTTCACCCTCGGGGCTGAGGGTATGTACCAGTAGCTATGTGTTTGATCTCTCTCTCTCTCTCTCTCTCTCTCTCTCGTGTTCTTGAGATGGTACGATCTTGATGTATCGTGAGCTTTGCTATTATAGTTGGATCTTATGATGTTTCTCCCCCTCTACTCTCTTGTAATGGATTGAGTTTTCCCTTTGAAGTTATCTTATCGGATCGAGTCTTTAAGGATTTGTGAACACTTGATGTATGTCTTGCATGTGCGTATCTGTGGTGACAATGGGATATCACGTGATTCACTTGATGTATGTTTTGGTGATCAACTTGCGGGTTTCGTGACCTTGGGAATCTATGCATAGGGGTTGGCACACGTTTTCGTCTTGACTCTCCGGTAGAAACTTTGGGGCACTCTTTGAAGTACTTTGTGTTGGTTTGAATAGATGAATCTGAGATTGTGTGATGCATATCGTATAATCATGTGTGCGGATACTTGAGGTGACATTGGAGTATCTAGGTGACATTAGGGTTTTGGTTGATTTGTATCTTAAGGTGTTATTCTAGTATGAACTGTATGATAGATCGAACGGAAAGAATAACTTCATTTTATTTTACTACGGACTCTTGAATAGATCAATCAGAAATAATAGCTTTGAGGTGGTTTCGTACCCTACCATAATGTCTTCGTTTGTTCTCCGCTATTAGTGACTTCGGCGTGACTCTTTGTTGCATGTTGAGGGATAGTTATATGATCCAATTATGTTATTATTGTTGAGAGAATTTGCACTAGTGAAAGTATGAACCCTAGGCCTTGTTTCCTAGCATTGCAATACCGTTTGTGCTCAATTTTATCAATAGTTACCTTGCTGTTTTTATAATTTCATATTACAAAAACCTATATCTACCATCCATATTGCACTTGTATCACCATCTCTTCGCTGAACTAGTGCACCTATACAATTTACCATTGTATTGGGTGTGTTGGGGACACAAGAGACTCTTTGCTATTTGGTTGCAGGGTTTTTTGAGAGAGACTGAGGGAGTCCTGGATTAGGGGGTATCTGGACAGCCGGACTATATACTTTGGCCGGATTGTTGGACTATGAAGATACAAGATTGAAGACTTCGTCCCATGTCCCGATGGGACTCTGCTTGGTTTCGAAGGTAAGCTTGGCAATACGGATATGTAGATCTCCTCCCTTGTAACCGACTCTGTGTAGCCCTAGCCCCCTCCGGTGTCTATATAAACCAGATGGTTTAGTCCGTAGGACAACAACAATCATACCATAGGCTAGCTTCTAGGGTTTAGCCTCTACGATCCCGTGGTAGATCAACTCTTTTAATACTCATATCATCAAGATCAATCAAGCAGGAAGTAGGGTATTACCTCCATCGAGAGGGCCCGAACCTGTGTAAACATCGTGTCCCCCGCCTCCTGTTACCATCCGCCTTTGACACAAAGTTCGGGACCCCCTACCCGAGATCCGCCGGTTTTGACACCGACATTGGTGCTTTCATTGAGAGTTCCACTGTGCCGTCACCGTAAGGCTTGATGGCTCCTTCGATCATCGGTAACGATGCGGTCCATGGTGAGGTCTTCCTCCCCGGACAGATCTTTGTATTCACCGGCTTCGCACTGCGGGCCAATTCGCTTGGTCATCTGGAGCAGATCGAGAGCTACGCCCCTGGCCACCAGGTCAGGTTCGGAAACTTGAACTATACTGCCGACATCCGCGGAGACTTGATCTTCGATGGATTCGAGCCCTTTCCAGGTGCGCCGCACGATCACGACGAGCATGATATAACTCTACCGTCGGACAGTGTTCGGGAGATCACACCGGCAACTACTCCGACCTTCAGTCCAGAGCAAATTGCGCCATCCACGGACGGGTGGATAGACCCCACCATGGAGGCCGTACTCTCAGCGGCGATAGAGCCGAATACTGACTTTACCCCTCACGAGAGTTGTGCTGCCGAACCATTGGATTCGTCCCCGGCCACAGGCTCCGAACCACCTGCGTCCGTGCCTATCGAATCCGATTGGGCACCGATCATGGAGTTTACCTCCGCAGATATCTTTCAGCACTCGCCTTTCGGTGACATGCTAAATTCATTAAAGTCTCTCTCCTTGTCAGGAGAAACTCGGCCGAACTATGTCCTACTAGGATGGGATGCGGACGATGAAGAAATTCGTTCCCCACCCACCACCCACTTAGTAGCCACTGCCGACGATTTAACCGACATGCTCGATTTTGACTCCGAAGACATCGACCGCATGGACGACAATGCAGGAGACGAATTGGAACCACCGCCCACAGGGCGCTGGACCGCCACTTCATCACACGACATATACATGGTGGATACACCCCAAAGAAAACGATGACGAGGAACGGGAGGATGCAGCGAAGGATAGCTCCCTCGAGAAGCAACCAAAGCGTCGGCGTAGGCGCCGCTCCAAATCCCGCCTCAGCAAAAACGGCGATAACAGCAGTGAACTAGCAAACGGCAAACATAGTACGGATCCGCTGTCCGAACACGGCGACGCCGAGGATATAGCTCATAAACCTCCCTCCGAAGAGGAAAACAGTCCGGACGAAGAGGCACACATCATCCTAGAAAGGCACTTGGAACAAGAGAACCTCCGCAGAAGGCTTATTGCCACCGCGAGGAGTCTGAAGAAGCAAAACCAAAGGCTTAAAGCCGCGCAGAAAACGCTCAACAGTAGATGGAACAAAGTGCTCGACAACGAAGAAAAGTATGGTGGTAGTTACCACACGAAGAACTATCCAAAGCGCAATCTGCTGCCTGAATTTGATGACGAGGCCCTAGAGCCCACACAACCGAAGAATAAAACGGCCAACCGGTCAGATCAACCACCTTGTGGCAGCGATACAGCGGCTAACAAGGCCGCACATAAGTTTGCACACACCTCACATGAAGACTCGCATCAGAAGACCGGCTCAACCAGATCCATCTACGGATCAAGGAAACGCGCTCCAGCGCACAACCAAAACTGAACACTACAACCATCAGAACGCCTCGACACAACAAAATACAGGGGCGCTGCACACCCCCTATGCTTCACCAATGAAGTGCTGGATCACGAATTTCCAGAAGGATTCAAACCAGTAAACATAGAGGCGTACGACGGAACCACAGACCCCAGAGTCTGGATTGAGGACTTTATCCTCCATATTCACATGGCTCGCGGAGACGATCTCCACGCCATCACGTACTTGCCCCTCAAGCATAAAGGACCAGCTCGTCACTGGCTGAAAAGCCTCCCCGAAAACCCAATTGGAAGTTGGGAGGAGCTTGAGGATGCTTTTCGGGCTAATTTCAAGGGACTTATGCCCGACCTCCGGATGCAGACGATTTAAGTCATATAGTTCAACAACTCGGAGAGTCAGCCCGAAAGCTTTGGAACAGATTTCTCACTAAGAAGAACCAAATCGTCGACTGCCCGGACGCCGAAGCCTTAACAACTTTCAAACACAGCGTGCGAGATGAATGGCTCGCCAGACACCTCGGCCAAGAAAAACCGAGAACAATGGCAGCCCTAACAAGCCTCATGACCCGCTTTTGCGCGGGCAAGGATAGCTGGTTAGCCCGCAGTAGCACCAGCGACCCAAGCACATCCGAAGTAAGGGATGGCAATGGAAAACCACGACGCAGTAAAAACAAGCGTCGGAATAAAGAAGACAGCCCAGATAACACGGCGCTAAACACCGGCTTCAGGGGCTCTCGACCAGGTCAGCGGAAAAAGCCTTTCAAAGGCAACAGAGATGGACCATCCAGCCTAAACAAGATTCTAGACAAACTATGTCAGATTCATGGCACTCCCAAGAAACCTGCAAATCATACCCATAGAGAATGCTAGGTCTTCAAGCAGGCCGGTAAGCTAAACGCCGAACACAAGGGGAGGGAGACGCCAAGTGAAGACGTGGACGAGCCTCGCCAGCAAAGCACTGGGGGACAGAAAAAATTCCCACGAGAGGTCAAAATAGTGAACATGATCCATGTGACGACAAGGAGAAGCAAACATGCACTCCGAAACACACGAGCCGTAGTGCCCGTCACCCGTAAGCCCAACCCCTGTTGGCCCATCCGATCACTTTTGATTGTAACGATCACCTGACAAACATCCGACACGAAGGATTGGCTGCCTTGATGTTAGACCCAATAATAAACGGATACCATCTCACACGAGTCCTTATGGACGGCGGCAGTAGTCTAAATCTGATATATCAGGACACAGTCCGCAAAATGGGGATAGACCCGACAAAGATCAGCCACAGTAATACTACCTTCAAGGGAGTAATACCAGGCCCAGAGGCCCGCTCCACGGGCTCTCTAATACTAGAGGTCGTATTCGGTTCACCCGACAACTACGGAAGTGAAAAGTTAAACTTGGACATCGCTCCATTCCGAAGCGGCTATCAAGCACTACTTGGACGAACTGCTTTCGCTCGTTTCAATGCTATACCGCATTACGCTTCTCTTAAGCTTAAGATGCCTGGTCCGCGCGGCACCATCACAGTTAGTGGAAATATTGCGTTCCTTATGCGCAGAAGAACGTGCGGCTGCTTTAACAGCCGAACACTAGACGGCCTCACCAACCAGAACAAATGACCAGTCGATAAGACCACGGACACGGTTAGACGAGTCCGGCGCATCATTAGATATACTTGATATTGGTTTGATGTTTATACCCTTATATACGGTACCAGGGGCTTTCCGCGTGTAAACAGCGCTAGTTCAGCTCAACTTTACTTATCTTGAATTTTAAATGGTTTATTTAGAATAACCAATTTTTTGCATGATAACTTTCAACTAAGTTCCTCTCTTTTACATATGACAATCGTGCTACACCCGTCCAGGATACGACACAACGGAGACATAGGCGCAGACGTGCAGCAGGGACCCGCTCAAAGGTTTCTTTTTAGATTAAGACCCTGCGTAAACCTTTTTTACTGTCTCTTGTTGTTCACATCCTCCGGATTCTCAGTACAACCGAGAAGGATGCTGACGTTATTGGCATTTGGCCACATCAGAATATTGCACATACCTGGACACTCGGGGTTCATTATCAAGGACATTGTTTAGCCCGCATATGTTATAAAGACCGAATACCTTAGGGAGTGTTCGGCGTCACGAGTTTGGCCTTATATGCATCAGCTCCGAATCATGTCTTTGGTCAAATGTTGGGTTTGCCCGGCTCCCGTGTTTTGCTACCTTACGTTCCGCTCTATCGGCTAAGGTGGCACCAGGAGAACTACTGCGATTGTGCCCTGGTTCATCCGGGCGAGCACCTCAGTAGAGAAAGCCGAAAACTGACAGTCATGATAAAGCGCGAGACTGGTCAACCACTCGATGACTTAGCGGAATCTTCAGGATCCTCCGCATTAACGAAGAGCCGTTTCCCGTCCAGGCATGTACGTGCCCCGTATTCGGACGAGCACGGAGCCACCAGGGGCTATATAGTAGCCCCACCGTCAAACTCCTATGGCTAAGTGAAAGTCTTAAAGCAATATAGTCTGATTGCCTAGTTCACTGCGCTATCACCTCCTTAATGGACCAAGACGTTGGATCAAGTGTGGACACGCGTCTTCTGCAAACACCCCCACATTATATGCGTGGGGGCTGAAGCCGACTATCGGTGTCAAAACCGGCGGATCTCGGGTAGGGGGTCCCGAACTGTGCGTCTAGGCGGATGGTAACAGGAGACAAGGGACACAATGTTTTACCCAGGTTCGGGCCCTCTTGATGGAGGTAAAACCCTACGTCCTGCTTGATTAATATTGATGATATGGGTAGTACAAGAGTAGATCTACCACGAGATCAAGGAGGCTAAACCCTAGGAGCTAGCCTATGGTATGATTGTTGTATGTTGGAGTTGTTGTCCTACGGACTAAAACCCTCCGGTTTATATAGACACCGGAGAGGGTTACGGTTACACAAAGTCGGTTACAATGGTAGGAGATCTAAATATCCGCATCGCCCAGCTTGCCTTCCACGCCAAGGAAAGTCCCTTCCGGACACGGGACGAAGTCTTCAATCTTGTATCTTCATAGTCCTGGAGTCCGACTGAAGGTACAGTTCGGATGGCCGGACACCCCCTAATCCCGGACTCCCTCAGTAGCCCCCGAACCAGGCTTCAATGACGACGAGTCCTACACGCAGATTGTCTTCGGCATTGCAAGGCGGGTTCTTCTCCAAATTATGTGTACCTATTGAATAATGTCCGGTTTTGGTAATGTAGCGCTCCTCGGCTCCTTCGTCCAATAATGGCGGTTTTCCACGTGTCGAACGAATACGAAAAGTCTAGGTGTTTTTACATTCACACCCCTGGTCGCATAAATGAGCCGCCTATTTAAAGAGATGGGGATTTAGATCCAAACCACACGTTCTCCCTCTCGTGAGTAATCATCAGAGCGCATCTAGCAAAGGTCTATTCCAACATGGCCAACCATCGCAACTCCTCCTCTCGCCCTTCCATCCCTAGGCCTGGAGAGTGGGAGAGGTGCTCCATCCCGCATAGCGAGCTAGTGTCGCTTCAGACCAAGGGATTCCTCCCTCCGGCCTATATGGTTCCGGTTCGAGCCGGACTCGCCACCTATAATGGCAGAGAGCAAGCGGAGAGCACCCCCAATCCCTCCAAAGGAGAGCGGGTATGCCTCGTCCCTTATTTAATAAGAGGACTTGGATTTCCAATTCATCCATTTCTCCGGGGGCTTCTGAAGTTCTACGGCCTCCAGCTGCACAATCTCATGCCCGCCTCTATACTGCATATCGTGGGCTTCGTTGCCCTTTGCGAGCTGTTCTTGGGAGTTGAGGCTCATTTCGCGCTGTGGAAGAGGCTATTCTGCCTGGCCGTTCTCAGGAGGGGGCAATATATCAAGTGGGCGGAGCCGAAGTATGGCGCATCGCCGGGACCGGATACCTATCCGGAACCCCAAAGAAAGCGTCCGAGGACTGGCCTTCAGAATGGTTTTATATGGAGGATGTCCCTCTGCCGGATCCTATCTGGATCGGCCTCCCCGAATTCAACAATGCTCCCTTAAAGAAACGCCTAAGCTCCTTAGCAGGAAAGTGATAGGGACATCCTTTACCTGATGGGCCGGATAAGACTATTGGCTCATTCCGGACTAACCATGATTGGAGTCATGGCCGCATGCATTATGCAGGGGGTGCAGCCACTTCAGTATAGAGGCCACCCCATGTGGGACTTTAACGGGGAAGATGACGCCACCCGTTACGGTCATAAGGGGCCGAACTCGGCTGCCGCTTTGATAAAGATCTTGTCCTCTTTGTACAAGGGAGAAGAGGAGGAATTCCTCCGCGTCAACCCCCAGGGTGGATTTACTATGTACAACCCTCCGAGTTGGGTAAGCGGACAATTTTGCTCACCCACCTGTTTCATATTCCCATGATTAAATATGTAGTCTAACGACTTCAACGCAGGAACTGCGTCAGGAAGTAAAGGATATAACCAGCCGTCCCCCACAGCCCGAGGATCCAGAGCGGTCCCTTAATCCGGACTCCGAAGAAGATCCGGACATAGCTGTGGAGCTAATTGACGGGGTATTTCATCAGCTAAGCAAGGATGATACCTTGGTGGCCATTACGACCGATTACCCAGGGTTAATCCCGGCCTCCCAGGTAACAGAGACCGGAGCCTCATCACTTTGGGAATGAATCCATCCTCATGCGTTTCAGTTTCCCTGACAACAACCGTGTTTTGCAGGGGAGGTTTCCGAGGCAGGAGGCCGAGCCTGCGGCTAGCCAACGAGGGGCTGTAGGACCCCGTGGGGTAAAAAGGAATGTAGTCCGGACTGAGACGCCGGCGCAAAGGTATAGCGCACCATCTTCTTCCCTGGTGTTATTCCTTCAGGGCATATTAACACTCGTGTTCTCTTCAGGATGAAGAGACCTCGCCGGACTATATCCGGAGAGGTTGCCAATCGCGCCTCCACCAGCCAGGCTCCAAAGCCTGGTCCGGAAGCAGAGGTGAACACAAGGCGCGCACCGGACGCTCCTCCGACAGAGGATGCGGACAGGCTGTCTGCCACCCATTCCGAGGTGGAGAGTGCCATGAACCACACGCGTCGCCGGATAGTTCTTCGCGACGCTTGTTTCTCCCAAGAGGCCTTGGATGCCTTTAATTCGGGAGATGCGTACCTCCGTGCCGCTCAAAATGGTTTAGCCAGAGCCACGGAGCAATATGTAAAAGACATACGGGTAAGAATTTTTTTGGTAAATATACATATACCAGTAGCCCCCGAGACTTGAAACAGTTAGAATAACTGATTTAAGGATCATTTGTTTATGTAGGCTCTTACAGAAAAGAATACCCTACTGTCCCAGGAGCTTGAAGAGTGCAAAGCCCACCTAGAGGCCGCACTAGCCGCGGCAGGGGAGCCCAAGGAGACCCCCACTAGTAATATACACTTCGAAAGATAAATCTTTTGCGAAGTGCGGCATGGGTGCAAATCTGACAAATCGTATTGCAGATGGCGCCGGACTGGATCCGGAAAAGCAACAACTTCTGTGCCAGTTAGAGACTGGGGAGAGCGTGCTGACAAAGGTGAGGCAGGAGAAGAATGATCTTCAGGATGCCAACACCAAGCTGGGCATTGAACTAAAAGATGTTCGTGCCCAGCTGTCGGACTCCACTAAGGAGAATCAATGGCTTCGACGCGGCATATATAGTAAGTGCTTAAACGAACTTCTGAAAAAAAAGGGTTCGGCGAGGAAGTCAAATGACAGAGTTATGTCTGTAGGTATGCTGACAGGTCGTCCTGCAGAGGAGATGCCCGATTCAACGGGCGACCTTCTCCCCGAGCTCTCGCAGCTGCACGAGCGAGTTCGACAGGAGATGCAAGGAGTTGCCCAAGCCTTATGGCCATCCCTCCCCAGGCTCGAGGGCCTTGGAGAGCTTGCAGAGAAGCTAAAGGGAGCACGGCGGCGCTTCCGGTTGTGCAAGATATCAGCCTGCCGCCAAGGCGCGAGGGAGGCCTAGGCCATGGTAAAGACACGGTACACAAAGGCTGACCCCAACCACATGGCCGAGGTCGGACCTTTAGGACCTGATGGGAAGGAGATCCCTGTTAGCTTAGTATACGGCCAAGTAGAATTGGCCGCAAAGTATTCCCTGCAGGACTGTAAATTAGACAGCCTGTTAGATGGTATTGAAGAGGAATACAATCAATCAGAGTGACTATGTAATTTTTAATTGACATGTGTAATGCCTTCTAGCCGGATTGTAGATCGTTTGTCGTTGCCGACCTTTTTCTTCGACCTTGGGACCTGACGGTCCGGAGTGTGTCCGAATACCCTATCGGTTATGTAAGAACCGGGGTATGCATGGAGACCAGGCATAGGGGTCATTAGTGCTTTATCAGACAAGTGCCCAACTAGTTATGTTATATTACATGGTTAGTAAGAAACATCTTCCAGAGAGAATAGTTCCGTTAGGGGCTCCTTTCTCTGGGAGGCATGCCCTAAAGTGCATGTCCGGACTGCAAACGCAGGAAAAGCATCTGGGGGCATATATATAAATAAGTAAAAAAAACATCTTTAGTTCATCGACCGAATATTCCCTTAAGAACGCTAGCTTTCGGCTTCACCCAGTCTGAGGTACACATCCGGCTGACCCGGCAGTAACAATCGCAGAGGTGCTCCCTTTACGGCCTAGCCGAATAATCGGGAACGTAGGGGTAAGCACAGGAGCCAGGCAACCCAGCTTGGCCAAAACTTAAGTCATATCGATGCATATAATGGTGAAGAAAAGGTACATGCGGAAGTTTGACACATGTTTTGGGCGTGAAGCCCATATAAATAAGCTTCTGTTTAAAGAAGCCCCCAGGTATAGTGAGCGCGAGTAGTGCATCACTTTGTTGAGCCTTTAATGGCTATAAGAGAGAAAAAATAGAAGAAAGGGTGGAAGGAGAGAAATGTAAGACAGAAAATGTAAAAAATGGACAGAGGAAGGAGACGAACGCAGAGTCCGGCGCTAGGCGTAGAATCTTCGGAGACGGGCTGCGTTCCATGGGTTTGGCTCGAGTCGGTTATCCGAGGCATGTCGCAGGCGGTACGCTCCACTGGTCAGGACTTGATCAATTATGAAGGGACCTTCCCACTTGGGCTTGAGTTTGTCCTTTTTCTTGTCCGGCAGCCGTAGAACTAATTCGCCAACGTTGTAATTTTTGGCCCGCACTTCTATGCTTTGATATCTTCGAGCCTGCTGTTGATAGAATGCGGAACGGGCTTTTCCCACGTCGCGCTCCTCCTCCAAGGCATCCAGACTGTCCTGCCGATCGAGCTCGGCTTCTCTTTCTTCGTACATGCGCACTCAAGGTGAGTCATGAATTATGTCGCAAGGCAGAACTGCCTCTGCGCCGTACACCATAAAGAATGGTGTGTATCCGGTAGTGCGATTCGGCATGGTCCGCAGCCCCAGAGTACAGAGTCAAGCTCCTCTACCCAGTGCGTGTTAGATTCCTTGAGGGACCGCACTAATCTGGGTTTGATGCCGCTCATGATAAGACCATTTGCACGCTCGACCTGGCCGTTAGTTTGTGGGTGATAGACGGAGGCATAATCGAGCTTGATGCCCATGTTTTTGCACCAGAGTTTTACCTCGTTGGCCGTAAAGTTCGTGCCGTTATCAGTGATGATGCTGTGGGGGACGCCGTAATGGTGTACGACCCCGGATATAAAGTCTATCACCGGTCCAGATTCGGCCGTCTTAACAGGCTTGGCTTCTATCCATTTGGTGAACTTATCCACCATGACCAGTAAGTATTTTTTCTTGTTAGTTCCCCCTTTAAGGGGTCCAACCATGTCAAGCCCCCAGACCGCGAAGGGCCAAGTGATGGGAATAGTTTGGAGGGCGGTGGGTGGCATATGGCTTTGGTTTGCAAAGAGCTGGCAATCGACGCATCGTTGGACCAAGTCCTGAGCGTCTGCCCGGGCCATTGGCCAATAAAAGCCTGTACGGAAAGCTTTGTTTACAAGGGACCGAGCTGCGGCGTGATGACCACCGAGTCCGGCATGAATTTCAGCCAGCAAGTTCCGCCCTTCCTCTTCGGAGATGCACCTTTGAAGTACTCCGGCAGTGCTTTTCTTATAAAGCTCTCCCTCATGGACTTTATAGGCCTTGGATCGCCGCACTATGCAGCGTGCCTGATTTTGGTCCTCCGGGAGCTCCTGCCTGTTTAGGTAGGCTAGGAATGGTTTTGTCCACGGGGCGATGACGGCCATTATGACGTGGAAGGAAGTTGTAATTTCATTGGCAGGGTCGCCGACTATGTCAGATTGTTCGGTGCCGGACAGTGCGGATTGGTTCGGGCTGTCATTACCAGGCTCCCCTTCCCATACTACGGATGGCTTGAACAGCCTTTCCAGGAAGACGTTGGGGGGACTGCATCGCGTTTTGCGCCGATGCGTGCCAGGATGTCTGCCGCCTGATTGTTTTACCGGGCTATGTGGTGAAATTCGAGCCCCTCGAACCGGGCTGACATTTTTAAGACGGCGTTGCGGTAAGCTGCCATTTTTGGATCCTTGGCATCGAAGTCTCCGTTTATTTGGGATATCGCGAGGTTCGAATCCCCGCGCACTTCCCGGCGTTGAATGCCCATGGATACTGCCATCCGGAGACCATGTAAAAGGGCCTCATATTCGGCAGCATTGTTGGAGTCCGTGTACATAATCTGGAGTACATATTGAACTGTATCTCCTGTGGGGGATGTCAAAACTACACCAGCCCCTAGTCCGGCCAACATTTTGGAGCCATCGAAATGCATGATCCAGTTTGAGTATGTGTCGTACTCTTTAGGGAGTTCGGCCTTCGTCCATTCTGCGACGAAGTCAGCCAAAACTTGCGACTTGATAGCTCGCCGTGGCTTATAAGTTATGTCGAATGGGAGGAGCTCGATGGCCCATTTTGCAATCCGGCCCGTTGCGTCGCGGTTGTTTATAATATCGTTGAGTGGTACTTCCGATGCTACTGTGGTTGAACACTCTTGAAAGTAGTGTCGTAGCTTCCGGGATGCCATGAATACTGCGTATGCAATCTTTTGATAATGTGGGTACCATGATTTGCATGGAGTGAGGACAGTGGACACGTAGTAAACCGGCTTTGAAGGGGGAATTTGTGTCCGTCCGTTTCCCGCTCGACGACGAGTACTGCGCTAACAACTTGATGGGTTGCTGCAATGTACAATATCATTGGTTCGCCGATGTTTGGCGCGGCCAGGACTGGGTTTGTTGCCAATATGGCTTTTATTTCGTCGAGTCCGGCTGTGGCGGCATCCGTCCACTCGAAGTGTTCGATGCGACGAAGGAGGCGATAGAGGGGCAGTGCCTTTTCTCCCAAGCGGGAGATGAAGCGGCTTAGAGCCGCCACGCATCCGGTTAATTTTTGTATTTGTTTGAGGTCCTTTGGGATATCCAATTGTGACAAAGCTCGGATCTTGGCTGGATTTGCTTCGATTCCTCTACCGGAAACAATGAAGCCCAAGAGCTTTCCGGCTGGAATGCCAAAAACGCATTTTTCCAGGTTTAGCTTGATGTCATATGTTCGGAGATTATCGAATGTAAGCCTCAAGTCGTCTACTAGAGATTCGAGATGTTTTGTTTTTACGACCACATCATCCACGTATGCCTCCACTGTTTTGCCAATCTGGTTTGCCAGACATGTCTGAATCATGCGCTGATATGTTGCGCCGGCATTTTTGAGCCCAAAAGGCATTGTGTTAAAGCAGAATGGCCTTATGGGGTGATGAATGCCGTTGCGGCTTGGTCTGGCTCGGCCATCTTGATTTGATGGTAGCCGGAGTATGCGTCGAGGAAACACAACGAATCGTGTCCTGCTGTGGCGTCAATAATTTGATCGATGCGGGGGAGGGGGAAGGGATCCTTTGGGCAAGCCTTGTTAAGGTCTTTAAAATCAACGCACAGGCGTCAGGATTTGTCCTTCTTTGGTACCATCACCAAGTTTGCTAGCCAGTCCGGATGTTTTGTATCTCTGATGAATCCGGCCTCCAGTAGCTTGGCTAGCTCCTCTCCCATAGCCTGTCTCTTGGGTTCAGAGAAACACCGAAGTGCTTGTTTGACAGGTTTGAATCCTTTTAGGATATTTAAGCCGTGTTCGGCCAACCTGCGTGGGATTCCTGGCATGTCTGAAGGGTGCCAGGCGAAAATGTCCCAGTTCTCGCGTAGGAACTCTCGCAGTGCGGCGTCTACATCAGGGTTTAATCGTGCCCCGATGGAAGCTGTTTTATTGGGGTCCGTCGGATGGACCTGGAATTTGACTATTTCATCCGCTGGTTTAAAGGAGGTGGACTTGGATCTTTTGCCGAGTATCACATCCTCCCTGTTTACCGTGGAGCGCAGTGCAGTCAGTTCCTCAGCCGCTAGGGCTTCGGACAGTGCCTCGAGGGCCAGTGCGGCTGTCTTGTTTTCGGCGCGGAGGGCTATGTCCAGATCACTGGCGAGAGTGATGATTCCGTTTGGCCCGGGCATCTTGAGCTTCATGTACCCGTAATGGGGTATTGCTTGGAACATTGTAAACGCTTCCCGCCCTAGCAGAGTGTGGTATCCGCTATTGAACGGGGCCACCTGGAATGTGACTTCTTCGGACCTGTAATTATCCGGCGTGCCGAACACCACGTCTAGTGTGTTTTTTCCTGTACAACGCCCTTCCCGACTGGGGATTATTCCTCTAAAGGTTGTGCTGCTTCGCTCAATGCGGTTCCAGTCTATTTCCATTTTTTGGAGGGTTTCCTCATAAATGAGGTTCAATCCGCTGCCTCCGTCCATGAGTACCTTGGTGAGGCGAAAGCCGTCCACTATTGGACTAAGGACCAATGCGGCTGGTGCTCGGGCTGTTCAGAATTTAGGTTCATCACTAGCATTAAAAGTAATAGTCGTGTCACTCCAAGGGTTTATTGTTGCTACTTGATAGACTTCAGCGAGGCTGCGGAGTGTTCTTTTTCGCATATTATTTGATGCGAAAGTCTCGAGGACTGTTAAGACTGTACTGGAGTCCCTGAAGTGGCTTCCTGCGGACTCCGGAATTAGGAGATCTTCGCCCCTTTTGGCCACCTGCCGGAGTATCCAACATGCTCTAAGGCTGTGAGTTGGTGTGGCGTCCTCTGTACTGTGAATTTTACAAGGTTCATTAAGCCATCCCTCTAGTACGGTTCCATGCCCTGTAGAGGGTTTTGTTTTTTTGGTTTTTAACCCGGGTGTCTGATGATGATGCACCCTTTTATTTCGGACGAGGTTTCTATTCAGGGCCGGATTATCCCAAAATTTAATTTCGGTTTTCCAGGCGCTTTCCATCGCACAGTACTTTTGTACTATGGACGCCAAGTCAGCGAAGCGTGTAATATCACGACGACCTATGGCGTTGAGGATTCCCTTGTCCGTGCAATTATTGCAGAAGATTAATATTGCTTCTTCCTCGCGGCAGTCCTTTATCCTGTTCATAACCAGGAGGAACCTTGCCCAGTAATGATGTATTGTTTCTTCGGGCTTTTGCCTGATTTGGGATAGATCGCTTATGTTCGGGTGGGTGGGTGGAATTAAATCCGCAACCTCACCCGATCTGAGACTCAGAGGCCAAGGAGTTTTCGAACTCTGAAGTTTGGATTCTTGGATGTTGACCAGTGAATCTGACCCGTTGCCTGATTCTAAGTTCAGGTCTTGAATTACATCCTCCCCTCCGCGGATATCCGGCTTGGAGGGATCGGGAATCCAGACGTAGCTAGTCCTTAAGATAGATGAAGGGTCGCCGCACTGTGCCTCTACTACGGCAACATGATGGGTGACTTGGGGAGAATTAATCTCTCTTAGATCGGGTTTAAGCCCAACCTGGTCATAATCCGTAGTGACCCCCAAGGCGGCGATGCGATCCAAGAGCTCATTTACGGAAGAGAGCTCCATTGGATCCAATTGCTCGGCGAGTTCCGAGCTGATTTGAAGATTGCTTTTGATGACCCAAGAGGTCACCGTCGGTGCAACGGCCGAACAGGCGGTCATGAGGAAACCACCTAGCCGGAGAGTTTGGCCGACAGCCAAGGCTCCCTTAGTAACGGCGCCATCTTTAAAGACGGGAAGAAGCATCCTTCCTGATTGCGACGGCACAGAGGAACTCTCAATGAAAGCACCAATGTCGGTGTCAAAACCGGCGGATCTCGGGTAGGGGGTCCCGAACTATGCGTCTAGGCGGATGGTAACAGGAGACAAGGGACACAATGTTTTACACAGGTTAGGGCCCTCTTGATGGAGGTAAAACCCTACGTCCTGCTTGATTAATATTGATGATATGGGTAGTACAAGAGTAGATCTACCACGAGATCAAGGAGGCTAAACCCTAGGAGCTAGCCTATGGTATGATTGTTGTATGTTGGAGTTGTTGTCCTATGGACTAAAACCCTCCGGTTTATATAGACACCGGAGAGGGTTAGGGTTACACAAAGTCGGTTACAATGGTAGGAGATCTAAATATCCGCATCGCCCAGCTTGGCTTCCACGCCAAGGAAAGTCCCTTCCGGACACAGGACGAAGTCTTCAATCTTGTATCTTCATAGTCCTGGAGTCTGGCTGAAGGTACAGTTCGGATGGCCGGACACCCCCAAATCCCGGACTCCCTCACCGACGTCTGCAAACTTTCAGGTTATATACATATATACACAAACGGCCGCACAGGAGGCATCATAGTACTTTTAGGCAAAAAGTATAAACGCATCCTTTATAATTTAATAAACATTATTTTTACAATGGGAATACATGTCATTAGAACATAATATTCTTCGAGCACTGAGACTCTATCGAACGAGCGCCCCAAGGACTTCCTCAAAGTAGTGCTCAGCAGATACACAGCCCCCGGCCGAAATCTGGGTTGCAATTGCGGTGGCCTCCATCTCTGCCCAGTATGTCTTGACACAGGCAAGTGCCATCCGCGCACCCTCTATGCACGCCGACCTCTTCATATCATCGATGCGCGGCACAGTACCAAAAAACTGTTGCACCAAATTAAAATAATTGTTCGGCCTTGG
This sequence comes from Aegilops umbellulata, assembly GCA_032464435.1. NCBI lineage: Eukaryota > Viridiplantae > Streptophyta > Magnoliopsida > Poales > Poaceae > Aegilops > Aegilops umbellulata. The sequence goes on from CP136059.1 coordinate 183,164,526, forward strand.
CCCTTCCGGCCACAGATGATCCACAACAGACCTCATGGCAAGCCCGGACAACCTATGGAGCTCGGCCCATTTGGCCATCCACTCATTCAACGGAAGCGAACGCGCTGGAACATTAAATTGTGACCAGAACAGCTTTTCCACTTCACGATCTTTTTGATCTTTGAAGTATTCGGCCGCATCAACGGCACTTGCTGCCAAATCCAGATATGCGTCTACAGAACTCCACAGCCGATCAAGAGGAGCGTACTTAGGATCTCCGAACATCATCCGCAGCATAAAGGGCTTCCCAGCCACGATATCCCCGGCTTGACGCAGCTCCTCCTTCATCGCTCTAATTGTAGAGCGGACGTCCTTGGCCGCCACCGTGGCCTTCTCCAGATCCGTCATCTTCGCTCGATTTTCATTTTCGAGAAGCTCGTAACGGCCTGCGGCATCTTTCAATTCCCCAGCCATCTTGGCTATTTCATCCTTGCTTCGGCAATGCGCAGCCTGTTCGGCTCTCAGCTCTTCGACTGCCTTTAGAGTGGCTGCATCACTTCTCCTGGCTTGTTCCTTGGCTCGTGCAAGTTCCGCCCGAAGGGTCTCCACGGCGGCAGCCCCATCCGCAGTCACAACATATTAAAGATACTAGCATCATGCTCCTCTTACTATGTGTTGATCACAGGAGAAATCACATACCCTATGCCTCGTCGAGCCGTTCATTAACAAGCACGATGTCAGCATCCGCCGCATCAAGTTGCCGCTTTAGCTCGGCAAACTCACCAGTCTGGCTAGCCACCGGACCTTCCGCCACCTGCACATGAAGGCGGCCTGATTATTACCTGGGACTATTGTCGGCGTTCTGGGAACGGGGGTCCCCAGACTTGCCTGCCTGCGGCCTGCGGCGTGGCGCAAATGGGGGCCCAGCGCGGCCCATCTTCATCAAAACAAGGCTCAAGACCCTCGCGAGGGGCCAAGCCTCGCGGGGCGGACGACACAACGCTTCCTCGGGCGCGGCCTCCTCAGGTTGGCTCACGAGGAGGCGGAGGGATCAAGGCAGGGTACCTCGCGAGGTGCCCGTGACGCAAGCCATGACGACCGAGGGTGCCAGGCGGGCGCCAGACCGTGCAGTGCCCTCCCTTTCCTCTTTGGTGCAAAGGGGGCAAGTGCGGGCGAGAGGATCAAGCAAAGGCACCCATTTCGGTGCAACGAAACCAAGACCAGTACAACAGTGGGGATGAGATCATCGTGGAGCCCAGAACGGCGTCACCACAGGGCCTTTGGCAGGCGAGGACCAACTTTGGTCAGGATAAGTGTACCAGATGTTCCCCTTCAAATTGGCCAATTGCTGGCGCCCTTCCCGCTCAATATTTGGGAAGAGGCCCAAGGCCTTTGCCTATAAATAGGACTAGCCACCCCCAGGGTAGAGGCATCTAGAGATGGAGAAGTCTAGCAAGTTAGCATCGAGCAATCAGGCCAGCAGAACCTAGGATCAGAGCAAGCAGAGAACAAAAGAGAAAGAGAGAAGGGTGGGTGAACTTCTCCTAGCGGTTCATCCCCCTAGCCAGGAGCAGACCCTCGCGAGGCTGTTCTTCCCTGTACTGTTCATCATCACCAGCCCAAGAGGCAATCCATCCACCACAAACTAGAGTAGGGTATTACACCACAATGGTGGCCCGAACTAGTATAAACCCTGTGTTCTTTGTGCTGTTCTTTCTGTAGTTAGATCCTTGCGAGACGGAGGGGTAGAGGGCATAATCTCCGCGCGCACCCCAGAGTTCGAACCTTAAGGGTCTGCCGGAACCCGAAATCCGACATTTGGCGCGCCAGGTAGGGGTGCGCCGGAATCTGCCTTCCTACCGCTCCGCCTCTCGTCGCATCGTTGTCACCATGTCCGGCGACCAGGCAGGCAACCAATATCCATGGGCGGCATGGCCCGCCTGCGCGGGGCCGCCCGCCTCGGGCGACCCCGCGCCCCAGGCAGCCCGTGGTCCGCAGGGCGCTGCGGGCCGCGGGCGGCGCGGACAGGCTTCCGCAACCCTCACACCGCGGCAAGCGCGGTCGGCGGCGAGAGCCTCTAACGACGCCGCAACCACAACACCGTACACCCGCCGGGAGCAAGCGAATTCGAGGGCCGCGCTCACGGTGGCCCGGGAGCTGCTGCAGTGTAGGCTGCTGGAAGGCGGCCGCGACGTGCTGCTGGAGCGGGTCGCCGAACTCCTGGGCTTTGCCGCTTCGGGGGCTCACCCCTTCTGCATCCAGCTTCCGCCTCAAGCCCAGGGCGGCGCACGAGGAGGCCCCGCACGCCCCCGCGGGTCTCAAGGCTACCCCAACACCGGTGAATCCGCCGGCGCTGGACTGGCGGTGGTGCTACCCCCGCCCCCGGCGCATGAAGGAGAGGAGCTCGGTGCGGCCCACGGCGCCGGCGGGCCGTCGCGCTACCATACCGCGGTGGGCACGTCAAGCAGCGCCGCATGGCGCATGGAGCACTACCGCACAGCCTTCGGGGTAGCGGCGCCAGAAGAATACGTGCCCCACATGATGGACCAAGGGCACGCTCACGAGGGCGAACAAGGCTCGCTTCGCAGCCGAAGCTGGGGAGACGAGACACAAGAAGCCGAGCTCTTCCGGGAGCCCCGGGACGGCTCCGCCGGCCACGTTGGAGGCGACAATTATCGGGTACCACTAATTCCTCAGGAGCAGGTATATGCTAATCATGGGTCGCAGGAGGTGCAGGTCGCCGCAGCGAGCATCTGCCCTGCTCCCACAGTCTCCTACCCCTCGGGAGGAGGGCGCAGGGGGCTGCAGGAGAGGGGCAGGGACCCCACTTCACCACCGCGGCGTTTGGAGCAAGGCGTTCTCAGGAGGTAGGCCCTCCGCTGGGGAGGCGCCTGAGGGCCTGCCCCTGGCGGAGGACCCGTGGTCGTCGGGGGAACCGCTGGCGACCGCTCTACCCCGCCGGCGGCGTCCTGGTCTCAGGTCGTCGTCGGTGGCACTAGAGTGTGGTGCAAGGCGGGCCCCTCGTCTGGCGATATGAAGCAAGGCCGATACCTGTGAAGAAGGCCCAGTGCCTGTGAAGCTCGCCGCCCCGTGACACTCTCACGTAATAATGAGTGGGGTTGTACACGCCCCGGAGTCTCAGGGGTGCCGGCCTTAGGCCCTGGGGCTCCCTCCCACGCCCAGTGGACAGCACTTAGCTCCGCGCTGGTGAGAAGACGTCCAAGACTAGATAGGGTGCCGGACGCGGCCTTTTTGTTTGCTTTCATTGCCTTTTCCCTTTAGCTGTAACTTTTCCCCCGCTGGATTTAAGTTGAATTCGAATTTGAGCTTTGCGTGTGTTCGGGGAAGGGGTGCTTGGTCTCGTTCGAACCATTTCTCACGTTCTGGTCACCGCCTCACCACAGCTGCCTCCCCTCACGAGCCTCTCGCGAGACGGGCCAGGCCTAGCTCAAGCGCAGCCCAGACTGCCGTTGTTGCTTCCTCACGAGATTGCCTTTTGGTGACTGCGGAGGTTGTCTTTTCCTAAAAAGGCCCAGAGTCTGTGAAGAAGGCGAACGCCTGTGAAGCCGTTGCGCTCGGCAGAAGGCCCAGAGCCTGTGAAGAAGGCGAACGCCTGTGAAGCCGTTGCGCTCGGGAGAAGGCCCAGAGCCTGTGAAGAAGGCAAATGCCTGTGAAGCCGTTGCGCTCGGGAGAAGGCCCAGAGCCTGTGAAGAAGGCGAACGCCTGTGAAGCCGTTGCGCTCGGGAGAAGGCCCAGAGCCTGTGAAGAAGGCGAACGCCTGTGAAGCCGTTGCGCTCGGGAGAAGGCCCAGAGCCTGTGAAGAAGGCGAACGCCTGTGAAGCCGTTTTGCTCGGGAGAAGGCCCAGAGCCTGTGAAGAAGGCGAACGCCTGTGAAGCCGTTTCGCTCATGAAAGGGCCCAGAGCCTGCGAAGAAGGCCAATGCCTGTGAAGCTCCCCATCAGCAACGATCTCACATCCGGAGCACTCAACTAGAGAGCATCCAAGGCGTCGCGTCCACCTGCAGGCAGCCTTGGAGCCAATATGAAACAAAGGTAAACTAGCCTACCGTCGGGCGCACGCGCAATACGACCACTACTGATATAATGGACACAAGTTTTTACATGAGGGGCTTACCCTCTCAAAATGCTCTCACAACCATCAGGCCAAACACCTGAGTTCTATCCATGCAGGGTAAAAAGACAGGAGCAATACATGGTCAGTTAGACAAATCCCCTAACGCATCCTCGGGGGCACCTCCTGAGCTGTCGCTCGCATCACTGAACTCGCCTTCGCCGCCTGCGTCGCCACCAGCGGCATCAGGACCATCCACCACACCGCCCTCGTCGGCAGCCACAATCACGTCGTCGTCATCCGAAGTGAAGGCCCGGACGAGAGCATCCACGTTGTTTTCTACCCAGGCCGCCAGATCGCCTCGGACGGCCTGGGGGACTGGGGCAATGGCGGCATCAAAGTCGAACTGGGTATCCATGTCATGAAGATGGCTGAAGACACGAGAAAAGGCACGCCCAAGCAGGGCGCGGCTCCTCTCCTCCACCAACCTGTCGGCCCTGACCGACCGTGCCTCCAGCTGCGTCACCACAGCGGTGAAGAACTGAAGGTTGCCGGCATAGTTGATCGTGTGCGGCTCACCCACAGTTGCCTCGCAGATGTTGCCCAAGGTTGTGTTAGCCCTCTCCCTGAGCGTGGTAAGCATGGGGCCATGCACGTGCTCCAGGACTTGCCGCTGGCGTATCTCATCGGCATTCTGATGCCCAACGGCCTCAGCCTCTTCCACCCGCTGGCGAAGGCGGAGCACCTCGGCCTGGAGAGCGGAGGACTCTTTTTGCGCTGCCTCAAGGGCGGCCCGGGAAGCATCGGCCCTTCGCGTCGCCTCGTCCCGCTGAGCCCTCAAGGCTGTGGTCCTCCCCTCGGCCTCGACCCGGATCGCCTCCAGCCTCCTCTCGAACTCGCGCTCGAGGCCCCGGCGCTCCCTCGCCACCCGACGACCAACCTCCTCCATGACACGCGCTTCCCGCGCAGCGACATCATCTTCCGCCTGCGTCACCAGGCGCTCCCTCGTCTCCAGCCGCTCATACTCGCGGGAGCATTCGGCGGTTTCCAGCACAAGCGCTTCCTCACGCTTCCGAAGCTCAACCGGGTCGCCAGAAGCCACCTTCATCGACACAAGGGCCGCCTCGCGCAGCTCCACTTGCTCCTCCAACGAGTGGCACCGGGCCAGGAGCTCCCGAGCCCGTTCTTCTGCTGCTTCTCGCCGCCGGTCAGCTCCCCGGGCCTCCTCAGCGGCCTGAAATCGAGCCTCCCGGGAGGCCTCCAGCAACACCTTCGCCTCTTCATCATCAAGGTTGCGCTGATGACATGCGAGGGCGACGACGGTCCCTAGCTCGCGCCTCTCCGCAACCAGGCGCAGGCCCTCGGCCTCCAGGCGCGCGTCCTCTTCAGCGAGCTCCTGCCCAAGCAGGTCCACCGCTCCGCTCGCCCTTCGAAGGAATTCATGACGACGAGCACGACGCTCCCGAGCGCGCTTGAGCACGTCCTCCACACCATCGTCTGCACCAAGCAAGCGTCGGGGACCGCGAACCATCGCTCCCCCCCCCCCGGGCAGGGGGCTGGGGGCTGGCGTCCTCACGGCGGTCGGGCGCGCCGTACCAGAAGCCCGGCCTGAGGCCAGCCTGCCTCCAGAAGAAGGGCGCAGGGGGCGCCTCAGCCAGTCGCAACCCGCGACCAGAGGAAAAGCCCATGGCAGGCTGGCCACGCCAAGAGAGGGCCCGCGAAAGGAGATCGCGGGAAGAGAAGGGCCGCAGTGCGCTGCAAGACGATCCACCCCGTTGCTCGCCCCCACCACGAGGGCAGCGCTGCTCGGGGCACTGGGGGCGACGGGGGAGACGAAGCCAAGGGAGGCGGTACCTCAGCGGCTTCCGCGAGCTCAGCCAGAAGGGGCCTGCGGAGCAAGGATCAGAAGATGCAGCAAGTGGATCAGGAGGTAGGAAGGGAGAGGACTTACTCATCGGTAGCAAAGTATTTCCGGCGCTTCAGCAAGCGACAAGGGAAGTCATCGCCCAGGGCCTCTCTTTTCCTCTGGAGGGCCTCAAAGTCCATGCGGAAGCGGCCCAAGAGAGGTGTGCAGGAATCAGTCTGCGATGGGGACGGAGCACCAAGGCGACCTGCGTCAGGGGTGCCTGCCTGACGCGCACTGTCAGCTGCCTCGCCAGAAGGCACGGCCAGGGCCTCAGGAGCCACGGCCCCAAGCGCTGGAAGCGGCTGCGCCACACCAACGGCCTCGGCAGCACGGGCCTCAGGAGCTGCCCCCTCGAGAGCACTGCCGGTTGCAGTCACCTTCTCGGGAGCTTTTTCGGCCCCCGCTGTCTCCTGCCTCCCTGCTCCACCACTCGAGGAGGATTCGCCTAAGCCGACTGGAAGGGCGGTCACCACCACAGGGTTCTCGTGAGGCCCTTGGAAGCCGGCAGGGCGTAGCCCCCACTCGTCGAAGGAGGGCATCTGCCTCACGAAATCATCCCTATTCTGGCAGAGGTACAGCAGAGCCCCTCCCCACTGGATGCTGCCCGGGTTGGGGTCGCCGGTCAGGACCAAGAGCACTGTCCTTAGCACTCCAGGCGTCAGGTCTTCCTCCTGAAGCCTCATGTGATCACCATGTCCGCTGAAGGCCCACATCCGGAACAGAAACTCCATGGCGCTGGAGAGGGGCAATGCGGCGCAACAGAAACTCCCTCACCACCTTGGGCGCCGTCACGCCGAGCGTTTTCAAGAACGTGAAGCGGCGCCAGACGAAGGCGAGCCAGGGGCTCTCGAGCGTCTCCTGGCCCCAGCCAGAGTTGGGTACAGCAGGCGAAGTTGGCTTCACCAGCAGGGGGCTGGGCACCCCGACATCAACGTACAACCACCGCTCACGGAACCCAGCTGAAGGTCGGGGGAGCTTGAAGTCAATGCCAGAAGCTGCAGTCTCAGGCGCAGCGACGAAGCTCACGCATGCCGAGCATTGAGCGGGGTCGGCAAGACGCAGAGAGAAGAAGTGGCGCAGCAAGGCAATGAAGGAGGGATGCCCATCAGCGCCTCGCAAACAAAAGCAAAGACCGAAAGGAGGGCGATGGATTCAGGGCCCAGATGCATCATGTGGATCTGGTAATGGGTGAGGACGGCGTTGAAGAAATCACAAAAGGGGGGAACCAGACCCGCCCACAAGGCATCAGCAAAGTAATGAACCTCCGTGATTATCCTGTCGGTGGGGAAGTGAGACGTAGGCCAGGCCGTCGTCCTCCCGCACTCGTTGAAGACAGTGGCCAGAGCCGGGCTGAGCTTATCCAGGCACTCCAGATTGAGTATGATTGACTGGCCGACGGCGGGGGCGCCCGACGGCGGCGGATGTGATGGGAGCACAGGCTTCTTCCCTTTCTCTTTCTTCGTCGGAGCCATGGCTGAGGACGGGAGAGAGGAGATGTGAGATGGGATTAGAGGCAAGAGTCAGAGTTCGAAGGAAGGAAGAACAAGGGACAGTCGAGCAACAGGAAGAGGGGCGGCTATGTACAACTGTGGGGCAACCTAGCGCGACGCAAAATAAGGGAGTGTGGGCAAACAGTACCGCCCACGTCCAATCAACCGCCACACGGCGCCCGAGGCCGCAGGCTGTTAGGGCCCGCGGCGCTTCGCCCTTGCCCTTTCGCCTCACGGCGCGGCCAAGTCCATGCGCGCCTTGGGCCCGGGGGCTACTGTCGGCGTTCTGGGAACGGGGGTCCCCAGACTTGCCTGCCTGTGGCCTGTGGCGTGGCGCAAATGGGGGCCCAGCGCGGCCCATCTTCATCAAAACAAGGCTCAAGACCCTCGCGAGGGGCCAAGCCTCGCGGGGCGGACGACACAGCGCTTCCTCGGGCACGGCCTCCTCAGGTTGGCTCACGAGGAGGCGGAGGGATCAAGGAAGGGTACTTCGCGAGGTGCCCGTGACGCAAGCCATGACGACCGAGGGTGCCAGGCGGGCGCCAGATCGCGTAGTGTCCTCCCTTTCCTCTTTGGTGCAAAGGGGGCAAGCGCGGGCGAGAGGATCAAGCAAAGGCACCCATTTCGGTGCAACGAGACCAAGACCAGTCCAACAGTGGGGATGAGCTCATCGTGGAGCCCAGAACGGCGTCACCACAGGGCCTTTGGCAGGCGAGGACCAACTTTGGTCAGGATAAGTGTACCAGATGTTCCCCTTCAAATTGGCCAATTGTTGGCGCCCTTCCCGCTCAATATTTGGGAAGAGGCCCAAGGCCTTTGCCTATAAATAGGGCTAGCCACCCCCAGGGTAGAGGCATCTAGAGATGGAGAAGTCTAGCAAATTAGCATCGAGCAATCAGGCCAGCAGAACCTATGATCAGAGCAAGCAGAGAACAAAAGAGAAAGAGAGAAGGGTGGGTGAACTTCTCGTAGCGGTTCATCCCCCTAGCCAGGAGCAGACCCTCGCGAGGCTGTTCTTCCCTGTACTGTTCATCATCACCAGCCCAAGAGGCAATCCATCCACCAAAAACTAGAGTAGGGTATTACACCACAATGGTGGCCCGAACTAGTATAAACCCTGTGTTCTTTGTGATGTTCTTTCTGTAGTTAGATCCTTGCGAGACGGAGGGGTAGAGGGCATAATCTCCGCGCGCACCCAGAGTTCGAACCTTAAGGGTCTGCCGGAACCCGAAATCCGACAACTATGATCCTCTGTTTGCCGCTGTTCTCGACAGCAACCAGAGTCTCAGGGGCTACTATCTGCACAGGGCACACCTAACGTGTGCGGTACCGTCAAAAACATACACTATTTCACGTACCTCAAAGACTTTTAGTAGACTCATAAAAGCTTCATGCAACCCGCTTTCGGCGGATGAAATCCTCTCAATCACCGTACCCATTAGTGTACGATGCGCTTCTGAGATAGCCGCTTGCTCTAGCAGATCCTTCAGTGCGTCCGATTGCACACCGGACGGTGCCGGACTCTTTCGGTTGCTCTCTTCAGGAGCCGAATACTGAGGACTTCGGGTGGCCGAAGGATTACCCTCTGGCTTTGCCGGATCAGGAGAAATCCTCCGCAACGACACTTCAGGGTCGCCCGCCTCATGAGCCGGGGTGGCATGGGGAGGTGTTTCGCTCTCCGTCATCTCTGGAAGAAGATCCCCCAAAGACGAACTCTGTCGAGAAGGGCTACGATCCGAACTGCAAGATAAATGCTTCAGTTATTGTCCTCAGAAGTAAGGCAGGATATTTTTACTATTGAGTACCATTTTACTCACAGCTCGGTGGAGGGCTGATCCCCTTGCGGGCACTGTGCGGCAAGGGTACCCCCCGGGGCAGGACCCTCTGGCAAAGATTTCTTCCCCCGTTTGGAACCATTGTTTCTGGATCTTCAGAGGCGGTCCTCTTCCTTCCTTGGGGACAGGAAATTTAAGATTCCTCTCCCTGGTCATCCTCCTTCGCGGAGGCGCTAACTCCCCCGGTTTGGATGAACAGTGAGCGAGATCCGCTTTCAGCCTCTTTATTCCCCCCTTTATCTTCCCCTGAGGGCGCTTGATAAGGCGCAAGCTCCAGCATCCTGGCTAGTACAGGATCCGGTGAGACCTCAGGAAGGGGGGCCGGACACCTGATCATCTTCGCCTTTGTTACCCAGTCCTGGCCAAAGAGTGACTTTTCAGTATGATGTTGTGATAAATAAAAAGACAACGTGTTCGGCTACGGGACTACTTACTTGGGCGTCTGGGCGATTGCAGCTCAGACCCGCATCCTCGGTGGTGTCCGGACACCTTATTTGTGGTCCGAAGAACAATTTGTACATCTCTTTGAGCGTCATGCCGAGGAAGTGCTGAATAGCTCGCGGTCCTTCTGGGTTAAACTCCCACATGCGGAGAGGTCGACGTTTGCAGGGCAGGACTCGACGGACTAACATGACTTGCATTACCGTCGCCAGACTGACATCTCTCTTGAGGAGACCTCAGATGCGGCTCTGCAATGTCGGCACGTCCTTTACTGGCCCCTAGTCTAGCCCCTTGTTGATCCATGACGTCAGTCGTGGCAGGGGGGCCGAGCGAAAGGAAGGGGCGGCCACCCACTTGGTACCTCGGGGAGCTGTGATATAAAACCACTCCCATTGCCATAAGTTGGACACCTCCTGGAAGGAACCCTCTGGCCATGGGGCATTGGCACTTTTGCATATCACGGCACCTTCGCACTCTGTGTGTCTCCCCTCGATCATCTTCCGCTCCACATTGAAAGTCTTGAGCCACATGCAGAAGTGAGGGGTAATGCAGGGGAAGGTCTCACATACCACGATAAACGACGAAATATGAAGGACTGAATCCGGGGCAAGGTCATGGAAATCCAGCCCGTAGTAGTACATGAGCCCCTGACAAAAGGATCTAGAGCGAGGCCTAGCCCTCGGAGGAAGTGAGAGATGAATACAATGCTCTCGCCAGGTTTGGGAGTGGGAATGACCTGCCCTCGAGCGGGCAGCCTGTGTGAGATCTCACCGGTCAGAAACCTGGCCTCTCTTAGCTTCTTGATGTCTTCCTCTGTGACAGAGGAAGGCATCCACCGACCTTGAAGGTTGGATCCGGACATGGTTGAAGGTCCGAAGCGCCTGACCTAAGCCTCGGGTGTTGAAACTCGGGGCGGGGGAGGGGAGGATTCGATTGAGTTTGAGAGGAAAAAAGGACAGGCCTTGGTCTCTTTATAAAGATGGTGAATACCAAGCGTCCTCCTCGTAACCGTTTGGGACTTGCCTACAATTGAGGAGTCATACCAACGGGCACGATTGGGTTACCCATGTCCGTGTTGATGAGAATCCCGTAACAAGGGGGACATGATCTCTGCTCCGACAAGACGTGCCAGTAAAATCGCCTCGCAAAGCGTGCAGTGGCAGGCTGATTGGAAAAAACGATTCATGTAAAGAACGGGCCATGGTATGATGTCACGTTATGAAGGGTCGTCAGCAGATTAGATTTGTGGAAATATTATTCTCTCCACGGTGGTATGTGGAACTTGTTTTGCAGAGCCGGACACTATCCTTGTGTTCAAAATCTTCTATGGAGTATTCGGAGGAGGAACCCGCCTTGCAATGCCGAAGACAAACTGCGCGCCGGACTCATCGTCATTGAAGCCGGGTTCAGGGGCTACTGAGGGAGTCCTGGATTAGGGGGTATCCGGACAGCCGGACTATGTCCTTTGGCCGGACTGTTGGACTATGAAGATACAAGATGAAGACTTCGTCCCATGTCCGGATGGGACTCTCCTTGGTGTGGAAGGAAAGCTTGGCAATACGGATATGTAGATCTCCTCCCTTGTAACCGACTTTGTGTAACCCTAGCCCCCTCCGGTGTCTATATAAACCGGACGGTTTAGTCCGTAGGACAACAACAATCATACCATAGGCTAGCTTCTAGGGTTTAGCCTCTACGATCTCGTGGTAGATCAACTCTTGTAATACTCATATCATCAATATCAATCAAGCATTAAGTAGGGTATTACCTCCATCGAGAGGGCCTGAACCTGGGTAAACATCGTGTCCCCTGCCTTCTGTTACCATCCGCCTTAGACGCACAGTTCGGGACCCCCTACCCGAGATCCGCCGGTTTTGACACCGACAGAGACCATCTTCATCCTACGCCTCCCACGGATTGATAAACCTTAGGTCATCCACTTGAGGGAAATTTGCTACTGTCCTACAAACCTCTGCACTTGGAGGCCCAACAACGTCTACAAGAAGAAGGTTGTGTAGTAGACATCAAGCTCTTTTCTGGCGTCGTTGCCGGGGAGGTGAGTGCTTGAAGGTATATATTTAGATCTTGCAACTGAGTCTTTTAGTTTCTTGTTTTATCACTAGTTTAGTCTATAAAATAAAACTACAAAAAATGGAATTGAGTTTATCTCATACGCTTCATCTTTTTAATATCTTTCGTGAGAATGATGGAAAGGAAAATTGTGCTCAAGTGCTAGGAGAAGAAATCTATAAAATGTTTGGCACTAGATCTTTTAATGATGATCATGATTGCAATGTTGTTAGTATGAACTCTTTGAATATCCATATTACTAATGATGATTGCACTAGTCATGATGAAAATGTCTCTTATAAGCATGTCGATTTTTGTGGAGTGCATAGAGTTTGCAAGTACACACCAAATAGTGAAGATAGATTTTGCAAGAGGCATAAGTATTTAGAAACTAAATGGTTACAAGAAAGGCTAGATGTTAGTGCTGAAAATTTAAAATATCTTCGCCGTACTTGTGAACTTTGCAATGAACATGGTCATTTAAATCTCAAATGCAAATTGTTTCATGATCGAATCATGTCCAAAAATTGTGATGACTTGATTTCCCTTGCACATCATAATGAACTTAGTTTGCTTTTGGGTTATGAAGAAATGAAACGTAAAACTAAGCATATTCCAGAATATAACCTTGAGAAATTCCTCGATATTGATCTAGAAGAAATGTATATGTATTGTGCGGTGAATTGCATTGAAAATCCTTATATTGCCAATTACATAAAGAAAAGAAAACAAATAGAAGATGAAGAGAATACTAACGAAAGGGAAGAGACTTCCCAATATTCTCCTATTATTTCTTATGATGAATCAGGTAATGAGGAGGAGCCTTCTATTCAACTAATCTCATTAATAAGGAGCTCCAAAAAGAGAATTGAACCCACACATAATGTGAAGAAGAAAAAGAAAAGACAGAGAAGCAAATGTATAAAGGTATCTCTCTCAAATGATGTTGCTCCTATTACTCATTGTGATGATGATAATTGCTATACTATTGGTGCTATCCATACTGTTAATGATGAGAGCGATTATGCTTATGATATGAAAAGGCCCAAGCTTGGGGATGGTATGTTTCATGAAGATGATGTTTCTGAGAATATATTTGCTGCAATTAATGTTTGTCCCAAGCTTGGGGATGCTATGTTTAATGAAGATGATATTTTTAGTCTCCCAAGTTTTGATATGCAAATTTATAATGATGATAGCATGCCTCCTACTTATGATGATTATATTGATGAAAGTGGGTTTGGAAGAGTGTCAACTTTAGGAAGTAATGATCCCACTATTTTGGAGGATGTTGAATCTTATTGTGATAATTATGAAAGTGGATTTGGAGAGGTCATGACTTTATTTAGTGATGAATCCACTATTTTGGAAGAGGTTTCAATTGATTATGATGAGAACAAAGTTGCTACTTATGATGATTATTGTGATGAAACTTATGCTATAAAAAGTAGTGATGATTATATTTATAAAACTTGTCATGATTATGATTACCCTTTTTCTGAACATTACCCTTTTAATGTGGAAACAATTTATAGTATTCGAGTTTCTTATGATACTCCCACTATTCCGAATGAGAAGAATTTTGCTTATGTGGAGAGTAATTAAAATTCTATACTTGTAGATCATGAAAAGAATGCTTTAGGTGCTGGTTATATTGTTGAATTCATTCATGATGCTACTGAAAATTATTATGAGGGAGGAATATATGCTTGTAGGAATTGCAATAATATCAAGGTTCCTCTCTATGTGCTTAAAGTTTTGAAGTTATGCTTGTTTTGCCTTCCTATGCCAGTTGATTATTGTTCCCAGAAGTTGTTTGCTCACAAAATCCCTATGCATAGGAACTGGGTTAGACTTAAATGTGCTATTCATATTCTTAATGATGCTCTCTTTATGTTTCAATTCTTATGTTTTATGTGAGCATCATTGAAATCATCATGCCTAGCTAGGGGCGTTAAACGATAGCGCTTGTTGGGAGGCACCCCAATTTTATTTTAGTTTCTTGCTTTTTGGTTCTGTTTAGGAATAAATAATATATATAGCCTCTGGTTAGATGTTTTTTATGTTTATTAGTGTTTGTGCCAAATAGAACCTTTGGGAAGACTTGGGTGAAGTCTTTATGATCTTGCTGTAAAAAACAGAAACTTTAGCGCTCACGAGATTAGCTAAAACTTTTTACTGGAGAGTGATATTTAGTTGATTCTTTTTTCAGATGATTACTAGACATATTCCTCAGGTCCACCAATTTATTTCAGAATTTTTGGAGTTCCATAAGTATACGTTTGATACAGATTACTACAGACTGTTCTGTTTTAGACAGATTCTGTTTTCTATGTGTTGTTTGCTTATTTTGATGAATCTATGAGTAGTATCGGAGGGTATGAATCATAGAGAAGTTGTAATACAGTAGATATTACACCAATATGAATTTATAATGAGTTCACAACAGTACCTAAGTGGTGGTTTTATTTTCTTATACTAACGGAGCTTACGAGTTTTCTGTTGAGTTTTGTGTTGTGAAGTTTTCAAGTTTTGGGTAAAGATTCGATGGACTATGGAATAAGGAGTCGGAAGAGCCTAAGATTGGGCATGCCCAAGGCACCCCAAGGTAATATTCAAGGATAACCAAGAGCCTAAGCTTGGGGATGCCCCGGATGGCATCCCCTCTTTCGTCTTCGATCATCGGTTACTTTACTTGGAGCTATATTTTTATTCACCACATGATATGTGTTTTGCTTGGAGCGTCATTTGATTTTATTTAGTCTTGCTTGCTGTTTGAATAAAGTATCAAGATCTGAAATTCTTAAAATGGGAGAGAGTCTTCACATGGCTACATAATTATTTAACTACTCATTAATCTTCACTTATATCTTTTTGGAGTAGTTTGTCATTTACTCGTGTGCTTCACTTATATCCTATGAGTAAATGGTTGAATGAATTGAATATCATAAATCTGAAATTATATATGTTTCATATGCTTATCCCATGGGGAGTAATGACTTCACATATAAGAAGTAGAGGTGGTAAATTTATTGAACGTTAGCAAACATTGTATTGGTCACTTGAACAATTCATGATAGAATATTGAAGGAAGAGAGATTTCACATATAAATATACTATCTTGGACATCTTTTGTAATTGTGAGCACTCATTAAAATATGACATGCTAAAAGGCTGATGTTGGACAAGGAAGACAACGTAATGGGTTATGTTTTCTTATATCCGAAATAAAGTATATTGTCATGGATCGCCCAACATGTTGAGCTTGCCTTTCACCCTCATGCTAGCCAAATTCTTTGCACCAAGTATAGATACTACTTGTGCTTCCAAACATCCCTTAAACCAGTATTGCCATGAGAGTCCACCATACCTACTTATGGATTGAGTAAGATCCTTCAAGTAAGTTGTCATCGGTGCATGCAATGAAAATTGCTCTCTAAATATGTATGATCTTTTAGTGTGGAGAAAATAAGCTTTATACGATTGTGTGATATGGAAGCAATAAAAGCGACGGACTGCATAATAAAGGTCCCTATCACAAGTGGCAATATAAAGTGACGTTCCCTCGCATTAAGATTTTGTGCATCCAACTATAAAAGCGCATGGCAACCTCTGCTTCCCTCTGCGAAGGGCCTATCTTTTATTCTTATCTTATACCTTATGCAAGAGTCATGGTGATCTTCACCTTTCCTTTTTTACATTTTATCCTTTGGCAAGCACATTGTGTTGGAAAGATTCTGATATATATATATATATATATATATATATATATATATATATATATATATATATATATATATCCAATTGGATGTAAGGCATCATGAGCTATTATTGTTGACATTACCCTTGAGGTAAAAGGTTGGGAGGCGAATCCTATCTTTCTCTATGTCTGATTAAAACTTTGAACCCATAAATTGTTGGGGAACGTTGCAGAAAACAAAAAATTTCCTACGGTTTCACCAAGATCCATCTATGAGTTCATCTAGCAACGAGTGATCGGATGCATCTACATACCTTTGTAGATCGCGAGCGGAAGCGTTCAGAGAATGGGGATGAGGTAGTCGTACACGACGTGATCCAAATCACCGGAGATCCTAGCACCGAACGGACGACACCTCCGCGTTCAACACACGTACGGTCAGCGTGACGTCTCCTCCTTCTTGATCCAGCAAGGGGAAAGGAGAGGTTGATGAAGATCCAGCAGCACGACGGCGTGGTGGTGGATGCAGGGCGTCACAACAGCAGGGCTTCGCCGTGCACTTCGAGAGGGAGAGGTGTAGCAGGGAGAGAGGGAGGCGCCAGGGGCAAGGGTGCGGCTGCCCCTCCCTCCCCCCCTTTATATAGGCCCCCTGGGGGGCGCCGGCCCCTGGAGATCCCATCTCCAGAGGGGGCGGCGGCCAAGGGGGTGGAGTGCCCCCCAAGGCAAGTGGGCGCCCCCCCCCCCACCCTAGGGTTCCAACCCTAGGCGCAGGGGGTGGGCCTTGGGGGGCTCACCAGCCCACTAAGGGCTGGTCCCCCCTCCCACTTCAGCCCATGGGGCCCTCCGGGATGGGTTGCCCCACCCGGTGGACCCATCTGGTGGTCCCGGTACAATACCGGTGACCCCCAGATCACTACCGATGGCCGAAACTGCACCTCCTATATATAATTCTTCACCTCCGGACTAATCCGGAACTCCTCGTGACGTCCGGGATCTCATCCGGGACTCCGAACAACATTCGGGTTACTGCATATACATATCTTCACAACCCTAGCGTCACCGAACCTTAAGTGTGTAGACCCTACGGGTTCGGGAGACATGCAGACATGACCGAGACGGCTCTCGGGCAATAACCAACAGCGGGATCTGGATACCCATGTTGGCTCCCACATGCTCCACGATGATCTCATAGGATGAACCACGATGTCGAGGATTCAATTAATCCCGTATACGATTCCCTTTGTCAATCGGTATTTTACTTGCCCGAGATTCGATCGTCGGTATCCCAATACCTCGTTCAATCTTGTTATCGGCAAGTCACTTTACTCGTACCGTAATGCATGATCCCGTGATCAAACACTTTGATCACATTGAGCTCATTATGATGATGCATTACCGAGTGGGCCCGGTGATACCTCTCCGTCAAGCGGAGTGACAAATCCCAGTCTCGATCCGTGTCAACCCAACAGACACTTTCGGAGATACCCGTAGTATACCTTTATAGTCACCCAGTTACGTTGTGACGTTTGGTATACCCAAAGCACTCCTACGGTATCCGGGAGTTACACGATCTCATGGTCTAAGGAAAGGATACTTGACATTGGAAAACTCTAGCAAACGAACTATACGATCTTGTGCTATGTTTAGGATTGGGTCTTGTCCATCACATCATTCTCCTAATGATGTGATCTCGTTATCAATGACATCCAATGTCCATAGTCAGGAAACCATGACTATCTGTTGATCAACGAGCTAGTTAACTAGAGGCTTACTAGGGACATGTTGGTGTCTATTATTCACACATGTATTACGATTTCCGGATAACACAATTATAGCATGAATAAAGACAATTATCATGAACAAGGAAATATAATAATAATGCTTTTACTATTGCCTCTAGGGCATATTTCCAACAGTCTCCCACTTGCACTAGAGTCAATAATCTAGTTACATTGTGATGAATCGAACACCCATGGAATTCTGGTGTTGATCATGTTTTGCTTTAGGGAGAGGTTTAGTCAACGGATCTGCTACATTCAGGTCCGTATGCACTTTACAAATATCTATGTCTCCATCTTGAACATTTTCATGAATGGAGTTGAAGCGACGCTTGATGTGCCTGGTCTTCTTGTGAAACCTGGGCTCCTTGGCAAGTGCAATAACTCCAGTGTTGTCACAGAAGAGTTTGATTGGCCGCGACGCATTGGGTATGACTCCGAGGTCGGTGATGAACTCCTTCACCCAAATTGCTTCATGTGCTGCCTCCGAGGCTGCCATGTACTCCGCTTCACATGTAGATCCCGCCACGACGCTCTGCTTGCAACTGCACCAGCTTACTGCCCCACCATTCAAAATATACACGTATCCGGTTTGTGACTTAGAGTCATCCAGATCTGTGTCGAAGCTAGCGTCGACGTAACCCTTTACGACGAGCTCTTCGTCACCTCCATAAACGAGAAACATTTCCTTAGTCCTTTTCAGGTACTTCAGGATATTCTTGACCGCTGTCCAGTGTTCCTTGCCGGGATTACTTTGGTACCTTCCTACCAAACTTACGGCAAGGTTTACATCAGGTCTGGTGCACAGCATGGCATACATAATAGAACCTATGGCTGAGGCATAGGGGATGACACTCATCTCTTCTATATCTTCTGCCGTGGTCGGACATTGAGCTGAGCTCAATTTCACACCTTGTAACACAGGTAAGAACCACTTCTTAGATTGATCCATATTGAACTTCTTCAATATCTTATCAAGGTATGTGCTTTGTGAAAGACCTATGAGGCGTCTTGATCTATCTCTATAGATCTTGATGCCTAATATATAAGCAGCTTCTCCAAGGTCCTTCATTGAAAAACTCTTATTCAAGTAGGCCTTAATGCTGTCCAAGAGTTCTATATCATTTCCCATCAAAAGTATGTCATCTACATATAGTATGAGAAATGCTACAGAGCTCCCACTCACTTTCTTGTAAACGCAGGCTTCTCCATAAGTCTGCGTAAACCCAAACGCTTTGATCATCCCATCAAAGCGAATGTTCCAACTCCGAGATGCTTGCACCAGCCCATAAATCGAGCGTTGGAGCTTGCACACCTTGTCAGCATTATTAGGATCGACAAAACCTTCCGGCTGCATCATATACAATTCTTCCTTAAGGAAACCATTAAGGAATGCCGTTTTGACGTCCATTTGCCATATTTCATAATCGTAGAATGCGGCAATTGCTAACATGATTCGGACGGACTTCAGCTTCGCTACCGGTGAGAAAGTCTCATCGTAGTCAACCCCTTGAACTTGTCGATAACCCTTAGCGACAAGCCGAGCTTTATAGATGGTCACATTACCATCCGCGTCTGTCTTCTTCTTAAAGATCCAATTATTTTCTATGGCTCGCCGCTCAACGGGCAAGTCAGTCAAAGTCCATACTTCGTTTTCATACATGGATCCTATCTCGGATTTCATGGCTTCTAGCCATTTGTCGGAATCCGGGCCCGCCATTGCTTCCTCATAGTTCGAAGGTTCACCGTTGTCTAACAACATGATTTCCAAGACTGGGTTGCCGTACCACTCTGGTGCGGAACGTGTCCTTGTGGACCTTCGAATTTCAGTAGGAGCTTGATTAGAAGTATCTTGATCATCATCATTAATTTCCTCTCTAGTCGGTGCAGGCACCTCAGGAACGTTTTCTTGAGTTTCGCCATTTTCCGGTTCAAGAGGTAACACTTCATCAAGTTCTACTTTCCTCCCACTTACTTCTTTCAAGAGAAACTCCTTCTCTAGAAAGGATCCATTCTTGGCAACAAAGATCTTGCCTTCGGATCTGAGGTAGAAGGTATACCCATTAGTTTCTTTAGGGTATCGTATGAAGACGCATTTTTCCGACTTGGGTTCGAGCTTTTCAGGTTGAAGTTTCTTGACATAAGCATCGCATCCCCAAACTTTTAGAAACGACAGCTTAGGTTTCTTCCCAAACCATAATTCATACGGTGTCGTCTCAACGGATTTCGACGGAGCCCTATTTAAAGTGAATGCGGCAGTCTCTAAAGCATAGCCCCAAAAGGAAAGCGGTAGATCGGTAAGAGACATCATATATCGTACCATATCTAATAGAGTGCGATTACGACGTTCGGACACACCATTACGCTGAGGTGTTCCAGGCGGCGTGAGTTGTGAAACTATTCCAAATTTTCTTAAGTGTGTGCCAAATTCGTGACTCAAGTATTCTCCTCCACGATCTGATCGTAGAAACTTGATTTTTCTGTCACGTTGATTTTCAACCTCACTCTGAAATTCCTTCAACTTTTCAAAGGTCTCAGACTTGTGTTTCATTAAGTAGATATACCCATATCTACTCAAGTCATCAGTGAGGGTGAGAACATAACGATAGCCACCGCGAGCCTCAACACTCATTGGACCGCACACATCAGTATGTATGATTTTCAATAAGTTGGTTGCTCGCTCCATTGTTCCTGAGAACGGAGTCTTGGTCATTTTACCCGTGAGGCATGGTTCGCACGTGTCAAATGATTCATAATCAAGAGACTCTAAAAGTCCATCTACATGGAGCTTCTTCATGCGTTTGACACCTATGTGACCAAGGGGCAGTGCCACAAGTATGTGGGACTATTGTTATCAACTTTAACTCTTTTGGTATTCACACTATGAATATGTGTATCATCACGTACGAGATTCATTAAGAATAAACCATTAACCATCGGAGCATGACCATAAAACATATCACTCATATAAATAGAACAACCATTATTCTCGGATTTAAATGAGTAGCCATCTCGAATTAAACGAGATCCAGATACAATGTTCATGCTCAAACTTGGCACTAAATAACAATTATTGAGGTTTAAAACTAATCCCGTAGGTAAATGTAGAGGTAGCGTGCCGACGGCGATCACATCGACCTTGGAACCATTCCCGACGCGCATCGTCACCTCGTCCTTTGCCAGTCTCCGCTTATTCCACGGCTCCTGCTTTGAGTTACAAATGTGAGCAACTGCACCGGTATCAAATACCCAAGAGCTACTACGAGTACTGGTAAGGTACACATCAATTACATGTATATCACATATACCTTTTGTTTTGCCGGCCTTCTTGTCCGCTAAGTATTTGGGGTAGTTCAGCTTCCAGTGACCACTTCCCTTGCAATAAAAGCACTCAGTCTCAGGCTTGGGTCCATTCTTTGGCTTCTTCCCAGCAACTTGCTTACCGGGCGCGGCAACTTCCTTGTTATCCTTCTTGAAGTTCTTTTTACCCTTGCCCTTCTTGAACTTAGTGGTTTTATTCACCATCAACACTTGATGTTCCTTCTTGATTTCTACCTCTGCTGATTTCAGCATAGCAAATACTTCAGGAATGGTCTTTTCCATCCCCTGCATATTGAAGTTCATCACAAAGCTCTTGTAGCTTGGTGGAAGCGACTGGAGGATTCTGTCAATGACCGCTTCATCCGGGAGATTAACTTCCAGTTGAGTCAAGCGGTTGTGCAACCCAGACATCTTGAGTATGTGTTCACTGATAGAGCTATTTTCCTCCATCTTACAGCTGAAGAATTTGTCGGAGACTTCATATCTCTCGACCCGGGCATGAGCTTGGAAAACCATTTTCAGCTCTTCGAACATCTCATATGCTCCATGTCTCTCAAAACGCTTTTGGAGCCCCGGCTCTAAGCTGTAAAGCATGCCGCACTGAACGAGGGAGTAGTCATCGGAACGTGACTGCCAAGCGTTCATAACGTCTTGTTCTGCAGGGAGAACAGGTGTGTCACCCAGCGGTGCTTGTAGGACATAATCTTTCTTGGCAGCTATGAGGATGATCCTCAGGTTCCATACCCAGTCCGTATAGTTGCTGCCATCGTCTTTCAGCTTGGTTTTCTCTAGGAATGCGTTGAAGTTGAGGACTACGTTGGCCATTTGATCTACAAGACATATTGTAAATATTTTAGAGTAAGTTTATGATAATAAAGTTCATCTAATCAAATTATTTAATGAACTCCCACTTAGATAGATATCCCTCTTCTAGTCATCTAAGTATAACATGATCCGAGTCAACTAGGCCGTGTCCGATCATCACGTGAGACGGACTAGTCAACATCGGTGAACATCTTCATGTTGATCGTATCTTCTATACGACTCATGCTCGACCTTTCGGTCTTCTGTGTTCCGAGGCCATGTCTGTACATGCTAGGCTCGTCAAGTCAACCTAAGTGTTTGCATGTGTAAATCTGTCTTACACCCGTTGTATGTGAACATTAGAATCTATCACACCCGATCATCACGTGGTGCTTCGAAACAACGAACTGTCGCAACGGTGCACAGTTAGGGGGAACAATTCTTGAAATTATTATGAGGGATCATCTTATTTACTACCGTCGTTCTAAGTAAACAAGATGCAAAACATGATAAACATCACATGCAATCAAATAATAAACGTGACATGATATGGCCAATATCACATAGCTCCTTTGATCTCCATCTTGGGGCTCCATGATCATCTTTGTCACCGGCTTGACACCATGATCTCCATCATCATGATCTCCATCATCGTGTCTCCATGAAGTTGCTCGCCAACTATTACTTCTACTACTATGGCTAACGCGTTTAGCAATAAAGCAAAGTAATTTACATGGCGTTTCTCAATGACACGCAGGTCATATAAAAAATAAAGACAACTCCTATGGCTCCTGCCGGTTGTCATACTCATCGACATGCAAGTCGTGATTCCTATTACAATAGCATGAACATCTCATACATCACATATAGATCATTCATCATTCATCACAACTTTGGCCATATCATATCACAAAGCACTTGCTGCAAAAACAAGTTAGACGTCCTCTAATTGTTGTTGCAAGTTTTACGTGGCTGAACTAGGGTTCTAGCAAGAACGTTTTCTTACCTACGTGAAAGCCACAACATGATTTGTCAACTTCTATTTACCCTTCATAAGTACCCTTTTCATCGAATCCGCTCCAACTAAAGTGGGAGAGACAGACACCCGCCAGCCACCTTATGCAACTAGTGCATGTTAGTCGGTGGAACCGGTCTCGCGTAAGCGTACGTGTAAGGTTGGTCCGGGCCGCTTCATCCCACAATACCGCTAAAGCAAGATAAGACTAGTAGCGGCAAGAAAGTTGACAAATCTACGCCCACAACAAATTGTGTTCTACTCGCGCAAGAAGAACTACGCATAGACCTAGCTCATGATGCCACTGTCGGGGAACGTTGCAGAAAACAAAAAATTTCCTATGGTTTCACCAAGATCCATCTATGAGTTCATCTAGCAACGAGTGATCGGATGCATCTACATACCTTTGTAGATCGCGAGCGGAAGCGTTCAAAGAATGGGGATGAGGTAGTCGTACACGACGTGATCCAAATCACCGGAGATCCTAGCACCGAACGGACGGCACCTCCGCGTTCAACACACGTACGGTCAGCGTGACGTCTCCTCCTTCTTGATCCAGCAAGGGTAAAGGAGAGGTTGATGAAGATCCAGCAGCACGACGGCGTGGTGGTGGATGCAGGGCGTCACAACAGCAGGGCTTCGCCGTGCACTTCGAGAGGGAGAGGTGTAGCAGGGAGAGAGGGAGGCGCCAGGGGCAAGGGTGCGGCTGCCCCTCCCTCCCCCCCTTTATATAGGCCCCCTGGGGGGCGCCGGCCCCTGGAGATCCCATCTCCAGAGGGGGCGGCGGCCAAGGGGGTGGAGTGCCCCCCAAGGCAAGTAGGCGCCCCCCCCCCACCCTAGGGTTCCAACCCTAGGCGCAGGGGGGTGGGCCTTGGGGGGCTCACCAGCCCACTAAGGGCTGGTCCCCCTCCCACTTCAGCCCATGGGGCCCTCCGGGATGGGTGGCCCCACCCGGTGGACCCCCGGGACCCATCTGGTGGTCCCGGTACAATACCGGTGACCCCCAGATCACTACCGATGGCCGAAACTGCACTTCCTATATATAATTCTTCACCTCCGGACTAATCCGGAACTCCTCGTGACGTCCGGGATCTCATCCGAGACTCCGAACAACATTCGGGTTACTGCATATACATATCTTCACAACCCTAGCGTCACCGAACCTTAAGTGTGTAGACCCTACGGGTTCGGGAGACATGCAGACATGACCGAGACGGCTCTCGGGCAATAACCAACAGCGGGATCTGGATACCCATGTTGGCTCCCACATGCTCCACGATGATCTCATCGGATGAACCACGATGTCGAGGATTCAATTAATCCCGTATACGATTCCCTTTGTCAATCGGTATTTTACTTGCCCGAGATTCGATCGTCGGTATCCCAATACCTCGTTCAATCTCGTTATCGGCAAGTCACTTTACTCGTACCGTAATGCATGATCCCGTGATCAAACACTTTGATCACATTGAGCTCATTATGATGATGCATTACCGAGTGGGCCCGGTGATACCTCTCCGTCAAGCGGAGTGACAAATCCCAGTCTCGATCCGTGTCAACCCAACAGACATTTTCGGAGATACCCGTAGTATACCTTTATAGTCACCCAGTTACGTTGTGACGTTTGGTATACCCAAAGCACTCCTACGGTATCCGGGAGTTACACGATCTCATGGTCTAAGGAAAGGATACTTGACATTGGAAAACTCTAGCAAACGAACTATACGATCTTGTGCTATGTTTAGGATTGGGTCTTGTCCATCACATCATTCTCCTAATGATGTGATCTCGTTATCAATGACATCCAATGTCCATAGTCAGGAAACCATGACTATCTGTTGATCAACGAGCTAGTTAACTAGAGGCTTACTAGGGACATGTTGGTGTCTATTATTCACACATGTATTACGATTTCCGGATAACACAATTATAGCATGAATAAAGACAATTATCATGAACAAGGAAATATAATAATAATGCTTTTATTATTGCATCTAGGGCATATTTCCAACATAAATATCGCGTGAGTGTTAGCAGTTGTGAAAGACTAAATGATAGTTGAGTATGTGGAGTGTGCTAAATCAAAGCTCTGACATAGACTCTTCCTGAAAATAAGATGAATTGTAATTGTTTGATGACTGATAACACGGTTTGTTAGTTTTCAAGAAAGTTTATGATCTATACTTTAACATGTGAATAGCTTGTTACTTGATCATGAGAAGCTTTATGATATTAGCTACTGTTATGATATATAAGGATGCTAGAAAAGGTGATTGAAATTATCATTGATCAAACTTGTGCACCTCCTACCATTCACACTTCATAAATTATTTCTTTTATCATTTACCTACTTGAGGACGAGCAGGAATTAAGCTTGGGGATGCTGATACGTCTCCAACGTATCTATAATTTATGAAGTATTCATGCTATTATATTATCTCTTTTGGATGTTTATGGGATTTATTAAACACTTTTATATTATTTCTGGGACTAACCTATTAACCCAGAGCCCAGTGCCAGTTTCTGTTTTTTCCCTTGTTTCAGTGTTTCGCAGAAAAGGAATATCAAACGGAGTCCAAACGGAATGAAACCTTCGGGAGCGTGATTTTTGGAACGAACGTGATCCAGGAGACTTGGAGTTGAAGTCAAGGAAGCTTCAAGGTGTCCACGAGGCAGGGAGGTGCGCCTGCCCCCCTGGGCGCGCCCCCACCCTCGTGGGCCCCTCGTGGCTCCCCTGACCAACTTCTTTCGCATATATATATATCCATATACCCTAAAAACTTCGGGGAGCAGAATAGATCGGGAGTTCCACCGCCGCAAGCCTCTGTAGCCACCAAAAACCAATCGGGACTCTGTTCCGGCACCCTGCCGGAGGGGGGAACCTTCACCGGTGGCCATCTTCATCATCCCGGCGCTCTCCATGACGAGAAGGGAGTAGTTCACCCTCGGGGCTGAGGGTATGTACCAGTAGCTATGTGTTTGATCTCTCTCTCTCTCTCTCTCTCTCGTGTTCTTGAGATGGTATGACCTTGATGTATCGCGAGCTTTGCTATTATAGTTGGATCTTATGATGTTTCTCCCCCTCTACTCTCTTGTAATGGATTGAGTTTTCCCTTTGAAGTTATCTTATCGGATTGAGTCTTTAAGGATTTGAGAACACTTGATGTGTGTCTTGCATGTGCGTATCTGTGGTGACAATGGGATATCACGTGATTCACTTGATATATGTTTTGGTGATCAACTTGTGGGTTCCGTGACCTTGGGAATCTATGCATAGGGGCTGGCACACGTTTTCGTCTTGACTCTCCGGTAGAAACTTTGGGGCACTCTTTGAAGTACTTTGTGTTGGTTTGAATAGATGAATCTAAGATTGTGTGATGCATATCGTATAATCATGCCCGCGGATACTTGAGGTGACATTGGAGTATCTAGGTGACATTAGGGTTTTGGTTGATTTGTATCTTAAGGTGTTATTCTAGTATGAACTCTATTGTAGATCGAACGGAAAGAATAGCTTCATGTTATTTTACTACGGACTCTTGAATAGATCGATCAGAAAGAATAGCTTTGAGGTGGTTTCATACCCTACCATAATCACTTCGTTTATTCTCCGCTATTAGTGACTTTGGAGTGACTCTTTTTTGCATGTTGAGGGATAGTTATATGATCCAATTATGTTATTATTGTTGAGAGAACTTGCACTAGTGAAAGTATGAACCCTAGGCCTTGTTTCCTAGCATTGCAATACCGTTTGTGCTCACTTTTATCAATAGTTGCCTTGTTGTTTTTATAATTTCAGATTACTAAACCTATATCTAACATCCATATTGCACTTGTATCACCATCTCTTCGCTGAACTAGTGCACCTATACAATTTACCATTGTATTGGGTGTGTTGGGGACATAAGAGACTCTTTGCTATTTGGTTGCAGGGTTGTTTGAGGGAGAAAGATGGGGACTTGGGCGCTGGAGCTCAAGGATGGAATGGCCGAGGAAGGGGAAGGCGTGAGTAGACAAGGGCGAATTCCTATCACCTTATAAAGGGTCGCGAATATCAAGCGCCTCCTCACTCGCCTTAAAACTCGCCTATTCCCAAGGGCTGTGCAAACGGCACAGTTGGGTTACCCATACCTGTATTGATGAGAATCTCGCAATAAGGGGACACGATCTCTGCTTCAACAAGACGTGCCAATGGCCACCGCGTCTCGAAACGTGGAACGGCAGAACAAAACAGTCCAAAATTATGACCGGGCAGGCGTGATGTCACGTTGTAAGAAGTTGTCAGCGGATTGGACCCGTGGAATATTATATTCTCTCTGCGGTTGTGTGTGGTGTGTGTTGCAGGTCCGGATACAATCATCACGTCCAGAGACTATCTTGGAGTTCGGAAAGGGGAACCCGCGTTGCAATGCCGAAGATAAATCTGCGTGCCGGACTCCTCGTCATTGAAGCCAGGTTCAGGGGCTACTGAGGGAGTTCTGGACTAAGGGGTCCTCAGGTGTCCGTCCTGTTAGCCATGGGCCGGACTGATGGGCTTTGAAGATGTGAAGACCGAAGACTGCACACGTGTCCGGATGGGACTCTCCTTGGTGTGGAAGGCAAGCTTGGCGACCGCATATGTAGATTCTTTCCTTTGTAACCGACCTTGTGTAACCCTAGATCCTCCCGGCGCTTATATAAACCGGAGGACTTAGTCCGGAAAGGACAGAGACTCATTACCATAGTCATACAGGCTAGACTTCTAGGGTTTAGCCATTACGATCTCGTGGTAGATCAACTCTTGTAATACTCATATTCATCAACATCAATCAAGCAGGAAGTAGGGTATTACCTCCGTAGAGAGGGCCCGAACCTGGGTAAACATCGTGTTCCCTGTCTCCTGTTACCATCGACCTTAGACGCACAGTTCAGGACCCCCTACCCGAGATCCGCCGGTTTTGACACCGACAACCGGCTCTATGGCGTATGTGTCCCATGGTGCGCGGCTGCGCTCTCCTGTAGGGGTGTGCGTCACGTATACCATGTTTTTGGTTTTCACTTCGGGGGGGAATTGCTTCTGACCCCCGGTATTCGGCTGGCAAGTCTCTTCGTCATCGCTGTCACTGGGCGACCCCTTCCCCTTGTGTTCGGCATTAAGCTTGCCGGCTTGTTTGAAGACCCAACAACTTCTGTTGGTGTGAGTAGCTGGTTTATCGGGGGTGCCATGAATCTGGCAGGGCCGGTCCAGTATCTTGTCCAGATTGGATGGCCCGTCTCTATTTTCCTTGAATGGCTTTTCCCGTTGACCGGGTTTGAAGCCGCTGAATCCGCCGTTGACCGCCGTGTCTTGCGTTCTTTCATTATTATTGCGACGCTTGTGTTCATTGCATCGTGGCTTGCCATTGTCGTCTCGGACTTCGGAAGTGCCCGGATCGCTGGCGCTGTTGCTTCTGCGAGCGAGCCAGCTGTCCTCTCCCACGCAAAAGCGGGTCATTAGGGCGGTAGGGCTGCCATGGATTTTGGTTTTTCTTGACCGAGGTGGCGGGTGAGCCACTCATCCCGGACGCTGTGTTTGAAGGCCGCGAGGGCTTCGGCGGCCGGACAATCGACAATTTGGTTCTTCTTAACTAAGAACCTAGTCCAGAGCTTCCTGGCTGACTCTCTGGGCTGCTGGATGACGTGAGTTAAGTCATCGGCATCTGATGGCCGGACATATGTACCTTGGAAGGTATCACGAAAGGCGTCTTCCAGGTCTTCCCAGCCGCCAATGGAGTTCTTTGGAAGGCTGTTTAGCCAGTGCCGTGATACTCTCCAACGTATCTATAATTTTTGATTGCTTCATGCTATATTATATTCTGTTTTGGATGTTTAATGGGCTTTATTATACACTTTTATATCATTTTTGGGACTAACCTATTAACCGGAGGCCCAACCCAAATTGCTGATTTTTTGCCTATTTCAGTGATTCACAGAAAAAGAATATCAAACGGAGTCCAAACGAAATGAAACCTTCGGGAACGTGATTTTCGGAATGAACGTGATCCAAAGGACTTGGACCCTACGTCAAGAAAGCAACCAGGAGAGCATGAGGCAGGGGGCGCGCCCTCCACCCTCGTGGGGCCCACGTTGCTCCATCGACGTACTTCTTCCTCCTATATATACCTACGTACTCCAAACCAACAGAAGCATCCACGAAAACCTAATTCCACCGCCGCAACCTTCTGTACCCGTGAGATCCCATCTTGGGGCCTTTTCCGGCGTCCTGCCGGAGGGGGCATTGATCACGGAGGGCTTCTACATCAACACCATAGCCTCTCCGATGATGTGTGAGTAGTTTACCTCAGACCTTCGGGTCCATAGTTATTAGCTAGATGGCTTCTTCTCTCTTTTTGGATCTCAATACCATGTTCTCCTCGATCTTCTTGGAGACCTATTCGATGTAATCTTCTTTTGCGGTGTGTTTGTTGAGACCGATGAATTGTGGGTTTATGATCAAGTTTATCTATGAACAATATTTGAATCTCCTCTGAATTCTTTTATGTATGATTGCAAGTCTCTTCGAATTATCAGTTTGGTTTGGCCTACTAGATTGATCTTTCTTGCAATGGGAGAAGTTCTTAGCTTTGGGTTCAATCTTGCGGTGTCCTTTCCCAGTGACAGCAGGGGCAGCAAGGCACGTATTGTATTGTTGCCATCGAGGATAACAAGATGGGGTTTATATCATATTGCATGAATTTATCCCTCTACATCATGTCATCTTGCTTAAAGCGTTACTCCGTTCTTATGAACTTAATACTCTAGATGCATGCTGGATAACGATCGATGTGTGGAGTAATAGTAGTAGATGCAGGCCGGAGTCGGTCTACTTGTCGCGGATGTGATGCATATATACATGATCATACCTAAATATTCTCATAACTACGCTCAATTCTATCAATTGCTCAACAGTAATTTGTTCACCCACCGTAATACTTATGCTCATGAGAGAAGCCACTAGTGAAACCTATCGCCCCCGGGTCTATTTTCCATCATATTAATCTTCCAACACTTAGCTATTTTCATTGCCTTTTATTTTACTTTGCGCACTACAAAAAAAAGACACATCCGTGACATTTTAGGCCGAACGAAATTTTTTTCTGTCATATTTGCTACGTGCTGAACAGTGTCTTTTCCATGCAAACTGAAGAAAAGCTACAGAAGAAACGCTACAGCTAACTGAAGAAAAGCTAAAGCTACATTAATCTGGCGCAAATAGATTAACACTGGCACTCTACTGGTGTTCCCCTCCAAGTTAGAGGTGCCCTCGTGATATATTGGCAAGAAGACAACCAACACCAATGTATTGATCGAGTTCGTGGAACCAGCCAATTGAACACTTCTGTGATGTTTATGAGATAAGCAACAACCCGGATGTACTCCCTCCGTTTCTAAATGTAAGTCTTTGTAGAGATTCCACTAGGTGGACTACATACGAAGCAAAATGAATGAATCCATACTTAAAATGCATCTATATACATCTGTATGTAGTTCATAGTGGAATCTCTACAACGACTTATATTGAGGAACGGAGGGAGTAGTTATATATGAACATGTGTAAGAATGTGTAGGAAACAGAACGACCAACAACAACATATTTGGGATCAAGTATTGACACTTTAGGCCAGTCACACCTATAAATCTTCTTGTCCGAATTATAAAGTACACGGACATAAAAGAAAAAAAAAGAGCAAATAACAGTAATGAATTCGTCACTTCAACTATAGGCTCCACATTTTCAGATCGGTGACTTTCTTTATCCATCAAACCTGCGTACAGAAGCAATAGAGTAGTAAGTTTCATGTCCAAAATGAAGTTGCAGCAGTGATACTAAGAATGTAAATAACAGAATCACATTGGAAGCTGACCTTTATTGAGGTACTGTGCCATAGCTCAAAAGCATTACATTCCACGTCAAATGGTCACAGACATCATCCCTTGAAAGTACAGTACTAAATTGTGAACACAAACTTCACATGGACATCGGATCGTTCATTGTATCTGCTGGTATATTTATATGCAAACTTTAGAAATTCATCTACACCAGCTGGGTACTGTGTACTTTCTCTAGGAAATCGCAATAGAAATTTGGTGGATTCTAAATCCATTGCACACTGCATAAAATTAACAAATATTACTGCATATAAGTTTCATGTAATTTCGTCCAAAGCATGGAGGTTCAGAGATCAGGTGACGCCGCGATGAGGTACCTTTCCGAGCTGAGCAGGGGATGGGGATGTGAAGGACCGGAGGATCAGCGACTAAGGCTAGCGCTGAGCGGACTGGGAGATGGCTGCTCCGGCAGTCCGGTCAGCAGGGCGCGCTCTTGCGCGGTGGTGCGCCGTGCGCGCCTGCGCGGACAGCAACCGGTCGGGCGCCAAGCCGGGTAGGCAGAGGCAGGTCGCGGCCGTCAGCCGTCAGGCTGGTCAGGGTCTCGGGCGGTCTGCCGGTCACTCCGGGCGACCGGGCAGGGACGGCGAGCCAGGCGGCTCAGCTGGCTTCAGGCGGCGGATCGAGCATTCGCGAGACTAGAGAAAACGAACAAACTGGGTTGACCGAGATGCGTGGCTGCGTTCGCTTTGGGACGACGAGCAGGGTAGGCTGTTACTGGCCTTATTTTTTCTCTAAGCCCATCTCTTCTATACTCTATACCTCCTAATAAAAGAAATAGGTATTCTGAGTCCGTCATACTATTTTATAAAAAACCCTTTGATGTTTTTTATATTAAATCCGCAGTATATATTAAATGTTTTTTAAAATACTCGTATCTTCTAAACCGTAACTCTAAAGTTAACATGTTATATATTGATTAGAAAAATATATGGAATCTGAATATGATGTTATTTTACCTGTTAACCATTTAAAAAAACACTATTCATGGTGCAATCTTAATAAACAGTGCATTATTCATCTTCTATATCTACTAATAAAAGAAATAGGTATTCTTAGTCCGTCATACTATTTTATAAAAAACCCTTTGATGTTTCTTACATTAAACCCGCAGTATATATTAAATGTTTTTTAAAATACTCGTATCTTCTAAACCGTAACTCTAAAGTTAACATGTTATATATGGAATTTGATTAGAAAAATATATGGAATCTGAATATGATGTTATTTTACCTGTTAACCATTTAAAAAAACACTATCCATGGTGCAATCTTAATAAACAGTGCATTATTCATCTTTCTTTCATATCGGTACTGATGCGGATTGTGGATGAACATCTCAGCAAACTCGGTATTGGAGACGAAATTGAAGATCACTTGCCCATTTCTTTGTACGTATTAAATCTACAAAGACATGTGGAATCTTGAACTTGCCCTTTTGTAGGCAAAGACCATCTTTGTTTGGATCGTAGCTACAAATACTCAGATATAGACTATTTTTTTCCTAAATTAAGAGCGTGTGGTATTCTTTTCTCCCGTTGCAACACACGGGCCCTTTTGCTAGTATTACCTACGTTTCTAAAAAAAGCCTATGTGGTAAACAGGCCGGGCCAAAATTCCAGGGTGGAGGGTGGCCCACTGTGCCTCCGTCACTGATCTGGATCGGAGAATAAAGGGAAGGGACTACGCGTGACTTGGTTTTTGCTCGAACGGTCAGCACATATTTTGGCGCCACATTCCTTATGGAAAAAAGTCCAAAATAAACCTTGAATTTGTAGGGGAAAGCTAAACCAAATACCGAACTCTCAATCCCTGAAATCAGCACACTAAACTCTCTAATCCCGGTCTATTTTAAACCTTGAGAGGATTTCGCCGGTATTTGCTGGATTGGGCCGGCCCAGTAACGCAGTCGCTCATGCACGCGCACTAATTTGTTTTTCTTAGTTTTTTTCTTTTACGTTTTCTTTTCTTTTTTCATTTTCACACATGTCTAATTTTTCTCAGTACCAAATATATATTTTTAAGGCACACATTAAATATTTCATAAACTTTTGATATTTTCAAATATATTATGGAGAATTTTAAATTAAATGTTTTCAAAAAAAATTGAATACATGGTAATATTTTTCCAAATACATGTTTTACATTTTCTTAATGACAATAATATTTTTAGAAAACTACACGAACACTCTTTTACATAGTTCAGCATTTTTAAATTTGCATACACTTTTTCAAACACATGTCACGTATATTCTGTTAAGGTTATGACACATTTTTTTTACATTGTACAAAAAGTGTTCGCACTTTAAAATTTTGTTCAGGTTTAGAAAAACATTATGTTTCAAAAAGTGTTAGCACTTTAAAATTTTGTTCAGGTTTAGAAAAACATTATGTTTCAAAAAGTGTTAGCACTTTAAAATTTTGTTCAGGCTTAAGAAAATGTTTATGTTTCAAAAGGTGTTCTCTTTTTGAAAGTTGTTGGTTTTATAAAAGTATTCTAAATTTAAAAAAAACACTTTATAAAATGTTCGAAGAATTCAAAAAGAAATACGTTTTCAATACTTGTTTGCCCCTAAATTTTTTTTCACAGTTCAACGCTTTAGTTTTTTATTAAATATTTTCGGCTTCTTATTATGTAAGTCATAGTCGTCTGCTGTAGTGGCTAGCGAAATTAGGTCAACCCTACCAGGTCCAAAGTTCGACTCCACGACATGTTTTTCTCTCTTGGATGTATTACATCACGCGTTAAGAAAAAGAAAGAAAGAATTTTTATAGCACATGATAAGAAAAAAATTTGCTTTATTTCTGATGGGCCGGCCCAGTTTAGTCCGCAGCCAACAATCCGAAACATTAAAAAAAATATTATTTACGAAATAATTTATGAAAATTCAAAAAATGCGACACAATTCTGAAAATCCGAAAAAATTAATAGCATCTGAATAACTGTTGTAATTCTGAACATTTTTTGACAAATGTGATTTTTTTTGAAATCGCGAACAGTTTTTAAAATGCGAACAGAATTTCAGAATTCCAAATAAATTTTAAATAACACAAAATGAATTGAATTCGTGCTAAAAATATACAAAATGAATATTTTTTAACTTCTGAACAATTTTAGAAACGTGCAAACATTTTTTAACCTTCATGAATTCTTCTTGTGTTATAGTGGGCTGGCCCAAATTCATCCTCTGTTGGTCCCTACTCTACAGATCTGTGCTCTAAATCAGTTCACATCTCTCTTCCCAGGCAAATCCGGCTGGTTCATGGCGACAAGAATCCTACGAGTTCATCTAGTCAGTGTCCTGCTCGTTACCCCATCTCATCGCTGCAATTCATGCCCTACGTATTGGTTCTAAGCTGTTTTTTCACCCACCAGTCAATATACAGAGAGATCACAATTCTAGTTTAATCTGGAATTGATTCATACGTTCAGAAGTGCATGCCAAAAACAGATTTTCAGAATACTAGATCTTTCTTGGTAAGAAAGAGTAGTAAAAAGAATGACATACAATGATTTGTAACAGAGTAACACGTAATGAAAATAAACATAATAAGTTGGGTTAATGAAAGCTTTATGGTCTGAAACTTGACATTGTTATGCTCCGCCAAATTCCTATTTGTCCTCTCAGTTTGAAGGGTGAAGTGTATAAACTGGACACGGGTTAAGAGAACAGAAACCTTGTTGATCTGCTGATCAAATGGAAAAAAGTACTCACTGTTGGTGTTGGAAGACTGAAATATATTATAACTTCAGAGCCAAACCACATATTTTTCCTGTTGAAACATTAACTACAGTAGAAATCTCAAGTTGTGGAAACAATTATTTGAGGTGTTCATATGATAACTTCAGGCTTCACCTACATATTATAAACATAAAGATTTGCTTAGTAAGGGAAAGAGAAGATGTGCTCTGGACTTTGAGTATGAATTGAATGATCGCTAAAGAAGACAGTAGAAAGTAAAACTCATCACACATCATTGACCATAACAAGTGGAGATAGATGGTTATAACCTTACAAGGAAGCACAATATCAACATTTCAGAAGATTCTAACCCTAGTCGAGAGCCAAGTGTTATAGGGTCCAAGTTCCTCCACCCCAAGCTATATGCTATTTATCCAAATATTAGGTCATACATCAAGAGTATTCATACAAGAAAGTTCTTCCAAAACTAATATGCAAGAGAGTTCAGTTTATAGTAAAAAAAATGCATATCCGATTTCATATCTTACCAGTGTTATCCACTCATTTGATGTTTCTACTTCATGTCTATTCCAGAATACACATTTTACTTCGGTGGAGGATATACCAAATGAAGCTATGCTAGCTTTTTGAGTTGAAATGGAAAAAATACGTCTAGTAAAGAAAATTCAAGATGCTAAAATCATGCAATTAGAAGAGAAGATGAGAAGAATGGAAAGACAACCAAATAAGGTAAATTTCTATCAACTGTAACCTTCATTTATTTTGTGGGATAACATTTCTGTATTTCTATCATAGAAAATTTCAGATCCAATGGCTACAAGCCTACTACTGGGCTTGAACCTTTGGTTCATGGACATAATTCAAATAGAAAAGTTTGTATCGTGACAAAGTACACAATAAAATTCCTCAAAGTTCCCTCCAAAAATTATCGTCTCAACTAATATTTGTGTTATGCTATCAGCAGAGTGTGCTTGCTTCTTCGGTTGATGGACCCCGACTTGTTAAAAATGACTAAATAATTTACAGAACAAGCCAAGTGGTTTAAATGGTGGAGATTTGCAAGCATCAAACAACCATTCTGTTCTAGATAAGGTTTGTCTACTTGAGTACTCTTTGGAACCTGTTATTGTTGAGGATTAATTTGTTACGCTTGCACTTTTTGCATTTACATATACAATACCCATAACTTGATGTGTATCATTCTTTCCTAGAACAAAGAAAATATGGTTCATAATGGTGGCAGTGCACGACAACTAGAAAAATGTTCTGCTGCACACAAGGTATCTTCATAGTCTCATATACAAAATTATGATCAAACTATAGTGCTCCCATGTTTATGTGTTTACTTGTTGTAATCAGAATGTTGCCCAGAACAAAGAAACTTTTGATCAGAATCTCAGTGCACGGCAAGGGGAAATAAATTCCGTTGCACATAAGGTATATTTGCATTACCATATACACACGATATTTTCAAAATATATTGCTTCGATGGTTATTATGTATCTACTGGTCGTCTTGCTATCAGACTGATGTTGAGAACAAAGAAACTTTTCTTGAGAATGTCAGCACATGTCAGGGAAAACTTCTACTGCAAACAAGCAGGTATATATCTTTTCATAATCACATATAAATTTGTGTGCAAACTATAGTATTAGCTTGTTTATTTGTTTATTACTTCTTCTTTGCTATCATACTGTTGTCCGGAGCAAAAAAAGAACAAAACGTGCTAATGTATGCAGTAAAACTGCACAAAGTGGTTTGTTGAGTTGGTTGGGTGTTGTGAACTATCTGTAAGAGTGCTCAAATTCATTACATATGTTCCCTTGTTTTGTTTTTGTTTTGTCATGGGTGATGAGGATGATTCTTCCAATGATAACTTTGATTTTCTCTAACAGGTATGAACTAAAGTATTTTTGAAGAGCCTGAAAAAGGATGTAGCTCTTTCTACAACTGTAAGTTATGATCCTAAATTCAAACATGATGGTGCTGAAATTACAAAAGAATTTTCGGCAGTGCATATTGACGTGGTACTTGTGAAAACTGAAAATTTGGTATGGAGATGCAAAAACAGCCATGCTCTTGCTAATGCAGAAAAAAAATCAAAGATTGCATGTCATTCAACCTTTGTACGTGACTAATATCTTGCCTCTATTACTACGTGCATCATGTCAATGCATTGTGTTAATAGTTCATTTTGTTTTATTGTTTGTAGATTCAAGGGATAAATGGACGAGTATATGGGTGTGTGGCAAGTATACTACAATGATGATGTCAATGTTCCGGTTCATGTTGAGGATGATCATGATGATGGATGCTTTGAGTTTAGTTTATGTTGTAGGGATGACATTCCTGTTGGATGTTTTTCCTCAGTAAAATTTTAGTTAAGTTGTCGGGATTTGATGGATGCTATCAGTTTAAGTTTTGCTGTCAAGAAAATAGATATATTATGCATCAAATTTGGATGATGCTCCTCTTGTAATATCCACTATTGTAATCCAATAATTTTATCTAATATATGATTTCTTACTCTCGTGAGTGTATTCTTTTGTTTTTCCTTCACTTGAAAAACATAATTATCACCTTTACGTGGAGCATTAATTTAATTGCAAGAGAGATATATATGGGATTTTGATTCCTATACATTAAGCACCAACATATAGAAGTGTTGTAGAAGTCTGTTTTATCTGTTGTAATCTTGCAACGGTCTGTTTTACCAATGGCGGTATAAGTGTTGCATTGTGCGCTAGCAACACTGGATAAGGCTACACATCCAAAACCGTTGGTAAAGGCACTGGCAACGCATATATGGACATTTAGATACGAAAAAATGCGTTGCTATAGGGGGTCCTGTTGTAGTGCACTGTCGCTTCTTCTCTGGCTCCGCGTCGTCCCCTTCCTAGGCCTCGCCGTCGTCCACCGCCCTGGTGCTCCCGGCGCGGCGTGGTCAACATGGTCAAGGAACGGCTTTCATCGGACGTGGACTATACGTGGAGAGGCTGACAGCTGGGTCCACGGCCGCAGCAAGGAAATGCCTCCTTATTACGTGCAAAATAATTATTCCTCCACCTGACAGCGGGGACCCACCGGACGGGCCACCGTATTTCGCGAAAAAAAACATTTCCCCCTGACTGCTGGGACCCACCAGCTACACCTTTGCACGCAAGGAAGTGCGTCCGGGCAAAAAAAACAAAACGATTCGCCCCCTGACTGCTGGGACCCACCAGCTACATCTTCGCACGCAAGGAAGTGCCTGACAGTCGGGACCCACCTGGTCGAAGCGTACGTAGCGTTGTCATTCTGGTCGCGAACGTGTACGTACATATATACTGGTGGATGTAGAGGCGCGCACGTGTCGTAGTAGAGGCGCGCACGTAGCATGTACACGTACGTACATCGGCCATGGTGCAAGAAAGAAAATACGGCCACGTATGTGTACATACGGGCGGGGTCTCGAACGCCTACTCGCGCATACGTACGGCGAGGGCTCGTTGACATGGCTGGGTCGGAACGGAGAAACAACGTCGTCATCATGTTCATGGGGAGGCAACGGAATGCGTCGTGTTCATGGGGAGGCAACGGAATGCATCGTGTTCATTGGGAGGCAACGGAACACGTGGGAGCCAACCGGCTGGGTCGGAACGGAATGCGTGGTCGTGTTCATCGGGAGGGCTTGGACAGAACAGGAGATGGAAACGAGGCCTAGCGTACCGCACAACGGAGGAAACGGCATTGTGTTCGACCGGCCACATTCTGAACGGGGTCCTGTTGATCGGGAGGGGTCTGGCGTACCGCAAAACGGAGGAAACGGACCTCCTACGATCGAAATGGGGGTCCTGTTGATCGGGAGGGGTGTGGCGTACCGCAAAACGGAGGAAACAGACTTGTGTTGGAGCGCTACGATCGAAACGGGGGTCATGTTCATCGGGAGGGGTGTGGCGTACCGCAAAACGGGACTCCATGAGATACTATTCATCTCCACCGTCGACCTCCTCCAGCCTCCACGGGCTACCGTCGACCTCCTCCAGCCTCCACGGGCTCTTGTTCAACCAACCTCCACCGCGCGCTACTCCACCGGCTACTGTTCAACCACCCCTCCACCGTCTACTGTTCATCCAGCCCTCCACACCACGGGGTCCTGTTCAACCACCCCTCCACGGGCACCCCTCCATCATCTATTGTTCATCCAGCCCTCCACACCACGGGGTCCTGTTCATCCACCCCTCCACGGGCACCCCTCCACCGTCTACTATTCATCCAGCCCTCCACCACACCACGGGGTCCTATTCATCCAGAGGCAACGCCACCGCTCACTGTTCATCCAACCCCCCCCCCCCCCGCAACGCTCACTGTTCATCCAATCGATCGGCTTCAGTTAGCAGCAGTAGCGAAGAAATCGCTCGATCGGGTTCAGTTAACAGCCATCGATCGATCGCTCGGGTTCAATAACGCGTAGCCTGCAGTGCAATCGCTCGGGTTCAGTTAGAGCCCAACGCCTCGCTCGGGTTCAGTTAGAGCTAACGCCTCGCACACACGCGCGTACGCGTACGAGAGAAACGCGCATCGCTTGGCCCCCGACCTCCCACCGTAACCGGGAACTCCCCGAAATTTTCCTCCCCCTCGCTTCTACCATGGTTTTTTCCGTCATGGATGGCCCAAAGAATGTCATGCAGCTTCGTCTCCGGCCCTCCCAGGACGAAAAGCCCATTTTCTGTCATGATTTTTTATCATAGAAGTAGGAGCCCACCACATCTATGATGATACCGGGTTTTGTCACAATTATCGTCATAGAAGTGTCATATGTATGAAAGAAAAAAATTTCGTTCGGCCCAAAATGTCACGGATGTGTCTTTTTTTTGTAGTGCGCAAAGTAAAATAAAAGGCAATGAAAATAGCTAAGTGTTGGAAGATTAATATGATGGAAAATTGACCCGAGGGCGATAGGTTTCACTAGTGGCTTCTCTCATGAGCATAAGTATTACGGTGGGTGAACAAATTACTGTTGAGCAATTGATAGAATTGAGCATAGTTATGAGAATATCTAGGTATGATCATGTATATATGCATCACATCCGCGACAAGTAGACCGACTCCGGCCTGCATCTACTACTATTACTCCACACATCGATCGCTATCCAGCATGCATCTAGAGTATTAAGTTCATAAGAACGGAGTAACGCTTTAAGCAAGATGACATGATGTAGAGGGATAAACTCATGCAATATGATATAAACCCCATATTGTTATCCTCGATGGAAACAATACAATACGTGCCTTGCTGCCCCTGCTGTCACTGGGAAAGGACACCGCAAGATTGAACCCAAAGCTAAGAACTTCTCCCATTGCAAGAAAGATCAATCTAGTAGGCCAAACCAAACTGATAATTCGAAGAGACTTGCAAATATAACCAATCATACATAAAAGAATTCAGAGGAGATTCAAATATTGTTCATAGATAAACTTGATCATAAACCCACAATTCATCGGTCTAAACAAACACACCGTAAAATAAGATTACATCGAATAGATCTCCAAGAAGATCGAGGAGAACATGGTATTGAGATCCAAAAAGAGAGAAGAAGCCATCTAGCTAATAACTATGGACCCGAAGGTCTGAGGTAAACTACTCACACATCATCGGAGAGGCTATGGTGTTGATGTAGAAGCCCTCCGTGATCAATGCCCCCTCCGGCAGGACGCCGGAAAAGGTCCCAAGATGGGATCTCACGGGTACAGAAGGTTGCGGCGGTGGAATAAGGTTTTCATGGATGCTTCTGTTGGTTTGGAGTACGTAGGTATATATAGGAGGAAGAAGTACGTCGATGGAGCAACGTGGGCCCCACGAGGGTGGAGGGCACGCCCAGGGGGGTAGGCGCGCCCCTGCCTCATGCTCTCCTGGTTGCTTTCTTGACGTAGGGTCCAAGTCCTTTGGATCACGTTCATTCCAAAAATCACGTTCCCGAAGGTTTCATTCCGTTTGGACTCCGTTTGATATTCTTTTTCTGCGAATCACTGAAATAGGCAAAAAATCAGCAATTTGGGTTGGGCCTCCGGTTAATAGGTTAGTCCCAAAAATAATATAAAAGTGTATAATAAAGCCCATTAAACATCCAAAACATAATATAATATAGCATGAAGCAATCAAAAATTATAGATACGTTGGAGAGTATCACGGCACTGGCTAAACAGCCTTCCAGAGAACTCCATTGGCAGCTGGGAAGACCTGGAAGACGCCTTTCGCGATAACTTCCAAGGTACATATGTCCGGCCACCAGATGCCGATGACTTAACTCACGTCATCCAGCAGCCCGGAGAGTCAGCCAGGAAGCTCTGGACTAGGTTCTTAGTTAACAAGAACCAAATTGTCGATTATCCGGCCGCCGAAGCCCTCGCGGCCTTCAAACACAGCGTCCGGGATGATTGGCTCACCCGCCACCTCGGTCAAGAAAAACCAAAATCCATGGCAGCCCTACCGCCCTAATGACCCGCTTTTGCGTGGGAGAGGACAGCTGGCTCGCTCGCAGAAGCAATAGCGCCAGCGATCCGGGCACTTCCGAAATCCGAGACGGCAATGGCAAGCCACGACGCAATGAACACAAGCATCACAATAATAATGAAAGAACGCAAGACACGGCGGTCAACGGCGGATTCAGCGGCTTCAAATCCGGTCAACGGAAAAAGCCATTCAAGGAAAGTAGAGATGGACCATCCAATCTGGACAAGATACTGGACCGGCCCTGCCAGATTCATGGCACCCCTGATAAACCAGCTACTCACACCAACAGAAGTTGTTGGGTCTTCAAACAAGCTGGCAAGCTTAATGCCGAACACAAGGGGAAGGGGTCGCCCAGTGACAGCGATGACGAAGAGACTTGCCAGCCGAATACCGGGGATCAGAAGCAATTTCCCCCTCGAAGTGAAAACCAAAAACATGGTATACGTGACGCACACCCCTACAGGAGAGCGCAGCCGCACACCATGGGACACATACGCCATAGAGCCGGTTGTCGGTGTCAAAACCGGCGGATCTCGGGTAGGGGGTCCCGAACTATGCGTCTAAGGTCGATGGTAACAGGAGACAGGGAACACGATGTTTACCCAGGTTCGGGCCCTCTCTACGGAGGTAATACCCTACTTCCTGCTTGATTGATGTTGATGAATATGAGTATTACAAGAGTTGATCTACCACGAGATCGTAATGGCTAAACCCTAGAAGTCTAGCCTGTATGACTATGGTAATGAGTCTCTGTCCTTTCTAGACTAAGTCCTCCGGTTTATATAAGCACCGGGAGGATCTAGGGTTACACAAGGTCGGTTACAAAGGAAATAATCTACATATGCGGTCGCCAAGCTTGCCTTCCACGCCAAGGAGAGTCCCATACGGACACGGGTGCAGTCTTCGGTCTTCACATCTTCAAAGCCCATCAGTCCGGCCCATGGCTAACAAGCCGGACACCTGAGGACCCCTTAGTCCAGGACTCCCTCAGTAG
The DNA here is from genome assembly GCA_032464435.1 of Aegilops umbellulata. Taxonomy (NCBI): domain Eukaryota; kingdom Viridiplantae; phylum Streptophyta; class Magnoliopsida; order Poales; family Poaceae; genus Aegilops; species Aegilops umbellulata. The sequence continues at coordinate 183,206,031 of CP136059.1, forward strand.
CCCCTGAACCTGGCTTCAATGACAAGGAGTCCGGCACGCAGATTTATCTTCAGTGTTGCAATGCGGGTTCCCCTTTCCGAACTCCAAGATAGTCTCTGGACGTGATGATTGTATCCGGACCTGCAACACACACCACACACAACCGCAGAGAGAATATAATATTCCACGGGTCCAATCCACTGACAACTTCTTACAACGTGACATCACGTCTGCCCGGTCATAATTTCGGACCGTTTTGTTCTGCCGTTCCACGTTTCGAGACACGGTGGCCATTGGCACGTCTTGTTGAAGCAGAGATCGTGTCCCCTTATTGCGAGATTCTCATCAATACGGGTATGGGTAACCCAACCGTGCCGTTTGCACAGCCCTTGGGAATAGGCGAGTTTTAAGGCGAGTGAGGAGGCGCTTGATATTCGCGACCCTTTATAAGGTGATAAGAATTCGCCCTTGTCTACTCACGCCTTCCCCTTCCTCGGCCCTTCCATCCTTGAGCTCCAGCGCCCAAGTCCCCATCTTTCTCCCTCTCCGAAAAGCATCCGACCATGTCTGGATCCGGAGGTCAAGGCAAATGGATGGTCTCCTCCGTCAAGGAGAAAGACATTGCAGAGCTTTGGGCGACGAGTATTTGGCGAAGGAAATCGCCCACCATCTTCCAGCCCAAGGGCAAGTCGTCCCCACGCCGAAGCCCAACGAGAGGGTGGTATTCATCCCTCATTTCCTCCGTGGGCTAGGGTTTCCACTCCACCCTTTCGTCCGCGGGCTAATGTACTACTATGCGATAGACTTCCATGATCTATCCCCGAACTCTTTCCTCAACATCTCGGCGTTCATCGTCGTGTGTGAGGCCTTCCTCCGCATCCAACCCACTTCGGGCTATGGCTCAAAGTCTTCAACGTGGAGCCGAAGGTAGTGGACGGCCAACACGCGGAGTGCGGAGGAGCCATGGTGAGTAAGCTGGACAATGTCTCCTGGCCAAAAGGCACTTTCGTGGAGACCGTCAAGGAATGGCAAAAACAATGGTTCTACATCAAAGAACCCCGTGATGTCTACTACACAACCTTCTTCTTGTAGATGTTGTTGGGCCTCAAGTGCAGAGGTTTGTAGGACAGTAGCAAATTTCCCTCAAGTGGATGATGTAAGGTTTATAAATCCGTGGGAGGAGTAGGATGAAGATGGTCTCTCTCAAACAACCCTGCAACCAAATAGCAAAGAGTCTCTTGTGTCCCCAACACACCCAATACAATGGTAAATTGTATAGGTGCACTAGTTCAGCGAAGAGATGGTGATACAGGTGCAATATGGATGTCAGATATAGGTTTAGTAATCTGAAATTATAAAAACAACAAGGCAACTATTGATAAAAGTGAGCACAAACGGTATTGCAATGCTAGGAAACAAGGCCTAGGGTTCATACTTTCACTAGTGCAAGTTCTCTCAACAATAATAACATAATTGGATCATATAACTATCCCTCAACATGCAAAAAAGAGTCACTCCAAAGTCACTAATAGCAGAGAATAAACGAAGCGATTATGGTAGGGTATGAAACCACCTCAAAGCTATTCTTTCTGATCGATCTATTCAAGAGTCCGTAGTAAAATAACATGAAGCTATTCTTTCCGTTCGATCTATCATAGAGTTCATACTAGAATAACACCTTAAGATACAAATCAACCAAAACCCTAATGTCACCTAGATACTCCAATGTCACCTCAAGTATCCGCAGACATGATTATACGATATGCATCACACAATCTCAGATTCATCTATTCAAACCAACACAAAGTACTTCAAAGAGTGCCCCAAAGTTTCTACCGGAGAGTCAAGACGAAAACATGTGCCAACCCCTATGCATAGATTCCCAAGGCCACCAACCCACAAGTTGATCACCAAAACATACATCAAGGGAATCACGTGATATCCCATTGTCACCACAGATACGCACATGCAAGACACACATCAAGTGTTCTCAAATCCTTAAAGACTCAATCCGATAAGATAACTTCAAAGGGAAAACTCAATCCATTACAAGAGAGTAGAGGGGGAGAAACATCATAAGATCCAACTATAATAGCAATGCTCGCGATACATCAAGATCATACCATCTCAAGAACACGAGAGAGAGAGAGATCAAACACATAGCTACTGGTACATACCCTCAGCCCCGAGGGTGAACTACTCCCTTCTCGTCATGGAGAGCTCTGGGATGATGAAGATGGCCACCGGTGAAGGTTCCCCCCTCCGGCAGGGTGCCGGAACAGGGTCCCGATTGGTTTTTGGTGGCTACAGAGGCTTGCGGCGGTGGAACTCCCGATCTATTCTGCTCCCCAAAGTTTTTAGGGTATATGGATATATATATGCAAAAGAAGTCGGTCAGGGGAGCCACGAGGGGCCCACGAGGGTGGGGGCGCGCCCAGGGGGCAGGCGCGCCTCCCTGCCTCGTGGCCACCTCGAAGCTTCCTTGACTTCAACTCCAAGTCTCCTGGATCACGTTCGTTCCAAAAATCACGCTCCCGAAGGTTTCATTCCTTTTGGACTCCGTTTGATATTCCTTTTCTGCGAAACACTGAAACAAGGGAAAAAACAGAAACTGGCACTGGGCTCTGGGTTAATAGGTTAGTCCCAGAAATAATATAAAAGTGTTTAATAAATCCCATAAACATCCAAAAGAGATAATATAATAGCATGAATACTTCATAAATTATAGATACGTTGGAGACGTATCAGCATCCCCAAGCTTAATTCCCGCTCGTCCTCGAGTAGGTAAATGATAAAAGATATAATTTATAAAGTGTGAATGCTAGCAGGTGCACAAGTTTGATCAATGATAATTTCGATCACCTTTTCTAGCATCCTTATATATCATAACAGTAGCTAATATCATAAAGCTTCTCATGATCAAGTAACAAGCTATTCACATGTTAAAGTATAGATCATAAACTTTCTTGAAAACTAACACACCGTGTTATCAGTCATCAAACAATTACAATTCATCTTATTTTCAGGAAGAGTCTATGTCAGAGCTTTGATTTAGCACACTCCACATACTCAACTATCATTTAGTCTTTCACAACTGCTAACACTCACGCGATATTTATGGGTTCAAAGGTTTAATCAAACATAGAGAAAGATAGGGGCTTATAGATTCGCCTCCCAACCTTTTACCTCAAGGGTAATGTCAACAATAATAGCTCATGATGCCTTACATCCAATTGGATATATATATGAATCTTTCCAACACAATGTGCTTGCCAAAGGATAAAATGTAAAAAAGGAAAGGTGAAGATCACCATGACTCTTGCATAAGGTATAAGACAAGAATAAAAGATAGGCCCTTCGGAGAGGGAAGCATAGGTTGCCATGCGCTTTTATAGTTGGATGCACAAAATCTTAATGCGAGGGAACGTCACTTTATATTGCCACTTGTGATAGGGACCTTTATTATGCAGTCCGTCGCTTTTATTGCTTCCATATCACACGATCGTATAAAGCTTATTTTCTCCACACTAAAAGATCGTACATATTTAGAGAGCAATTTTTATTGCATGCACCGATGACAACTTACTTGAAGGATCTTACTCAATCCATAAGTAGGTATGGTGGACTCTCATGGCAATACTGGTTTAAGGGATGTTTGGAAGCACAAGTAGTATCTCTACTTGGTGCAAAGAATTTGGCTAGCATGAGGGTGAAAGGCAAGCTCAACGTGTTGGGCGATCCATGACAATATACTTTATTTCAGATATAAGAAAACATAACCCATTACGTTGTCTTCCTTGTCCAACATCAGCCTTTTAGCATGTCATATTTTAATGAGTGCTCACAATTACAAAAGATGTCCAAGATAGTATATTTATATGTGAAATCTCTCTTCCTTCAATATTCTATCATGAATTGTTCAAGTGACCAATACAATGTTTGCTAACCTTTAATAAATTTACCACCTCTACTTCTTATATGTAAAGTCATTACTCCCCATGGGATAAGCATATGAAACATATATAATTTCAGATTTATGATATTCAATTCATTCAAAATTACTCATAGGATATAAGTGAAGCACACGAGTAAATGACAAACTACTCCAAAAAGATATAAGTGAAGATTAATGAGTAGTTAAATAATTGTGTAGCTATGTGAAGACTCTCTCCCATTTTAAGAATTTCAGATCTTGATAATTTATTCAAACAGCAAGCAAGACTAAATAAAATCAAATGACGCTCCAAGCAAAACACATATCATGTGGTGAATAAAAATATAGCTCCAAGTAAAGTTACCGATGAACGAAGACGAAAGAGGGGATGCCATCCGGGGCATCCCCAAGCTTAGGCTCTTGGTTATCCTTGAATATTACCTTGGGGTGCCTTGGGAATCCCCAATATTAGGCTCTTCCCACTCCTTATTCCATAGTCCATCGAATCTTTACCCAAAACTTGAAAACTTCACAACACAAAACTCAACAGTAAACTCGTAAGCTCCGTTAGTATAAGAAAATAAAACCACCACTTAGGTACTGTTGTGAACTCATTCTAAATTCATATTGGTGTAATATCTACTGTATTACAACTTCTCTATGATTCATACCCTCCGATACTACTCATAGATTCATCAAAATAAGCAAACAACACATAGAAAACAGAATCTGTCTAAAACAGAACAGTCTGTAGTAATCTGTATCAAACGTATACTTATGGAACTCCAAAAATTCTGAAATAAATTGGTGGACCTGAGGAATATGTCTAGTAATCATCTGAAAAAAGAATCAACTAAATATCACTCTCCAGTAAAAAGTTTTAGCTAATCTCGTGAGCGCTAAAGTTTCTGTTTTTTACAACAAGATCATAAAGACTTCACCCAAGTCTTCCCAAAGGTTCTATTTGGCACAAACACTAATTAAAACATAAAAAACATCTAACCAGAGGCTATATATATTATTTATTCCTAAACAGAACCAAAAATCAAGAAACTAAAATAAAATTGGGGTGCCTCCCAACAAGCGCTATCGTTTAACGCCCCTAGCTAGGCATGATGATTTCAATGATGCTCACATAAAACATAAGAATTGAAACATAAAGAGAGCATCATTAAGAATATGAATAGCACATTTAAGTCTAACCCACTTCCTATGCATAGGGATTTTGTGAGCAAACAACTTCTGGGAACAGTAATCAACTGGCATAGGAAGGCAAAACAAGCATAACTTCAAAACTTTAAGCACATAGAGAGGAAACTTGATATTATTGCAATTCCTACAAGCATATATTCCTCCCTCATAATAATTTTCAGTAGCATCATGAATGAATTCAACAATATAACCAGCACCTAAAGCATTCTTTTCATGATCTACAAGTATATAATTTTTATTACTCTCCACATAAGCAAAATTCTTCTCATTCGGAATAGTGGGAGTATCATAAGAAACTCGAATACTATAAATTGTTTCCACATTAAAAAGGTAATGTTCAGAAAAAGGGTAATCATAATCATGACAAGTTTTATAAATATAATCATCACTACTTTTTATAGCATAAGTTTCATCACAATAATCATCATAAGTAGCAACTTTGTTCTCATCATAATCAATTGAAACCTCTTCCGAAATAGTGGATTCATCACTAAATAAAGTCATGACCTCTCCAAATCCACTTTAATAATTATCACAATAAGATTCAACATCCTCCAAAATAGTGGGATCATTACTTCCTAAAGTTGACACTCTTCCAAACCCACTTTCATCAATATAATCATCATAAGTAGGAGGCATGCTATCATCATTATAAATTTGCATATCAAAACTTGGGAGACTAAAAATATCATCTTCATTAAACATAGCATCCCCAACCTTTGGACAAACATTAATTGCAGCAAATATATTCTCATAAACATCATCTTCATGAAACATAGCATCCCCAAGCTTGGGCCTTTTCATATCATAAGCATAATCGCTCTCATCATTAACAGTATGGATAGCACCAATAGTATATCAATTATCATCATCACAATGAGTAATAGGAGCAACATCATTTGAGAGAGATACCTTTCTACCTTTGCTTCTCTGTCTTTTCTTTTTCTTCTTCACATTATGTGTGGGTTCAATTCTCTTTTTGGAGCTCCTTATTAATGAGATTGGTTGAATAGAAGGCTCCTCCTTGTTACCTGATTCATCATAAGAAATAATAGGAGAATATTGGGAAGTCTCTTCCCTTTCGTTAGTATTCTCTTCATCTTCTATTTTTTTTCTTTTCTTTATGTAATTGGCAATATAAGGATTTTCAATCCAATTCACCGCACAATACATATACATTGCTTCTAGATCAATATCGAGGAATTTCTCAAGGTTATATTCTGGAATATGCTTAGTTTTACGTTTCATTTCTTCATAACCCAAAACCAAACTAAGTTCATTATGATGTGCAAGGGAAATCAAGTCATCACAATTTTTGGACATGATTCGATCATGAAACAATTTGCATTTGAGATTTAAATGACCATGTTCATTGCAAAGTTCACAAGTACGACGAAGATATTTTAAATTTTCAGCACTAACATCTAGCCTTTCTTGTAACCATTTAGTTTCTAAATACTTATGCCTCTTGCAAAATCTATCTTCCCTATTTGGTGTGTACTTGCAAACTCTATGCACTCCACAAAAATCGACATGCTTATAAGAGACATTTTCATCATGACTAGTGCAATCATCATTAGTACTATGGATATTCAAAGAGTTCATAATAACAACATTGCAATCATGCTCATCATTAAAAGATCTAGTGCCAAACATTTTATAGATTTCTTCTCCTTGCACTTGAGCACAGTTTTCCTTTCCATCATTCTCACGAAAGATATTAAAAAGATGAAGCGTATGAGATAAACTTAATTCCATTTTTTTGTAGTTTTATTTTATAGACTATACTAGTGATAAAACAAGAAACTAAAAGACTCAATTGCAAGATCTAAAGATATACCTTCAAGCACTCACCTCCCCGGCAATGGCGCCAGAAAAGAGCTTGATGTCTACTACACAACCTTCTTCTTGTAGACGTTGTTGGGCCTCCAAGTGCAGAGGTTTGTAGGACAGTAGCAAATTTCCCTCAAGTGGATGACCTAAGGTTTATCAATCCGTGGGAGGCGTAGGATGAAGATTGTCTCTGTCGGTGTCAAAACCGGCGGATCTCGGGTAGGGGGTCCCGAACTGTGCATCTAAGCCGGATGGTAACAGGAGGCGGGGGACACGATGTTTACCCAGGTTTGGGCCCTCTCGATGGAGGTAATACCCTACTTCCTGCTTGATTGATCTTGATGATACGAGTATTACTAGAGTTGATCTACCACGAGATCGTAGAGGCTAAACCCTAGAAGCTAGCCTATGGTATGATTATTGTTGTCCTACGGACTAAACCCTTCGGTTTATATAGACACCAGAGGGGGCTAGGGTTACACAGAGTCGGTTACAAGGGAGGAGATCTACATATCCGTATTGCCAAGCTTTCCTTCCACACCAAGGAGAGTCTCATCCGGACACGGGACGAAGTCTTCAATCCTGTATCTTCATAGTCCAACAGTCTGGCTGTCCGGATACCCCCTAATCCAGGCTTCAATGATGATGAGTCCGGCGCGCAGTTTGTCTTTGGCATTGCAAGGCGGGTTCCTCCTCCAAATACTCCATAAAAGATTTTGAACACAAGGATAGTGTCCGGCTCTGCAAAACAAGTTCCACATACCACCGTGGAGAGAATAATATTTCCACGAATCTAATCTGCTGACGACCCTTCATAATGTGACATCATACCATGGCCCGTTCTTTACATGAACCGTTTTTTCCAATCAGCCTGCCACCGCATGCTTTGCGAGGCGATTTTACTGGCACGTCTTGTTGGAGCAGAGATCATGTCCCCCTTGTTACGGATTCTCATCAACACAGACGTGGGTTACCCAATCGTGCCCGTTGGTATGACTCCTCAATTGTAGGCAAGTCCCAAACGGTTATGAGGAGGACGCTTGGTATTCACCCTCTTTATAAAGAGACCAAGGCCTGTCCTTTTTTCCTCTCAAACTCAATCGAATCCTCCCCTTCCCCGCCCCGAGTTTCAACACCCGAGGCTTAGGTCAGGCGCTTCGGACCTTCAACCATGTCCGGATCCAACCTTCAAGGTCGGTGGATGCCTTCCTCTATCACAGAGGAAGACGTCAAGAAGCTAAGAGAGGCCAGGTTTCTGACCGGCGAGATCTCACACAGGCTGCCCGATCGAGGGCAGGTCATTCCCACTCCCGAACCCGGCGGGAGCATTGTATTCATCTCTCACTTCCTCCGAGGGCTAGGCCTCGCTCTAGATCCTTTTGTCTGGGGGCTCATGTACTACTATGGGCTGGATTTCCATGACCTTGCCCCGGATTCAGTCCTTCATATTTCGTCGTTTATCATGGTATGTGAGGCCTTCCCCCGCATTACCCCTCACTTCGGCATGTGGCTCAAGACTTTCAATGTGGAGCGGAAGATGATCGAGGGGAGACACACAGAGTGCGGAGGTGCCGTGATAACCAAAAGTGCCAATGCCCCATGGCCAGAGGGTTCCTTCCAGGAGGTGTCCAGCTTATGACAACGGGAGTGGTTTTATATCACAGCTCCCCGGGGTACCAAGTGGGTGGCCGCCCCTTCCTTTCGCTCGGGCCCCCCGCCACGACTGACGTCATGGATCAACAAGGGGCTGGACTGGGGGCCAGTAAAGGACGTGCCAACATTGCAGAGCCGCATCCGAGGTCTCCTCGAGAGAGATGTTAGCCTGGCCACGGTAATGCAAGTCATGTTAGTCTGTCGAGTCCCGCCCTGCAAACGTCGACCTCTCCGCATGTGGGAGTTCAACCCAGAAGGACCGCGAGCTATTCAGCACTTCCTTGGCATGACGCTCAAAGAGATGTACAAATTGTTCTTCGGACCACAAATAAGGTGCCCGGACACCACCGAGGATGCGGGTCTGAGCTGCAATCGCCCAGACGCCCAAGTAAGTAGTCCCGTAGCCGAACACGTTGTCTTTTTATTTATCACAACATCATTCTGAAAAATCACTCTTTGACCAGGATTGGGTAACAAAGGCGAAGATGATCAGGTGTCCGGCCCCCCTTCCTGAGGTCTCACCGGATCCTATACTAGCCAGGATGCTGGAGCTTGCGCCTTATCAAGCGTCCTCAGGGGAAGATAAAGGGGGGGGAATAAAGAGGCTGAAAGCGGATCTCGCTCACTGTTCATGCAAACCGGGGGAGTTAGCGCCTCCGCGAAGGAGGATGACCAGGGAGAGGAATCTTAAATTTCCTCTCCCCAAGGAAGGAAGAGGACCACCTCTGAAGACCCAGAAACAATGGTTTCCAAACGGGGGAAGAAATCTTTGCCAGAGGGTCCTGCCCCAGGGGGTACCCTTGCCGCACAGTGCCCGCAAGGGGATCATCCCTCCACCGAGCTGTGAGTAAAAGGGTACTTAATAGTAAAAATATCCTGCCTTGCTTCTGAGGACAATAACTGAAGCATTTATCTTGTAGTTCGGATCGTAGCCCTTCTCGACAGAGTTCGTCTTTGGGGGATCTTCTTCCGGAGATGATGGAGAGCGAAACACCTCCCCATGCCACCCCGCCTCATGAGGCGGGCGACCCTGAAGTGTCGTCGCGGAGGGTTTCTCCTGATCCGGCAAGGCCAGAGGGTAATCCTTCGGCCACCCGAAGTCCTCAATATTCGTCTCCTGAAGAGAGCAACCGACAGAGTCCGGCACCATCTGGTGTGCGATCGGACGCCCTGAAGGATCTGCTAGAGCAAGCGGCTATCTCAGAAGCGCATCGTACGCTAATGGGTATGGTGATTGAGAGGATTTCAACCGCCGAAAGCGGGTTGCATGAAGCTTTTATGAGTCTGCTGAAAGGCTTTGAGGTACGTGAAATAGTGTATGTTTTTGACGGTACCGCACACGTTAGGTGTGCCCTGTGTAGATAGTAGCCCCTGAGACTCTGGTTGCTGTCGAGAACGTCGACAAACAAAGGATCATAGTCCCAGGTAATAATCTGGCCGCCTTCATGTGCAGGTGGCGGAAGGTCCGGTGGCTAGCCGGACTGGTGAGTTTGCCGAGCTAAAGCAGCAACTTGATGCGGCGGATGCCGACATCGTGCTTGTTAATGAACGGCTCGACGAGGCACAGGGTATGTGATTTCTCCTGTGATCAACACATAGTAAGAGGAACATGATGCTAGTATCTTTAATATGTTGTGACTGCGGATGGGGCTGCCGCCGTCGAGACCCTTCGGGCGGAACTTGCCCGAGCCAAGGAACAAGCCAGGAGAAGTGATGCAGCCACTCTAAAGGCAGTCGAAGAGCTGAGAGCCGAACAGGCTGCGCATTGCCGAAGCAAGGATGAAATAGCCAAGATGGCTGGGAATTGAAAGATGCCGCCGGCCGTTACGAGCTTCTCAAAAATGAAAGTCGAGCGAAGATGATGGACCTGGAGAAGGCCACGGTGGCGGCCAAGGACGCCCGCTCTACAATTAGAGCGATGAAGGAGGAGCTGCGTCAAGCCGGGGATTTCGCGGCTGGGAAGCCCTTTATGCTGCGGATGAAGTTCGGAGATCCTAAGTACGCTCCTATTGATCGGCTATGGAGTTCTACAGACGCATATCTGGATTTGGCAGCAAGTGCCGCTGATGCGGCCGAATACTTCAAAGATCAAAAAGATCGTGAAGTGGAAAAGTTGTTCTGGTCACAATTTAATGTTCCAGCGCGTCCGCTTCCGTTGAATGAGTGGATGGCCAAATGGGTCGAGCTCCATAGGTTGTCCGGGCTTGCCATGAGGTCTGTTGTGGATCATCTGTGGCCGGAAGGGCCAAGGCCGAACAGTTATTTTAATTTGGTGCAACATTTTTTTGGTACTGTGCCGCGCATCGATGCTATGAAGAGGTCGACGTGCATAGAGGGTGCGTGGATGGCACTTTCCTGTGTCAAGACATACTGGGCAGAGATGGAGGCCACCACAATTGCAACCCAGAGTTCGGCCGGGGGCCGAGTATCTGCCGAGCACTACTTTGAGGAAGTCCTTGAGGCACTCGTTCGATAGAGTCTCAGTGCTAAAAGAATATTATGTTCTAATGACATGTATTCCCATTGTAAAAACAATGTTTATTAAATTATAAAGGCTGCGTTTATACTTTTTGCCTAAAAGTACTATGATGCCTCCTGTGCGGCCGTTTGTGTGTATATGTATATAACCTGAAAGTTTGCAGTAGTCGGCTTTAGCCCCCACGCATATAATGCGGGGGTGTTCGAAGAAGACGCATGTTCACACTTGATCCAACATCTTGGTCCATTAAGGAGGTGATAGCGCAGCGAACTAGGCAATCGGACTATATTGCTTTAAGACTTTCACTTAGCCATAGGAGTTTGACGGTGGGGCTACTATATAGCCCCTGGTGGCTCCGTGCTCGTCCGAATACGGGGCGCGTACATGCTTGGCCGGTAAACGGCCCTTCGTTAATGCGGAGGATCCCAAAGATTCCAATAAGTCATCGAGTGGTTGACCAGTCTCGCGCTTTATCATGACAGTCAATTTTCGGCTTTCTCTACTAAGGTGCTCGTCCGGATGAACCAGGGCACAATCGCATTAGTTCTCCTGGTGCCACCTTAGCCGATAGAGCGGAACGTAAGGTAGCAAAACACGGGAGCCGGGCAAACCCAACATTTGACCAAAGACATGATTCGGAGTTGATGCATATAAGGCCAAACTCGTGATGCCGAACACTCCCTAAGGTATTCGGTCTTTATAACATATGTCGGGCTAAACAATGTCCTTGATAATGAACCCCGAGTGTCCAGGTACGTGCAATATTCTGACGTGGCCAAATGCTAATAACGTCAGCATCCTTCTCGGTTGTACCGAGAATCCGGAGGATGTGAACAACAAGAGACAGTAAAAAAGGTTTACGCAGGGTCTTAATCTAAAAAGAAACCTTTGAGCGGGTCCCTGCTGCACATCTGCACCTATGTCTCCATTGTGTCGTATCCTGGATGGGTGTAGCACGATTGTCATATGTAAAAGAGAGGAACTTAGTTGAAAGTTGTCGTGCAAAAATTGGTTATTCTAAATAAACCATTTAAAATTCAAGATAAGTAAAGTTGAGCCGAAGTAGCGCTGTTTACGCGCGGGAAGCCCCTGGTACCGTATATAAGGGTATAAACATCAAACCAATATCAAGTATATCTAATGATGCGCCGGACTCGTCTAACCGTGTCCGTGGTCTTAACGACCGGTCATTTGTTCTGGTTGGTGAGGCCGTCTAGTGTTCGGCTGTTAAAGCAGCCGCACGTTCTTCTGCGCATAAGGAACACTCAATATTTCCACTAACTGTGATGGTGCCGCACGGACCAGGCATCTTAAGCTTAAGAGAAGCGTAATGCGGTATAGCGTTGAAACGAGCAAAAGCAGTTTGTCCAAGTAGTGCTTGATAGCCGCTTCAGAATGGAGCGATGTCGAAGTTTAACTTTTCACTTCCGTAGTTGTCGGGTGAACCGAATACGACCTCTAGTATTAGAGAGCCCATGTAGCGGGCCTCTCGGCCTAGTATTACTCCCTTGAAGGTAGTATTACTGTGGCTGATCTTTGTCGGGTCTATCCCCATTTTGCGGACTGTGTCCTGATATATCAGATTTAGACTACTGCCGCTGTCCATAAGGACTCGTGTGAGATGGTATCCGTTTATTATTGGGTCTAACATTAAGGCAGCGAATCCTTCGTGCCGGATGTTTGTCACGTGATCGCTACGATCAAAAGTGATCGGATGGGCCAACAGGGGTTGGGCTTACGGGTGACGGGCACTACGACTCGTGTGTTTCGGAGTGCATGTTTGCTTCTCCTCATCGTCACATGGATCATGTTCACTATTTTGACCTCTCGTGGGAATTTTTTCTGTCCCCCACTGCTTTGCTGGCGAGTCTCGTCCTCGTCTTCACTTGGCGTCTCCCTCCCCTTGTGTTCGGCGTTTAGCTTACCGGCCTGCTTGAAGACCTAGCATTCTCTATGGGTATGATTTGCAGGTTTCTCGGGGGTGCCATGAATCTGACATAGTTTGTCTAGAATCTTGTTTAGGCTGGATGGTCCATCTCTATTGCCTTTGAAAGGCTTTTTCCGCTGACCTGGTCGAAAGCCCCTGAAGCCGGCGTTTACCGCCGTGTTATCTGGGCTTTCTTCTTTATTCCGACGCTTGTTTTTACTGCGTTGTGGTTTTCCATTGCCATCCCTTACTTCGGATGTGCTTGGGTCGCTGGTGCTCCTGCGGGCTAACCAGCTATCCTTGCCCGCGCAAAAGCGGGTCATGAGGCTTGTTAGGGCTGCCATTGTTCTCGGTTTTTCTTGGCCGCGGTATCTGGTGAGCCATTCATCTCGGACGCTGTGTTTCAAAGTTGTTAAGGCTTCGGCGTCCGGGCAGTCGACGATTTGGTTCTCCTTAGTGAGAAATCTGTTCCAAAGCTTTCGGGCTGACTCTCCGGGTTGTTGAACTATATGACTTAAATCATCTGCATCCGGAGGTCGGACATAAGTCCCTTGAAAATTAGCTCGAAAAGCATCCTCAAGCTCCTCCCAACTTCCAACTGAGTTTTCGGGGAGGCTTTTCAGCCAGTGCCGAGCTGGTCCTTTATGCTTGAGGGGCAAGTACGTGATGGCGTGGACATCGTCTCCGCGAGCCATATGAATATGGAGGATAAAGTCCTCAATCCAGACTCTGGGGTCTGTGGTTCCGTCGTACGCCTCTATGTTCACTGGTTTGAATCCTTCTGGAAATTCGTGATCCAGCACTTCATCGGTTAAGCATAGGGGGTGTGCGGTGCCCCTGTATTTTGTTGTGTCGAGGTGTTCTGACGGTTGTAGTGTTCGGTTTTGGTTGTGCGCTGGAGCGCGTTTCCTTGATCCGTAGATGGATCTGGTTGAGCCGGTCTTCTGATCCGAGTCTTCATGTGAGGTGTGTGCAGACTTATGTGCGGCCTTGTTAGCCGCTATATCGCTGCCACAAGGTGGTTGATCCGACCGGTTGGCCGTTTTATTCTTCGGTTGTGTGGGCTCTAAGGCCTCGTCATCAAATTCAGGCAGCAGATTACGCTTTGGATAGCTCTTCGTGTGGTAACTACCACCATACTTTTCTTCGTTGTCGAGCACTTTGTTCCATCTACTGTTGAGCGTTTTCTGCGCGGCTTTAAGCCCTTGCTTTTGCTTCTTCAGACTCCTCGCGGTGGCAATAAGCCTTCTGCGGAGGTTCTCTTGTTCCAAGTGCCTTTCTAGGATGATGTGTGCCTCTTCGTCCGGACTGTTTTCCTCTTCGGAGGGAGGTTTATGAGCTATATCCTCGGCGTCGCCGTGTCCGGACAGCGGATCCGTACTACATTTGCCATTTGCTGGTTCACTGCTGTTATCGCCGTATTTGCTGAGGTGGGATTTGGAGCGGCGCCTACGCTGACGCTTTGGTTGCTTCTCGAGGGAGCTATCCTTCGCTGCATCCTCCCGTTCCTCGTCATCGTTTTCTTTGGGTGTATCCACCATGTATATGTCGTGTGATGAAGTGGCGGTCCAGCGCCCTGTGGGCGGTGGTTCCAATTCGTCTCCTGCATCATCGTCCATGCCGTCGATGTCTTCGGAGTCGAAATCGAGCATGTCGGTTAAATCATCGACAGTGGCTACTAAGTGGGTGGTGGGTGGGGAACGAATTTCTTCGTCGTCCGCATCCCATCCTAGTAGGACATAGTTCGGCCGAGTTTCTCCTGACAAGGAGAGAGACTTTAATGAATTTAGCATGTCGCCGAAAGGCGAGTGCTGAAAGATATCTGCAGAGGTAAACTCCATGATCGGTGCCCAATCGGATTCGATAGGCACGGACGCAGGTGGTTCGAAGCCTGTGGTCGGGGACGAATCCAATGGTTCGGCAGCACAGCTGTCGTGAGGGGTAAAGTCAGTATTCGGCGCTATCGCCGCTGAGCGTACGGCCTCCATGGTGGGGTCTATCCACCGGTCCGTGGCTGGCGCAATTTGCTCCGGATTAAAGGTCGGAGTAGTTGCCGGTGTGATCTCCTGAACACTGTCCGACGGTAGAGTTATATCATGCTCGTCGTGATCGTGTGGCGCACCTGGAAAGGGCTCGAATCCGTCGAAGATCAAGTCTCCGCGGACGTCGGCAGTATAGTTCAAGTTTCCGAACCTGACCTGGTGGCCAGGGGCGTAGCTCTCGATCTGCTCCAGATGACCAAGCGAATTGGCCCGCAGTGCGAAGCCGCCGAATACAAAGATCTGCCCGGGAAGGAAGACCTCACCCTGGACCGCATCGTTACCGATGATCGAAGGAGCCATTAAGCCTTACGGTGACGGCACAGTGAAACTCTCAATGAAAGCACCAATGTCGGTGTCAAAACCGGCGGATCTCGGGTAGGGGGTCCCGAACTGTGCGTCAAAGGCGGATGGTAACAGGAGGCGGGGGACACGATGTTTACCCAGGTTTGGGCCCTCTCGATGGAGGTAATACCCTACTTCCTGCTTGATTGATCTTGATGATATGAGTATTAAAAGAGTTGATCTACCACGAGATCGTAGAGCCTAAACCCTAGAAGCTAGCCTATGGTATGATTGTTGTTGTCCTACGGACTAAACCCTCCGGTTTATATAGACACCAGAGGGGGCTAGGGTTACACAGAGTCGGTTACAAGGGAGGAGATCTACATATCCGTATTGCCAAGCTTACCTTCCACACCAAGGAGAGTCCCATCGGGACATGGGACGAAGTCTTTAATCTTGTATCTTCATAGTCCAACAGTCCGGCTGTCCGGATACCCCCTAATCTAGGACTCCCTTAGTCTCTCTCAAACAACCCTGCAACCAAATAGCAAAGAGTCTCTTGTGTCCCCAACACACCCAATACAATGGTAAATTGTATAGGTGCACTAGTTCAGCGAAGAGATGGTGATACAAGTGCAATATGGATGGTAGATATAGATTTTTGTAATATGAAATTATAAAAACAGCAAGGTAACTATTGATAAAATTGAGCACAAACGGTATTGCAATGCTAGGAAACAAGGCCTAGGGTTCATACTTTCACTAGTGCAAATTCTCTCAACAATAATAACATAATTGGATCATATAACTATCCCTCAACATGCAACAAAGAGTCACGCCGAAGTCACTAATAGCGGAGAACAAACGAAGACATTATGGTAGGGTACGAAACCACCTCAAAGCTATTCTTTCTGATCGATCTATTCAAGAGTCCGTAGTAAAATAACATGAAGCTATTCTTTCCGTTCGATCTATCATACAGTTCATACTAGAATAACACCTTAAGATACAAATCAACCAAAACCCTAATGTCACCTAGATACTCCAATGTCACCTCAAGTATCCGCGGGCATGATTATACGATATGCATCACACAATCTCAGATTCATCTATTCAAACCAACACAAAGTACTTCAAAGAGTGCCCCAAAGTTTCTACCGGAGAGTTAAGACGAAAACGTGTGCCAACCCCTATGCATAGATTGCCAAGGTCACGGAACCCGCAAGTTGATCACCAAAACATACATCAAGTGAATCACGTGATATCCCATTGTCACCACAGATACGCACATGCAAGACATACATCAAGTGTTCACAAATCCTTAAAGACTCGATCCGATAAGATAACTTCGAAGGGAAAACTCAATCCATTACAAGAGAGTAGAGGGGGAGAAACATCATAAGATCCAACTATAATAGCAAAGCTCATGATACATCAAGATCGTACCATCTCAAGAACACGAGAGAGAGAGAGAGAGAGAGAGAGAGAGAGAGAGAGAGATCAAACACATAGCTACTGTTACATACCCTCAGCCCCGAGGGTGAACTACTCCCTACTCGTCGTGGAGAGCACCGGGATGATGAAGATGGCCACTGGTGAAGGTTCCCCCCTCCGGCAGTGTGCCGGAATAGGGTCCCAATTGGTTTTTGGTGGCTATAGAGGCTTGCGGCGGCAGAACTCCTGGTCTACTCTGCTCCCCGAAGTTTTTAGGGTATATGGATATATATATATATATATGCGAAAGAAGTCGGTCAGGGGAGCCACAAGGGGCCCACGAGGGTGGGGGCGCCCAGGGGCAGGCGCGCCTCCCTGCCTCGTGGCCACCTCGAAGCTTCCTTGACTTCAACTCCAAATCTCCTGGATCACGTTCGTTCTAAAAATCACGCTCCTGAAGGTTTCATTCCGTTTGGACTCCGTTTGATATTCCTTTTCTGTGAAACACTGAAACAAGGAAAAAAACAGAAACTGGCACTTGGCTCTGGGTTAATAGGTTAGTCCCAAAATAATATAAAAGTGTTTAATAAAGCCCATAAACATCCAAAACAGATAATATAATAGCATGAATACTTCATAAATTTTAGATACGTTGGAGACATATCACCCCGCGGCACAAACTGGGCCGCGGCTGTCGAATTTAACTCCAGCGCTCCCATGCGACTCACCTCGTGGGTCGAGAAGAGCCCGAACTGGTGTTCGACAGATGAGCTGATAGCGCTGCAGACGCGCGTTCAAAGCATGGTGGACAAGCATGTCAAACTTGTCGATGTAATCCAAGTGATGCTGGTTCGCCGGATCCTCCCTTGCCAAAGCCAAAAGCTCCCCCTTTGGGAGTTTAATCCGAGGAGGCACCAAACCCTGGAGAGGCTCTTCGGAACGACTCACGAAGATGCCTGGAAGTTGCTCTTCAAGGGCGACAAAATACCACCAACCACGGATTCGGATCGTGGGCACGACATTAACCATCCTGCCAGCGAGGTAAGTTTCTTTCGCGTCCTCTACTTGTTTGCTTCAAGGAGGATATCTGAACTTTTACTATCAATGCCTCTTCAGGAATGGATGGAGAGGGCAAAGCGATCCAGTGTCCGGCTTCGCTACCTGAAGAACCAGTCATTCTGCGTTTAGCGAAGATGCTGGAACTGACGCCCTATACAGCGTCGGGAAGAAGGCCAACGGGGAAGGCCAAGGGGGTCCGGAGTGGCCCCCGTCACAAGGGTGCTTTGGACGCGACGTCCGAAGACAAGACCCGCTCCTCCGTCGCCGAAGATGACGACGATGAGGAGGAAGAGGAGGAGAACAACCCTCCCCCTGATGGGGGAAGGAAGAAAAGGGCGGCCTCCACGAGCCTGGAGGCGGGGACACCCAAGAAGGGGAAGGGCTACTTCGCGGATAAATCCGCGTGGGACGTCAACAACAGTCTGGAGCGACACCCCCGCACCAAGCCTCAAGCTGCTTTGTAAGTGCTATGGCTCCCGCATACCCATATGTCCAGCCTCTCCATTTCAATGTATTGACATGGCTACTTATGCTATTACAGTCCGGCCCACGACATCTCACAACGATCCTCATCAAGAGGTTCGTTAAAACCAAAGGAGATGGCCAGCGAGACACTGCCAGCTGTTTACTCTCCCAAGGCTAAATGGGACGACGAGGTGATCTCCCAACAGACCTTCCCAGGCCGGGGAGAGACTCAAGAAGCGCCCGAAGGCGAAGCCCCATCGCCGAACATCAGGGGGAACCAATCCCCCAGGAGACTGGGCAGGAGGGCCATACTTAGTTCGGCCCTCAACCGGACTCGATTCCGGAGACCGATACGGCTCCGAAATCCGGCACGCAACCTCCTTCGAGAGAAGGGGGTATGCCTATTCCACCGATGACCCATGTCCAACCAGGGGCACCAGATGATCTGCTGGAAGTGCTGCAAGGTGCTTCCATTGTGGATGAGCACCGTGTTGGGTTCAGTTTGCCATGAGCGGACTAACCGAAGCCTGAAGCAGCCTGCTGACAGGTTTTGAGGTATGCTACGCAAAAAGAGAAAATCCCCATATAGACAATAGCCCCTGAGGCACTGTCCGGTGTTCGGAAAGAAAGGCCGGACAGGGGATCATTCCTTTATTGCAGGGAACTAACTAAATTTGTCTGGAATGAATATACAGGTGTCGCTGCTGGCCACGGCCTCACATGCTGCCGAAGTCTCCGAACTTAAGCGGAGGCTGGAGCAGACCGAGGAGGAGCTCGGCCAGGTGAAGAGGCAACTCCAGGGGAATCAAGGTATGTAATAACCCAAGAAGTACTCGGAAAGAGTAGGATGTTATATATTGACCGAAGTGTCTTGATATAAATAGGAGCAACGACCGAGGTCAAGGCCTTGAAAAAGGCCCTGGGCGAAGCCGAGGGGAAGGCCGTGAAGGAGCAGGTTGCTCATAAGAAGCTCAAGTCCCGGGTCAGCGAGGTTCAACAAGAGCTCCACGACGCGGTGAAGAAGTGTGAGACCTTGGAGCATGACGTGTCAGATAAAGAAGCCGAACTCTCCAAGGCTCACCAGAGCACGGAGACGGCCCGGAACAAGGCCCAGGGCGCCCTCCAAGAGGTCCAGGAGGCGAGGAAGATTGCTGCGGTTAAGGCATTCAGTATGCAAAGCAAATATGCGAGGAGGAAGTATCTTTTACTAACCCGGATTCGGAGTTCTCCAGGGGCTTTTGCTGATTTGCCATGAAGTGTGTCCGACGCCGCGGAGTTCTTCCGAGCCAAAGAAGGGAGCTCTGCGGAGAAGCTATTCTGGTCGCAATATCTTGCGCCAGAGCATACCGTGCCCTTCACCGATCAGCTGAAACAGCTGGTGGAGCTGCATAGGGTGGCCGAACTAGCCATGAAGGATTTGATAATCCGGCTATGGCCAGCCGAAGCTATGCCCGGCTACTACTTCGGACTCGTGAGGCGGATGGTGGACGTCTGTCCTCGGCTGGATATCGTCAAGCGATCGGCTGGTAATGAGGGTGCTCGTATGGCCTTCGCCCGTTGCAAGATGTGGTGGGCGAAGATGAACGCCGTCGAGCTGGCCCGGGGACCGCCAGAGGGCAAGGAGCACCGCACACCCGAGCGCTATTTCGCAGATGTCCTGGAGGTGTCTCGCATTGTAGCAGCGCAGTGTGGGCAGGACATTATTTTTGAATGAATACATTCGTGTTGTCTTAGCCTTGTATGATGAAACAAAGTGGGTTTGTAATATAATGATTGTTATATTTTTAATTTTACCTCCTGTGCGGCCGTGTTTATATGAAATCTGAGGATTGGCCAGTCGTCGGCTTCTGCCCCCACGTAGGTAGTACGGAGGTGTTCGGGATGGAATCTAAACAATTTTGATCCAATTATATGGTCCTTGAAGGAGTTGTTTAGAGCAACGAACCAGACAACCAGACTATTCGGCTTTAACACCCTCACTTAGACATAGGAGTTTGACAATAAAAACATTGACGCAGCCTTTCCGAACTAGAGTTCTATAAGCGTCTGATCGGGAAGTGTCGATGCTTCGCGTAACACGGAAGAAATCTCCAACAATTTGCAACCTCCGAACAGCTGACCGGCTCTCACTGCATCATGACAGTCAGTTTTCGGCTTTCTCTACTGAGGCGCTCCTTTGGATAAACCAGGGCACAATCGCAGTAGTTCTCCCTTTATTACCTTAGCCGATATAGCAGAACGTAAGGTAGCAAGCACAGGAGCCGGGCAACCCAACTATTGACCAAAGACATGATTCGGAGCCAATGCATACAATGCTAAATTTGGGGTGCCGAACTGTACTATAAAAAGTGTTCGGACTTTGTTACCATATTGTAGGGTGCCTGGGAGCCCTTGGCAAATATGAAACGTACCAAAGTGTATGGGTGCTAGAAATTATTAAAGGAAAACAGAAATAAAGAGAGGTGATATCGTGGGCCCTTAAACTTGAGCCACGAACTGTTTCCATTATAAGTGGGTCAATGCGTCAAAGCGCATTAATACAAATAGTGCGATAAGCAATTCGGCTATTTAACATGCCATGACCAAGGGCGAGCTGCGTGTGGGTCCTGACAATAGGTAGAGTGACCTCTAGAGCTTCCCCTATATGTCTGTGCTTCTTGCCATCCTGGTATTTTTATCCTTTTACAGGACTGATAATTAGGCCGTCCAAGAAGGCCTATGTAAAAGAAACCTGGAAAAGGAAAAAGGAAATAGTAAAAGTATATGTGTGTCCGGGATCGGTCGAGCCGAACAGTGGATCACAAGCTTTTTGTGCCTCCGTCGATGCCCATGGAATTTTGAGTGCGTAATTATGTACGCGTGGTACGAATGTCACTGCCTGATCGGGACTGGAACAGAGGCCAAATTGCTAATCGAGCTCTTGACGAGCCAAGTTGTCCTGTTGCAACATAGTCTGGACCTTCTTAATGTTGTCCAGGGGCTCGGCAGCCGGATTACGGTTCTGCTTGAGAAGGTTGTTCTGTACTTCTGCTGCTAGGGCGGCGGTGTGCTCCTCTGTACGGAGGGAGCGTTCCGTATTTCCGTTGACCGTGAAGACGCCGCGTGGACCGGGCATTTTGAGCTTGAGATAGGCATATTGTGGCACTGCATTGAATCAAGCAAACGCGGTTCGTCCGAGCAGTGCATGATAGCTGCTGCGAAGGGGGACGATGTCGAAGATTAATTCCTCGCTTCGAAAATTGTCCGGAGACCCGAAGACAACTTCTAGTGTGATTGTGCCCGTGCAGCGGGCCTCGACACCTGGTATGACTCCTTTGAAGGTAGTCTTTGTGGGCTTGATCCGTGATGGATTGATGCCCATTTTCTGCACTGTATCCTGATAAAGCAGGTTGAGGCTGCTACCTCCGTCCATAAGGACGCGCGTCATGTGAAATCCATTGATGATTGGGTCGAGGACTAGTGTAGCTGAGCCACCATGACGGATACTAGTCGGGTGGTCCCGACGATCAAAGGTGATCGGAAACGATGACCATGGATTGAATTTTGGGGCGACTGGCTCTATCGCATAGATGTGCCTTAGTGCGTGTTTGCTCTCCCTTTTGGGGATGTGTATAACATATATCATGTTTACTGTTTTCACTTGAGGGGGAAACTTCTTTTTTCCCCCTGTGTTTGGTTGTCGGGGCTCTTTGTCATCGTCCTTGCTTTGTGATCCCTTTTCCCTATTCTCGGCGTTTAATTTGCCGGCCTGTTTAAAAACCCAACAGTCTCTGTTAGTATGATTGGCTGGTTTTTCTGGGGTGCCATGTATCTAGCACGGGTGATCGAGTATGCGGTCAAGGCTGGATGGTCCCTGATTGTTTCTCTTGTATGGTTTCTTCCGCTGGTTGGACTTGGAGCCTCTGGATCCGGCGTTGACTATAGTGTCATCGGTATTATCACCATTGCTTCGGCGTTTGTTTCTATTACGTCAGAGCTTGCCGTTGTTATTCTTAGCCTCGGAGGGGCCTGCCTCGCTGGCTGTGTTTTTGATGCGAGCCAACCAACTATTCTCACCCGCGCAAAAGCGGGCCATGAGTGCCATGAGGGCTGCCATAGATTTTGGCTTTTCTTGTCCGAGGTGGCGGGCGAGCCATTCGTCGCGGATGCTATGTTTAAAGGCCGCTAAGGCTTCGACATCCGGACAGTCGACGATCTGGTTCTTTTTAGTTAGGAACCTAGTCCAGAACTTCCTGGCTGACTCCCCGGGCTATGGAACTATGTGACTTAAGGGCATCTCCAGCCGTTGGCCCCCCAGGACGCATAAAAATCGCCCCTGGGGGCGAGCCGGCGATACAATCGGCCCTGGGGGCGGTTTTGCGCCCAGTCGTCGCCCCCAGCTCGCCCCCAGCCGCCGAAATTGGCCAACTTTGCAGCCCAATTTCGGTGAATAGGGCCCATATGGGCGAGAATAGGCCCATATTCGGCGTGGTTTCGCCGTGTCTCGGCGTTCAATTATCAACACAATTATTTCTTATCACATATTTCATCACAGAAAAATCAAATACTTCAACAAAATAGTACAACAACAAATAGTTCAATACAAATTATATAGTTCAACAAATAAAAACTCGTATTTCATCACACGGCGTCCCCCTTGAGCCTCCATTGGTGCTCAATCAGATCTTTCTGCAGTTGATGATGCACCTGTTGGTCTCGGATCTCCTGACGCATACTGAGAATGGCTATCTAGCAGAGTAGGGTGGTGGCCGTCGCCGGGATATAGCTAGTGGTGGCCGAGGGTGCGGCGGGTGCGAGGAGAGTCGGGGGAAGAAAACCTTGACTTTTCCTTTGTCGGTGTGGGCCAGGCGTGCTTTTCCCTAGTGCCGGAGCCCCCAACTGCTCCCCAGCGTGCCGGGTTCGGCCTGTGACCGCCGGGCGGAAAAAAGGTCCGAACCGGCAATTTTCGGCGTCCTGGGGGCGCGACTGGGCCGTTTTTTCGGCGCCGGCGCCGAAAAAGTGGCCTGGGGGGGCCTGTTGGGGGCGCGGCTGGAGATGCCCTAAGTCATCGGCGTCTGGCGGCCGAACATATGTACCTTGGAGGTTGTCGAGAAAGGCTTCTTCCAGGTCCTCCCAACTGCCAATAGAATTCTCAAGCAGACTCTTCAGCCAGTGTCGGGCTAGCCCTTTGAGTTTTAGTGGGAGGTATTTGATGGCGTGCGGGCCATGTGGATGTGGAGGATAAAATCCTCAATCCATACCGTGGGATCGGTTGTTCCATCATATGATTCGATATTTACGGGTTTAAACCCTTCTGGGAATTCATGATCCATTACTTCGTCAGTGAAGCAGAGAGGGTGCGCGACGCCTCTATATCGGGCCACATCGCGACGCGCTCTGATGGAGTCCGTCTGTGACATTCAGCCCGGGCGTGGTTAGGTTTATCACGTTCGAATAGGTAGCCGTCGTCGTGTGTCAAGGCACGTCCTCACGATCCGTAGACCGACCTTGTATGTCCTTCTCTACTGCCCAGGGTTTGCCGGAGATCGTATCTATGACCCCGAACTGTTTTGCCTCTATTTTTCCGTGGCGGCGGGGCGGGCTGTTCTGCTTGAATTGCCGCTCTATCCCGACCACGAGGTGGTCGATCAGCCGCACTATCCTGACCGCGTAGTGTTTGGTCGGCCGCGTTACGCGAGGGAGGTATGGGCTCCGGTGCCTCTTCATCGAACTGAGGTAGCAACCTTCGCTTTGGGTAACTCTTGGCTGGGTGTCTAAGGCCGTCTTCTTCGGCTACCAGGACATCAGTCCATCTGTCGACGAGCAGATCTTGGTCAACTTGAAGCTGCTGCTGTTTCTTTTTCAGGCTCCTTGCGGTGGCTATCAGCTGGCGCTTGAAGCGCTCCTGCTCCAGGGGTTCCTCAGGCATGATGAAGTCTTCGTTGCCAAGGCTCATGTCCTCCTCGGAGGGCGGACGGTAACTACCGTCCTCCGTGTCTTCTTCTATGGCCTGTTCGTCAGGGCTGGCCTGCCCTGATTCCTGATTGTCTCATTCAGCAGTTTGTTCATCGGGTTCTTCTGTGTCTTCGGCACCATCCGGAGTGTTGTCGTCTACTGTGCCGGTGTTGCTATCCCTGCTGCGGCGGGATTTAGAACGGCTCCGCTGACGCCGGCGCTTTGGTTGTGTTTTAGGAGGGTCCTCCTTTGCTAGGCTTTCCTTGTCATCGCCGCTATTATTTTTCGGCGTATCTACCATGTAGACGTCATATGAGGAAGTGTCCGTCCATCGTCCGGTGAACGACGGGCTTTGGGACTCTTCGTCTTTGGCATCATTGTCCATACCGTCGATGTCTTCAGAGTCATAGTCAAGCATGTTTAAGTCTTTGACAGTGGCTATGAAGTGGGTGGTGGGTGGGAGGCGAAATTCTCCCCCATCATCAGCGTCTAGCTCAAACCGGACATGATTCGACTGTGAGTCCCCCGCCAAGGACAGATTTCTTAACGAATTTAGCACATCGCCAAAGGGCGAATGTTGGAAGATGTCTGCGGTGCTAAACTCAAAGATCGATAAGCGATCCAGGCCGGCGTCCGCGGATGCACATGGCTCGGAATTTATGACCAGAGACGAGTCCGGAGTTCCGGTGACAAAGACGTCATGTGACTTTAGGTCTATGCTCGGCTCCAACACCGTGGAATGTGCGGCCTCCGCGGTGGGGTTAAGCCTCTCGTCCTTGGACGGCACAATATACTCCGGATCTATGGCCGGAACAGTTACATGAGCAATCTCCTGAATGCGGCCTGATGACAGATTTAGGTCATGTTCATTGGGGTGACTAGGAGCGGTCGCCGCGGTCTCGAATCCGACGAAGATCAAATCTCCATGGATGTCTGCGACGTAATTCAAGCTCCCAAATCTGACCTGATGGCCAGGGACGTAGCTGTCGATCTGCTCCAGGTGGCCAAGCGAGTTGGCCTGTAGTATGAAGTCGCCGAAGACGAAGATCTGTCCGGGGAGGAAGGTTTCTCCTTGGACAGCATTGTTATTGACGATTGAAGGGGCCATCAAACCTTTTGAGGACAGCACAGTGGAACTCTCGATGAAAGCACCAATGTCGGTGTCAAAACCGGCGGATCTCGGGTAGGGGTCCCGAACTATGCGTCTAAGGTCGATGGTAACAGGAGACAGGGAACACGATGTTTACCCAGGTTCGGGCCCTCTCTATGGAGGTAATACCCTACTTCCTGCTTGATTGATCTTGATGAATATGAGTATTACAAGAGTTGATCTACCACGAGATCGTAATGGCTAAACCCTATAAGTCTAGCCTGTATGACTATGGTAATGAGTCTCTGTCCTTTCCGGACTAAGTCCTCCGGTTTATATAAGCACCGGGAGGATCTAGGGTTACACAAGGTCGGTTAAAAAAGAAAAGAATCTACACATGCGGTCGCCAAGCTTGCCTTCCATGCTAAGGAGAGTACCATACAGACACGGGTGCAGTCTTCAGTCTTCACATATTCACAGCCCATCAGTTCGGCCCATGGCTAACAGGCCGGACGCCCGAGGACCCCTTAGTCCAGGACTCCCTCACCGGTCCCCCCAAAATTTTAGCCATATCCGCCCCGAAGGTTCGGCAGCTCTGATCATCGATCCAATTATCGATGGTTTCCATCTCACGTAACTCCTTATGGATGGCGGTAGTAGCCTTAATCTACTCTACCAAGATACTGTCCGCAAAATGGGCATCAATCCTTCAAGAATCAAGCCCACCACAACTACCCTCAAGGGAGCAGTACCCGGCGTAGGAGCTCACTGCACGGGCTCCATCACATTGGAAGTAGTTTTCGGTTCACCGAACAACTTCCGAAGCGAAGGCTTGACCTTCGATATTGTCTCGATCCGCAGTAGCTACCACGCACTTCTGGGGCATACCACTTCTGCTCGTTTTAAAGCGGTCCCACTCTACGCCCACGCAAAACTTAAGATGCCCGGTCCATGCAGCGTCATAACAATAAATGGAAATATGGAACACTCCCTCCGTACAGAGGGTCATACTACGACTACTCCAGCCGAATACAAAGCGGCCTCATCAAACCGCATATCTCATCGGCCATTAAGCCCCCGGTCTCTATTAAATGGGACCAATCAATTTCAGAGCTGAATTAGCAGTTTGGCCTCCGTTGTTCGCCTCATATACCCGCAAAGTTTTTACTGTGCGTAAATAACTATGTACTTAAAATACCCTAGTCATCGGCGGACGAACAATATGGACAGGCCTACAAACATTCTGATAGCCTCCTTTTCTTTTCTAACTATTTTTTATCTTTTACCACAGGTGGCTCAAAGACTGGTCATCTCACGGACTCTTTCAGAGTTCGGCTTCAAACACCTACCTAAAGGCTATTCCTGTTAAGGAGTCCTTTCACCGAGGCAAGGCGGCGCAGACATGCGACAGGAGGTCCAAATAATTTTTCGTAGACCGCACTCTCTATTGTGAGCCTGTAAGGTGCCTTCTCCCTCAGCCTTCGACCACCGGCATGTCAAATAGCCTGAGTCGTGGCGTTATTATCTGTAAAATGGCAATCAACATATCAATCAGGTTATAGTGAACATAATCCGTATTCAGTATTCGCTTTTCCTAAAGAACTGAATTTGGCTTCCTCGGTTGTTTCACACACAAACCTCAGCATAAATTGCCAGGGGCTCAATATGGGAACAAAATAATTGCCGGCAAGTCTGAACAGCTTCATAGAACACTTCAGCGTCACGAGTTTGGCCCTATATGCATCAGCTCCGAATCATGTCTTTGGTCAATAGTTGGGTTGCCCGGCTCCTATGCTTACTACCTTACATTCCGCTCTATCGGCTAGGGTAGTAAAGGGAGAACTACTGTGATTGTGTCCTGGTTTATCCGGATGAGCACCTTAGTAGAGAAAGCCGAAAACTGACTATCATGATGCGGTGAGAGCTAGTCAACCACTCAATGACTTATCAGAATCTCTCGCGATTCCCTCCGTATTACACAAAGGACCGTTCTTCTGGTCACCTATGAAACGCACCGTATTCGGATAACTGCGTGCATACCAGGGGCTATATCGTAAACCATGATGTCTACTACACAACCTTCTTCTTGTAGACGTTGTTGGGCCTCCAAGTGTAGAGGTTTGTAGGACAGTAGCAAGTTTCCCTCAAGTGGATGACCTAAGGTTTATCAATCCGTAGGAGACGTAGGATGAAGATGGTCTCTCTCAAACAACCCTGCAACCAAATAACAAAGAGTCTCTTGTGTCCCCAACACACCCAATACAATGGTAAATTCTATAGGTGCACTAGTTTGGCGAAGAGATGGTGATACAAGTGCAATGTGGATGGTAGATATAGGTTTTTGTAATCTGAAAATATAAAAACAGCAAGGTAGCAAGCGATAAAAGTGAGTGTAAACGGTATTGCAATGAGTTGAAACAAGGCCTAGGGTTCATACTTTCACTAGTGCAAGTTCTCTCAACAATATAACATAATTGGATCACATAACTATCCCTCAACATGCAACAAAGATTCACTCCAAAGTCGCTAATAGCGGAGAATAAATGAAGATATTATGGTAGGGTACGAAACCACCTCAAAGTTATTCTTTCCAATCAATCCATTGGGCTATTCCTATAAGTGTCACAAACAGCCCTAGAGTTCATACTATAATAACACCTTAAGACACAAATCAACCAAAACCCTAATGTCACCTAGATACTCCAATGTCACCTCAAGTATCCATGGGTATGATTATACGATATGCATCACACAATCTCAGATTCATCTATTCAACCAACACAAAGTACTTTAAAGAGTACCCCAAAGTTTATACCCGAGAATCAAGACAAAAACGTGTGCCAACCCCTATTCATAGGTTCATGGGCGGAACCCACAAGTTGATCACCAAAACAAACATCAAGTGAATCACGTGATATCCCATTGTCACCACAGATACGCACGACAAGACATACATCAAGTGTTCTCAAATCTTTAAAGACTCAATCCGATAAGATAACTTCAAAGGGAAAACTCAATCCATTACAAGAGAGTAGAGGGGGAGAAGAAACATAATATCCAACTATAGTAGCAAAGCTCGCGATACATCAAGATTGTGCCAAATCAAGAACACGAGAGAGAGATCAAACACATAGCTGCTGGTACATACCCTCAGCCCCGAGGGTGAACTACTCCCTCCTCATCATGGAGAGCGCCGAGATGATGAAGATGGCCACCAGTGAGGGTTCCCCCCATCGACAGGGTGCCTGAACAGGGTCCCGATTGACTTTTGGTGGCTATAGAAGCTTGCGGCGGCGGTTCCCCGATCGTTTAAGGGTATATGGGTATATATAGGAGGATGAAGTACGTCAGGGGAGCCACGAGGGGCCCACGAGGGTGGAGGGCGCGCCCTAGGGGGGTGGGCGCCCCCCTGCCTCGTGGCTCCCTCGTTCCTTTCCTGACGTGCACTCCAAGTTTTTCCGGTAGCTTTCCTTCCAAAAATAACTTCTCCAGTTGGTTTCGTTCCATTTCGACTCCGTTTGATATTCCTTTTCTTCGAAACACTGAAATAGGCAAAAAACAACAATTCTTGGCCGGGCCTCCAGTTAATAGGTTAGTCCCAAAAATAATATAAAAGTGGATCATAAAGCCCAATATTGTCCAAAACAATAGATAATATAGCATGGAGCAATCAAAAATTATAGATATGTTGGAGAGGTATCAAGCATCCCCAAGCTTAATTCCTGCTCATCCTCGAGTAGGTAAATGTTAAAAACAGAATTTTTTATGCGGAATGCTACTTGGTATAATTTCAATGTAATTCTTCTTAATTGTGGTATGAATATTCAGATCAGAAAGATTCAAGATAAAAGTTCATATTGACATAAAAGTAATAATACTTCAAGCATACTAACTAAGCAATTATGTCCTCTCAAAATAACGTGGCCAAAGAAAGTTCATCCCTACAAAATCATATAGTTTAGTCATGCTCCATTTTCGTCACACAAGAATGCTCTCATCATGCCCAACCCCGATGACAAGCCAAGCAATTGTTTCATACTTTAGTAATCTCAAACTTATAAACTTTCACGCAATATATGAGCGCGAGCCATGGACATAGCACTATGGGTGGAATAGAATATGATGATGGGGGTTATGTGGAG
Organism: Aegilops umbellulata; assembly: GCA_032464435.1. Taxonomy (NCBI): domain Eukaryota; kingdom Viridiplantae; phylum Streptophyta; class Magnoliopsida; order Poales; family Poaceae; genus Aegilops; species Aegilops umbellulata. The sequence goes on from CP136059.1 coordinate 183,235,496, forward strand.
AAGACAAAAAGGAGAAAGTCTCACATCGACGAGGCTAATGAATGGGCTATGGAGATGCCCATCGATTGATGTTAATGCAAGGAGTAGGGATTGCCATGCAACGGATGCACTAGAGCTATAAATGTATGAAAGCTCAACAAAATAAACTAAGTGGGTGTGCATCCAACTTGCTTGCTCATGAAGACCTAGGGCACTTGAGGAGGCCCATTATTGGAATATACAAGCCAAGTTCTATAATGAAAAATTCCCACTAGTATATGAAAGTGACAAAACAAGAGACTCTCTATCATGAAGATTAAGGTGCTACTTTGAAGCACAAGTGTGGTAAAAGGATAGTAACATTGTCCCTTCTCTCATTTTTTTGGGCCTTCTCTTTTTTTATGGCCTTTCTCTCTTTTTTCCTTTTTCTTGGCCTTATCTTTTTTTATGGCCTTTCTCTTTTTTTTATTCCTCACTTGGGACAATGCTCTAGAAAATGATGATCATCACACTTCTATTTATTTACAACTCAATGATTACAACTCGATACTAGAACAAAGTATGACTCTATATGAATGCCTCCGGCGGTGTACCGAGATATGCAATGACTCATGAGTGACATGTATGAAAGAATTATGAATGGTGGCTTTGCCACAAATACTATGTCAACTACATGAATGCAAAGCAATATGACAATGATGAACGTGTCATGATAAACGGAATGGTGGAAAGTTGCATGGCAATATATCTCGGAATGGCTATGGAAATGCCATAATAGGTAGGTATGGTGGCTGTTTTGAGGAAGATATAAGGAGGTTTATGTGTGAAAGAGCGTATTGTATCACGGGGTTTGGATGCACCGACGAAGTTTGCACCAACTCTCGAGGTGAGAAAGGGCAATGCACGGTACCGAAGAGGCTAGCAATGATGGAAGGGTGAGAGTGCGTATAATCCATGGACTCAACATTAGTCATAAAGAACTCACATACTTATTGCAAAAATCTACAAGTCATCAAAAACCAAGCACTACACGCATGCTCCTAGGGGAATAGATTGGTAGGAAAAGACCATCGCTCGTCCCCGACCGCCACTCATAAGGAGGACAATCAAAGAACACCTCATGTTTCAAATTTGTTACATAACGTTTACCATACGTGCATGCTACGGGACTTGCACTACTAGGAAAAGGGCTATAGATAGGATTGATACTAATGGCGCACCATGGAAGCAGTGCGCCACTACTATATACTAATGGCGCACCTGTTGGTGATGCGCCATTAGTGTGGAAGACACTAATGGCGCACCAGAAACAGGGTGCGCCACTAGTATTAATTTTTTTTCCATTTTTCCATACATACTAATGGCGCATCAGGTCGAAGTGCGCCATTACTAGTTCTAACTAGTAATGGCGCACCAGGCAGACAGTGCGCCATTACTGTAATTTTTTTATTCTTTTTTTGCAAAACTACTAATGGCGCACCGTTTCACAGTGCGCCATTACTAGTTTAAATTAGTAATGGCGCACTATTACATGGTGCGCCATTAGTATATATATTTATTTTTATTTTTTTGCAAAACTACTAATGGCGCACCACCTGCAGGTGCACCATTAGTAACCAGGGTTACTAATGGCGCATTTGCTGCTGGTGCGCCATTAGTAACCTGGGACCCCAACTAGATATTTTGGACAACCCCACACCTACCCACTCACTTTCCCCACTTCATTCCCTCCACCTCCTTCTCCAAGCTTTCGGCTGCCTCCTCCTCCTCACCTCATTTCCACCATAGATTCATCAAAATTAAGTGGTGAAATTACCTTTTTTTGATAGGTAAGTAAGGGGAAAGCTATCTTCATGATGTAGATCTACTTTTTTTCTCCCTAGCTCGCTCCAACAACGTGCACATGCACTTTTTGTGGCCTAGCTAGATCTATGTATGTTTGTGGTGTTACATGTGTTTGTGGTGTTGCATATATGTTTGTGTTTGAAGGTACCGGTATTTGAAATGCGATAGTTGCCAATATTTTGCCGGAATGTTTTGATTCATTTCCATTTCGGCGAGAATTTTGGCACTATGCATTCTTTTTGGTCCTATTTTTAGGGAAGGTCATGCCAAATTTTTTCTTGGTTCTAAAATATCGTTTTGCTCTACCCCGCAGGCGACCTTGGTCCGCACGATGACTGAAGGCATCGTGAATAGGTTTTTTAGCTCTGCGAAGGCCGAGATGCTTCAAAAGAACGAGACGGAGATAAGATGTCCGTGTCGAAGATGCAAGCTGAAGAGCCTTATTGCGGACCCGGATTCCGGTCAGGTGCGGGACCACCTGCTCTTGTGTGGTTTCATGGATGGCTATCAGTGGCAAGGTGATGAAGATGACTATGAATGTCACAACCCTAGTTTAGCCTTTTCTTGTCCTTGCATGATTATCATGTTTAAATTCTGAAATTTGAATTGAGGGAATTTTCAAAGCCTCAGAAACCTTTTAAAAATAATCAATATTTAATTCTCATCAGATGAGTCCAAAGAAATGTTCCTGTTACTCTGTGAAAATATTGGTAAGAGGTAAAATTCAAGCCAATATTTTTGGAATCACAGAAATATTTATTTTGGGCCTTTGACTTCAATCAATGACATATTTGAGTTGAATTTATTTCTGTTATATAAGAAATAAAGTTCAAATATTTTGTAAACTGCATGTGACCTTGGACTAGTTTCTGATCTTACATAGCAATTTACAGAAAGTTCAAAAAAATGATTTGATGTTTTAAATCAAATCAAAACAAATTGCAGAAAATAGAAAACATTAATAAATAGAAAACCAGAGATAGAGAACCTACCTGGGCCACTTACCTGGCCAGCCCAGCCCACTGGCCTGGTGCCAGTCATCCCTAACCTCTGCCAGTAGGCAGAGGCAGGACAGCGCACGCGCGCGCGAGGCGCCACGCCGTCACCTGCTTGCCGCCGAGCCGCTGGACGCGTGGATGAGGTCCTCCTCGTCGCCCCGCACCCCCCTGGAACCCCCTCGCTCACTGCCTCGTCCCCATCCCCTCCTCTGGTTCTCTCCCCTGCACCGCCCGAGCGCCGCTCGCCGTCGCAGTAGCTACCGCCCACGCCGGGCCCCGTTGCCGTGTTCCACTGGTCCGCCGTCGATCACCGCCTCACCAAGCCGAAGGACACACCACCGGACGCCTTGTGACGACGCCTCCGAGCTCATCACCGCTGCATCTGCCGCCGGACTTCGCCCGTCGTTCTCCGTCGTCCCTGCCTCCCCGAGCTCGACGCCTGTCTCACTAGAACCGCGGTGAGCTGCTGACCGTTTCCCCTCTGTTCCCCTGCTTGCCCCCGCCCTCTAGTCGCCGCCCCAAGATCACCCGAGCTCCGACCGCCGCCATGGCCGGCGAGCCTTGTGCTCGCGAGCTCCTCCGCTCAAACCCGTTGCACGGTTGTGCTCCTGGAGCTCCCAGGAGTCCAAAGAACCCCTTTGGCCAGCCGCTAGCACTCTGTAGCCTCGTTCCGCTCGACGTTCGAACACCGGCCGCCGCGCTTGTCATCGCCGGCGATGATTCCGGCCACCATAGGCTCGGCCTCCTCCACCACTCGACGCGCGCCTGCAAGAGCTCTCCAACGAGCCCAAGAACGGCCTCGTCCGTGCCCTGTGGGCGTTTCCCGAGCCACGCCGCCGTCTCGGGCCTCGCCGGCGTCGAGTCGCCGGCGAGTTTGACCCCGTTTGACCCTGGTTGACCCCGTGTGGGCCCAGGTTGACTTCCCCCTAACTCCATGACAGGTGGGACCCGTCTGCTAATTAAATTAGTTTTAGTGCTAACTAAAAACTAGTTAGGCTAATTACACTAACACGCGGGACCCATAGGTCAGGGTTTGACCTGGACCGTCCCCGTTGACTGCTGACGTCACCCTGACGCTATGCCGACGCAATAATTCATTTACTGGATTTATTCTTATACAGGAAATTCCAGAAAATAGTATAAACTTCTAAAATTCATATAAAATCAACCGTAACTCCAAATGAAATAATTTATATATGAAAAATTATCAGAAAAATTCAAGGAATCTTTTTATGGCATTTGCATGCATGTTTGAACAACCTAGGGTTGCTTTACAGGGCAATTTGCATAAATGACATTTAAATAAGCACATATGGAGTTTGAGTTTGAACCCTTGGTTCAAACCAACTTCATTTAATATGGTTGCTAGTTGCATTAGCTCAAATCAACAGCATATTGCCATGACATTATCATGCATCATAATTGTTGTTGCATTGCATTGATTGTGTTCCACTTTGTTTGCCGGTTTTTGTCCCCTCTCGATAGACGTGGTTTCGACGATGAGTTCGATGACACCGATGAAGAGCTATATTATCTTCAGAAGTGCCAGGCAAGCAAAACCCCCTTGTTCATTTCGATACCATCCCACTCTCTCGCTCCTGCTCTCTTTTACTGCATTAGGACAACAACGATTCAATTGTTACATGCTGCGGTAGTTGAACCCCTTATCCTCTGCATGACCTGTCATTGCCACAGTAAATAGATGAAACCCACTAGTATGAGTAGGAGTTGTTTGAGCCCTGATGTGCCTACTCATTCATGTTTGTTGTCATGCCTTCTACTTCTTAGAGTTGAGTCGGGTCTGATTCATCGGGGATGAATTGGAACAGTGATGAACATGTCCTACCGTGTGTGAGCTAAGTGTGTGAACACGATTTGGTAAAGGTAGCGGTGAGAGGCCATGTAGGAGTACATGGTGGGTTGTCTCATTGAAACCGTCCTCAGGAACTATGTTCTGTGTTTGTGATCCATGAAATAGCTACTACCACACGTTGGGCCCTGAAATATGACCCCGCTCGACTTACTGACCCCTCTTGTCCTCTGTCCAGGAGTTGCAAGTAGTTTCTGGTGTTTGTAATATGCTGGGGGCCGCACGCAGCGCTGACCATAGGGGTGGGCTGTGTTGAGGTAGGCACGTGGCACGGTGTACCGGGCGCCCGTTTGGTGTTCCGGGAACCCTGCACACATCGTTTGGGGCTGTGAGCGAAACTCCGGCCGGATCTCCTCGCGGATGGAACCCGAATAGGCGATAAACCTGGACTAGAGACTTGTGTGGTTAGTTAGGTCGTGGTCTACACCCACGTCGGCTTTCGCTTGAAGTCTGCCGAGCACATGTCGTGTGCAGACGCTAAGTGGTGGAAACATGTGTGAAGAAGTACACCCCTGCAGGGTTATATATGATCTATTCGAATAGCCGTGTCCGCGGTAATGGACTTCTGGGTTGCCTATAACAGTTCATAGACAAGTGAAAGTGGATACTCTAAAATGCGCAAGATAAGTGTCGGGGATATACCCCGCGGTGTAAACCGGCCGGAAGTTAAACCGGCCGGACTTGGCGATATTCGTCTGGTGACCCGCCCAGATCTGGCGGTTTACCAGCAACCCGTCGGGACATTGTAACTCACTGGTAACCCGACGGACGGGTCAGAAGAGCGACAAGACCCGGTGGCCCGTCTGGCGGTTCATGAAGGCCGGTTCAACTATGGTGGGCCGGTTCAAGAGGAAAGGAATATTTATCTTACAAAGAGTTAAGACCAGGACTTGTATCCGGTTTGTATTAGAGATAGACTAGTCCTAATCCTAATAGGACTCCACATGTAAACCGCCCCTTCAACATATATAAGAAGGGGCAGGGCTCCCCAAAGAGGGACAGGTTAGAAGTTAGAAGCGACAAGCAATCAATAATCTCTAGGGCTAGACACAAAGAGCCGGTTTACGGCGTCTCCCTCGGGATGATAATGAGACCTAGCCTCAAACAGCATGTAGGGTTATTACCGGATGATGTTTCCCGGGGCCCGAAGCTGTCTAAATCCTTGTCTTGCGTGTTGATCCGCCCTGCGTCTCTCGTCCCACTCAACCCCTCTCAAGCTACCACATAGATGCGTTGGCCTCGCGACTAAGTCCTGACACTAAGGACATCTGCCGTGACAAATCCACGACAGTTGGCGCCCACCGTGGGGCTATCGCACGATGGTGTTGAGTTCTTGAAGGGATCTTTTTTAGGGATCAAAAAGTCTGCAATTTTCCGGATGAACCGGTTTAAAAGCACTTGCATCAACTTCAAAGGTCATCAGTCCAGATTTGGGATCTATAAGATTTAAAGTTGTGCACAGCATCTAACAATCAAGCTGTCAAATCTCCGCGTCACTAAGACCAGCAACTTCTGTCGGAATCTGATCGGACCCAATACAAATCCCGGAGCATCAACTCATAGCTGCTGGTGTTTTTTATTCCTTCAAAGTACAGCGATCCGAAGCCGGATCAATGTTTGGAACACCGCCTAAACCGAGACCGACAGGGATTTCTATACGTACGCAAGTCATCCGAGGTTGCAGCCTAATCCGCCGAGTTTCAATACTGCTCCCAGGCCGTGAGAATCAATAGTTTTGCTGCTACCTTTTTTCCCGACGTGAAGAATAGTCAAATCTGAAAAATCAACTAGTACGTGATCAAGACTAGTCTACTTGAGTACTACTAGATCAGACTACCACATCCATCCAAATTAGAAGAGTCCAAGAGCTGTTGCCAGATCATCATGATCAGAGTATTTTTCAAAGAAAAAAAGCGCTAGAAGAAGGGCCACGACCTGGAAGGTGAGGCGGACGACCCAGAAACAAAACCGGCGCTGACTCGGCCGAGCTGCCGTCGCCGGCCACGGCCTCTGTTCTTCTCCAACCCGTCAGCTCAGCCTCCGCTGCCCTCCGATTTGCTCATGCCAAACCGCCGCCGACCTCGCGCCAAGCTGGCCTCGCCTTGAACCGGCTCCGGCTGCCGCCAGCTCGTCCCTCCGCTTTGACATGCAGCTTCTGAGCTGCCCGCAGCACCGATCCGGCGTGGACTCGTTCCAACCCGCCACTGCACCCGTGCCTCGAGCCCACTTCCGAGCCGCCGCCGAACCGGTGTCGGGCCGCCCCAGACTCGTCTCTGTTGCCTTGAGACGCCCTGCCAAGTCGCCGAGTTGCCGGACTGTATACCAGGGCCACGCTGAGCTTCCCGTCGTCGCACGCCTCCGCCGCGACAACACTGCACGCCGCCCATCACCGAGGAGTATCAAGTTGTTTTCCTCCAGGAGCAAATCCCCGTCGCCGGTTCACCTCTACTCGAGCTGCACCCCTCCATGAATCGCCGTCGCCGGTTCACCTATGCTCGAGCCGCTGTCGGGTCACCACGGACTCGCCCTGCTGCCTATGGGTCGATTCACCACCACCAAATCACCGCCTGCTTTCGCTTCTGCTACACCATGACCTGCCTCCGTGTTGTCTTCGCTGCCTCGCGAGTACCCTGGCAGTTCCAGAGCGGTTGCCGCCTTCGTCAGTGGGCCAGAATCGCTGCTGCGACCAGTGGCCTTCGTCGTTGACAACCACCTGCGAGCTGAGCCGGCCGTCACGCGACCTGTGCTTCGCTTCTCCCGAGAGTCCCCCCGCGCTCCTTGTGTCTCCGCCTCCGGATGGCTGTTGCTCCGGGCCACCTCTGCCTCTGTTGCCATCTAAGCCGCTTGAGCCGGCTGCCTGACAGGCCTTATTCGCTGTGAAATTGCAGTAGCAGAAGCAAGTTCTTCTCGCTGAAGGAAAGGAGCAGCGGTGCAAGGGCCACATCACACATTTTATATCCATCCAATGAGAGTACCAGGTGTTATCTTGTCTATTTATTTTTAGTGCATATTGTTTTTATCAAAGAACAATTACTTTGATCTGTGTATTTTATATACAGGACTATCATTCACTACAAATATGGTTTATACCATGGGTACGGAGCACGCGCTGGCAACGTCCTGCCTGGTGATCGTCCGTGCCACATTACACGGTGAATGGACGCGTGCAAGACGCCGCCCTTACGGCCCGGTTCACATCAGCTTGCCGGGACCGCACCCGCGATTAACTCGCCCGTCCGTGCCGGTTTACGACACCGGTGCCGATTTTCCCCGTCCGCTTCGGTTTACAATGCCGCGGCCGATTCATTTATCCGAGCTGCCTCTGATACTGCGGTCATCTTGGTCATCCGTCTCTCGCGGCCTGATCTACATCAACATACCGGGTCGCACCTGTCTGCATGAGCTGTTTATTGAGCATGAGCAAGTCACAACTTGGGTAACCCGATTTTTCTTTTAGACAAAATGGAGGCAAATTATCATCAACCGCCATCGGCACTGGATGGCTCAATGGACAGGCACACCAGTCGCCGCCACTACAGTTTGGGTAACTTCAAATCACCAGTTGGAAGGAACCATTGGCCGAGTTGCTTACACGGTTCATACGGGATCATTTACAACCTGCCGCAGTCACCTCAACCTTCTGTGGATTCACATCGTGCTATCAACACCAATGATATACAAGTTATGCCGGTTTATATCGCGGTCAAATATGAAGAATCTCAAGCCAACTCCTCGAGTCACCTTGAGACTTGGGGGCTATGATAATATGACGCGGCAAGTCTTGCCAGTTTCAGCCGGTTTAAGAACCCAAGGACGATGGAGGGAAAGATAACCCAATCCCGGAGGCTGCTGTTATGTTGATGAAAATTTAAAGGCCGTCAGAAAATTTTCGGCTTAGAAAGTATATGACAGTTACAAAATCCCGACTCAATGAAGAAGTTTCGGATCATCAGAAAGGATTCCGGTTTGAAACCTGGCTGAAGGAAAGTCAGTATCACTGAAGCTCTCAATATCCGGTTTACAATCCGGTTCAAGAGAAATCTATTCTCCCACAGTTCTGAAGCGCTCAGATCCGGTTTAACAAAATCCGGTTCAAAAAGGAATTAACTTCTCGCAAGTTCGAGTTTAAAGGCCGTCAGAAAATTTCCGGCTGAAAATGAAGATTCCGGTTTAAAATCCGGTTCAAGGGAAAGATGTCTCCCACAAAGCTTTGAAGCTCTCAATATCCGGTTCAAGATCCCGGTTCAAGAAGAATTTATCTCTTGCAAAAAGGTTAAAAATTACTGAAGAGGACCTGCTGCCATGATGCGGGGTTCAAACATGGGCTTCTTGTTCAAACATAGGTCGTATTCGAACCAAAGAGAACGTAGCTATCCTTACAAAGTCAGTTGGGGACCTAGTCGACTTGAACCGTAGCTACACCTCCGGGGAGCTTGGTCATGTCTTGACGACGGTAATGCCTTCTGGCTGGCACATTTGCCACTAAGTCAGTTGGGGACCTAATCGACTTGAACCGTAGTTACACCTTATGGGAGCTCGGTCATGTCTTGATAATGGTAATGCCTTCTGATCAGCTTTTAAACAGCCAATAAGTCATTTGGGGGCTTGGTCGTGTCCGAACCAATGCAATGCCACTTGATCGGCCCTAGGCCACTAAGCCACTTGGGGGCTTGGTCGAATCCGAACCAATGCAATGCCACTTGGCCGGCGTAACGCCACGCGTCATTTTGGGGTCCTGGCTGACTGGCACCATTGCTACGCCTTCGGGGGGCTTGGTTGCGTCTGACCATGGTAATTCCATCTGACCAAGCTCAGTAGAGCTCTTCTTTTGCAAAAAATTGTTGCCATTGCTTTTGCTTTAATAGCCTTTCTTGAGAAGTTGCTATTTTATTTGCGTTTTTTAGACCGACAGTATTTTGTACCGGTTCAAACAGCTAAAATTGGCGGAACACGGTCCATTTTTTAGACCGGAGATTATCTGCCCGTTTTAATTTTCTGTTACCATCTTATTATGGAGTAAACCGGTGTTTATCAACCCGGCTCGGCTTTCAACTACAAGTTGTGAGTACATGATCAAGTTATAATCCGGAGATTATCAGCCCGGTCTGGTTTGACTACAAGTCACCAGTATTATATATTGACAAACCGGTGTTTATCACAACCCGGCACGGTTTTATCATAAACCGGCACAATATGGAAGGAGTTATCATTACTCAAGATTGGGGTCATCACTCTTACTACAAAAAAGTTGGTAAACCGATTATATCACAGGTATGATATATTTCATATTTGATTATTCTTAAGCGCAGCCTTGGTTATAAACCTGGGTTATATGTTGGGCATTATGACCCGTCCAGCGGTAAACCGCCAGGACACTTTAAACTTGTTGTATGCAGAAACAGGTTGAATAAAGCATGATTATAAATCACCGGTGTTTATTAAACCGGTCTGGCTTTGGACTACAAGTCGCCAGTATATATTTGGATTGCGCCATTGGAATCTTGCGCTTATAAATTATTGGATTATATTATTCAAATAGCCAAACTTGGCTGAATTTTCATTATGATATTGGATGAATAAGGTTTTTCATACCAGATTATATTATCTTGAATAGCCATCATGGCTGGATTTTTACTATGGTTATCAATAACCAGTATTATAATTAAGGTTTTCAAAGTCGCTTTAGCGCAATGGCTATCATATTATCAATGGATACGATTTATTCTACAATTGAAGGAATAGTCCCGAGTCGCTGCAGGCTTACTACCTGGCACTTGGGGGCTACATTGTTCAAAGTTGATATTCAAAAATGCAAGTCTCATGTTGCTGCAAGCAGGCACCATGACACTTGGGGGCTAATGCAAGGTCATTTTTGCTCATCTTATTGAAGACCCAGTTCATCACATCATAATGAGCTGGCCCTTGGGGGCTACCAATTGCTCCTGTCAACTAATCAAGGTACAAAGCTTTTTATCTATTATATTGAAGGGTCTACTGCTCAGTTGGTAAAGCACAAGGCTCTTAACCTTGTGGACGTGGATTCAAGCCCCATGATGGGGGGTTACATCATATGATGTTATTTTCATAGAAGTATATATCAAAGTCCCAGCTCAATATTATCTTACTGAGCCAGCCCTTGGGGGCTACACATTGCTGTTCAAAGTTTACAAGATTATATTTACAAAGTCCCTGCTGATTATTACATAATGACCCGGCCCTTGGGGGCTACATTGGTTGAAGTTTTATGGGCATCAGTCAATTACAAGTCCCAGGTTGCTGCAAGCATGACAACCCGGCACTTGGGGGCTACAGATATTATATTATTATCGAAGAAAGATTTTCAAATTCTCTGTTGAGCAAATCAGATTGACTCGGCGTCACCAATCATAAACCGATGTTGGCAACAATCATGAACCGGTGTATGCAACAACCGGAGTCATCAGTTTTTATAACCCGGCCATTTGGTAATGTTAAACCGGCAAGTTTTCAAGACCGGGATCATCTTCAAACCGGCTGAATGTTAGATGAATATTTCAAGACCAATATTTCTTAAACCGGCGTTTTGGAAGCCGACTCAAGTGGATTATTTCTTCACAATATTTTTCTGTGAGAAACCAATGTCAGCAAATTGAGTATGACGCTGGCTTATTGACCTGGATTTTCTAGAAGGAGGAAATGACAAGGACTTAAGGATGATCAGGTGCCGGTTCACAAGAATTCTTAACCCGGAGTACAACCTATCAAATTTGTTCTTATGTCTATTTGCAGCATAAGTTTACCATGGATAAATCCAAGCTAAACTTGGGGGCTAATGTCGGGGATATACCCCGCGGTGTAAACCGGCCGGAAGTTAAACCGGCCGGACTTGGCGATATTCGTCTGGTGACCCGCCCAGATCTGGCGGTTTACCAGCAACCCGTCGGGACGTTGTAACTCACTGGTAACCCGACAGACGGGTCAGAAGAGCGACAAGACCCGGTGGCCCGTCTGGCGGTTCATGAAGGCCGGTTCAACTATGGTGGGCCGGTTCAAGAGGAAAGGAATATTTATCTTACAAAGAGTTAAGACCAGGACTTGTATCCGGTTTGTATTAGAGATAGACTAGTCCTAATCCTAATAGGACTCCACATGTAAACTGCCCCTTCAACATATATAAGAAGGGGCAGGGCTCCCCAAAGAGGGACAGGTTAGAAGTTAGAAGCGACAAGCAATCAATAATCTCTAGGGCTAGACACAAAGAGCCGGTTTACGGCGTCTCCCTCGGGATGATAATGAGACCTAGCCTCAAACAGCATGTAGGGTTATTACCGGATGATGTTTCCCGGGGCCCGAAGCTGTCTAAATCCTTGTCTTGCATGTTGATCCGCCCTGCGTCTCTCGTCCCACTCAACCCCTCTCAAGCTACCACATAGATGCGTTGGCCTCGCGACTAAGTCCTGACACTAAGGACATCTGCCGTGACAAATCCACGACAATAAGCGTGAGTGCTATGGATGGCGTTCTCATAAGGAGACGGGGGCGGATCCATGGTGGTGTATTGATATGGTGAATATGTGGACTCGTGTGCGCCACCTCAAAAGAGTTATTTGCAGTCATAGTTTAGGTTAGCCACTGAGTCAAAGTTGGCTTGCTGCAGTTAAACTCCACTACCCCTTTGTTGATACCGATGCATATGTAGCTAGTTCTGATGTAAGTCTTGCTGGGTACATTTGTACTCACGTTTGCCTATTTTATGTTTTTGCAGAGAGACGTCAGTCTCGCTAGTAGTTCCGTGTGGACTTTGACGTTTAGCTTGATACCCCAGCTACGATCTTGTGCCCTCGGCAGGATCTGGTAGATAGTCAGGCTTCTCAGCCTTCTTCATTTGTAGATGTCTGTACTCAGACATGTTAAGCTTCCGCATGTGCTTGACTTGTATGCTCTGAATGTTGGGTCGTGAGACCCATGTTTGTAATATCTCGCTCCTCGGAGCCTAATGAATAAATACTGGAGTCGTAGAGTTATGTTGTGATGCCATGTTGTATTTACACATATCGAGCATATTGTGTGTATGATTGAAATGCTTGCTATGTGTGGGATCCGACAATCTAGTTGTTTATCCTTGGCAGCCTCTCTTATGGGGAAATGTAGTCTAGTGCCTCCTTGAGCCATAGTAGTCCGCTACAGCCCGGTTCACCGGAGTCCTGCTAGCCCAGCACTACTGCTCAGGACACTTGACTGGCCGGCATGTGTTTCACTTCGTTCCTGTGTCTGTCCCTTCGGGGAAATGTCACGCGGTGACATCCGGAGTCCTGCCTAGCCTGCTACAGCCCGGGTTACCGGAGTCATGTTAGCCCAATGCTACAGCTCGGATTGACACGTTGTTGACCGACATGCTCGAAGTTGATTCATGTATGCCTGTCCCCATGGGTTAGTGCCGTTTTGGGTTCACGACTAGCCATGTCGGCCCGGGTTCTTTGTCATATGGATGCTAGCGACACTATCATATACATGAGCCAAAAGGCGCAAACGGTCCCGGGCTAGGTAAGCTGGCACCCGTGGGAATACCGTGCGTGAGGCCGCAAAGTGATATGATGTGTTACATGCTAGATCGGTGTGACTTAGGATCGGGGTCCTGACAATGAAGTCGTCCATGGGGGCCGGGCAAGAAATGAGGAAGGGCAACAAGACAAGTACCACCGCGGCGAGGGCGGGCGAGAAGACGAAGAATCTCCAGGACATGATCACGACGGTGATGCTGTACACAGTCATCATGTAGAAGATGTCGTACATGATGATGAGGAAGATCAAGACGAAGGGCTCGCTGGATGGGGTCATCATGAGGGTCGCCGCGAAATGCATGTCGACTTTGAGGGTCGACTCGCCGACTTTGAAAGAGCAAACCTAGTCGCGCTACAACACATAGACGTGGTCGATCCTTGGGTGGTAAAGCACAAAACCTTTATTGAGAAGACGTACAATGACCGAGGCCAACAGAGGACGGACGAAGATATACTCAAAGAGCACAACTCATGTTTCACGCGTTGGTTCAAGCAGAAGCTTCTGTCGTACCCTTTACATGAGGATTCTTCCGCGGAAGAACAACTCATATTAGCCTTGTCACAGGGCGCCGAGCACAATCTGATGACCTATGAGGCGTACGATATCAACGGCTACACATTCTACACCGAGAACAAGGACATGAAGAGCGATGGTTATCAGAACTCCAGGGTAACGATGGAATCCTACACCGGCAACGACAAGGACAGATACTACGGAAGGATCGAGGAGATCTGGGAGCTGAGCTACGCTGGAGAGAAGGTCCCGATGTTTCGTGTCAGATGGGCCAAGAGCGTCCTAAAAGAAGACCGTTATTTCACCACCATGGTTATACCCGAAGCCAAATCCAAGACCGCGGGTGCAAACGTCACCGCGAAAAATGAGCCATGGGTACTGGCTTCCCAAGTGGACCAATGCTTCTTCATTACCGACCCGTCAAAGCCCAGTCGTGTTGTCGTGAGGAGAGGCAAAAGGAAGATCATCGGAATGGATGGATTAGCCAATGAGCAAGACTTCGACAAGTACGGCGACCCAAAGATCGAACATGACGACGACGATGAAGTAGCAGCACACACCACAAGAAGAAGCAGGACCACCCTACCTAAAGGACGTCCGTTCCACAGAAGAACTCCATTTGCAAAAAACAAGGGCAAGAAGATTGTGAACAGATAGCTAGCTAAGATCGATCATATTTGAATCGTAGTCTTCATTTCTCGATTGTATTTCATGGGCACTTTTTGATATCATGAATATTTTTAAATTTCATGGGCACTTTTTGAATTCATGAGGACACTTGATCTCGATCCCCCTCCATCTCGATCTCGATTCCCCCTCCATCTCGATCTTGATCCCCCTCCATCTCGATCCCACCCGCACCCTCCCCCGCTAGCTCCACTGCCGCCGACGACCCACCGCAACCCTCCCCCGCTCCACCGCCGCCGACGAGCACCCGACCCCCCGCACCCTCCCCCGCTCCGCCGCCGCCAACGGGCACCCCCCGCACCCTCCCCCGCTCCATCGCCGCCGCCGATGATATTTTCAAGTAACAAATTTGAACATATTTTTAAAAAAATTATTACTGTTTTTATAAAAAAAATATTACTGTTATGATTTAAACAAGTTTGAACATATTTAAACACAAATAAATATAAAAAAAGCATTTAAAATGCATAAAAAAATATTGGGGAGCCTAGGAATCGAACCCAGGACCTCCTAGTGTGTGTGCTGCATGCTGACCAGTCGGGCTAGTGGGTGGGTTCTATTGTAGATAGGGTTAGGTTGTAGATAGTGCTAGTGTGGGCTAGATTAAAACAAAATTCTAATGGCGCACCGAGGGGTGGTGCGCCATTAGAATAGTCGTACTTATGGCGCACCGGGGGGTGGTGCGCCATTAGAAAGCTTCCCCCCACACTAAATCCCCAATCTCTCTAATCTCTCCCCTGCCTCATCGATCTCACCCGCTGCCCCCCATGTTCGCCGTCCCCCTCGCCTCCTTCGCCGTCCCCGAGCCGAGCGCCGCCTCCCTCCGCCGCTCCGCCATCGCCGTCGTTCTCATCCCCGCCCCCCGCCCACCCGCCGCGCCCAGTGGCTGCTCCCACGAGATCACCGCCCTCCCGACTCTGACCCCACCGCCGTCCACTTCGACGAGCTCATCTCGCCCTCCCCCGAGTCCGCCGTCCCCGCGGCCAATTACTCCAAGCCGACAGTCGCTCCCTTCCTCGACCCCGCCGTCGCGCTCCCCTTCTCCCAAGGTGAGCTCCGCCAAATCCCTCCCCCTCCCTTCAATTTTTGTCGATGCAGAGTTGTTCTGCTGCGCGTGATTTTTAGATGTCATCGATGCCGGGATGTCGTTGAGCCATTGATGTTGTCTGCTATGTTGTTTATCTCAAAACAGGAAACAATTGATGTTCTGCTTTGCTCAGAATTTAGTTATTGTTTCCTATTTCTGTGGTTGAACAGTGGAAAAAACGAAATTACCCAACAGAGAAATTAGTTATTGTTTAAACATGTCTTGGCCAATTGTAACTTGGAATTAATAATCTCTTAAGCACTGAACTTACGTCTATTATGTGATTTCTGTAGACATTATGTGGTTTTGCTGTCAGAGGTGAAGAGAAATTTAACTTCTTCGGTTAGTGCCACAGTGTTAGTGCCACAGTATTTGCTTGCCTTTGCATCTATTTTGTGTGTGCACATATCCTTCTCAGCATTGTTTGCTGATGTCCCACAAGAACTCTGCTCCTGTGTTTGAAACTGTATTTCAAAACTCCCATGACACTTTTATGAGTTGAGCTAATTTGCACCCATTAGGTAGCAATGCTGCTACTGGGACAATTTATCTTCTTTCTATGGAATAACATAAGAATTAAAAACCTTTTATGAGATGGAATATAAACATACATACAAAGTATGCCTCTGTGCTTCAGTGCACTGGCGAACATTGCGTTTTTTTCATTCTAGACTTGAAGAAAAAATGGAGTGACTCTTGCACTGCAGAGTCCTCTCTTTTTACTAGAGATGGAATTAATGTTTTATCTTCTTCTTTTTAGAGAAAAACTGAGTGAATCTTCTCCTTCAACTGGGTTCAGTGCAGTGATTTTAGTGAATGGAAAAACTATGCAACTTAAAAAGAGTAGTGAAATGGAAACCATAGTCATAAGATTTCTTATAGAGCAACAATACAAATAAGGATTTTCTGCCTCTTTTTTTAGACTAAAGATTTTTTTGAGGGCCTTTTTTATATATTAAAGATGAATTCTCTGCCTATACACGGTTATGTGTGGTGGGATTTTTTCTTACTATAGTGTCGTGGGCTTTCTCTCGCTTTTTGTCTAAAAATATAGAATTTTGGGCTTTAGGCCATCTGAATTTTGAGCCATTAATTTAGTTATTGTTT
The DNA here is from genome assembly GCA_032464435.1 of Aegilops umbellulata. Lineage (NCBI taxonomy): Eukaryota > Viridiplantae > Streptophyta > Magnoliopsida > Poales > Poaceae > Aegilops > Aegilops umbellulata. Next base: position 183,252,123 of record CP136059.1, read on the forward strand.
TATCCTGCGGTGGTTAAACCGGTTCTTAAAATTATCTAGTTTGACCTGTACTTGTCTAGCTATCATAATCTATTCTTTGACCATGGCAGTAGCTGGCATTTTGTTATGATAATTTCAGTATATATCTTACTGTCCTTTGCTGATCTCTTTGTATTTTCAATTCACAGGCAACTCTCCGACGAAGTCTCCTCCAGGTAATATATGTCTCATGCTTTCTAAAGAGTACTAGTATACTGACTAAACTATCCACTTGCTATGCTTAGCTGCTCTGTTGTCTGAATCATGACACTTTGCCAGCTGAAACTTGCCTATCACACTGTCGATGTATTGCTCAACTAAAAACACAAATATTTGTAGTTTTTGCCTATCATAATGCAACTAAGCATACTAGTCTCAACTAAGCATACTAGTTTTTTGTAGTGAGACAGTAAGAAGGAAACTTCCCAGATTATGTAGAAAGAAAATACTTGGTTTGACAGCAAGTACCATGACATGAATCAAAAAACATATACGGTGGGAAAAATAAAATGGCAGAAACCTGGGAGGTTCTGGTTTGCTGTATCTCCACCAGTTTGGGTTGGTGAATGTGTGGATGATTTTTTTATCTTGTGAACTCATTGTACTGCTACAAGAATTTTGTATCATCATGGTGTAATTTTGTTAACATTCTGGTTTTGTTAGATAGTGGCTACACTAATCTAGAGTGATACAATTTTACTTCCCATTTGGTATCATCATGTTCAGTGTATACAGTTATAACATCATGTGGGTTTTTTAAGTCTGTCTACAGCTCATGTGGGTTTTAACATCATGTGGGTTGGTGAATGTGGATGATTTTTTATCTTGTGAACTTGAATGTTGCAATGCTGTTTTCTTCAGAGGCTACTATCAAAAACTTGAGCTACTGTCTTGCAAAGATGATGATCATCTTGCTAGTTTGCTGGGTTTTGTCTCCGACCATTGTGTCATGATGAATTTGTAGGTACCCCGAGAGGCCCTTGAGTTTGCCGGAATGTCGATTAACTTCTGTTCCAGCAAATTCGGGTACTCCATATGTCCTATTTTCAGCAAAGGTCAAGCTAAAATTTTCCGTGAATTTTAGCATGACTTTGCTAAAAATAGGACATATGGGGTACTTGCGACTAATGCATGGGCCGGGGTATCTTAGTACTTAGTTAAGTAGGATCAACTGCCCTGCCATTCTTGCTGCATTAAACCATAGGTGGCAATAGAGCCAAGTGATTAGGCCCAACTTAGAATTCTCCTTAGCATCGATAAACCCTAGATGATAAACCCAACATAGGTGGCAATAGAGCCAAGTGATTAGTGCCAAGTGATTAGGCCCAACCTAGGGTGCCTCGGCATCGATAAACCCTAAATGATCAAAATTTAACTTGGCTGCCCCGGATGCCTTAGTGTCGATGAGAACCTAAATGATGTACGCTTAGGCTTTTAGGGTGCCTCGGCGTTGACAAACCCTAAATGATGAAAGCTTAGGCTTTTAGGGTGCCTCGGCGTCGACAAACCCTAAATGATGAGACCATGATCTTGTTCCTTGACAATAACCAACTTTTTGACCAAACTTTTTTCCTATTTAGAGCGAAACATGGCCCACAACGATGAGGCCGGTGGTTCGGGTGGCAAGCAATTCTGGGAGCTGTCCCAGGAGATGGAGGAACAACCTCACCGATATGAGGATGCCGCGGAAGACACCGATCCTGATTACACAACCCCTAGTGGCGTCGGGGATGACACCACTGATGGTGCCACCGAGGATGCCACCACTGATGATGGCGGCGCACACACAGATGGCAGCCAACCGAAGAAGCAAAGGAAGGACCGGCGCCCGAATGCGCTCCGCACCCTCAAGGAGGAATTCACTCAAGTGAACTCCGACGGGAATCCAACGGAGCCCAAAAATATAGTCAAGGGGTACTCGGTTCAGCTCGGGTGCATTCTCCGGAGCACCATCTCGATCAACACCGAGAACCTTAGGCATAAGGACCGAGGGAATTTGCGCAACCTCCTCTTCACGAAGCTGCATGAACGATACAAGTTCCCTGCCGAATTTGAAAACACACGCCTCTCAGGGAATAAAGTGAACAGTGCCGCCCTCACGAAGATGAGCACGGCCCTGTCTACTTGGAGAAGCGCGGTGAAGAAAATGATTGATAAAGGTGATAGATATGAGAAGATCAAGGCGAAATATCCTTTGATGAGCGAAGATGAGTAGAAGGAGTTCAAGATCAAGTGCGAGAGCAGTGCAACCTCCGAATCAAGTCAGTGGGGGAAAGAAATGCGGGAGTTGAACTTAGGGGAACACAAACTCGGTCCCGGCGGTTACAGAGTGGCGGAGCCTATATGGGACAAGGAGGACGCGGAGCGTGCCAAGCAAGGCCTACCGCCCCCGCTTTGAGAAATACAGCGGTGACAAGCAGACTAGGAACTATGTCAGGGCCCGGTACAAGGAGGACCCGATAACAAAGGAGCTTACCACGGATCCGAAGACCAGGGCGCTTGAGCTTGTTCTGGTAAGGAATACGCCCCCGCGTAATTAGCTCCATATGGTTGCACTCTAATTAATCCCCAATATTTCTAAATGGTTCACGTTCCTTTCGCAGGACACTGAAAGCAGTAGCGCGGGGTCGTCTCAGATCTCCCCTTTCGACACCCCTTTAAATAGGGCGTTGAACGTAATGAAAAACAAGGATAAGCTCACTAAGCCGACGTCAGCTGGTCGTGTGGCCGGCAAAGGCTTGTCCACAAAATGGGGGTCATACTATACCGCTGGTGTGCGGAAGGAGAAAAAGACCAGCTCAGAAAGCCAGACGCGCGAGGTTGAAGAACTCAAGGCACAAGTGGCACGGATTCCGGAGCTTGTCCAAGAGCAAGTGCAACAACAACTTGGAACGACGCTCAACGCCATGGTGCCTACATTGATTCATGGGCTGACGACATGGATTGTGGGCGGCCAATAGGGGCCTCCCCCGGTTCCCAGCTTCACGGCCAGCAACTCGCACAGCGCGCAGGCGGCGCCATTGGTGTCTCCGGCGGCGGTGCCATTGGTGTCTCCGGCGGGGGCGGTATTCGTGTCTCCGGCGCCGTCACGGGCATTGGAGCTTAATGCACCCGGGTGTACGCCGGCCGGCACCTCGCCAGCAAGCGCCCCCTCCGTCAGTTGCACGCCCGCCGTTGGCGGTGCCTCGACATTAGCCGAGCTCGACGGCATCACGGTAACTAAGCCTCTCGGCCGATGACTTCATCTCCTTGCCTTTGACTGGGCATCCCTGATGCCCTGTACATGTTTTCGCAGGGCACCGCCGACGTTCCTTGCACTCTTCTGCACTTCGTGGGCGCCGAGTTGGTCGATGTCGCCAAGGGAAGAATCGTTCAACCGGGCAAGCCCATGTTCCACGGTAATCCGATGCCACCCATAGTGTATAGGGTTGAAGTGGTTCGGGTGCTGCCAGGCTGCGACGAGCTGTTACCTCCGATTCGACCCGCTGGGGCCGACGAAGAAGATGAGATGACCCTCAGCGCCTGCGTAAACTGGCCCCTGCTTTGGCTGAAGAGCCAGATTTGTTTGGGGGCGGGGGACACCACCCCACAGACAAGACCGCCAGTCGTGCCGGCGCCAAGCCATGGCAAGAACGCCGCAACGCTACCGGACCTGCTGGACATCCCTATGGCACAGGATCCGGATAGCCCTATGGCACAGGATCCGGACGGCGACAACAACGACGACGGTACATTTTCCAAAGTTGATAAGTACTTTGCCGAACATGGGTACGCTGACGAGTTCTACGGGCCTCTTTCTCAAGAACCCAACCAAGACGACCGCGGTCTAGCTGGTACGGCGGAGAAATCCAATTGCAACAGGCATCGTCTGGCATTCAGTTCTCAGGACACGCCTCCAGCTCCCTCCTTCACCAAGCCTCAGATAGCTGAGGTGCGAAATATTATCAGCCCCAACACGCTCAAGAAGGCGATCTGTGAGCAGAACTCGGTCCCATTACAGGAGATCAAGAAGAAGGGACAGAAACAAAAGACTAACAAGGGCACCGGTGCGAGCCAGCCGGCAACCGAGTTCGATCCATGCTCAGGACGGGCCACCTTCACCTAAGGATATCTCGAGGAGGGTGCATGTGGCGGGTAGGGCGATGCTACCGCCAAATATGCTGAATGCTGCAACCAGTGCTATGCGGAGTCTGCACGACAGTGTTCTTTCTTTGGAGAAGCGGCGTCTCAGAGAGAAGGATGTGGCATACCCGGTTTTCGTGGCCAAGGTGCCAGAGGGCAAGGGCTTTGTGGATGGCGACATTGGGGGTACGATCGTCCTGCGGTTTGATGACATCTTTGCTATGTTTAACCTTCATCCGCTGCACTACACCTTCATTCGGCTGTTTTCGCTGAGTATGGAGATGCGGATCATTAGAGACAAGACCCCGGACATCGTGATAGTCGACCCCTTCTACATGCGTGCCAAGCACTTGAGCAGCGCTGGGGACTGCCAAGTTGCGAGTTCACACCTCGAAGGCGTCATTCTGGCAAACCCAGATAAGGATAACTTCCTTGTGGCTTACTTTCCCGAGTAAGTCATCCCTTAACCGCCCCGTTTGATATGATTTCTTAGATTTCGATCGTTCTTTTTTTCTAACATTCCGTGTTCTGTGCAGTGACACACATTGCACACTCATCCTCTTAAGCCCGAAATATTCCATGGCAACGTATTTCGACCCGAACCATAACTCCAAGATAGACTACACAAATGTCAAGAAAGTTCTTGATGATGCTCTCCCCGGCTACGCCAAATCTGGAGGCACCTTCACCAGGGCAGTTCGTAAGTACGGCAAGCACATGTTCTCACACAATACGAAGTTCTGCTGCGTCAAGCAGCCGCCTGGCGGTCAGAAGGATGCCTACTATGCCCTCCATCACATGCGGGCGATCGTAAGGGACCATCATCAACTTCTGCTACCAAATAATCTCAAAGATTGGGCCGCGAGATTGTCGGCAGTCCAGGACGCGGACCTTAGACAAGAATTCTTTCGCATCCAGTCGGAGTTTGCAGACATCATCCATCAAGATGTCCTTCATACCTCGGGGCATTTCTTCCTCAGATATCAAGCATCCAATAGTGAGATAGATGAAACGCTACAAATGCAGGGTGACAACAATCGTGATTTCATGACCATCACGATAGACGGCGGCTTCATCCACGCTCCTGTCCGATGAGTCGAGTCGAAAGTAGTGATGTGTAGTTCTGAAACATTGATTGGCTAATGTTGTAATTATACTTTAATGAATTCGTATGTCTCTTTGGTTTGGACAGTCGTTCAACTTAGATGTAATCGATGCTATTTATTAGTAGGACCTTGAATCGTGCTATTAATGTCTTGCTTTTCTCTTCCGATCCTTTTGTTGCATACTTACATATTGCTTATGTATTGTCTGTTGTTTGGCTTGTGCATAGAGATGCCGTCGTATGTCATGTACAAGGGTAAGGTTCCCGGAGTCTACGACGACTGGGAGGAGTGTCGGAGACAGGTTCACCGTTTCAGCTGTAACAGTTACAAAGGGTACACCACTAGGGCGGAGGCCGAATCTAGATACGCCCGCTATCTAGCGGGAGAGAGGAGGGAGCGTTGGAGGAACCGGATGAAGACCAGTTTCATCACGATGATGCTCATCATGATGAACGCAACTCTCTTCTACGTGATGGTAGTTTAGATGATCGATATCGACTTGTAATGTGAAGACAAACTCGCTACTTGCGGTCTCGATGAATCTGATGTTGCTGTATTCGGAGACTAATCTTCTATTGTATTCGATGAATCTGATGTTGCTGTGAGCTGCTGTCTATATTCTGTCCAATAATGTATTTTGTAACCTGTGCAAAAATCAGAAAAGAAAAAAAAATAAAACCTAATATTCATACTAATGGCGCACCACACAAGACACTAAAGGCGCACTGTGACAATCACACTAATGGCGCATTACCTACTGGTGCGCCATTAGAATGCCAAAGCACATGGGTACATATGGCCCCCTGGGAGGCATTCTAATGGCGCACTGCAGGATATACTAATGGCGCACTACGTGGTGCGCCATTAGAACACCAGATACTAATGGCGCACCAGTGGTGCGCCATTAGAATTTAATTCTAATGGCGTGATGCCAGTGGCGCACCAGTAGTGCACCATTAGAGGGCAAAATCGGTGCGCCACTAGCATGCCTTTTCCTAGTAGTGTTGCAAACTTCAACACAAGTCACAACTACTCAACTAGCACAACTTTAATATCACTACCTCCACATCTCAAAACAATCATCAAGCATCAAACTTCTCTTAGTATTCAACACACTCATAAGAAAGTTTTTACTAGTCTTCAATACCTAGCATATTAGGATTATTTAAGAAAATTACCATGCTATTTAAGACTCTCAAAATAATATAAGTGAAGCATGAGAGTTCATCTATTTCTTCAAAATAAAACCACCATTGTGCTCTAAAAGATATAAGTGAAGCACTAGAGCAAACAACAAACTACTCCGAAAGATATAAGTGAAGATCAATGAGTAGTCGGATAATTATGCAACTATGTGAAGACTCTCCCATTTAATAATTTCAGATCTTGGTATTTTATTCATACATCAAGCAAAACTAAAGAAAATAAAATGACGCTCCAAGCAAAACACATGTCATGTGGTGAATAAAAATATAGCTCCAAGTAAAGTTACCGATGAACGAAGACGAAAGATGTGATGCCTTCCGGGGCATCCCCAAGCTTAGGCTCTTTGTTATCCTTGAATATTACCTTGGGCTGCCTTGGGCATCCCCAAGCTTAGGCTCTTGCCACTCCTTATTCCATAGTCCATCGAATCTTTACCCAAAACTTGAAAACTTCACAACACAAAACTTAACAGAAACCTCGTAAGCTACGTTTGCGAAAGAAAAGAAAACACCACTTCAAGGTACTGTAATGAACTCATCCTTTATTTATACTAGTTGACCCATTGCGCCAAATGGCGCAGAGACCTTCTGAAGACATGTTGTCGATGAAAATAGTTTCATGCTGCAAGAACCTTCAACTAAAGCCATGTTCGCGATGAAAATAGTTTCCTTTACTAAGGACATGCCATGTATATAGAGTCGGTTTAGTTGTGGTCTGCTAAATCCATATGCGCCTTGAAAAAAAACATGGTTTAATTTGCAGAGCCTCATGTGTTTGAAGTATGAATAAGAACTACGAACTATTTTTTTGTGATTCAAATACATTTCCAGAGTTTTTATTTCTTATTACATGTTGTCTAAAGTAACATTTGCCCAGAGAGAGAAGCATACCCCTCTCATTATGATTATTATTAAAAGGTATTAAATTCGAAATAAACAATTTCATTTACTTGAAGCACTTGAAGAAAGAGAACTTAGACATACTTTTACACAATGCTCATTTAACCGTGAAGGACAAAAATATTCCACCGTCTCTGAATGATGAACTAAACTAAATAAGAAATATATAAAGTAAATTCATTCAAAGTAGAAAAGGGATCTTACATCAAATAAGGCATTACAACAAACATGGTGTTATCTTAGTAAAAGAAATTACATCATTAGAAGAGAAAAGGGAAGAAAACCAAACATGAGATTGAGATTAATACATCTAGGAGGAGGTCGTAGACATCACTGTGATCATTTTGCGGCCTGGGGAGCAAGGATCCATGGTTTTTATATGCCTTGTCCGGCTGCTGGAGTAGATGACATGGAAGCATCGTCTCTACCATCTCGATGGCTTAGACCCAGGGAGCCCTCCCCAGCTTCCATCAATGGTTTTTTATAGTTAGGGTTAAAGACTGAGAGACCCTATGCATGTTCGAATATGCGAGTAGCATATCCAATACAAATCAAGAAAAAGAAAAGAGAAGACATCACAAAAACAAAAATTTGACAAATTATCTCTATTGTATAATTCAGGGAGTAACTCATTATTCGAGAGAAATGGCCATTGACAATTCAGTTACAATTAAAAACAAAATTGTAAATTGCTAACTTAATTACATCATTCTTCACATAAGCTTCTCACTAAGGAAATTTCTTGACTGGAAGGTCACATTTCAAGCCATTGCACTTATAAAACCCAGCCGTATTGTCATTTAAATTGCAAATTAATCATCAATAATGCACAATAATTTATGACCCACAAACGATTTGGATCCTAAGGAGGAGAAAATATCAATGCAAATAAATACACACGTAGTAAGATGCATTGCAATAGTCGTGTTACTTGAATTTGTAAGCTGGCCAGCAAACGCATAGTACACAAAAGAGACAAAGCTTTAACCATAATTGGTGCTTAACCTTCTTTCTCCTGCTAATGATTTTGGCCATGAAGGCATCAGAGCAAGGGGAGGAAGAACGGGACGACTCCTGCCGGAAGTTGCCGATGGGTGTTGACGGCCTGGCCAAGCCATCTCCCTCCATGATAGGTGGCAGTCGGCGGAGAGGTGTAAATATGACGAGATGTGAAAATAAGCTCGAGGAAATTAATATGGACCAGCAAACTGACAAAAGCAGAATATAACATAATTATATTGTAGAGTGTACTAACATAATTATATTTCAGATTAAACTAATAGCAGAACAATTTATAGGGTTAGAATGAAGTGCACATATATATATCTTAGTGGCGCAAAAACTATTTAGCCAACTTCACTAACAATGTAGAAATTGGCTTCAGTGTACTAACATAGTTATTTTGGATATAAGCAATCAACCACGAATTTAACATAAGAGATATCTGACCATTTTAAGTAAGGAAAAAAGAGCCCAATAGCAAGATAGCACAACATGGAGCTGCATTGACTAGCCCCTTTTAAAGAAAGGCTTTAGGATCTGAAGCTGTGTAGTTGATCAACTTGGAAATATAAAAGCTTGCATTTTTTTGAACCACTGTACGAGGGACCTGGAAGAAAGCAAGACAAAAATATAACTCAGTAAATGAAGACTGCATTTTCCCATAAATACCCATTGCGCTGAATGGCGTAGAGACCCGCTAAAGCCATGTTGTCGATGAAAATAGTTTCATTTTGCAAGGACATATTCGATATTGGTAGTAGAAAGCCTATGTGTTAAGTCATACTATATTTGATAATATGTTTATGACGCTAAGAAATCTGAGTTTGAAAAAACAAATCTTATTTCTATAACATGCATAGACCAGCTAAGGAAGCATTTTTTTAGTTGAAAATATAGTTATCACGTTGAGAAATCTAAGTTTGAAAAAAATATCAAGTTTGCATAATATATATAGACCACTTAAGGATGTATTTTCTTAGCAGTGTTTGCACAAAACTTTTATTTTCCAGGTTCACGAAAAGAAAAACCCTTTCTGTGTAGTGCATATGGAGGCATGGGTATTTGAAAGGCCCATATGCTACCTAGCCTGGTCCAGGAACAATTCTTTGTGTGAGCCGTCCGGATACCTAACCCGGTCCAAGAACAATTCTTTGTGTGGCCCGTCCGGAGTAGAATACGAAGCGGCAGCGCGTGCATTCATCATGCATGTGTATTTCTTTTCTTCCTCGGTTTCTCCTTTGGGCAAGAGAAGCGTACTCAACTGGTGATATTTTTCCTTTCCTATTATTTTGGATTATTCAGCATGCATGGTAACACAAATTGCCCATTACGCCATATAGCACAATATACATTTCAAACACGAAGTGTTTTGAAAATTAAATTAGATTTTAGAACGGAGGAATAGTCCAGACTTGAAACAACGGATGCAACCACTTTACCAATTCAAACTCTTTAGCAACCATTTATGATTATCATGTCAAATGGCACAAGGTGTTGATTTAGACTAAGAGTTATTTGAAAAGTGTTTCATTTGTTCTTTACAAAGTGTTAGATACAATTTCACTACACATAAGAATTTTCAAGCTCAGTTAAAAAGGTATTTTCAAGCATACAAACCACAACTCGGCGATGCAAAATGGTGGTTTAGTTGTGGATGTCAAATGCTTGCGATAAAAAAGTCATTATTTAGTTTCCTTTCGTAGGGACAAACGATACATCTTGGTTTGGTAGGAGAATGCTCTATTTAAAATTAAATCTATGTTTAGTTGGTTTAGCTGTGGTCAAGCACACATAGCAATAAATCTAATTTTCGTTAGCAGAAAAAATGGTATCTTGTTGTTCACAACTGGATGCATATTCACATTCTACTTTGGTAGCAGAAAGCCCAAGTTTAAATCATCCCGTGCATGCATAGATTTAGTTGCACCAAATGACATAGTCCAATTTGAATCCATACAATTTGTAACCCATTTATATGAAAAACTAAGACTTATGTCTTAAAATATATACTTAGATTACATAATTTGTTATGTTATTTGGGTAATATAAAGGCATGTTTTTTAAAAGAAAGCCCACTTAAGACAAAGAGTATGCACAAATACTAACATCAGTTTCTGTACGACAATGGGAGAGTAGATATTCAATATTGGGGTATTGGTAGGTGGAAGAAAATGTCCGAAGATACAACAGGAGCATAATAAATAACATTTTGCTTCTGTCTAACTTATGAGCACACCATGTCCTTTATTTACTCTAGGAATATCACGTACTCTTTAGCTATTTTTCTAAGTGCATGCCCATTGATCCGAGTAAGACGCTTCTTTAATATTGAAGAGAGAAGTTTGATGCTGTCATGCCCACTGTTGAAATTAGACTGGGCATTATTCTGTAGGGCTTGGGGCACAGAATATCCTGAATCAATCACAAGACAAACATCAGTATTAAGCAAGGACTACAGTAGAAGTAGCTATAGATAATAAACAGAATAAAGGGCTATTTTTCTATAAAATATATCTTTCACTATGAACAAGATCTGTTTAATTGAAATTAAATGTCAAGAAGTTAGAGAGCATGATATAATAAGTTCGAGGAATGATTTGATGTTGCTATTCAACTGTTGAATAAATATTGAAGGCACATTACATAGAGTCATGGATTTTACATATCTGAAAGTAGGAGCACCGTGAAAGTGATAATCATCCAATTAATAAAACCATTATTCTAACAAAATATTAAACATTGCCTCATATATACCAACGGGAGTAACTTTTGTCGGCGTTCTGGGAACGGGGGTCCCCAAACTTGCCTGCCCGCGGCCTACGGCGTGGCTCAAGTGGGGGCCCAGCGCGGCCCATCTTCATCAGCTCAAGCTCAAGACCCTCGCGAGGGGCCAAGCCTCGCGGGGCGGACGACGGGAAGCTTCCTCAGGAGCGGCCTCATCAGGCAGACTCGCGAGGAGGAAGAGAGATCAATGCAAGGGTACCTCGCGAGGAGCCCATGACGCAAGCCATGACGAACCAAGACCAGGCGGGCGCCAGCCTGCATTGTGTCCTTTTTTCCCTTTCGGTGCAAAGGGGGCAAGCACAGGCCAAGGCATCAGGCAAAGGTTGCCATTCCGGTGCAACGAGACCAAGACCAACAGAGCGGCAGGACGGAGGTCACCATGGAGCCCAATACGGCGTCATCACCAGTGCTTTTGGAAGCCGAAGACCACCTTTGGTCAGGATAACTTGTACTAGATGTTCCCCTTCAAAATGGCCAATTGTTGGCGCCCTTCCCACTCATTATTTTGGGGAGAGGCCCAGGGCCTCTATAAATAGGACTAGCCACCATAGGGAGAAGGGGGGAACCAAGACCAAGTAGAACACACCGCACCGGCTCAAGAACACCCCTCGCGAGGCTGTTCTTCCCTTGTACTGTTCATCATTAGCCCCAGAGGCAATCCACCACACCACACACTGGAGTAGGGTATTACACCACAACGGTGGCCTGAACCAATATAAACCTCGTGTCCGTTGTGTTGTTCATCGTTCCTAGCTTAGTTCGCATGAGGAGATCGGACGTAGATCGGTAGGGGAGAGATCTCCGCGCGCACCCCAGTGTTCGAACCTCAAGGGTCTGCCGGAACCCGAAATCCGACATTTGGCGCGCCAGGTAGGGGTGCGCCGGAATCTTTCTTCCTCTGTTCGTGTGTGATCTTCTGTCGTGTCCATGGCTGACGCTCGTCGGGCTCGCGCCGAGCGCCGGGCTGCTCGCGCCACCCGCGTCGCCCAGACGGCCCCCGTCAGCGGCCCCCCTCGTCGTTCCCCGTCGCCCGCCGCCAACGCCGCCACTGGCCCGGCGGGGAACGAGCAGCAGGCCTCGTCCGAGCACCCTTCGGTGCGGCGGGATGTACGCACCGCCACCCCGTCGCTGACTCCAGCTGGTTCGTCGTCCCACGCCCGTCGCGCCCGCATGGATGCGCACGCCTCACTGCTCCTGGCAACAGAACTCCTGCACTACCGCCCCGTCGATGACCTCTACGAGGACTGGCTCGCCCGCATCACCGAGATCGTCAGTGCAGCTGGGGGCTCCCCCTTGCTGTCCCTCTCGCTGCCTCGCCCTCTGTCCTGCGCAGGGGGCGAGAGTCAGGAGGCGCCACCTCCCCCCAAGAAGGTGCCTTGGCTCCAAGACGCGTAGCCCCAGGGCGAGACCCTCCACGTCCAGCGCGTGCGCAACAAGAAGGGAGCTGCCAAGAGATCCCACATCCCCGAGAAGGTGCTCGCGCGCTCCCAGCGCCGGCGCACTAGGACCGCGTCCCTGCGCCTCCACGCCAAGACCCCGCGCTGCTCCAAGCGACGACGCGTGGTAATCCCTAGGAGCAAGCCCAGCACCAGCAAAGGGCGCCGGTGGCCACAGCAGGCTGCCTCGCCTTCACCCCAGAGCTACGCGGTGTCCCATGGACAGGCAAGTTCAAGCCTGACCTGCCTCCTCGCTACGATGGCACGGTGGACCCCGCGGAGTTCCTGCAGCTCTACGAGCTGGGCATCGAAGCCGCCAACAGAGACGAAAAGGTCATGGCGAACTGGTTTCCCATGGCGCTCAAGGACGGCGCCCGCACCTGGCTCCCGGCATGATCTCTTCCTGGAGCGAGATGCGCACCCGCTTCATCGCCAACTTCCAGGGCACTCGCGACCGGCCCCCGGCCATGGGTGACCTGCGCCGCATCAAGCAACAGCCGGGGAAACCCTGCAGAAGTACATCCAGCGCTTCAACTACGCTCGCCTCAAGATCCCCAAGGTGACTAAGGAAGCCATCATCTCAGCTTTCTCCGACGGCGTGCGCGACATCAAGATGAAGGAAGAGCTAGCAATCCATGAAGACCTGTGCACATCCCTGGAGTTGTTCAACTTGGCGACCAAGTCCGCCGGGGCTGAGGAAGGGCGCCTCTCCCTCATCGAGCTCCCGGCAGCTGACCCAGAAGAGAAGAAGCTCAAGGCCAAGGACGTGAAGCGCAAGGGGGTTGCCGTGCTAGCAGCAAAACCAGACACCAAGCGAGGCAGGGATCAGCTTGAGTCATCCAAGGGTAGCCGGTACTGCGTGTACCACGACCTCCACACCCACAACACCAATGAATGTCAAGATCTCAGAGCCGTGCGTGATGGGCAGATCGGCCGACGCCCCGAGCGCAATGACAGGGGCTATGGCCGAGGAGGAGGAAGAGGTGGTGGACGATGGAAAGACCATGGCCCTCGCCAGGGGTGGCGTTACCGCCCTCGCGAGGATCGCTGGCAGGACCAGCCTCGCGAGGGAGGCTGGAGGGATCAGCCTCGTGAGGACCGCCCGCACGGTAATGCAGGCCTCCCTCCTCTGCCGCCACCGCCAAAGAGGAACGAAGACCAACACCAAGACGATGGGGCTGGGGGCTTCCAGGAGCCGCGCGCAATCGCTTGCATCTTGGGTGGCGCCCAAGCCCCAGCCTCACAACGCATCTTCAAGCAGTTTGCTCGCGAGGTGAATGCAGTCCTCCCCAAGCTTGAGGCCACGCGACCTCTTAGGTGGTCTACGTGCGCTATCACGTTCAGTTCGGCAGATCAGCTCAAGTGTGCGGCAACGGCCGGAGTCCTCCCTATGCTTTGCTCCCCAGTCATCAGCAATGTGCAGGTCACCAGGACCCTCATCGATGGCGGAGCAGGACTCAACGTCCTGTCCGTCGAGACGTTCGACAATCTCCAAGTGCCATACGATCAGCTTCAGCCGACCAAGCCTTTCTCAGGAGTCACCGATGGTTCCACTATTCCAATTGGGCAGGTTCGCCTTCCAGTCACCTTCGGGCAGCGCAACAACCACCGCACCGAGCTCATCGACTTCGACGTCGCACACATCCGCCTGCCATACAACGCCATCCTCGGGTACCCAACCCTAGCCAAGTTCATGGCAGTGACTCACCATGGTTACAACGTCCTCAAGATGCCAGGAAGCGGTGGAGTCATCACCGTACCCTGTGAAGAAAGGGACGCAGTGTGTTCGCTTGAGCGCGCGTTCCAAGCCGCAGCAATTGAAGACCCAGATCACAGGAGTGGGAGACTTCCCGAGGCGACCCTCAAGAAGAAGAAGACTTCGCCTGGCCCAAGCCACAAGGAGGCAGGCACCTCCGGAGGTGTTGCGTCAGGATTCGCGCCCGATCAGGGAGCGCCACCCTCTCACGCATAGGAAGGCGCGCTCGGCGCCCTCCTTAGGCAGGGCTCGGGGGCTCTTTCTTGGAGAGCCACCGACTTTGCCAAGGTTGCGAGGGAGGCGCTCGGGCACCACTTGGAGGGGTGCTTTCAGGCACGTTTCCCTCAGGAAGGTACAAGTCAAGGAAGACCAAACCCTCAGGAGTTCATCGCAAGAAACACCCAGGAGCTACAAGAGTCAAGAGTCATGCGCGGCAGCCGCCGCCTACCCGCCGTGGCCCCACATCCAGGCGAGGATGGTGGGATGCGTGTCTGAATCGACGTACCAGGGCTTAATTGAACCGCGTCTCAGGAGTGCATATGGCCTTCGGCCGTAGGGCGCTGCGAGGGACCACCTCACAGCTACGTTTGCATGCCTTTCGGCCTGCCGAACGCGGTCGCCGCTCATCAGCGCCTGCTGAGGAGCATTCTGGAGGCTCAGGTGGCCAGGCATCGTGCGGTCCTGGCGGAGGTGGCGATGGCCCTCGAAGACCTACACGTGCCCCCGGAGCCTCCCGAGGCCCCTGGGCATGGGGGCTCATGAGGACCGACATCTCCGTCGTGCATCGCCCGCTTCTTCAGCATCGCTTCATCTCCGATGGTATCAGGTGACATCTTTCAGAGTTCTAATTTCAGCTGGGAGCGCCCACAGGGCCGCATCATTCCTAGGTCGCATGGGTCCGTCCCCGCGGCATGTATCCGTTTTGCTTACGCTCTTTACTTGCCTTTGGGAACGGGCGCCCCGAAAGCCGCGCCTTGACCCCGTTCGTTCACCAAGCCGCGCCTCCACGCCCCCTCCCCCATTTGAAAATGGGGGCGGGTGCTTCGCCTTTCCAAATAAAAGGAGTCGTGCCCGACGTGACGCATGCCTGCGGGCCTCAGCGCCGCGCACGCCACCCACGTCACGCACACCTCGCACGCCTCGCCCCCCACGACGCCGCAATAAGCGCGCGCCACTTGGGGAGGGCGCGACGAGCACGGAGTTAAGGAGCAGCGCAACCCAGGCCACGCGTGCCCGTGCACTGTTAGGGCCTGGCCCAACAACGCTCGGCACCGTGTATGGCCCAGGCCCGCGCGCCAAAGATGTCGGGGGAAATCGGCCTCCACGAGCACCTATGGGGACGGAGCCCCTTGTCGGTTCGGCGGGGGCGGAGGTTGCACAAAGAGCAGATCGAGGCGACACACACACACAATGATTTTACCCAGCTTCGGGCCGCATGGATGCGTAAAACCCTACTGCTGCTTGTCTGGTTGATTAGGGTTCTTGCTCTGGAGCGCAAGAAGCTACAGTAAGTTGGAGCTGGACGTAGACGAGGGTCTACTGGGCGTCCTCTTGGGTCTCTGTTTTCTCCCTCCCCCCTCCATGCGCATGGGCCTCCTTTTATATGCTAAGGGGTTTCCCACAGGTAGCGGCGCAGGTGAGGGTAAAAATGGCAAGGAACTGTGCGAACAGTGGCCGCACAGTGCTATCGCACCTAACTCTAACGGCGGGAGACAAAGGCATTAAATGCCCGTCTGGATCGCCTGAACAGTGCCGAGGCGGACCGTTAGGGGCGCCTCCGCTTGCCACGGGGGCGACTCTGCCAACGTCGCATGCCACCGCACGTCTCAGGTTGCGCGGCGCCCCGCCACGTGCCTCCGGGGAAGCCCCGGAGCGACGCGTGGGCAGGTGAGCTGGAGCGCAGGCCTGAGGTGGTGGTTTGCCGCGGCAAGTGGCTTGCCGCGGTAGTTGCCTTGCCGCACCTGAGAGCTTGCCGCTCGTCAGGCCTTGCCGGGGCGCGCGGCGCGCCGCGGCGGGCTTCTCTTGGGGTGCCTTGGCTTGGCCGTCCCGGCGAGCTCCTCCCGCCGGGGCCTTGGTGCTTCGGCTTAGTCGTCCCGGCAAGCTCCTCTTGCCGGGGCCTTGTCGCCTTGGCCCGACAAGCTCCTCTTGCCGGACCTCGCCTGCTTGGCCCGGCAAGCTCCTCTTGTCGGGGCTTGGTCTTCAAGGCTCGATCACTTGGCCTTCGTCCGGCCCAAAAAGGGCCGTGGAGACTCTTGTCGCTCCCCTGGCAAGCCTTGCCGCGGGACGCTACTACTGCCCATGCACAAGTTCGGGGTACTAAGGTACCCCTACTTTAGTACACCGACAGCCTTTGTTGGGGGCGCCCCTCGGGCTGCATCATCCCCAAGCTGCTTGGGTCTGACCCAGCGGCGGTTGCTTTTCCTGCATCTACCATAAATTGGATTTCCTCCTATGTTCTTAACATACCCGACCTAATCGCCTGCTCGATTGATGCCTATCTATAGAGCCGCTCGCTCTGGCACGACATTTGCGCACGGGTCCGTCCCTGTAACGCCGATAAATCTGAGTGGTCGAGCTCTGGCCGCGGCAGCCCCGCAAGGCGCCACCTCACCAGGCCCTCAGTGCCCTAATCACTCCCTTGGAGCAACCAAAGGTTGGCTGGCAATCGTAACGACATGCCTTGTTTCTCCTCATGATTGATGTGTAGGGCCCACTCCAGGAGCAACGTTGGGGACATCACGAGCTCTCTCTCCCTCTCTCCGGCATGGACCGCTTGCACGTTAAAAGGGGTGTACCTGAGCATCGCGACTCATGGGCTCCTACTGGCTCTCCAGCTCTCACCCCTGGCCTTGACCCACGGCATCGCGACCTGTCATACCAGCGGCGGCTGAGCTCGCTCGAGGGCCGGGACCTGAGGACGTAGAGCGCTAAGGAAAGTGCGGGGGAGTGGGAAGAAGCTCGTGAGGACCTAACCCAGCAGCACCTCGGCTACCACCTCTCGGGCCAGGCACCTCGTCAAGGAACTACATCAGACGCACAAGATAAGTCACGCCCTTACAGGAGGTAGACCAATGCAGCGCCAAACCCTCGCCCAGTGCAGCTCTGTCACGGTGACGTTGCTTTCCTTTCTCGCCCAGCAAGGGCTGCTTGAGCGCTAAGGAGGACCTCCCGAGCATCGTAACTCGGGGGCTCTTACCGGACCTCGGGCCGGTCACCTCCTGGCCTTGACCACGGCATCGCGACCTGGCATACCAGCGACGACTGAAGCCTGCCTGGGGACTGGGACCTGTCAGCGTAGAGCGCCAAGTCCTCGCGAGGATAGAAAGGGGGAGCCAAGCCGGGACAAGACAAGCACCTCACATCGATTCATACTAAGGACATAATATTCACAAAAGACATGGCAGACGCCTTACATACCCCCACGGGGCGTTGCTTTGATTCCTCGCAGGGAACAAAAGGTGCTAATCCTAAGGAACGCTGATTGCTAGCACCTCCGCATGCGATACCATCATCAACAGTGGGCTGCCCAACGCCGGCGCCAACCCCATCCAGATCAGTGGCGTTGGCGGCCTGATGCAGCTGCCCTGCTCCGAGCACGGCGTGAGCTGGGAGGCTCGTAGCTGTCGTCGCTCGTCTCCAGAGTCGCGAGAAGCTCGGGGGAGCCGCTAAAGTCCTCAGCCCCTCCGCTGCTGCTTGAGGAGCTGCCGGAGGACCGACGGGTGGGACTGGCCCTTGCCAGTTCGTCACCCCTGCCGCTTCCCTTGGGGCAGCACTCCAGCCGGCGTCCTTTAGCATCGAAGACCTTGAAGAACATCAGGGAGGCGTCGTCGTATTCAAGATGAATTACGAGGGCACCCACCGACCGGCAAACCCGGGCGATCTCACCCCAGCCCCGGGTCATAAAGACCTTGCCCGGAGCGACGACCGCAACCTCCGCTCCGGTCACAAGGGTGCTGCAGTCGGCGTGCTGCAGCCAGAGCTCCAGAGACCCGCTCGACGGCATCTCGAAGGCGAAGGAGGGAGGAAGGCGGATCCAAGAGCTTGGAGGCATGGCGGTGTGAAGCACAAGCTCGCGAGAGGAGCCCTCGGCGTGAACTCCAGGAGGAACGACGTGCACCACCATGACTCGCCGGTGTTGACGGCGGCCCTGTCGGTGTCGCTCGGCGCCCTCCTCCCTAGGGCCCACGACGCGGGCGTACAAGGGCAGCGGGAACCCAGGCGGCGGTCGCTCGTACCAGGGCCTCGACTCCTCCTGCCAAGCTCCCTCGTCACGGCGGCAGGGGACCGGCCGTTTCTTCAGCGGAAGAGGGTCAGGACCCTCTCGGGGGGCCTTTCCCTTCTCTTCTGCAGAAAACCGACGGATCGGTGCCATTGGCGCAAGAAGGAGCAAGGACGAGGAAGAAGAAGAAAGGGAGTAGCAGAAAGGGGTGAACTAAAGGGGCTCACGTGACCCCGTACTTATAGCTGGAGAAGGCCAACCGCCGAGCACCATGATCGCAGGTAATCATGACCCATATCTCTGCATGCAGGGACTTGTCAAATCGTGCAGTTGCCGAGGCGTCGTGCGAAGCGCAGGCGCCCACGCCCAATCAACCGCCACGCGGTGCTCGAGGCCGCAGGCTTTTGGGGACCGCGACACTTCGCGCTTGCCCCTTCTCTTCTCTTCTCTGCTAAGCCAAGCCCGCGCGCGCCTTGGGCCTGGTGGCTACTGTCGGCGTTCTGGGAATGGGGGTCCCCAGACTTGCCTGCCTGCGGCCTGCGGCGTGGCTCAAGTGGGGGCCCAGCGTGGCCCATCTTCATCAGCTCAAGCTCAAGACCCTCGCGAGGGGCCAAGCCTCGCGGGGCGGATGACGGGAAGCTTCCTCACGAACGGCCTCATCAGGCAGACTCGCGAGGAGGCAGAGAGATCAATGCAAGGGTACCTCGCGAGGAGCCCATGACGCAAGCCATGAGGAACCAAGACCAGGCGGGCGCCGGCCTGCGCTGTGTCCTTGTTTCCCTTTCGGTGCAAAGGGGGCAAGCACAGGCCAAGGCATCAGGCAAAGGTTGCCATTCCGGTGCAACGAGACCATGACCAACAGAGCGGCAGGACGGAGGTCACCGCGGAGCCCAAGACGGCGTCATCACCAGTGCTTTTGGCAGCCGAAGACCACCTTTGGTCAGGATAACATGTACTAGATGTTTCCCTTCAAAATGGCCAATTGTTGGCGCACTTCTCGCTCATTATTTTGGGGAGAGGCCCAGGGCCTCTATAAATAGGACTAGCCACCATAGGGAGAAGGGGGGAACCAAGACCAAGTAGAACACACCGCACCAGCTCAAGAACACCCCTCGCGAGGCTGTTCTTCCCTTGTACTGTTCATCATCAGCCCTAGAGGCAATCCACCACACCACACACTGGAGTAGGGTATTACACCACAACGGTGGCCTGAACCAGTATAAACCTCGTGTCCCTTGTGTTGTTCATTGTTCCTAGCTTAGTTCGCATGAGGAGATCGGACGTAGATCGGTAGTGGAGAGATCTCCGCGCGCACCCCAGTGTTCGAACCTCAAGGGTCTGCCAGAACCCAAAATCCGACAACTTTCTATTGGTTAGAAACCGTTGTGCTGACAGTTATTTAACACGTGCTTTTTTTAGACGCACTAAGACCATATACACTACACCACGGTCAAGTTTTGGCAACACATCTATCTGTTGGCATATGGTACCTTTGCCGACAAATAACTTGTAGCTAACACATATGCTGACAAAAGATAAAAGAGTCGGAGGACTTGCTGTGGGCAAAGGTATTGCCGACAGAAGTTCACTTGCCGACACTTTTTTAGTCCGCATACACCCTACCTATGCCGACAGAAAAGCTGTCAATGTACACCCTACATACGCCGACAGATGGATTGTCCATGCACACCCTACCTATGCCAACACATGATTAGTCAATGTACACCCTACCTACGCCGACACTTAACCTGTCTAGCAAGGTCTTCACCATTGCCGACACTTAAATTGTCTCGAAAGGTCTTCACCATTGCCGACACTTACTCTGCATGGCTTGGGGTGTACCTTTGGCGACACTTTCTCAGTTGGAATGTTTTTCCCAACAAATAAATTGCTAGTAAGATGGTGTACAGCCAAAACAACAATTGGATACTGCTCATGTTCAAATATTACACAATGCTCCAATGTTCGCAAACATTGATAATATGTTCACAAGCATACATATATATTGATCACAAGTTCAAAAACAAGACAACATTGACAAAGCAAAGTTTGGCCATCTTGACCACCATCCAGAAACACAAGTCACATAAAAGGACCACTATTTTTTATTCTAAAAGAATTGAAACACGAAATGGTCCAAAAAAACTTAAAAGTCAAATCCATGGCCACAAGATTCTACTCCAGAACACTTGAAGCACCAAATGGTTCAGAACGCACATACGATTCATGATTACAAGTTGGCTAGTCCGAAATACTACAAACGTCCAAATGCTACATAAGACTACGAAGTCATCACATCCATGCGCACTAGGTGGCTGGGTACCTGAAAATATTCCACACGATCTTAATGATAAGCGAATAATGAAACTATGCTCACTTAATATCTGACAAAAGTGCAAATATCATTTCGTACTAACACCTAATTAAGACAGTCATGTACCAAATGTTTTACGCCAAAGTGGATTCATAAGAAATATTACCAATATCGAGGAAAATTGTCATAGGTATCCTGAGGCTTTGGGTCAAATTCTCATACGTTCAAACTGAATGTGACTGCAAACATGTGATGTGTTACTCACGTGTAGATATGAGAAAATGCATGGGTGTACCCCAACAATTTTGCACATTTCATAGTTTGAAAATAATTATCAAAAATAATTGTGGTTGTATGTTATCTGATGAAGTAGAACCAAAATGTACAGCTTCAGACAAAAAGGACTGCAGTATGGTGAAGTTTTGTATATGCCATGTGATCTTTAGTTTTGTATACATATTGATCTATGCTAATTCCTAAGGAATGTATGTGGGCATCAGATAACATCATGTGATTTTTATATTTTCAATTTTAAAACTGCAGTATGTGGATTTAAGTTTTATATAGAAGACACGAAACATTATCTAGTGATGCTATAAGTCCAGGCAAAAATTTGGTGCTCTAGTGGACACTCAAATGATGTATGTATATTTCCGAGACAAAAACAAAAAAACTTATTCTATGCAATATGTTGTAGTACCTGCACGTCCTTGCACATCAGTTGCCTTCTTTTCATCCTTGATTTACAAAAATAATCGTTACTTTTTAATAGGTCTTCTAATAGGCAATTGATGAAATCCTTGTATTCTACATTCAAATGAAACATTATAGAGGTTAAGTATAATAGAACTATAATGAAATCGTAGCACACAATCTTTATTGCAAAAAAGGAAGTCCAAAAAATGTCTACACATGAAGCTCCAGCCAAACATGGCTCACAAATGATATTCAGGTAATATTAGGCCATCACCAGAATGAACACGAACATCTCATAAAACCACCATGTACCACCATTATTAAGATTGAAGTACTGTCTTATTCTTGAACCAGATTGCCATTATTAAGATTGAAGTCCTCGTCCTCCTATAGCTTACAACCCTAATGGGGATAATAGGCTACAATTAGTTATAAATCTGCTCAAACCTGCAACAAACTAGCCATCTTTTCTATTCTAAACAGGCATCTTAGCGTGAATACCTTTCTACAGTGAGTTACATATCTACTCAAACCTGCTACGAACTAGGCTGGAATTTAATGGGCTACATGCCAGCTACACAAAAGAAGTGGCACTCCAGAATTATTATGCATAACTCCATAGACATTATCCATCGCAATATTAGGTTATTGGCGCAAACTAAATGGCAGCTAGAAAAACAGAGGCAAAAATGCCTGCCCTGGAAGCACAAAATGTGCTTCAGGACAAACACAAACTGCGATATCCACTTCTTGCTAGTCAGGAAGACAGCTCCAACACAGCGCCTTAGTTTTGAGAAGTTCCAGTGAGGGTACTCTCAAAAAACAAGTGAGGGTACTCGTGCAAGTTTGGGAGCTTGCCTACCCCTGGCCATACATCATCATCCCGAGTGCCCGACAACCTAGCATTCAAAAACCAAGATAGCCCATCTACTTTCAATACCTCCTACTAACGCCAATTCAATAACGAAGATAGTCCATCTATATTCGATACCTCCTATTAACGCCAATTGATAAGATAATTAACATGTGGCAACGTGTGTGGCTCCAAGGACCTCAGGGTCCCCGTACTACAGAGTAAGGATCCACAAACGAATTTAGATGTGTCACGAATAGATCAAGGAAGGGGAATAGTGCAGAATCAGCCATGATCAGGTGCAATAATGCTAATAGAAGCAGTTGGAAATTTCAGTTGCTTGGCAAAACCCACTGAAAAACTAAGCACCATAAGCCCAGACCAAGCTTCAGAAATTCAAAATACCTCAACAATATTGTACAGATATAGGCCTAGATTCTCCAAATTCAGGGCCCTGCATGCTCTCTAATGTTCTTGCTTTTATTTATCTGAAAATACTTGTGTATACAACATAAAAGTAAGTACACACCTCAGAAAAAAAATACAAGACTCCAGACCAGAAGAAAGAGTAAACATCAACATAAAACTAAAGAGTATAGGCATAGTTGAACCAAATTGGAGAATATATCGATGTACTGTCAGCAAGGTAACACATTACAGCTAAAAATATGTATCTCTTCGGAGGAAAAAGTAATTAAACTATGATTATCAGCTGCACAGCCTCTATCATTCATGGTGTATGGCCAATACCTCTACGTCACACTATAGAAGCTTACTTCCTATTATCTTTTATGTATAGATCTGTGTAGATATCGCCAATTGTAGTTGCAATAGATGCTCTATCCAGCAGCAATGTGTAGAAAAGTTCTGATAAACAATGGTCAATCCATCATCAATATATGACTGGATTGACGTTCAGAGGATTATAAAACAAAGGAAAAAGAACAATCAAGGGGGGTTGCACCAAATGCAAACCAAGAAAGAACGTTCTGTGCTCAGTTTCAAGTTATCACATATCCCCTCGACTGCAATTAGATGGGTATCACTGTACCAGCCAAAGTGAGAAAATAAGACAACACATTAGTTTGAGAGGACATTTTTTTTGTAAACTGATTGGCACAGAATAGTGCAACTATAGTTTGATTGTAGCAGGCACTGCTCTCTCTACAGGAAAATGATGGCAATATCATCATTATAGCTGGTGACACGCATCTGATTAACTCATGATGCCAGTGCAGACCTAGAATTCAGAAACT
Organism: Aegilops umbellulata; assembly: GCA_032464435.1. Classification (NCBI taxonomy): domain Eukaryota; kingdom Viridiplantae; phylum Streptophyta; class Magnoliopsida; order Poales; family Poaceae; genus Aegilops; species Aegilops umbellulata. The sequence continues at coordinate 183,275,790 of CP136059.1, forward strand.
TGCAAGCTTAGAATTAAGGAGCTAAAGCACCATGTCCATCTAACCATCGATCTGAGCAACAAATTAGAAAATAAAACAAAGCAAGGTATATGATCCAACTAGTAATCTTCGTAATACTACGCCATATTATCAAACAAAAAGGGGCATATTAAGTGAGCAGGAATCAGGTCTTGCTTCAGATCAACATGTCCAAACCACTCCCGCATCTACCAACGGTACAACTCTCAAGTTGCAAACTAGCAAGTCGATCTACTGACACATGGTGGTACTCACGGCTAAAAGAAAACAAACTGGGGATCCCACCATTGGTGGTGGGGGGTGTGCAGTCGTTGTTGTAACTCGGAGGAAGGCAGGAGGGGGATGGGGTTGGGGTGGCGGACAGAGGGAGCTCGGGGTCGAGTTATGGCTGTGATCCCGGCGGCGGCAGGGAAGCATGAGGGCGGTGGCGGCAAGGACGAGGGTGACGCTGGAGCGCGAGGACGCCGACGGCAGGGTGGCTGGGTCGCTGGGACGTAGGTGGTGGAGCGACGGCAGGGATGGGGGCATGGAGCGCGAGGGCGGCGGAGGCGGCAGGGAAGTGGGGAATGGAATGGGGTGAATGTCCTCGATTTGAGATGGAGACCTAGCAGCAGCAGATCCGGCTGCAACGGGAGCCCGGAGATGGAGCCCCGGCAACAGCAGGTGCGGCAGCAACGGGAGCCTGGAGATGGAGCCCCTGTAGTAGCAGGGACGGGGATTGGGGAGGAAGACGGCAGGATGTCAGAGGAGGGGGCAAGGACGGCAGTTAGATCTGGAGAGGACGGCGGCTCGATCTCGGAATGGAGCTCGGGGGGAGGGGGGCGGAGTGCAAGGACGGGTGGATGTTGGGGTGGAGCTCGGGGGCGGGGGAGTGCGAGCTCCGAGACGACGGCTTGACGACGGGGGTGGAGCGCGAGGCCGGCGGCAGGACTGTGATCGAGCACGAGGGCGGCGGCGGCAGGCATGGGTTAGGGTCGTCGAGTTGGGGATATTTTGCACGGGGGTGGAGGATATTTGCACGAACACCCGGAAATTTCCCCCTCGCGCCGAAATCGCGCACCACAAGTTTCCAACCATCAGTCCATTGACACGTGTCCACCTACGCCGACACTTAGTCCGTGTCCATACACCCTATGTACACCGACACATTTTAAGTCGCTAAGTACCCATCTATGCCGACTGAAAAACTGTCAAGGTCCACATATATGCCTACACATAGCATGTTATTAACCAATTACTGACAGATACAATGATGTTACGAGATTGCTGACTCTTAGTGTGTCCATGATGATGTACCTTCCCCGACACATGATCCGAAAACAAAACTTAAAATCTATGCTGACAGTTATTTTGTGGAGAGCATTGGACCTTTGCCAACAAAAATGTGTCACGTAAGCTCTACCGTGGTGTAGTGATATAGGATGCAAACCATTCTCATGCCAATGTCTAGAATAGCCAATCTACATAAGTCCTAGTAGCATGCTCCTACAGGATTCTTACAAATACATACATGGGTATGTTCTCAATAGGAATGGATATAGATTATGCTTACAAAAATGATACACTCTAACATTTCGACCGGAGCACAAAGCTCCCACAATCAGTAATCAGCATGAAAACTTAAAAAACAAGTTTGATAGAAATTAATGTTCAGGAAAGCATGAAGCATAAGCGAAGTGACAGGCTGACGCTTAGAGCAATGGGCATTTAAGCATTTTTAAAAATAGAACTGCAGGTTTTGGAGGTTGTAGACCGAGAATTAACCTGAGTAGACGATGCGGGACCTTGGGGAAGTTGGTCACATATTTCCTGAATGTGTATTGGCCTGTGTTGCCTCAACAGCATAGATCGGCAATCAGAGTAATCCTTTAGCACTAATATTGGCTCTCAAGCTTCTTCTACGTGTATATTCAGTTGTGAAACATGCACATACCAGAGGGAATTGTCACGACCGGTTTTCCAATAAAAATATTTATTGAGAAACCAATCTTTTGGGTCCAGTATGAGAGAAAATCCTCCTCACTGGTAGACAAACTCTTGATACAATAAGCTAGTAGCACAGGATATATTACAGGGTTGAGCTAAGGGTGCTCAACAATTTATTACAAGCGCGCCAATAATTATACATAATGGCGGATATATCACAATGGTGTGGTGGCATACTACTGACTCGGGGAATAAGCGATGGTGGAATAATACAGTGGGGAGTGAGATAACATGGCTCTCAAACTAGCATCTCATCGAGCGTCGAGGTGAGGCTCGATGTACTTTATTCGGGTTGCGGAAGCGGATATAATATAGTGACCAAATCCAGGGTCGCATGAGACTGACTGGGATTCCTCTAGGCGTCGGACTCGCTATCGAACTCTTCATCCATGAGATCACCTTCGTCAGCATCTGGCCAAATCAACAAGCCAGTGAGTACTTTGAAAGTACTCGCAAGACAGTTCGGACGTAAGATATAACAAATGCATGCATGAATGCGTCATGAATAATTTACCAAAGCACATTCAAATATTAGCAGGCAAGGTGAGTAGAAATGGGAATCGGCGGTAGTCCGCCTGAAATCCCAACAGAAATATAAATGGAAACCGATCGTGTGTCTGAAGCGACGCCACGAAAGGTGAACAACTATATAAAAGAAAATTCTTGCCACAGTCGGGCGTCTTAGCGACACCACATAAAGGGTTTTAAAAGAAATGCCACAGGCGGGCGTCTTAGCGACACCACATAAAGGGCTTTAAAAGAAATGCCACAGTCGGGCGTCTTAGCGACACCACATAAAGGGCTTTAAAAGAAATGCCACAGTCGGGCGTCTTAGCGACACCACATAAAGGGTTTATGAGGAAAGTAAATAACAGCACTGCCGCAGTCGGACGTCTGAGCGACATCACATAAAGGGCTTATGAGGAAAGTAAATAACAGCACTGCCGCAGTCGGACGTCTGAGCGACATCACAGAAAGGGCTTATGATGAAAGTAAATAACAGCACTGCCGCAGTCGGACGTCTGAGCGACATCACAGAAAGGGCTTTCTTCATAAGGAAAAATAATATACATGTTAGATTAATCAGCTCAGGTCAATATACGGGTTAGTCCATCCACAGGAATAAACATTTAACCGGACTCAACATTCTTATGATTCACCAAAGTATCTGTCACCAAAACTGGCACTTGTCAGAATAAGTTAGCACAGAACTTGGATATGGATAGGATGATTTGAAGAATTTATGACTCTGCAGAGTTTGTACAAAAATTTCCCACAGCCAACGGATTTCCGTAGTCACGAAGGACTAGTTCCGTTTGCGGTATTTCGGAAGAAAACACAGCTAACCAGTACACACCCATCCTGTTGGAAATATGCCCTAGAGGCAATAATAAAAGCATTATTATTATATTATATTTCCTTGTTCATGATAATTGTCTTTATTCGTGCTATAATTGTGTTATCCGGAAATCGTAATACATGTGTGAATAACAGACACCAACATGTCCCTAGTAAGCCTCTAGTTGACTAGCTCGTTGATCAACAGATAGTCATGGTTTCCTGACTATGGACATTGGATGTCATTGATAACGAGATCACATCATTAGGAGAATGATGTGATGGACAAGACCCAATCCTAAACATAGCACAAGATCATATAGTTCGTTTGCTAGAGTTTTCCAATGTCAAGTATCCTTTCCTTAGACCATGAGATCGTGTAACTCCCGGATACCGTAGGAGTGCTTTGGGTGTGCCAAACGTCACAACGTAACTGGGTGACTATAAAGGTATACTACGGGTATCTCCGAAAGTGTCTGTTGGGTTGACACGGATCGAGATTGGGATTTGTCACTCCGCTTGACGAAGAGGTATCACTGGGCCCACTCGGTAATGCATCATCATTATGAGCTCAATGTGACCAAGTGTTTGGTCACTGGATCATGCATTACGGTACGAGTAAAGTGACTTGCCGGTAACGAGATTGAACGAGGTATTGGGATACCAACGATCGAATCTCGGGCAAGTAACATATCGATTGACAAAGGGAATTGCATACGTGGTTGCTTGAATCCTCGACATCGTGGTTCATCCGATGAGATCATCGTGGAGCATGTGGGAGCCAACATGGGTATCCAGATCCCGCTGTTGGTTATTGCCCGAGAGCCGTCTCGGTCATGTCTGCATGTCTCCCGAACCCGTAGGGTCTACACACTTAAGGTTCGGTGACGCTAGGGTTGTAGGGATATGTATATGCAGTAATCCAAATGTTGTTCGGAGTCCCGGATGAGATCCCGGACGTCACGAGGAGTTTCGGAATGGTCCGGAGGTAAAGAATTATATATGGGAAGTGCTGTTTTGGCCATCGGGACAAGTTTCGAGGTCACCGGTATTATACCGGGACCACCAGAAGGGTCCCGGGGGTCCACCGGGTGGGGCCACCTGCCTCGGGGGGCCACATAGGCTGTAGGGGGTGCGCCTTGGCCTACATGGGCCAAGGGGAACCAGCCGCAAGAGGCCCATGCGCCTAGGGTTCCAAAGGGGAAGAGTCCCACAAGTGGAAGGCACTTCCTAGGTGCCTTGGGGGGATGGGGAGGAAATCCTCCCTGGCCGCCGCCCCCTTGGGAGATCAGATCTCCCAGGGCCGGCGCCCCCCCAAGAGGCCTATATAAAGGGGGGAGGGGAGGGGGGCAGCCGCACCCTTTGCCTTGGCGCCTCCCTCTCCCTCTCCAACACCTCCTCCTCCTCCATAGCGCTTGGCGAAGCCCTGCCGGAGTACTGCAGCTCCATCACCACCACGCCGTCGTGCTGCTGCTGGAGCCATCTTCCTCAACCTCTCCTCTCCCCTTTCTAGATCAAGAAGGAGGAGACGTTACGCTGACCGTACGTGTGTTGAACGCGGAGGTGCCGTCCGTTCGGTGCTAGGATCTCCGGTGATTTGGATCACGTCGTGTACGACTACTTCATCCCCGTTCTTTTGAACGCTTCCGCTCGCGATCTACAAAGGTATGTAGATGCATCCGATCACTCGTTGCTAGATGAACTCATAGATGGATCTTGGTGAAACCGTAGGAAAATTTTTGTTTTCTGCAACGTTCCCCAACAGTGGCATCATGAGCTAGGTCTATGCGTAGTTCTCTATTGCACGAGTAGAACACAATTTGTTGTGGGCGTAGATGTTGTCAACTTTCTTGCCGCTACTAGTCTTATCTTGCTTCAGCAGTATTGTGGGATGAAGCGGCCCGGACCAACCTTACACGTACACTTACGTGAGACCGGTTCCACCGACTAACATGCACTAGTTGCATAAGGTGGCTGGCGGGTGTCTGTCTCTCCTACTTTAGTTGGAGCGGATTCGATGAAAAGGGTCCTTATGAAGGGTAAATAGAAGTTGACAAATCACGTTGTGGCTTTCACGTAGGTAAGAAAACGTTCTTGCTAGAACCCTAATTCAGCCACGTAAAACTTGCAACAATAATTAGAGGACGTCTAACTTGTTTTTGCAGCAAGTGCTTTGTGATATGATATGGCCAAAGTTGTAATGAATGATGAATGATCTATATGTGATGTATGAGATGTTCATGCTATTGTAATAGGAATCACGACTTGCATGTCGATGAGTATGACAACCGGCAGGAGCCATAGGAGTTGTCTTTATTTTTGTATGACCTGCGTGTCATTGAGAAACGCCATGTAAATTACTTTACTTTATTGCTAAACGCGTTAGCCATAGTAGTAGAAGTAATAGTTGGCGAGCAACTTCATGGAGACACGATGATGGAGATCATGATGATGGAGATCATGCTGTCAAGACGGTGACAAGATGATCATGGAGCCCCAAGATGGAGATCAAAGGAGCTATGTGATATTGGCCATATCATGTCATGTTTATTATTTGATTGCATGTGATGTTTATCATGTTTTGCATCTTGTTTACTTAGAACGACGGTAGTAAATAAGATGATCCCTCATAATAATTTCAAGAAGTGTTCCCCCTAACTGTGCACCGTTGCGACAGTTCGTTGTTTCGAAGCACCACGTGATGATCGGGTGTGATAGATTCTAACGTTCACATACAACGGGTGTAAGACAGATTTACGCATGCAAACACTTAGGTTGACTTGACGAGCCTAGCATGTACAGATATGGCCTCGGAACACAGAAGACCGAAAGGTCGAGCATGAGTCGTATAGAAGATACGATCAACATGAAGATGTTCACCGATGTTGACTAGTCCGTCTCACGTGATGATCGAACACGGCCTAGTTGACTCGGATCATGTTATACTTAGATGACTAGAAGAGGGATGTCTATCTAAGTGGGAGTTCATTAAATAATTTGATTAGATGAACTTAGTCTAAAATATTTACAATATGTCTTGTAGATCAAATGGCCAATGTAGTCCTCAACTTCAACGCGTTCCTAGAGAAAACCAAGCTGAAAGACGATGGCAGCAACTATACGGACTGGGTCCGGAACCTGAGGATCATCCTCATAGCTGCCAAGAAAGATTATGTCTTACGAGCACCGCTGGGTGACGCACCTGTTCTCCCTGCAGAACAAGACGTTATGAACGCTTGGCAGTCACGTTCCGATGATTACTCCCTCATTCAGTGCGGCATGCTTTACAGCTTAGAGCCGGGGCTCCAAAAGCGTTTTGAGAGACATGGAGCATATGAGATGTTCGAAGAGCTGAAAATGGTTTTCCAAGCTCATGCCCGGGTCGAGAGATATGAAGTCCCCGGCAAATTCTTTAGCTGTAAGATGGAGGAAAATAGCTCTGTCAGTGAACACATACTCAAGATGTCTGGGTTGCACAACCGCTTGACTCAACTGGAAGTTAATCTCCCGGATGAAGCGGTCATTGACAGAATCCTCCAGTCGCTTCCACCTAGCTACAAGAGCTTTGTGATGAACTACAACATGCAGGGGATGGTAAAAACCATTCCTGAGGTATATGCTATGCTGAAATCAGCAGAGGTAGAAATCAAGAAGGAACATCAAGTGTTGATGGTGAATAAAACCACTAAGTTCAAGAAGGGCAAGGGTAAAAAGAACTTCAAGAAGGACGGCAAGGAAGTTGCCGCGCCCGGTAAGCAAGTTGCCGGGAAGAAGCCAAAGAATGGACCCAAGCCCGAGACTGAGTGTTTTTATTGCAAGGGAAGTGGTCACTGGAAGCGGAACTGCCCCAAATACTTAGCGGACAAGAAGGCCGGCAAAACAAAAGGTATATGTGATATACATGTAATTGATGTGTACCTTACCAGTACTCGTAGTAGCTCTTGGGTATTTGATACCGGTGCAGTTGCTCACATTTGTAACTCAAAGCAGGAGCTGCGGAATAAACGGAGACTGGCAAAGGACGAGGTGACAATGCGCGTCGGGAATGGTTCCAAGGTCGATGTGATCGCCGTCGGCACGCTACCTCTACATTTACCTACGGGATTAGTTTTAAACCTCAATGATTGTTATTTAGTGCCAAGTTTGAGCATGAACATTGTGTCTGGATCTCGTTTAATTCGAGATGGCTACTCATTTAAATCCGAGAATAATGGTTGTTCTATTTATATGAGAGATATGTTTTATGGTCATGCTCCGATGGTTAATGGTTTATTCTTAATGAATCTCATACGTGATGATACACATATTCATAGTGTGAATACCAAAAGAGTTAAAGTTGATAACAATAGTCCCACATATTTGTGGCACTGCCGCCTTGGTCACATAGGTGTCAAACGCATGAAGAAGCTCCATGCAGATGGACTTTTAGAGTCTCTTGATTATGAATCATTTGACACGTGCGAACCATGCCTCATGGGTAAAATGACCAAGACTCCGTTCTCAGAAACAATGGAGCGAGCAACCAACTTATTGGAAATCATACATACCGATGTGTGCGGTCCAATGAGTGTTGAGGCTCGCGGTGGCTATCGTTATGTTCTCACCCTCACTGATGACCTGAGTAGATATGGGTATATCTACTTAATGAAACACAAGTCTGAGACCTTTGAAAAGTTCAAGGAATTTCAGAGTGAGGTTGAAAATCAACGTGACAGAAAAATCAAGTTTCTACGATCAGATCGTGGAGGAGAATACTTGAGTCACGAATTTGGCACACACTTAAGAAAATGTGGAATAGTTTCACAACTCACGCCGCCTGGAACACCTCAGCGTAATGGTGTGTCCGAATGTCGTAATCGCACTCTATTAGATATGGTGCGATCTATGATGTATCTTCTCGATTTACCACTATCTTTTTGGGGCTATGCTTTAGAGACTGCCGCATTCACTTTAAATAGGGCTTCGTCGAATTCCGTTGAGACGACACCGTATGAATTATGGTTTGGGAAGAAACCTAAGCTGTCGTTTCTAAAAGTTTGGGGATGCGATGCTTATGTCAAGAAACTTCAACCTGAAAAGCTCGAACCCAAGTCGGAAAAATGCGTCTTCATAGGATACCCTAAAGAAACTATTGGGTATACCTTCTACCTCAGATCCGAAGGCAAGATCTTTGTTGCCAAGAATGGATCCTTTCTAGAGAAGGAGTTTCTCTCGAAAGAAGTAAGTGGGAGGAAAGTAGAACTTGATGAAGTGTTACCTCTTGAACCGGAAAATGGCGCAACTCAAGAAAACGTTCCTGAGGTGCCTGCACCGGCTAGAGAGGAAATTAATGATGATGATCAAGATGCTTCTGATCAAGCTCCTACTGAAATTCGTAGGTCCACAAGGACACGTTCCGCACCAGAGTGGTACGGCAACCCTGTCTTGGAAATCATGTTGTTAGACAACGGTGAACCTTCGAACTATGAAGAAGCGATGGCGGGCCCGGATTCCGACAAATGGCTGGAAGCCATGAAATCCGAGATAGGATCCATGTATGAAAACGAAGTATGGACTTTGACTGACTTGCCCGTTGAACGGCGAGCCATAGAAAATAAATGGATCTTTAAGAAGAAGACAGACGCGGATGGTAATGTGACCATCTATAAAGCTCGGCTTGTCGCTAAGGGTTATCGACAAGTTCAAGGGGTTGACTACGATGAGACTTTCTCACCGGTAGCGAAGCTGAAGTCCGTCCGAATCATGTTAGCAATTGCCGCATTCTACGATTATGAAATATGGCAAATGGACGTCAAAACGGCATTCCTTAATGGTTTCCTTAAGGAAGAATTGTATATGATGCAGCCGGAAGGTTTTGTCGATCCTAAGAATGCTGACAAGGTGTGCAAGCTCCAACGCTCGATTTATGGGCTGGTGCAAGCATCTCAAAGTTGGAACATTCGCTTTGATGAGATGATCAAAGCGTTTGGATTTACGCAGACTTATGGAGAAGCCTGCGTTTACAAGAAAGTGAGTGGGAGCTCTGTAGCATTTCTCATACTATATGTAGATGACATACTTTTGATGGGAAATGATATAGAACTCTTGGACAGCATTAAGGCCTACTTGAATAAAAGTTTTTCAATCAAGGACCTTGGAGAAGCTGCTTATATATTAGGCATCAAGATCTATAGAGATAGATCAAGACGCCTCATAGGTCTTTCACAAAGCACATACCTTGATAAGATATTGAAGAAGTTCAATATGGATCAATCTAAGAAGGGGTTCTTACCTGTGTTACAAGGTGTGAAATTGAGCTCAGCTCAATGTCCGACCACGGCAGAAGATATAGAAGAGATGACTGTCATCCCCTATGCCTCAGCCATAGGTTCTATTATGTATGCCATGCTGTGTACCAGACCTGATGTAAACCTTGCCGTAAGTTTGGTAGGAAGGTACCAAAGTAATCCCGGCAAGGAACACTGGACAGCACCACAACTCTATGGGTGTTTGATTCATCACAATGTAACTAGATTATTGACTCTAGTGCAAGTGGGATACTGTTGGAAATATGCCCTAGAGGCAATAATAAAAGCATTATTATTATATTATATTTCCTTGTTCATGATAATTGTCTTTATTCGTGCTATAATTGTGTTATCCGGAAATCGTAATACATGTGTGAATAACAGACACCAACATGTCCCTAGTAAGCCTCTAGTTGACTAGCTCGTTGATCAACAGATAGTCATGGTTTCCTGACTATGGACATTGGATGTCATTGATAACGAGATCACATCATTAGGAGAATGATGTGATGGACAAGACCCAATCCTAAACATAGCACAAGATTGTATAGCTCCTTTGCTAGAGTTTTCCAATGTCAAGTATCCTTTCCTTAGACCATGAGATCGTGTAACTCCCGGATACCGTAGGAGTGCTTTGGGTGTGCCAAACGTCACAACGTAACTGGGTGACTATAAAGGTATACTACGGGTATCTCCGAAAGTGTCTGTTGGGTTAACACGGATCGAGACTGGGATTTGTCACTCCGCTTGACGGAGAGGTATCACTGGGCCCACTCGGTAATGCATCATCATTATGAGCTCAATGTGACCAAGTGTTTGGTCACTGGATCATGCATGACGGTACGAGTAAAGTGACTTGCCGGTAACGAGATTGAACGAGGTATTGGGATACCAACGATCGAATCTCGGGCAAGTAACATATCGATTGACAAAGGGAATTGCATACGGGGTTGCTTGAATCCTCGACATCGTGGTTCATACGATGAGATCATCGTGGAGCATGTGGGAGCCAACATGGGTATCCAGATCCCGCTGTTGGTTATTGCCCGAGAGCCGTCTCGGTCATGTCTGCATGTCTCCCGAACCCGTAGGGTCTACACACTTAAGGTTCGGTGACGCTAGGGTTGTAGGGATATGTATATGCAGTAATCCTAATGTTGTTCGGAGTCCCGGATGAGATCCCGGACGTCATGAGGAGTTTCGTAATGGTCCGGAGGTAAAGAATTATATATGGGAAGTGCTGTTTTGGCCATCGGGACAAGTTTCGGGGTCACCGGTATTGTACCGGGACCACCAGAAGGGTCCCGGGGGTCCACCGGGTGGGGCCACCTGCCTCGGGGGGCCACATGGGTTGTAGGGGGTGCGCCTTGGCCTACATGGGCCAAGGGGAACCAGCCCCAAGAGGCCCATGCGCCTAGGGTTCCAAAGGGGAAGAGTCCCACAAGTGGAAGGCACCTCCTGGGTGCCTTGGGGGGGGGGAGGAAATCCTCCCTGGCCGCCGCCCCCTTGGGAGATCAGATCTCCCAGGGCCGACGCCCCCCCAAGAGGCCTATATAAAGGGGGGAGGGGAGGGGGGCAGCCGCACCCTTTGCCTTGGCGCCTCCCTCTCCCTCTCCAACACCTCCTCCTCCTCCATAGCGCTTGGCGAAGCCCTGCCGGAGTACTGCAGCTCCATCACCACCACGCCATCGTGCTGCTACTGGAGCCATCTTCCTCAACCTCTCCTCTCCCCTTGCTGGATCAAGAAGGAGGAGACGTTATGCTGACCGTACGTGTGTTGAACACGGAGGTGCCGTCCGTTCGGTGCTAGGATCTCCGGTGATTTGGATCACGTCGTGTACGACTACTTCATCCCCGTTCTTTTGAACGCTTCCGCTCGCGATCTACAAAGGTATGTAGATGCATCCGATCACTCGTTGCTAGATGAACTCATAGATGGATCTTGGTGAAACCGTAGGAAAATTTTTGTTTTCTGCAACGTTCCCAAACACGTCCAACCTCTCGATGCCAGGAATCACCCTAGACATCGTCCAAGAAAAACTTTTGAGAGGGGAGATCACAATCTCGAATAGAATGGGATCAAATTTATATACGCGCGCTCTAAGGGGTGCCCCCCTCTCGGTCCCAACCGGAAACACCCATGCCCCCTGACCGGATGACTAGCTTTAATCCAGGGCCATGGAACCATCATCCCGGCCTCTCCTTTTGGTGTGTACCAGGAAAGCGGTTTGCAACTTACTAAACCATATTCCTTGAGGAAAACATGTGGTAGTACAGGAAGGGAATGTGGACGGGAACCGAACCGATACGGGCTGACACTGAAGTCAATAGTATGGCATAAGACTGGCATGCTACAACACTGCCGTCTTATCCATCCTCATGCCAACACATGGTCATGCATACTCACATCCAACAACGTTTGGATCATCGAACTCACTTGCTTTAACAATGCATGGAAATAACGTTCCTCGATATGCTCATCAATATACCATGCAACTAGCTAAATGCAAAACATGCCAAGACACTCATCATATCAAAAGTTCAAACATGGTTGCCTGGTTCAGAGTAGTCGGAGTCTAGCTCGGTGAAGTTTACGGTCCCGTCACCTCCGTCGGTATCTACGGTATAAAGAGGATACACGCACTATCGTAAATACCAAGAGGTGCACAGAAATTAATCCAAATAATTTTTAAATAAATCTGATAAAAACTAGATTTTTTTTTGAAGAGAACAGAAAAAGAATCACTCAAAAATATGCTTCTGTTTAAAATTTATTAAGGTTTTTGCCCAGGGACTCATCTGTAATGAAACAGAAACTTCCCAGGGTTCTTTTTATAAAAACAGAAAACGCTTCAATCCCGAATACGCCAGCTCAGTGGAGAAAACGTATTTTAGCCCGAAGGCGTTTTGAGAAAACGTTTCAAAAATATTAAAACGCTGACGGGATGGACCCACCCGTCAGGTTTGAAAATGAAGGCAGAGACTTGGCGCCAGAGGGCCGCGGGGATCGCTGGCGGCGATCCACGGCGAGGCAGAGGGATCGGAGGGTACCTCCGTGCTCAGGCTGCCATTCCGCGTCGGGTGGTGGTGGTGGTGGTCGCCGGTGAGCACCACGTCGACGGTGGCTCCTGCTCCGGCGGACGGCGGTTCGGGCGAGGATGGAGCTCGTCGGAGAGGGCTGCAAGCATCAAATTGAGGTGGGGGTCAGGCCTCTGGTAGCTAGAGGAGGAGATTGACGGAGTTTGGGCGCCGGGGACGGCCTCACCGAAGAGAACGTTGCCGGAGCCCGAGGCGGGCGGATGTGGCCGGAGTCGAGGAAGAAAGGCCCCTCGAGGCCCCTCAAGTGGCTAGGCGGGGTCTGGCGAGGTGGTGGAGTTGTGCGGGGGCAAGAGCAAGCTCAGGGGGGGGGGCTATATATAGGCGGTCCGAGGCGGTTGCCGTGAACGGATAAGTCCGGCGGGCGATTACGGTGGAGCTGTGGGTGGACGGTCGGCTTACGGGCTTGTTCATCGACTAGGTGGAGCACTGGTGTCATCCCAGTGTCCAACTCAGCACGGGAGGGAGAGTTACGGCCTGTCCTCGACGGAACGGCCACACGGCACGCCGGCGGCAGAGAACGCGCTCTGCGCGTGCCAGGCCACGGTGGCGGTGCTGCATGCGTGCGCTGGCAAGGAAATGGCCACGCGGAGCCACCAGGGGGTTTGGGCGGCGCTGAACAGCGTTATGCCGCCGTTCTGCTCCCTGTCGGCCGCTACGGTGGTTCAGCCGCCGCAAGACACGCCGGCGCAGGCGCGCCAGGGCGCCACCGATGCCAGGAAGGTGCCAAGCGCGCGTGTGGAGCTCCGGACAAGCAGGCCAGGCGGCGAGCAACGTGCCAAGGGCACTGTGAGCATGTGACTGAACTTAACTGACGAAGATCAACACTGAAATCTGAATTTAACTGAAAATGACTGAGACAGTGCATGCAAGGTGTTCGACAGAATGATCCAGGCATGTAGGGATTTTTCCTTGGGCTGATTTTTGGTGGAGTGGCTTCTCATTGCTCCAGAAGGCTGCCTAATTTTTGGTGGAATTTTTGGGTAAGTGGAAATATGAATTTCACCAAATTTGGCAAATCTGGTCCAAACTTGCAGAGAGTGGAAGTTGAAAATTTTGAAAAAAAGATGAGTGGATCAAGATGGTTCCAGGTTGAGGGTACCAAGGACTAGCCAGTAGAGTTGGTCTGAGGTCCAAATACAAATGCTATAGGGTACTTGCTTTGTAAATGACTCAGGCTCAAAATAAAGATCAGAAAAGATTTGAGAGGTGAAATAATTAAATTGAAATCCAAAACTTGTTTGGTTTAGAAGGGACAGATGACTTAGGTTGTTTTCAAGGAGGAGGGGAGGTTTTGAATGGGTTTTACCCCATGGGCAAAAATACAAAGTCATGGGTGGTTTTCAATATATGAAAATCCCCAATTCTCATAGAGTTTCTTTTTAAAAGAAAAACAATAAATCCCAAAAATATATTTTGAGCAGGGAGTCATTAGAGAAAAAGTTTTAAAAGACCAAACACCATAGTTTGAAGATGACACAGAAATAAAAATCCTTGCCCAAAAAAAAGAAGTTTTTAAGAGGAAGGTTTTTTCTGAAAGGAAAAAATTTAAATGCCCTCTTTTCAAAACCAACAAAGGTTTTGCTAAAGACCAAATGAAAAATTTTGGAGTGCCACAGGAATCCATGGTAGAATAAACTGAGAATCAAAAAATCATAGCAACTTTTGTACAAATTACTACCATAACCTTGTTAGAGAAGGATTCGAAGAGAATCTACTACAAAGTATTGCACCATCATGATAACGACATAAAGTATAGCCAACATTTAAGTTTTTTTGAGTTGCCACTTTTGCAATTCTGAAATCTGAAGTAACTAAGGTCCGAGTTATTGACAACTACCGATTTTCATGGGCAACACTTCCAACTCGGGTTAGGAACACCAAATTTAATACTTTAGTATTCAGTTTTATCGCTAAATATGCAGCATGTAGTCGTCAGATTTAGTACTTTAGCGAGTACAATTTTCTGTAATTCCTGGTGAAAATTTCATCTTTGTGTCGTAACATAATTGACAGTGTGCATCGATTCAGCTGATTTAGTTACCTTGTGACCTTGTCCATGTAGGGAATGAGGTCTTTGCAGCCTCCTTAGCCTCTTATTGATCCTTGTTCTTCTTTCCTAAACAGCATAAGGAAGAAAAATGTTCAGTATAAACATCCAACACCAAGACGAATACCAAAAATGTTGCAGCAAACTAACTAACCCTCCCAAGCGATGCTCTGCGGGTCAGTGGTGCAGCCACGCTTGGCATGGACTCTGTAGTCGGCGGAGTCCTGCTGCATCTGCAGGTAGTCGTCCATGCTGGGCATGTCCAGCTCGAGAGGGCTAACTGAATCTGGACCAAGGTGTTAGTAGAAGTGTAGCATTAAACAATTGGCAGGCGGGAGAGTCCGGATGGATGTGAAGTGTATATATGTGAAGTTTATCCTACCTGGGAGTCGATGTTGCTGAAGCTGGTGACCATGCCAACATCGCTGTCGCCGAGCACCTCGGCCTTCTTGCTGTCGAGCGCTGTGAACATGATGTTGGAATTGGTGTCGTCCCAGGTGCTCATGGCGAAGATCCTCAAGAGGTCACTCGAGCCGTTGCCAGCAGCGATGCTCTCGCCGATGTCCTGCTGCCTCAAGAAGCTCCACAACGAGCCCAGCCTCCTCTGCTGTGCCATCGAGTCGACGTTGCCTCCTCCATGCGAATGCAAGTAGATGATTCCCATCCTTCCTCTCGTTCCACCCATGCCGCCATTGCCTGTGCATCATCAGAGTCACAAAGCCAGAGCACATCGATCAAAGCGCACAAGGGCCAAAAAACACAACACCCGACCAAATTTGGAAAATCAACATGATGATTGAAGCAAGGATCATGACAGCATATAGGATATATAAAACAAATGCAACAGAGGTAGCTAGAAAGGAAATAAAGAAACTTGATCTATAGTAAAAATAAGAAACAACCTCCAAGATAATACGCCTGCAAAACGAAATAAAAGAACTAATTAGGACATGGAACAATTGTAACTGCCTTGTTGCTCTGCAGTTGGCATATTTGAGCTATTAAAAACTTCAAAATCTAGTACTTATGTGTCCTAATGGCGACAACCAAAAGCTATCTATTGCGCATTGAACTGAAAAATAATGCGTATTCTCAGGTATGCACCCCAAGTAGCAACCGAAACATTATTGAACTACAAGCAGCTCAAGATAATAGCTACACAATCTTTCCAGAAATAAGCGACTAAGTAAAAAAAAAGAGAAACAAGAGAATGAGGTAATTAAGAAATCCCAATTGAGCTAGAGAAGGAGACGCTGTGCCTGAGCCTCCAAGAACCAGTAGAAGAGTGTCCTCCCACTCTGCTTGTCCATGGTGACATGCCCAAAGAACCGAGAGATGTGTGAACTCCTTGGCTGACGAAGGAGAAATACCATCCTATCAGCTTCCTACTCGCTGTAACCGGCCAAGTAGCAGAGCCAACACCCTGGCAGGCAAAGACAACGCGTGCCTGAACACACACGTCACTAAGCCAACAAGCACACACACAAAAAGAACCCATAGCAAGGAAATGCGGGGGACAGGAGGAGAGTTGGGACTGAAAAGAAATTACCATTGTGGCGACTGGATTTACAGGCGGAAGCGACTCGAGGCGGTGGTGGCAAATCCAGATAGCAGCTGCACGAGCATGTGAGCGTCACAAGATGCAAACATCAAACTCATACATACCTGCGTTTCTTTATCAGCACTACACATCTCCAGTTTTTTTCCAAAATGAGAGTTCAGTAAGCTACCATCTTCAGCCTCCTAATTTATCAGAGAGCAGCATTTGTTAGTTTTTAGGCAGATTTGAATAATCATGTCAACAAAATGAGCGATATAGATGAAAAAACAACAAAACAAAATTCAGTAAAAAGAAACGCTGCTATAGTCCTTCAATATGTATTTCTAAAACTGATATATCATCTTCATAACATGTTTATTTTATATCCAAGGCTTGACTGTAGCATAAAATTACACCATGGTAAATCTTGAGAAAGACCAAGCTTCAGTTTCAGGTATAATCGCTTGGTCACAAATTTTAGGAGACGGGAAGACAACGGTCAGCGGTCACGAGCTGAATTGTGCCTGCTAGTTCAGAAACACCAATACACCTAAATGGAGGAACTTAATTCATGTCCCTGAGCCGCCGATACTACTTTACCAGTGCCAATGGGCTACACTGGTTCGTGCGTGACGACCGCATTGGCCAAGTCCTTGATCTCGTCTGCAAATAAAACAATCATCTCAGCCTACACCTTTTAGGTGACAATATATGAAGATGTTAACAAAGCAAATTTCATAATTCATATCAAGAAAAATTATTCTAGAAAGTTGATTAATAGAAAGATCTTGCCCCTGCCAAGCAAAATAAAAGTATACTCATCTATGCATAAGCACATAAACAACTAAGTCAGCTACTACTCACATGAACTAAAAGGATTGTAATTAATAGGATGGACTGCTCATTTGAAGAAATTTATTAAAAAATACTTTGGATGGTTCAGGTGAATCTGAAACGACCCTTGTTCTCACCTCATCCTGCGGTCCTGCTCCAACCCCTCGGGCAAAACATCGCACTTTATCCTGTAGGTGATTGTCAGCCTAAGGAAGTAGGCAGCGATCTGTTAGCTTCTCGAAATGCGCTAACCTTTAGCCGTTGCCATGCTTTCTAATGGGCTTCAGAGGTCATCTACACAAAGCAAGCACCTTCAAAACATCAGTGGTAGGTTCACGGAGGAAAATAGAAACGGTCTGAAGTCTATAGTCAACAATACAGACCATCTTCCAAGATCATACAAAGGAAGCCACTCCACTACAAGCTTTCTTTCCATAGCTACGGATGTGTGTAGAAGAGCCTGGAACAGGGGTCAAACAAGATAAATCAGCCAACCATACAGTTCCAAGGGCATAAGGCCGAGCCTTCCACCCTTTACCAAGTATATAGATGCATTAATAATATAAAAGGTATTGGGATATCCCAACAAGTAAACATGTTCCAATCAAGGAACAACATCTCCATGTTCCAACAAGGAACAAACTTCATCTTCACCTGCAACTAACAACGCTATAAGAGGGGCTGAGCAAAGCGGTAATATAGCCAAACAATGGTTTGCTAGGACAAGGTGGGTTAGAGGCTTGGTTTAACAATATGGGAGGCATGATAAGCAAGTGGTAGGTATCGCAGCATAGGCATAGCAAAAGAGCGAGCAACTAGCAAGCAAAGATAGAAGTGGTTTCGAGGGTATGGTCATCTTGCCTGCAAGGTTCTCAGAGTTGTCGAAGGCTTGATCCTCGTAAGTGTTCTCAACAGGTTCCTCGTACACGTACTCGTCTCCCGGCTCTACCCAAGGCAAGAACACAAGCAAAGGGGACAAACATCAATCACGATGCAATGCGCAAGCAACATGATGCAAAACATGGCATGATATGCGCGATGTGGTATGCAATGCATATGCGTGCTCCGGAAGGAAAAGATGAACAAGGCATAATCTTGGCAAACCAAGTATGCCACTGGAAAGGTGAGGTGATTTCGGTTGAAATCGATATAAAGATCACCGGAATCGGATGCACGGTTTGCAAATGACAAGCAAAACAAGAATGACATATTTCTGTGTTTAACAGCATGATGCCACTTAGCATGCAACAAGAAATTAAGCTACTGCACCCAAATGTGCCAGCAAAGCATATGAAAGTGATCTACTCAAGATGCTTGACAAAAGATGAACACTGAGCTACGGCTAAATCACACCACAACAGGTTAAAACAAGCATGGCAAAGGTGCAAAACATATCAGCTTCACAGACTTGGTGAAAATAACAACATGCCAGAAATTAACATTAGGATGACATGTTTAGAGCAAGCAAACAACACGCTACAGGAACACAATATAGCAAAGCAAGGCATGGCATGAATCTACTCAAAACATAAAAAAAAGTCACTTACTGACCATGAGCCAAAAAGGACCATAAAATATAATAGCACCCATGTCAATTAAGCAAGTTTCGTTACAGATTTCAGACTTAGCAGAAAACTGGACATGTCAAAAACAGATAGCAAGTAGGCATGTTTACGAGCTCGATGCACTCACTACAGAGCATTGCATGATAAACTAAGCATACAACCATCAAGAAGACATGGCATAGAAGCTATACATAGCAAGAACAACAACATAGCATGCACAGATCAACTACAACAAGCTTGGCAAAATTGCATATCATGTAAACAATCTGCCAGGAACATTTTATAGCAAAAGTAGAGCTCGACTGACTCAAGCTATGGCACTCCATAATTACAAACAAAGGCATGGATGGATAGAGAAAATCCATATGTTCAAAAAACCCTTACTGATCATGCTCAAAAGAGGCAAAGATCACTCTGAAACAACATGAACACATGGCATAAAAATAACAGCAGGAATAACTGTGAAATTACTAAGTCTCTGAAATCAGCAACATTATGATCCCTAGTTTGCATGCTTGTGCTAGTCACCACAGAGATCACAAAAATACATGGCATACACCCCTATAAATATGGCATGGCATATTACAAAACACATGTAGGACTCAAGTTCATAGGGTGCACACATCAATCATGGCAAAAATGACAAAAGTGCATCTACTGAAACAGATCTGAAACTAACATCACATAGCCCTCTTCCAACAGCATTTCGGGCATCAAGATGAGCTCAAATGAAAATGATGCAGTAAGACGAAATGATGTACTCCTCGAGGCGAACAATTTGATATATTACACGCACGAAACGGAGCAGTATGCAGCAAGTTATGGCATGATGAACAGAGACAACAAGATGCAAAAATAAAAGGACTTAGGAAATTTGAGGGGGAAAAAGTCAACCTCTCAGATCCAGATCGGGCAGCGCGCGAACCGAGGCGGGGCCGGGGAAACTCGCCGGAGAACGGCCGGAGACGGAGGGGACGGGCAGATCCGCGGCGAGGGGCGCCGGATCCGGCCGCGGAACGGCGCAGGCGGGGAGATGCGGGGGCGACGGCGCTGGGCGTGGGCGGCGGCGGGGCCAGAGAGCGGGCAGGCGGCGGCGCAAGCGCAGCGGCGGCGGGCGCTGGCGGCGAAGCAGAGGCGCGCGGGGGCGGCGACCGGTCGGCGCGCGGGCGTGGGCCGAGCGGGCGGACGGCGGCGGGGGCGCGGGCTCGCGCGGGCCCGCGATGGGCTCCGCGGGCCGCGCGGTGGTGGAAGGCGGCGGCGACAGGTGGCGCCGGCTGATTGGCCGGGCACGACGGCGGGGTTCGTCTGGCCCGGGCGGACACGTCCGGCGCGACGGAGGTGCCGGGAGCTAGGGTTAGGGTGTGAAATGATCCGGAATTTCGGGGGAGAGGGTATATTTATAGGTAGGAGGAGCTAGGAGGCTCCAATTTGAGCACGGTTTGCGGCCACACGATCGTGATCGAACGGCGATGGACATGGGAGTGTGTTAGATGGGTTATTGGGCTAATTTGGAGGGGTTTGGGCTGCAACACACACGAGGCCTTCACGTTTACCCGGTTAACCGTTGGAGTATCAAACGACCTCTGAATGACCCGAAACTTGACAGGCGGTCTACCGGTGCTATACCAAGGCCGCTTGACAAACCTCGGTCCATTCCGAGAAAGTTTAATACCCGCTCACGGAAAAAGGTAAAAGGGGACGCCAGGGAACATAGGAGTGTCGGATTGCAAAACGGATAATGGGGAAAATGCTCGGATTCATGAAACGAACACATATGCGAATGCGATGCACATGATGACATGACATGAAATGCATGAAAAGGACAAAATGCAAAATGAAGGGAAACCCAACCACGGAGGGAATACCATATCGCATCTCCGGAAAAGGCAAGAGTTGAAGTTACGAATATGGAAACTTGTATCCAGGGCGTTACAACACTCCACCAGTACAAGAGGATCTCGTCCCGAGATCTAGGATGGCACCGGAGGGGAAAACGGAAGAGAAAGAGAAGAGGTAAAACTAAGTTGCTTCTTTGACAAACGAGTGAAACCACGAGCTTTGAGAGGTTGGACAAATTGAAATAAAGAAAACAATGGAGATGAACAAGATTGCAAAAAACTCCGTTAGATAAGAGGAACAAGGAACACCATGTGAACCTTGGAGGTTGTAAAACTATGAATGACGAGCACTAAGAACAAGAAGGAACTGAAAGCACTCTGTTTGAAACGAGATAAACAAGGAAGAACAAATTCGGACATCACTCCGGTTAAATGGATAAGCACGAAAAGAACACGATCTTCCCAATTCGAGATGATGAGCGAAGAGAGCAACATCACATTGCCTCCGGAAGAGAGAATAGAAGATAGATCATTGGAATAAAAGAATGTAGAAGGAAATGCCAATTTCTGCCACAAATGAGCTTGAAAAGGCATCTTTAGGAGAAGGGTCGAACGGAGTTGTTGGGAAAACCAACAACGAAAAGAATAACCTTGTAGTGGACTTATGGAAACATCTCAACATTATGAGGTGAACTTCTGCCACCAACGGAAACAAACGATTGGATTGATATCAACAAGGAGACGAGAAACTTATCTCACCGGGAGGACAAATGAAGAACTTAGGTCATTTATAAGCACCATAATAGCAACAAACCTTAGAGAAGGCTTTAGGTGAAGTATAAACCCAAGATAACTCCAAACAAGAGCTTGATGGATTTAAAATATCTCATTCTTAACAACATGTGAATCATGAGACATGAACTCAAATTATCAAGAATGACATAATACCACCTCGAATGATACGGTTGAAAGAATTGCACTTCAGAATGCAAGATGAAGAATGCTTGAACTCCTCAAAACAAGACATGTGTTGAACACCATGTTTAATTTTGAGTAGATTGGCGGATCATAATTTCGAGAGAAATCTTGAGGAACAATTGAAGAATGAAAAGAATTATTGACGAACCACCATGTAGAGCCTCCATGAAGAACTCCGGTAATAAAAGGATGATAAAAAGAAAAAGAAGTTGAAAACACAAAGTGAAACCTTGCAATGATTTAGATGGAGCTTTAGGACGATAGAATGAGAAAACTTTGAACTCCGGAAAAGAAAAAGATGAAGCATCTCGAACCAAGAAATGTGACATGATGAACAATTCTGGAAAGAAGAAACTAGATCACTTGGATGAAACCATAATAAGAATTACTTATGCATAACGTTCACCAATTTAAATTGATGACAAGCAACGGATTTGGCATACTACTTATTCTCGTAAAAAGGATTAAGATAGATATGGCGCAAACTTGGGAAGAACTTGAACAAACCACCGGTAGGATTTGGAGAACGAGAGCTGAAAGCTTGAATGAATAATATTGAGATGATGGCTCTGGAGAATTAAACTGAGAAGACTCCTGAAATGCTCCGGATGGGTGAAAAGAGTTCTCGCAATCAAAAACAATTATGAGAGGATGGCATGAAGCTAGAACCCTGAATCTTGAATGGAACGGACAAAATTTAGAGGAAGCACTTCTTCGGTCTTCAAAATCTGAGAATGACGACGAGAAACACCACCATAATATGTTGAGGCACTCCGGAACAATGAAGAATAGAAAAGGTTGAACCGACTATGAAAAGAATTTGAAGCGATTCTGGAGAAAGACATATGACTGATGGAATACATTCTTACGTCAAGCTTCGATAAGAATTTGAGAATAACTTCGGGATAATTAGAAGAGTCAGGTAAGATCCTGGGAAAAGACCTGTGAGTTAGGGCCCACTCAAAAGAAACACCGTTGAATGATTACTTGAAAGGGAGATTGCACCGGTTGATTTAAATGGCTAGAATGAGATAACAACCTCGAAATAGGTTGAACTGATCTTGAAAGACAAGACGAGCCTTCTGAGATATCTTCAGCACTCCCGAACAAATGAATAGCGAGAAGTGAATTATTATGAGGTGCACCGGTATGAGAAGGTATTGAAACGAGGAAAAGATGTGATCACCATCGAAAGATTGCATTGAACACACCGGGGAAGATAAAAGAACAAATAATTATAAACTTGAGGCTCCGTTAGCATCTTCATGAGAAACACCGGGTAAGAACATGAAGGAGAAAAATGGAGAGGCTTCACATCAATAAGATGGATACTTGATCAAGAAATCTGCGTCCTTGAAGAAATAAGGGTGGGAGGGCGGGAAAAACAAAGACAACTTGGGACGAATGAAACAAACACCGTTGAGAATACTTAGAGTTGATCTTGCGGATGTTGAAGTGATCGGATCCACTTGAAGAGGGACACACCGGTTGGAAAAGAATTGGCATGATAATCTTGATGATCAAGAAGGATTAGTATTTCCATAGAAATATGATAACACCGTTTAGAAAAGGTATGGAATCAACACTTGACATTGAAGCAACTCGAATACCACAAAACAAAACAAAAACAAAGGATTTGACTTAGGAAATAAGCCGGAACAAACACACATGATAGAGATTTACCCAATCCCATATCATGCATCTGTCGGAAAGATATTCTAGGAGCTACTTGAATTCCCACCTATAAACTCCCGAAAGTTTCTGGTTATGCAATCTGGTGTTGGGGATACAGGGGACACAAAATATATCACCCAAACTAACAATACCTAGATCCAGCTGTATCCATCCTTCAACACATAACCAAGAAAACTCCGGAAATCGTGTACCTCAACCTTCGAAAAGCATCCGTTATACAAGCTATGGCAATACTCCCGCACTCGCCTCAGTACTGGGCTATCAGGGTTATCTCACCAACAACTGTATAAAAGAGATTTTCGATGTCGGCGTACTAAACTCAGGTATTCCAAAACTGCAACGATAAAATTATGACGACAACACCTCAGAGCTCAACTCCCTGGGACACTTCCACTAAACCCCTGCTGACAGGAGGCACCAAGACAATGTTGTCATCACAAAACCATCGGAACGATTCTAAGATACCCGCGTGATCCTAAATTTTTTTTAGTGAAATTTGAGAAGAGAAGAGTCAAAACTCTAGGTCAGGATGCCTTACCAGAGCGATGAGGAGACTGGGAAGTAAAAAGAATTCCTAAACTCTCTGATACATAATTCCTAAATGACTCAAAACATTTTTCTAGACACAACTCGGACGCTAAAAACGATCAATCAGTGGGGGCTCCTAAGGTCGGGGAAGGCTCTGATACCAACTTGTAACACCCTCGATGCGGCTATATATCCCACGTGTCGAAGCACGACTTAGAGGCATAACCGCATTGAAAGCAATGTCGCAAGTGAGGTAATCTTCACACAACCCATGTAGTACATAAGGGAAAGACATACATAGTTGGCTTACAATCGCCACTTCACACAATACATGAATAAAGCATTACATCATACAGATACAATCAAGGTCCGACTACGGAACCAAAATAAAAGAAGACTATCCCAAATGCTACACAGAGCCCCGATCGTCCCAACTAGGCTCCACTACTGATCAACTGAAATGAAACAACACAATGAACAAGATCTTCATCGAGATCCTCCTTGGGCTCGGGTGCGTCACCTGCACGGTTTCATCGGCACCTGCAACCTGGTTTTGGAAGTATCTGTGAATCACGGGGACTCAGCAATCTCACACCCGCGAGATCAAGACTATTTAAGCTTAAAGGTAGGACAGGGTAGTGAGGTGGAGCTGCAGCAAGCGACTAGCATATATGGTGGCTAACATACGGAAAAGAGAGCGAGAAGAGAAGGCAAAAGCACGGTCGATGAACTATGATCAAGAAGTGATCCTAGAACAACCTACGTCAAGCATAACTCCAACACCGTGTTCACTTCCCGGACTCCGCCGAGAAGAGACCATCACGGTTACACACGCGGTTGATGTATTTTAATTAAGGTCAACTTCGGGTTTTCTACAACCGGACATTAACAAATTCCCATCTGCCACATAACCACGGGCACGGCTTTCGAAAGTTCAAACCCTGCAGGCACTACAAGAAATCTGTTAATGCATGACGGATTTCTCATGACGTTCCTTGTAACCGTCACAGATAAGGTGCCATTAGGCCCTGCTGCTTATGATCCGTCATGGATCATGACGGTTTCCAGATCCGTCATGGACCAGCGAGGCCCGAATGGATATTGTCTTAACATGTCAAACTACTATGGGGGCAACTTTTTTTTTGAAACGACATGGGGACCAGCTCTGATGTGGCATACACATGAACATGGATTTTTAATTAAAAAGTTAAGTAGCATAGAGGAATCGAACATGTCAAGCTGTTATGGCCTCGGCTCTGATGTGGCATACAGGAACATGGATGGCGTAACTTTGATTTGAGTTAAATAAAGCATGCCAAAAAACGAAGAGATAGAAACATAATTAGAAAATAAAAAATGAAATCTATAAACAACAACAAAAAAAGGAGTCGGAATTCCTGGCCGGCGCGTGCAATGCTGTGCCAAACTGAACCATAACGCTCCCTGCCGACCCTGCATTTTGATTGGTCCATCTTCCCTTCACGCGGATCGCCCATCCACACCGTACATTCCCTCCAGATCCAACGGCTGCCGCTTTGTCTCCTTTCCCTTCCAGAACCCTCCAAGCCGCCCTCTCCCTGTCTCCCCCAGCCGCCAGGTTCTTTGCCCCGCACTGCACACCTCTCTGTGAAATCCAGCCGGCCTCGATCTGTTCTGTGGAGACGCGCTGAGCTGCCGAGGTAGCCGCATCGAGCCGGTCTGTCCTGGTGGATTTGTGCCACCATGGCCAGGGGCTGCGCCGTGCTGGGCTGCCGCCGCGGGCATGCATCCGTCGCCGGGGCTGCTACGCCCAGCAGCCCGCCGGGGGATGCGCTGTGCAGGTATGCTCCCTCCAATTCGTCGGCGTGCGGCACGCGTCTGGCCTCCTCACCGTCAAATAAAGGTCCCCTCCCTTCGTTTTGCTTCTGATTTCCCCTCCCTTTTTCTTCTGATTTTCCAAGCCGGTAATATGGTTCGTCGGCGCACAGGTAACCGCTCAAGAGTATGATTTTAGTCCTCATTAGTGGAGACTGTCAACCGCTCAAGAAAATGATGCAGTAGCAATCCTGCATCGAAGGGTCGGTACCTGATTGAAGGGCGGTACTGTTACTCCTGCAACCACTTTGGATCTATGTATGGTTATCATTCTTTTTTGGTTGGCACTAGTTGTTTATTTTTACATTTTTGATTCAATTTGTTGCACTACTTTGCATATCGGGAGTGAAAAATATAGAACTTGATAATGTGTAGTAATTAAGTTGCTTCTAGTTTACCTACTGGCCATATAATCTTGTATAACATGACATATTTTTCATCATGTGGCAGATAACGACATGGGAGTATTCAACAGCAACGACATGTGTTCTGAAGACTTTGGCGTAGACGGGGGGATCTCGGCCAGAAAAGCGGGAGACTCATGGTTGATGTACGGCGAGCGCTTTGCCTTGCTTGATGTGGGCCGGTGTTGGTTAGAGAGTAGCATAGTGTTCTTCACAATATGCTTGTAAAATTTGCGCTTTTTGGATATTTTCTTTTTGCAACTGTACAGGTGTATTTTCGTATGTGTTTATGTAATTTACTTTTTTAGTTACATGAGCATGTGTTTTTTTTGTCAAATTCTTATTGGCTTAAAATTTCGATGGACCAACAAAAAAGAGAGATTGAAATGCCCTTTGACTGAAATTAGTGGGCCTTACTGGAAATTAATGGAATTAAATTCTACTTATGTTGATTACTATATGGGCTTCCACTCCTGCCACTCCTGGACCAAGCTGAAATTTAGTGGGCCAAAATTTTAGATGGGCTGATTATTACATGGGCTGCCACGTCTGTTCCATGCTAGACGATGATGTGGCAAACAAGTTAACGCCATTTGAGTATGTCAGTTAACGGTCGTCCATGACGGCTGGATGATCCGTCATGGAATGTACCATGGTCAAATTATGACGCGATATACATGACGGATTTCAGATCCGTCATGGATACCCTTCCATGATGGTTTTGTACAGGTGTGTGATGGATTGGGACTGTCATGGATTAACAGTATTCTTGTAGTGAGGGGTGTCCCAACTTAGCCCATGATAAGCTCTCGCGATCAACGAAGGATATTCCTTCTCCCCGGGAAGACCCGATCAGTCTCGGAATCCCGGCTACAAGACATTTCGACAGTAATAAAACAAGACCAGCAAGACCGCCCGATGCGCCGACATCCCGATAGGAGCTGCACATATCTCGTTCTCAGGGCAACACCGGATGATCAGTACGTACGGCAACCGAAGATACCCCAAGTTGCCTAGGGGTGGCACCGCTAGTGGCTCTAGTTTGGACCAACACTTAGACAAGCATTGGCCCGGGGGGCTAAATAAAGATGACCCTCGAGAGAGCGACTCCCAAGGCAAAAGTAGGTGGTGGTGAGGCAAATGTAAAACCAAAGTTGGGCCTTGCTAGAAAAGCTTTATTCAAAGCGAACTGTCAAGGGGGTCCCATAAATCACCCAACCGCGTTAGGGACGCAAAATCCGGGAACATAATACCGATATGACGGAAACTAGGGCGGCAAGAATGGAACAAAACACCAGGCATAAGGCCGAGCCTTCCACCCTTTACCAAGTATATAGATGCATTAATAATATAAAAGGTATTGGGATATCCCAACAAGTAAACATGTTCCAATCAAGGAACAACATCTCCATGTTCCAACAAGGAACAAACTTCATCTTCACCTGCAACTAACAACGCTATAAGAGGGGCTGAGCAAAGCGGTAATATAGCCAAACAATGGTTTGCTAGGACAAGGTGGGTTAGAGGCTTGGTTTAACAATATGGGAGGCATGATAAGCAAGTGGTAGGTATCGCAGCATAGGCATAGCAAAAGAGCGAGCAACTAGCAAGCAAAGATAGAAGTGGTTTCGAGGGTATGGTCATCTTGCCTGCAAGGTTCTCAGAGTTGTCGAAGGCTTGATCCTCGTAAGTGTTCTCAACAGGTTCCTCGTACACGTACTCGTCTCCCGGCTCTACCCAAGGCAAGAACACAAGCAAAGGGGACAAACATCAATCACGATGCAATGCGCAAGCAACATGATGCAAAACATGGCATGATATGCGCGATGTGGTATGCAATGCATATGCGTGCTCCGGAAGGAAAAGATGAACAAGGCATAATCTTGGCAAACCAAGTATGCCACTGGAAAGGTGAGGTGATTTCGGTTGAAATCGATATAAAGATCACCGGAATCGGATGCACGGTTTGCAAATGACAAGCAAAACAAGAATGACATATTTCTGTGTTTAACAGCATGATGCCACTTAGCATGCAACAAGAAATTAAGCTACTGCACCCAAATGTGCCAGCAAAGCATATGAAAGTGATCTACTCAAGATGCTTGACAAAAGATTAACACTGAGCTATGGCTAAATCACACCACAACAGGTCCAAACAAGCATGGCAAAAGTGCAAAACATATCAGCTTCACAGACTTGGTGAAAATAACAACATGCCAGAAATTAACATCAGGATGACATGTTTAGAGCAAGCAAACAACATGCTATAGGAACACAATATAGCAAAGCAAGGCATGGCATGAATCTACTCAAAACATAGAACAAAAGTCCCTTACTGACCATGAGCCAAAAAGGACCATAAAATATAATAGCACCCATGTCAATTAATCAAGTTTCGTTACAGATTTCAGACAGCAGAAAACTGGACATGTCTAAAACAGATAGCAAGTAGGCATGTTTACGAGCTTGATGCACTCACTACAGAGCATTGCGTGATAAACTAAGCATACACCCATCAAGAAGACATGGCATAGAAGCTATACATGGTAAGAACAACAACATAGCATGCACGGATCAACTACAACA
Source organism: Aegilops umbellulata (assembly GCA_032464435.1). NCBI lineage: Eukaryota > Viridiplantae > Streptophyta > Magnoliopsida > Poales > Poaceae > Aegilops > Aegilops umbellulata. Next base: position 183,304,387 of record CP136059.1, read on the forward strand.
AGCTTGGCAAAATTGCATATCATGTAAACAATCTGCCAGGAACATTTTATAGCAAAAGTAGAGCTCGACTGACTCAAGCTATGGCACTCCATAATTACAAACAAAGGCATGGATGGATAGAGAAAATCCATATGTTCAAAAAACCCTTACTGATCATGCTCAAAAGAGGCATAGATCTCTCTGAAACAACATGAACACATGGCATAAAAATAACAGCAGGAATAACTTTGTGAAATTACTGTCTCTGAAATCAGCAACATTATGATCCTTAGTTTGCATGCTTGTGCTAGTCACCACAGAGATCACAAAAATACATGACATACACCCCTGTAAATATGGCATGGCATATTACAAAACACATGTAGGACTCAAGTTCATAGGGTGCACACATCAATCATGGCAAAAATGACAAAAGTGCATCTACTGAAACAGATCTGAAACTAACATCACATAGCCCTCTTCCAACAGCATTTCGGGCATCAAGATGAGCTCAAATGAAAATGATGCAATTAGATGAAATGATGTACTCCTCGAGGCGAACAATTTGATATATTACACACACGAAACGGAGCAGTATGCAGCAAGTTATGGCATGATGAACAGAGACAACAAGATGCAAAAATAAAAGGACTTAGGAAATTTGAGGGGGAAAAAGTCAACCTCTCAGATCCAGATCGGGCAGCGCGCGAACCGAGGCGGGGCCGGGGAAACTTGCCGGAGAACGGCCGGAGACGGAGGGGACGGGCGGATCCGCGGCGAGGGGCGCCGGATCCGGCCACGGGACGGCGCCGGCGGGGAGATGCGGGGGCGGCGGCGGGGGCGGAGAGCGGGCGGGCGGCGGCGCAAGCGCAGCGGCGGCGGGCGCTGGCTGCGGAGCAGAGGCGCGCGGGCGTGGGCCGAGCGGGCGGACGGCGGCGGGGGCGCGGGCTCGCGCGGGCCCGCGATGGGCTCCGCGGGCCGCGCGGTGGTGGAAAGCGGCGGCGACAGGTGGCGCCGGCTGATTGGCCGGGCGCGACGGCGGGGTTCGTCCGGCCCGGGCGGACACGTCCGGCGCGACGGAGGTGCGGGGAGCTAGGGTTAGGGTGCGAAATGATCCGGAATTTCGGGGGAGAGGGTATATTTATAGGTAGGAGGAGCTAGCAGGCTCCAATTTGAGCACGGTTTGCGGCCACACGATCGTGATCGAACGGCGATGGACATGGGAGTGTGTTAGATGGGTTATTGGGCTAATTTGGAGGGGTTTTGGGCTGCAACACACACGAGGCCTTTACGTTTACCCGGTTAACCGTTGGAGTATCAAACGACCTCTGAATGACCCGAAACTTGACAGGCGGTCTACCGGTGCTATACCAAGGCCGCTTGACAAACCTCGGTCCATTCCGAGAAAGTTTAATACCCACTCACGGAAAAAGGTAAAAGGGGACGCCGGGGAACATAGGAGTGTCGGATTGCAAAATGGACAACGGGGAAAATGCTCGGATTCATGAAACGAACACGTATGCGAATGCGATGCACATGATGACATGACATGAAATGCATGACAAGGACAAAATGCAAAATGAAGGGAAACCCAACCACGGAGGGAATATCATATCGCATCTCCGGAAAAGGCAAGAGTTGAAGTTACGAATATGGAAAGTTGTATCCGGGGGGTTACAACACTCCACCAGTACGAGAGGATCTCGTCCCGAGATCTAGGATGGCACCGGAGGGGAAAACGGAAGAGAAAGAGAAGAGGTAAAACTAAGTTGCTTCTTTGACAAACGAGTGAAACCACGAGCTTTGAGAGGTTGGACAAATTGAAATAAAGAAAACAATGGAGATTAACGAGATTGCAAAAAACTCCGTTAGATAAGAGGAACAAGGAACACCATGTGAACCTTGGAGGTTGTAAAACTATGAATGACGAGCACTAAGAACAAGAAGGAACTGAAAGCACTCTGTTTGAAATGAGACAAACAAGTAAGAACAAATTCGGACAGCACTCCGGTTAAATGGATAAGCACGAAAAGAACACGATCTTCCCAATTAGAGATTATGAGCGAAGAGAGCAACATCACATTGCCTCCGGAAGAGAGAATAGAAGATAGATCATTGGAATAAAAGAATGTAGAAGGAAATGCCAATTTCTGCCACAAATGAGCTTGAAAAGGCATCTTTAGGAGAAGTGTCGAACGGAGTTGTTAGGAAAACCAACAACGAAAAGATTAACCTTGTAGTGGACTTATGGAAACATCTCAACATTATGAGGTGAACTTCTGCCACCAACGGAAACAAACGATTGGATTGATATCAACAAGGAGACGAGAAACTTATCTCACCGGGAGGACAAATGAAGAACTTAGGTCATTTATAAGCACCATAATAGCAACAAACCTGAGAGAAGGCTTTAGGTGAAGTATAAACCCAAGATAACTCCAAACAAGAGCTTGATGGATTTAAAATATCTCATTCTTAACAACATGTGAATCATGAGACATGAACTCAAATTATCAAGAATGACATAATACCACCTCGAATGATATGGTTGAAAGAATTGCACTTCAGAATGCAAGATGAAGAATGCTTGAACTCCTCAAAACAAGACATGTGTTGAACACCATGTTTAATTTTGAGTAGATTGGCGGATCATAATTTCGAGAGAAATCTTGAGGAACAATTGAAGAATGAAAAGAATTATTGACGAACCACCATGTAGAGCCTCCATGAAGAACTCCGGTAATAAAAGGATGATAAAAAGAAAAAGAAGTTGAAAACACAAAGTGAAACCTTGCAATGATTTAGATGGAGCTTTAGGACGATACAATGAGAAAACTTTGAACTCCGGAAAAGAAAAAGATGAAGCATCTCGAACCAAGAAATGTGACATGATGAACAATTCTGGAAAGAAGAAACTAGATCACTTGGATGAAACCATAATAAGAATTACGTTATGCATAACGTTCACCAATTTAAATTGATGACAAGCAACGGATTTGGCATACTACTTATTCTCGTAAAAAGGATTAAGATAGATATGGCGCAAACTTGGGAAAAACTTGAACAAACCACCGGTAGGATTTGGAGAACGAGAGCTGAAAGCTTGAATGAATAATATTGAGATGATGGCTCTGGAGAATTAAACTGAGAAGACTCCTGAAATGCTCCGGATGGGTGAAAAGAGTTCTCGCAATCAAAAACAATTATGAGAGGATGGCATGAAGCTAGAACCCTGAATCTTGAATGGAACGGACAAAATTTAGAGGAAGCACTTCTTCGGTCTTCAAAATCTGAGAATGACGACGAGAAACACCACCATAATATGTTGAGGCACTCCGGAACAATGAAGAATAGAAAAGGTTGAACCGACTATGAAAAGAATTTGAAGCGATTCTGGAGAAAGACATATGACTGATGGAATACATTCTTACATCAAGCTTCGATAAGAATTTGAGAATAACTTCGGGATAATTAGAAGAGTCAGGTAAGATCCTGGGAAAAGACCTGTGAGTTAGGGCCCACTCAAAAGAAACACCGTTGAACGATTACTTGAAAGGGAGACTGCACCGGTTGATTTAAATGGCTAGAATGAGATAACAACCTCGAAATAGGTTGAACTGATCTTGAAAGACAAGACGAGCCTTCTGAGATATCTTCAGCACTCCCGAACAAATGAATAGCGAGAAGTGAATTATTATGAGGTGCACCGGTATGAGAAGGTATTGAAACGAGGAAAAGATGTGATCACCATCGAAAGATTGCATTGAACACACCGGGGAAGATAAAAGAACAAATAATTATAAACTTGAGGCTCCGTTAGCATCTTCATGAGAAACACCGGGTAAGAACATGAAGGAGAAAAATGGAGAGGCTTCACATCAATAAGATGGATACTTGATCAAGAAATCTGCGTCCTTGAAGAAATAAGGGTGGGAGGGCGGGAAAAACAAAGACAACTTGGGACGAATGAAACAAACACCGTTGAGAATACTTAGAGTTGATCTTGCGGATGTTGAAGTGATCGGATCCACTTGAAGAGGGACACACCGGTTGGAAAAGAATTGGCATGATAATCTTGATGATCAAGAAGGATTAGTATTTCCATAGAAATATGATAACACCGTTTAGAAAAGGTATGGAATCAACACTTGACATTGAAGCAACTCGAATACCACAAAACAAAACAAAAACAAAGGATTTGACTTAGGAAATAAGCCGGAACAAACACACATGATAGAGATTTACCCAATCCCATATCATGCATCTGTCGGAAAGATATTCTAGGAGCTACTTGAATTCCCACCTATAAACTCCCGAAACTTTCTGGTTATGCAATCTGGTGTTGGGGATACAGGGGACACAAAATATATCACCCAAACTAACAATACCTAGATCCAGCTGTATCCATCCTTCAACACATAACCAAGAAAACTCCGGAAATCGTGTACCTCAACCTTCGAAAAGCATCCGTTATACAAGCTATGGCAATACTCCCGCACTCGCCTCAGTACTGGGCTATCAGGGTTATCTCACCAACAACTGTACAAAAGAGATTTTCGATGTCGGCGTACTAAACTCAGGTATTCCAGAACTGCAACGATAAAATTATGACGACAACACCTCAGAGCTCAACTCCCCGGGACACTTCCACTAAACCCCTGCTAACAGGAGGCACCAAGACAATGTTGTCATCACAAAACCATCGGAACGATTCTAAGATACTCGCGTGATCCTAAATTTTTTTAGTGAAATTTGAGAAGAGAAGAGTCAAAACTCTAGGTCAGGATGCCTTACCAGAGCGATGAGGAGACTGGGAAGTAAAAAGAATTCCTAAACTCTCCGATACATAATTCCTAAATGACTCAAAACATTTTTCTAGACACAACTCGGCCGCTAAAAACGATCAATCAGTGGGGGCTCCTAAGGTCGGGGAAGGCTCTGATACCAACTTGTAACACCCTCGATGCGGCTATATCTCCCACGTGTCGAAGCACGACTTAGAGGCATAACCGCATTGAAAGCAATGTCGCAAGTGAGGTAATCTTCACACAACCCATGTAGTACATAAGGGAAAGACATACATAGTTGGCTTACAATCGCCACTTCACACAATACATGAATAAAGCATTACATCATACAGATACAATCAAGGTCCGACTACGGAACCAAAATAAAAGAAGACTACCCCAAATGCTACACAGATCCCCGATCGTCCCAACTAGGCTCCACTACTGATCAACTGAAATGAAACAACACAATGAACAAGATCTTCATCGAGCTCCTCCTTGGGCTCGGGTGCGTCACCTGCACGGTTTCATCGGCACCTGCAACCTGGTTTTGGAAGTATCTGTGAGTCACGGGGACTCAGCAATCTCACACCCGCGAGATCAAGACTATTTAAGCTTAAAGGTAGGACAGGGTAGTGAGGTGGAGCTGCAGCAAGCGACTAGCATATATGGTGGCTAACATACGGAAAAGAGAGCGAGAAGAGAAGGCAAAAGCACGGTCGATGAACTATGATCAAGAAGTGATCCTAGAACAACCTACGTCAAGCATAACTCCAACACCGTGTTCACTTCCCGGACTCCGCCGAGAAGAGACCATCACGGTTACACACGCGGTTGATGTATTTTAATTAAGGTCAACTTCGGGTTTTCTACAACCGGACATTAACAAATTCCCATCTGCCACATAACCGCGGGCACGGCTTTCGAAAGTTCAAACCCTGCAGGCACTACAAGAAATCTGTTAATGCATGACAGATTTCTCGTGACGTTCCTTGTAACTGTCACAGATAAGGTGCCATTAGGCCCTGCTGCTTATGATCCGTCATGGATCATGACGGTTTCCAGATCCGTCATGGACCAGCGAGGCCCGAATGGATATTGTCTTAACATGTCAAACTACTATGGGGGCAACTTTTTTTTTGAAACGACATGCGGACCGGCTCTAATGTGGCATACACATGAATATGGATTTTTAATTAAGAAGTTAAGTAGCATAGAGGAATCGAACATGTCAAGCTGTTATGGCCTCGGCTCTGATGTGGCATACAGGAACATGGATGGCGTAACTTTGATTTGAGTTAAATAAAGCATGCCAAAAAAACGAAGAGATAGAAACATAATTAGAAAATAAAAAACGAAATCTATAAACAACAACAAAAAAAGGAGTCGGAATTCCTAGCCAGCGCGTGCAATGCTGTGCAAAACTGAACCATAACGCTCCCTGCCGACCCTGCATTTTGATTGGTTCGTCTTCCCTTCACGCGGATCGCCCATCCACACCGTACATTCCCTCCAGATCCAACGGCTGCCGCTTTGTCTCCTTTCCCTTCCAGAACCCTCCAAGCCGCCCTCTCCCTGTCTCCCCTAGCCGCCAGGTTCTTTGCCCCGCACTGCACACCTCTCTGTGAAATCCAGCCGGCCTCGATCTGTTCTGTGGAGACGCGCTGAGCTGCCGAGGTAGCCGCATCGAGCCGGTCTGTCCTGGTGGATCTGTGCCACCATGGCCAGGGGCTGCTCCGTGCTGGGCTGCCGCCGCGGGCATGCATCCGTCGTCGGGGCTGCTACGCCCAGCAGCCCGCCGGGGGATGCGCCGTGCAGGTATGCTCCCTCCAATTCGTCGGCGTGCGGCACGCGTCTGGCCTCCTCACCGTCAAATAAAGGTCCCCCTCCCTTCGTTTTGCTTCTGATTTCCCCCTCCCTTTTTCTTCTGATTTTCCAAGCCGTTAATATGGTTCGTCGGCGCACAGGTAACCGCTCAAGAGTATGATTTTAGTCCTCATTAGTGGAGACTGTCAACCGCTCAAGAAAATGATGCAGTAGCAATCCTGCATCGAAGGGTCGGTACCTGATTGAAGGGCGGTACTGTTACTCCTGCAACCACTTCGGATCTATGTATGGTTATCATTCTTTTTTGGTTGGCACCAGTTGTTTATTTTTACATTTTTGATTCAATTTTTTGCACTACTTTGCATATCGGGAGTGAAAAATATAGAACTTGATAATGTGTAGTAATTAAGTTGCTTCTAGTTTACCTACTGGCCATATAATCTTGTATAACATGACATATTTTTCATCATGTGGCAGATAACGACATGGGAGTATTCAACAGCAACGACATGTGTTCTGAAGACTTTGGCGTAGACGGGGGGATCTCGGCCAGAAAAGCGGGAGACTCACGGTTGATGTCCGGCGAGCACTTTGCCTTGCTTGATGTGGGCCGGTGTTGGTTAGAGAGTAGCATAGTGTTCTTTACAATATGCTTGTAAAATTTGCGCTTTTTGGATCTTTTCTTTTTGCAACTGTACAGGTGTATTTTCGTATGTGTTTATGTAATTTACTTTTTTAGTTACATGAGCATGTGTTTTTTGTCAAATTCTTATTGGCTTAAAATTTCGACGGACCAACATAAAAGAGAGATTGAAATGCCCTTTGACTGAAATTAGTGGGCCTTACTGGAAATTAATGGAATTAAATTCTACTTATGTTGATTACTATATGGGCTTCCACTCCTGCCACTCCTGGACCAAGCTGAAATTTAGTGGGCCAAAATTTTAGATGGGCTGATTATTACATGGGCTTCCATGTCTGTTCCATGCTAGACGATGATGTGGCAAACAAGTTAACGCCGTTTGAGTATGTCAGTTAATGGTCGTCCATGACGGCTGGATGATCCGTCATGGAATGTACCATGTTCAAATTATGACGCGATATACATGACGGATTTCAGATCCGTCATGGATACCCTTCCATGATGGTTTTGTACAGGTGTGTGACGGATTGGGACTGTCATGGATTAACAGTATTCTTGTAGTGAGGGGTGTCCCAACTTAGCCCATGATAAGCTCTCGCGATCAACGAAGGATATTCCTTCTCCCCAGGAAGACCCGATCAGTCTCGGAATCCCGGCTACAAGACATTTCGACAGTAATAAAACAAGACCAGCAAGACCGCCCGATGCGCCGACATTCCGATAGGAGCTGCACATATCTCGTTCTCAGGGCAACACCGGATGAGCAGTACGTACGGCAACCGAAGATACCCCAAGTTGCCTAGGGGTGGCACCGCAAGTGGCTCTAGTTTGGACCAACACTTAGACAAGCATTGGCCCGGGGGGCTAAATAAAGATGACCCTCGAGAGAGCGACTCCCAAGGGAAAAGTAGGTGGTGGTTAGGCAAATGTAAAACCAAAGTTGGGCCTTGCTAGAAAAGCTTTATTCAAAGCGAACTGTCAAGGGGGTCCCATAAATCACGCAACCGCGTTAGGGACGCTAAATCCGGGAACATAATACCGATATGACGGAAACTAGGGCGGCAAGAGTGGAACAAAACACCAGGCATAAGGCCGAGCCTTCCACCCTTTACCAAGTATATAGATGCATTAATAATATAAAAGGTATTGGGATATCCCAACAAGTAAACATGTTCCAATCAAGGAACAACATCTCCATGTTCCAACAAGGAACAAACTTCATCTTCACCTGCAACTAACAACGCTATAAGAGGGGCTGAGCAAAGCGGTAATATAGCCAAACAATGGTTTGCTAGGACAAGGTGGGTTAGAGGCTTGGTTTAACAATATGGGAGGCATGATAAGCAAGTGGTAGGTATCGCAGCATAGGCATAGCAAAATAGCGAGCAACTAGCAAGCAAAGATAGTAGTGGTTTCGAGGGTATGGTCATCTTGCCTGCAAGGTTCTCAGAGTTGTCGAAGGCTTGATCCTCGTAAGTGTTCTCAACAGGTTCCTCGTACATGTACTCGTCTCCCGGCTCTACCCAAGGCAAGAACACAAGCAAAGGGGATAAACATCAATCACGATGCAATGCGCGAGCAACATGATGCAAAACATGGCATGATATGCGAGATGTGGTATGCAATGCATATGCGTGCTCCGGAAGGAAAATATGAACAAGGCATAATCTTGGCAAACCAAGTATGCCACTGGAAAGGTGAGGTGATTTCGGTTGAAATCGATATAAAGATCACCGGAATCGGATGCACGGTTTGCAAATGACAAGCAAAACAAGAATGACATATTTCTGTGTTTAACAGCATGATGCCACTTAGCATGCAACAAGAAATTAAGCTACTGCACCCAAACGTGCCATCAAAGCATATGAAAGTGATCTACTCAAGATGCTTGACAAAAGATGAACACTGAGCTATGGCTAAATCACACCACAACAGGTTCAAACAAGCATGGCAAAAGTGCAAAACATATCAGCTTCACAGACTTGGTGAAAATAACAACATGCCAGAAATTAACATCAGGATGACATGTTTAGAGCAAGCAAACAACATGCTACAGGAACACAATATAGCAAAGCAAGGCATGGCATGAATCTACTCAAAACATAGAACAAAAGTCCCTTACTGACCATGAGCCAAAAAGGACCATAAAATATAATAGCACCCATGTCAATTAATCAAGTTTCGTTACAGATTTCAGACAGCAGAAAACTGGACATGTCTAAAACAGATAGCAAGTAGGCATGTTTACGAGCTTGATGCACTCACTACAGAGCATTGCGTGATAAACTAAGCATACACCCATCAAGAAGACATGGCATAGAAGCTATACATGGTAAGAACAACAACATAGCATGCACGGATCAACTACAACAAGCTTGGCAAAATTGCATATCATGTAAACAATCTGCCAGGAACATTTTATAGCAAAAGTAGAGCTCGACTGACTCAAGCTATGGCACTCCATAATTACAAACAAAGGCATGGATGGATAGAGAAAATCCATATGTTCAAAAAACCCTTACTGATCATGCTCAAAAGAGGCATAGATCTCTCTGAAACAAAATGAACACATGGCATAAAAATAACAGCAGGAATAACTTTGTGAAATTACTAAGTCTCTGAAATCAGCAACATTATGATCCCTAGTTTGCATGCTTGTGCTAGTCACCACATAGATCACAAAAATACACGGCATACACCCCTGTAAATATGGCATGGCATATTATAAAACACATGTAGGACTCAAGTTCGTAGGGTGCAAACATCAATCATGGCAAAAATGACAAAAGTGCATCTACTGAAACAGATCTGAAACTAACATCACATAGCCCTCTTCCAACAGCATTTCGGGCATCAAGATGAGCTCAAATGAAAATGATGCAATGAGATGAAATGATGTACTCCTCGAGGCGAACAATTTGATATATTACACGCATGAAACGGAGAAGTATACAGCAAGTTATGGCATGATGAACAGAGACAACAAGATGCAAAAATAAAAGGACTTAGGAAATTTGAGGGGGGGAAAGTCAACCTCTCAGATCCAGATCGGGCAGCGCGCGAACCGAGGCGGGGCCGGGGAAACTCGCCGGAGAACGGCCGGAGACGGAGGGGACGGGCGGATCCGCGGCGAGGGGCGCCGGATCCGGCCGCGGGACGGCGCCGGTGGGGAGATGCGGGGGCGGCGGCGGCGGGGCCGGAGAGCGGGCGGGCGGCGGCGCAAGTGCAGCGGCGGCGGGCGCTGGCGGCGGAGCAGAGGCGCGCGGGGGCGGCGACCGGTCGACGTGCGGGTGTGGGCCGAGCGGGCAGACGACGGCGGGGGCGCGGGCTCGCGCGGGCCCGCGATGGACTCCGAGGGCCGCGCGGTGGTGGAAGGCGGCGGCGACAGGTGGCGCCGGCTGATTGGCCGGGCGCGGCGGCGGGGTTCGTCCGGCCCGGGCGGACACGTCCGGCGCGACGGAGGTGCGGGGAGCTAGGGTTAGGGTGCGAAATGATCCGGAATTTCGGGGGAGAGGGTATATTTATAGGTAGGAGGAGCTAGGAGGCTCCAAATTGAGCACGGTTTGCGGCCACACGATCGTGATCGAACGGCGATGGACATGGGAGTGTCTTAGATGGGTTATTTGGCTAATTTGGAGGGGTTTTGGGCTGCAACACACACGAGGCCTTCACGTTTACCCGGTTAACCGTTGGAGTATCAAACGACCTCCGAATGACTCGAAACTTGACAGGCGGTCTACCTGTGCTATACCAAGGCCGCTTGACAAACCTCGGTCCATTCCGAGAAAGTTTAATACCCGCTCACGGAAAAAGGTAAAAGGGGATGCCGGGGAACATAGGAGTGTCGGATTGCAAAACGGACAACGGGGAAAATGCTCGGATTCATGAAACGAACACGTATGCGAATGCGATGCACATGATGACATGACATGAAATGCATGACAAGGATAAAATGCAAAATGAAGGGAAACCCAACCACGGAGGGAATATCATATCGCATCTCCGGAAAAGGCAAGAGTTGAAGTTACGAATATGGAAAGTTGTATCCGGGGCGTTACACGCTGCCCCTATGCTCACCGCTTCCGCTGATGGCAAGGAGGAGGAGGCAGCCGAGGAAGGCGGGGCTCGGGCGGAGGTGGGAAGGGAGGTGGGAAGGAGGCGGCTACGAGCAAGGAGAGGGTGCGGCGGGAGGGAAGGAGGAGCGAGGCCGTGCGGCGGCTGTGGGGATCGGGGGCCATTGGGCAAGGGGGCTAGGGTTTATCTGGCGGCTAGAATGGGAGTGGGAGTGGGACGAGGCGAGGGTAGGATTGGACGCGGAACATGCGGAGCAGATTGGCCAAAACTTCTTACACGGGGGGACGATGAACCCAACCAACAAGCACACGACGCCAGCCCACCTGTCATTGGCCAGCAAAAATGACCGTGGTGAAAATTGGGTTTTACTGCTGTGTAGATCCAACGGCTCAAACGCGTCAGAGGGCAGATCCGACGACCGACGAAGCTTGCAATCGGGGGAGCCTTCTGGAGGTGAGTTGTCTAGCTTCTGTTTTGTTTTAAATTGGTGTTAAACCTACTGTATTCCAACTTCTCTATGGTTTATAAACTCTTTTACTAGCCATAGATTCATCAAAATAAGCAAACAACACACGAAAACAAAATCTGTCAAAAACAGAACAGTCTGTAGTAATCTATAACTAACGCAAACTTCTGGAACTCAAAAAATTCTAAAATAAATCGGTGTACCTGAGTAATTTGTTTAGTAATCATATGCAAAAAGAATCAACTAAATATCACTCTCTAGTAAAAATTTGTAGCTAATCTCGTGAGCGCTAGAGTTTCTGTTTTTTACAGCATGATCATAAAGACTTCACCCAAGTCTTCCCAAAGGTTCTACTTGGCACAAACACTAATTAAAACATAAAACCACATCTTAACAGAATCTAGATGGATTATTTATTCCTAAACAGAACCAAAAAGCAAGAAACTAAAATAAAATTGGGTTGCCTCCCAACAAGCGCTATCGTTTAACGCCCCTAGCTAGGCATGATGATTTCAATGATGCTCACATAAAAGATAGGAATTGAAACAAAAAGAGAGCATCATGAAGCGTATGACTAGCACATTTAAGTCTAACCCACTTCCTATGCATAGGGATTTTGTGAGCAAACAATTTATGAGAACAAGAATCAACTAGCATAGGAAGGTAAAACAAGCATAACTTCAAGATTTTAAGCACATAGAGAGGAAACTTGATAATATTGCAACTCCTACAAGCATATATTCCTCCCTCATAATAATTTTCAGTAGCATCATGAATGAATTCAACAATATAACCAGAACCTAAAACATTCCTTTCATGATCCACTAGCATAGAAATTTTATTACTCTCCACATAAGCAAAATTCTTCTCATTCGGAATAGTGGGAGTATCATAAGAGACTTGAATACTATAAATTGTTTCCACATTAAAAGAGTAATGTTCAGAAAAAAGGAATCATAATCATTACTAGTTTTATAAATATAATCATCACTACTTTTTATAGCATAAGTTTCATCACAATAATCATCGTAAGTAGCAACTTTGTTCTCATCATAATCAATTGAAACCCCTTCCGAAATAGTGGACTCATCACTAAATGAAGTCATGGTCTCTCCAAATCCACTTTCATAAATATTATAAGATTCAACATCCTCCAAAATAGTGGGATCATTACTTCCTAAAGTTGACACTCTTCCAAACCCACTTTCATCAATATAATCATCATAGGTAGAAGGCATGCTATCATCATAACAACTTTGCATATCGAAACTTGGGAGGCTAAAAATATCATCATTATTAAACATAGCATCCCCAAGCTTGGAACAAACATTAATTTCAGCAAATATATTCTCAAAAACATCATCTTCCTAAAACATAGCTTCCCTAAGCTTGGGCCTTTTCATATCATAAGCATAATCACTCTCATCATTAATAATATGGATATCACCAATAGTATAGCAATTACCATATTCTTCCAAGCAAGTGCCAAAAATATTTTCAAGATCATAAGAAGTATCATTATTTTCCCAATCATAATCATCACAACAAGCAATAGGCATAACGAGATCATCATCAAGTGTATCATCTTCCACAATTATTTTTCATTCATTTTCATGAGGCACAACAATAATAGGAGCAACATTATTTGGGAGGGATACCTTTTTACCTCTCTTCCTTTTTATTTTCTTCTTCTTCACCACATCATGTGTGGGTTCAATCCTCTTTTTGGAGCTCCTTATTAATGAAATTGGCTGAATAGAGGGCTCCTCTTCATTACCTGATTCATCATAAGAAATAATAGGAGGATATTGGGAAGTCTCTTCCCTTTCGTTAGTATTCTCCTCATCCTCTATTTGTTTTATTTTCTTTATGTAATTGGCAATATAAGTATTTTCAATGCAATTCACCGCACAATACATATAAATCTTCTCTAGATCGAAATCAAGAAATTTATCAAGATTAAACTTTGGAATACCCTCAGTTATACGTTTCATTTCCTCATACCCCAAAAGAAGACTAAGCTCTTTATGATGCTCAAGGGTAATCAAATTATCATAATATTTGGACACAACTTGATCATGAAACAAATAGCATTGGAGCTTTAAATGACCATGTTCATTGCAAAGTTCACAAGGGGCGCGATAAATATTGAATCTTTCAGCGCAATCATCTAGACTCTCTTGCAACAATTTAGTTTCTAAGTACTTATGCCTCTTGCAATATCTATCTTCCCTATTTGGTGTGTACTTGCAAACCCAATGCACTCCACAAAAATTGACATGCTTATCAGAGACATTTTCATCATAACTAGTGCAATCACCATTAGTACTATGGATATTCAAGGAGTTCATACTAACAACATTGCAATCATGCTCATCATTCAAATATTTAGTGCCAAACATTTTAATGCATTCTTCTTCTAACACTTTGGCACAATTTTTTTCCATCATACTCACGAAAGATATTAAAAAGATGAAGCGTATGAGACAAACTTAATTCCATTTTTTGTAGTTTTCTTTTATAAACTAAACTAGTGATAAAATAAGAAACAAAAAGATACGATTGCAAGATCTAAAGATATACCTTCAAGCACACACCTCCCCGACAACGGCGCCAGAAACTGCTTGGATGTCTACTACACAACCTTCTTCTTATAGATGTTGTTGGTCCTCCAAGTGCAGAGGTTTGTAGGACAGTAGCAAGTTTCCCTCAAGTGGATGACCTAAGGTTTATCAATCCATAGGAGGCGTAGGATGAAGATGGTCTCTCTCAAACAACCCTGCAACCAAATATCAAAGAGTCTCTTGTGTCCCCAACACACCCAATACAATGGTAAATTGTATAGGTGCACTAGTTCGGCGAAGAGATGGTGATACAAGTGCAATATGGATGGTAGATATAGGTTTTTGTAATCTGAAAATATAAAAACAGCAAGGTAGCAAGCGACAAAAGTGAGCGTAAATGGTATTGCAATGAGTTGAAACAAGGCCTAGGGTTCATACTTTCACTAGTGCAAGTTCTCTGAACAATAATAACATAATTGGATCACATAACTATCCCTCAACATGCAACAAAGATTCACTCCAAAGTCGCTAATAGCGGAGAACAAACGAAGAGATTATGGTAGGGTACAAAACCACCTCAAAGTTATTCTTTCCAATCAATCCGTTGGGCTATTCCTATAAGTGTCACAAACAGCCCTAGAGTTCTTAGAATAACACCTTAAGACACAAATCAACCAAAACCCTAATGTCACCTAGATACTCCAATGTCACCTCAAGTATCGGTGGGTATGATTATACGATATGCATCACACAATCTCAGATTCATCTATTCAACCAACACAAAGTACTTCAAAGAGTGCCCCAAAGTTTATACCAGAGAATCTAGACGAAAACGTGTGCCAACCCCTATGCATAGTTTCATGGGCGGAACCCGCAAGTTGATCACCAAAACATACATCAAGTGAATCACGTGATATCCCATTGTCACCACAGATACGCACGGCAAGACATACATCAAGTGTTCTAAAATCTTTAAAGACTCAATCCGATAAGATAACTTCAAAGGGAAAACTCAATCCATTACAAGAGAGTAGAGGGGGACGAGAAACATAAGATCCAACTATAGTAGCAAAGCTCGCGATACATCAAGATTGTGCCAAATCAAGAACACGAGAGAGAGAGAGAGAGAGAGAGAGAGAGAGAGAGAGAGAGAGATATCAAACACATAGCTACTGGTACATATCCTCAGCCCCGAGGATGAACTACTCCCTCCTCATCATGGAGAGCGCCGGGATGATGAAGATGGCCACCGGTGAGGGTTCCCCCCTCCGGCAGGGTGCCGAAATAGGGTCCCGATTGACTTTTGGTGGCTACAGAAGCTTGCGGTGGCGGAACTCCCGATCTATTCTGTTCCCCGATTGTTTTAGGGTATATGGGTATATATAGGAGGAAGAAGTACGTCAGGGGAGCCACGAGGGGCCCATGAGGGTGGAGGGCGCGCCCTAGGGGGGTGGGCGCGCCCCCTGCCTCGTGGCTCCCTCGTTCCTTTCCTTACGTGCACTCCAAGTTTTTCCGGTAGCTTTCCTTCCAAAAATAACTTCTCCAGTTGGTTTCGTTCCGTTTCGACTCCGTTTGATATTCCTTTTCTTCGAAACACTGAAATAGGCAAAAAACAACAATTCTGGGCTGGGACTCCGGTTAATAGGTTAGTCCCAAAAATAATATAAAAGTGGATAGTAAAGCCCAATATTGTCCAAAACAATAGATAATATAGCATGGAGCAATCAAAAATTATAGATACGTTGAAGACTTATCAACGCACCGTCAAACTCCTATGGCTAAGTGAAAGTGTTAAAGCCCTATAGTCTGATTGCCTAGTTCGCCGCATTGACACCTCCTTCATGGACCAAGTTGTTGGGTCAAGAGTGATCAAGTGTTTTTTTCTGAACACCCCCGTATTTCATGCGAGGGGGCTGAAGCCGACGGCTGGACAACTCTCAGATTATACAAAAACGGCCGCACAGGAGGAGCCAACACTTTTAGGCATAGCCTTAAAATATCATAATATTATTGTTACAATTTCGATACACTTCAATCCAATATCATATCTTTCGAGCACTGACCCTCTATCAAGCGGGCACCCTCTAGGACATCCCCAAAATAATGCTTTGGCGTGTGATGGTCCTTGCCCTTGGGTGGACTTTTCGCTGCAATATCGGTGGCCTTGATCTTCGCCCAGTATGTCTTGACGCGATCAAAGGCCATCCGTGCACCTTCAATGCATGTTGACTGCTTAACGGCGTCGATACACGGCACCGCATCAGCAAGTCGCTGCACAAAACCGAAATAACTATTCAGAATTGGCTCAGTCGGCCACAGCCGGACCACGACATCCTTAATGGTAGAACCGGATATCTTGTGGAGCTCGGCCCACTGGGCCATCTCTTCGTTCAGCAACAGCGGGCACTTTGGCGTGCCGAATTGTGACCAGAAAAGCTTCTCCATTGCATACCATTCTTGCGCTTGGTAAAATTACGCCGCATCGGAGGCGCTCTTCGGCAAGTCCAAGAATGCACCTGGAGAGCTTCACATTTGATTAAGCGGGGCATACTTCGGATCGTCGAATTTAGTCTATAATAAGAAAGGCTTACCGGCCGCTATCTCCCCAGCTTGTCGGATCTCCTCCCAAGCCGATCTAGACCCGGATCATGCTTCTCTCGCCTCTTGTAAGGCCTTGTCGAGATCGGCCGCTTTGGCTATGTTATCCCTCTCGAGGAATTCACACCGGACAGTGGCTTCCTTTAGCTCGCGCGCCATAGTAGACATTCTCTCCTCGTACTAGCGCCGAGCAGACAGTTCGGCTTTTAACTCATCAGCTGCCTTCTTGGCGGCCACATTACTCATCCGGGCTTGCTCCTTGGCTCGGGCAAGTTCAGCCCGAAGGGTCCCTACGCGGCAGCACTATCTGAACTTATGCATGTCTCAGTATATAACTAGCTTCGTGCTCATGTTATTATACATACATACACTGACTGCCCCAAAACATACCTTGCGCCTCGTCGAGCCGCCTGTTAATAAGCATGATGTCGTCATCTGCCACGTCAAGTTTTTGCTTCAGACCTGCAACCTCTATAGCATGGGCAGTCGTCATGGAGGTAACAGCCCGTGTTCCAATTAATTAAATTATTTCTTGGGCATATCTTTTTTTATCCTCCGATTGCCTCCCTTTTGTTGGGGAACGTTGCAGAAAATTAAAATTTTTCCTACGGTTTCACCAAGATCCATCTATGAGTTCATCTAGCAACGAGTATTCAGATTAGATAGCATCTACATACCACTTTGTAGATCGCAACGGAAGCGTTCGAGTGAACGTGGATGAGGTAGTCGTACTTGCCGTGATCCAATTCACCGATGATCTAGTACCGAACGGACGGCACCTCCGCGTTCAACACACGTACGGGACGGGAGACGTCTCCTCCTTCTTGATCCAGCAAGGGGGAAGGAGAGGTTGAGGAAGATCCAGCACGACGGTGTGGTGGTGGATGCAGCAGAACTCCGGCAGGGCTTCGCTAAGCAACTACGGGAGGAGGAGGAGGTGTTGCAGGGAGGAGGGAGTGCCAGGGCATTAGGGTTGGTTTTCTCCTCCTTTTCCCCACTATATATAGGGCCAAGGTAGAGGGGGAGGCGCAGCCCTTGCCCCTTCCTCCAAGGAAGGGTGCGGCCAAGGGTGGGGAGGAGTCCATCCTCCCCAAGGCACCTCGGAGGTGCCTTCCCCTTGTAGGACTCTCCCTCCTCCAAGTTTCCTTGGCGCATGGGCCCTTGGGGCTGGTTCCCCTTGGCCCAAGTGGGCCAAGGCGCACCCCCTAAGGCCCATGTGGCCCCCCAAGGCAGGTGGCCCCACCTGGTGGACCCCGGGACCCCTCCGGTGGTCCCGGTACAATACCGATAACACCGAAACTTGTCCCGATGGCCAAAATAGCACTTCCTATATATAATTCTTTACCTCCGGACCATTCCGGAACTCCTCGTGACGTCCGGGATCTCATCCGGGACTCCGAACAACATTCGGGTTACTGCACATACATATCTTCACAACCCTAGCGTCATCGAACCTTAAGTGTGTAGACCCTACGGGTTCGGGAGACATGCAGACATGACCGAGACGGCTCTCGGGCAATAACCAACAGCGGGATCTGGATACCCATGTTGGCTCCCACATGCTCCACGATGATCTCATCGGATGAACCACGATGTCAAGGATTCAATTAATCCCGTATACGATTCCCTTTGTCAATCGGTATTTTACTTGCCCGAGATTCGATCGTCGGTATACCAATACCTCGTTCAATCTCGTTACCGGCAAGTCACTTTTCTCGTACCGTAAGGCATGATCCCGTGATCAAACACTTTGATGATATTGAGCTCATTGTGATGATGCATTACCGAGAGGGCCCGGTGATACCTCTCCGTCAAGCGGAGTGACAAATCCCAGTCTCGATCCATGTCAACCCAACAGACACTTTCAGAGATACCCGTAGTATACCTTTATAGTCACCCAGTTACGTTGTGACGTTTGGCATACCCAAAGCACTCCTACGGTATCCGGGAGTTACACGATCTCATGGTCTAAGGAAAGGATACTTGACATTGGATAACTCTAGCAAACGAACTATGCGATCTTATGCTATGTTTAGGATTGGGTCTTGTCCATCACATCATTCTCCTAATGATGTGATCCCGTTATCGATGACATCCAATGTCCATAGTCAGGAAACCATGACTATCTGTCGATCAACGAGCTAGTCAACTAGAGGCTCACTAGGGACATGTTTGTTGTCTGTTATTCACACATGTATTACGATTTCTGGATAACACAATTATAGCATGAATAAAGACAATTATCATGAATAAGGAAATATAATAATAATGCTTTTATTATTGTCTCTAGGGCATATTTCCAACAGTCTCCCACTTGCACTAGAGTCAATAATCTAGTTACATTGTGATGAATCGAACACCCATAGAGTTCTGGTGCTGATCATGTTTTGCCTTAGGGAGAGGTTTAGTCAACGGATCTGCGACATTTAGATCCGTGTGCACTTCACAAATTTCTATGTCTCCATTTTGAACATTTTCACGAATGGAGTTGAAGCGACGCTTGATGTGCCTAGTCTTCTTGTGAAACCTGGGCTCCTTTGCAAGTGCAATAGCTCCAGTGTTATCACAGAAGAGCTTGATTGGCCCCGACGCATTGGGTATGACTCCGAGGTCGGTGATGAACTCCTTCACCCAAATTGCTTCATGTGCTGCCTCCGAGGCTGCCATGTACTCCGCTTCACATGTAGATCCCGCCACGACGCTTTGCTTGCAACTGCACCAGCTTACTGCCCCACCATTCAAAATATACACGTATCCGGTTTGTGACTTAGAGTCATCCAGATCTGTGTCGAAGCTAGCGTCGACGTAACCTTTTACGACGAGCTCTTCGTCACCTCCATAAACGAGAAACATTTCCTTAGTCCTTTTCAGGTACTTCAGGATATTCTTGACCGCTGTCCAGTGTTCCTTGCCGGGATTACTTTGGTACCTACCTACCAAACTTACGGCAAGGTTTACATCAGGTCTGGTACACAGCATGGCATACATAATAGAACCTATGGCTGAGGCATAGGGGATGACGCTCATCTCTTCTATATCTTCTGCCGTGGTCGGACATTGAGCTGAGCTCAATTTCACACCTTGTAACACAGGTAAGAACCCTTTCTTAGATTGATCCATATTGAACTTCTTCAATATTTTATCAAGGTATGTGCTTTGTGAAAGACCTATGAGGCGTCTCGATCTATCTCTATAGATCTTGATGCCTAATATATAAGCAGCTTCTCCAAGGTCCTTCATTGAAAAACTTTTATTCAAATAGGCCTTAATGCTGTCCAAGAGTTCTATATCATTTCCCATCAAAAGTATGTCGTCTACATATAATATGAGAAATGCTACAGAGCTCCCACTCACTTTCTTGTAAACACAGGCTTCTCCATAAGTCTGTGTAAACCCAAACGCTTTGATCATCTCATCAAAGCGAATGTTCCAACTCCGAGATGCTTGCACCAGCCCATAAATCGAGCGTTGGAGCTTGCATACCTTGTCAGCATTCTTAGGATCGACAAAACCTTCCGGCTGCATCATATACAATTCTTCCTTAAGGAAACCATTAAGGAATGCCGTTTTGACGTCCATTTGCCATATCTCATAATCATAGTATGCGGCAAT
The DNA here is from genome assembly GCA_032464435.1 of Aegilops umbellulata. Lineage (NCBI taxonomy): Eukaryota > Viridiplantae > Streptophyta > Magnoliopsida > Poales > Poaceae > Aegilops > Aegilops umbellulata. Next base: position 183,324,937 of record CP136059.1, read on the forward strand.
TGCTAACATGATTCGGACGGACTTCAGCTTCGCTACCGGTGAGAAAGTCTCATCGTAGTCAACCCCTTGAACTTGTCGATAACCCTTAGCGACAAGCCGAGCTTTATAGATGGTCACATTACCATCCGCGTCTGTCTTCTTCTTAAAGATCCATTTATTTTCTATGGCTCGCCGTTCAACGGGCAAGTCAGTCAAAGTCCATACTTTGTTTTCATACATGGATCCAATCTCGGATTTCATGGCTTCCAGCCATTTGTCGGAATCCGGGCCCGCCATTGCTTCCTCATAGTTCGAAGGTTCACCGTTGTCTAACAACATGATTTCCAAGACAGGGTTGCCGTACCACTCTGGTGCGGAACGTGTCCTTGTGGACCTTCGAATTTCAGTAGCAGCTTGATCAGAAGCATCTTGATCATCATCATTAATTTCCTCTCTAGTCGGTGCACGCACCTCAGAAACGTTTTCTTGAGTTTCGCCATTTTCCGGTTCAAGAGGTAACACTTCATCAAGTTCTACTTTCCTCCCACTTACTTCTTTCGAGAGAAACTCTTTTTCTAGAAAGGATCCATTCTTGGCAACAAAGATCTTGCCTTCGGATCTGAGGTAGAAGGTATACCCAACAGTATCTTTAGGGTATCCTATGAAGACGCATTTTTCCGACTTGGGTTCGAGCTTTTCAGGTTGAAGTTTCTTCACATAAGCATCGCATCCCCAAACTTTTAGAAATGACAGCTTGGGTTTCTTCCCAAACCATAATTCATACGGTGTCGTCTCAACGGATTTCGATGGAGCCCTATTTAAAGTGAATGCGGCAGTCTCTAAAGCATAGCCCCAAAAAGATAGCGGTAAATCGGTAAGAGACATCATAGATCGCACCATATCTAATAGAGTGCGATTACGACGTTCGGACACACCATTATGCTGAGGTGTTCCAGGCGGCGTGAGTTGTGAAACTATTCCATATTTTCTTAAGTGTGTGCCAAATTCGTGACTCAAGTATTCTCCTCCACGATCTGATCGTAGAAACTTGATCTTTCTATCACGTTGATTTTCAACCTCACTCTGAAATTCCTTGAACTTTTCAAAGGTCTCAGACTTGTGTTTCATTAAGTAGATATACCCATATCTACTCAAGTCATCAGTGAGGGTGAGAACATAACGATAGCCACCGCGAGCCTCAACACTCATTGAACCGCACACATCGGTATGTATGATTTCCAATAAGTTGGTTGCTCGCTCCATTGTTCCTGAGAACGGAGTCTTGGTCATTTTACCCATGAGGCATGGTTCGCACGTGTCAAATGATTCATAATCAAGAGACTCTAAAAGTCCATCTGCATGGAGCTTCTTCATGCGTTTGACACCTATGTGACCAAGGCGGCAGTGCCACAAATATGTGAGACTATTGTTATCAACTTTCACTCTTTTGGTATTTACACTATGAATATGTGTATCATCACGTACGAGATTCATTAAGAATAAACCATCAACCATCGGAGCATGACCATAAAACATATCTCTCATATAAATAGAACAACCATTATTCTCGGATTTAAATGAGTAGCCATCTCGAATTAAGCGAGATCCAGATACAATGTTCATGCTCAAACTTGGCACTAAATAACAATTATTGAGGTTTAAAACTAATCCCGTAGGTAAATGTAGAGGCAGCGTGCCGACGGCGATCACATCGACCTTGGAACCATTCCCGACGCGCATCGTCACCTCGTCCTTTGCCAGTCTCCGTTTATTCCGCAGCTCCTGCTTTGAGTTACAAATGTGAGCAACTGCACCGGTATCAAATACCCAAGAACTACTACGAGTACTGGTAAGGTAAACATCAATCACATGTATATCACATATACCTTTGGTTTTGCCGGCCTTCTTGTCCGCTAAGTATTTGGGGCAGTTCCGCTTCCAGTGACCACTTCCTTTGCAATAAAAGCACTCAGTTTCGGGCTTGGGTCCATTCTTTGGCTTCTTCCCGGCAACTTGCTTACCGGGCGCGGCAATTTCCTTGCCGTCCTTCTTGAAGTTCTTTTTACCCTTGCCCTTCTTGAACTTAGTGGTTTTATTCACCATCAACACTTGATGCTCCTTCTTGATTTCTACCTCTGCTGATTTCAGCATAGCATATACCTCAGGAATGGTCTTTACCATCCCCTGCATATTGTAGTTCATCACAAAGCTCTTGTAGCTAGGTGGAAGCGACTGGAGGATTCTGTCAATGACCGCTTCATCCGGGAGATTAACTTCCAGTTGAGTCAAGCGGTTGTGCAACCCAGACATTTTGAGTATGTGTTCACTGACAGAACTATTTTCCTCCATCTTACAGCTAAAGAATTTATCGGAGACTTCATATCTCTCGACCCGGGCATGAGCTTGGAAAACCATTTTCAGCTCTTCGAACATCTCATATGCTCCATGTCTCTCAAAACGCTTTTGGAGCCCCGGCTCTAAGCTGTAAAGCATGCCGCACTGAACGAGGGAGCAATCATCGCAGCGTGACTGCCAAGCGTTCATAACGTCTTGTTCTGCAGGGAGAATAGGTGCGTCACCCAGCGGTGCTCTTAGGACATAATCTTTCTTGGCAGCTATGAGGATAATCCTCAGGTTCCGGACCCAGTCCGTATAGTTGCTACCATCGTCTTTCAGCTTGGTTTTCTCTAGGAACGCGTTGAAGTTGAGGACTACGTTGGCCATTGGATCTACAAGACACATTGTAAATATTTAGACTAAGTTCATGATAATAAAGTTCATTTAATCAAATTTAATGAACTCCCACTTAGATAGACATCCCTCTACTAGTCATCTAAGTATTACATGATCCGAGTCAACTAGGCCGTGTCCGATCATCACGTGAGACGGACTAGTCAACATCGGTGAACATCTTCATGTTGATCGTATCTTCTATACGACTCATGCTCGACCTTTCGGTCTTCTGTGTTCCGAGGCCATGTCTGTACATGCTAGGCTCGTCAAGCCAACCTAAGTGTTTTGCGTGTGTAAATCTGTCTTACACCCGTTGTATGCGAACGTAAGGACCTATCACACCCGATCATCACGTGGTGCTTCGGAACGACGAACCTTAGCAACGGTGCACAGTTAGGGTGAACACTTTCTTGAAATTATTATGAGGGATCATCTTATTTACTACCGTCGTTCTAAGTAAACAAGATGCAAAAACATGATAAACATCACATGCAATCAAATAATAAACGTGACATGATATGGCCAATATCACATAGCTCCTTCGATCTCCATCTTGGGGCTCCATGATCATCTTGTCACCGGCTTGACACCATGATCTTCATCATCATGATCTTCATCATCGTGTCTCCATGAAGTTGCTCGCCAACTATTACTTCTACTACTATGGCTAACGCGTTTAGCAATAAAGTAAAGTAACTTACATGGCGATTCTCAATGACACGCAGGTCATACAAAAAATAAAGACAACTCCTATGGCTCCTGCCGGTTGTCATACTCATCGACATGCAAGTCGTGATTCCTATTACAATAGCATGAACATCTCATACATCACATATAGATCATTCATCATTCATCACAACTTTGGCCATATCATATCACAAAGCACTTGCTGCAAAAACAAGTTAGACGTCCTCTAATTGTTGTTGCAAGTTTTACGTGGCTGAATTAGGGTTCTAGCAAGAACGTTTTCTTACCTACATTCAAACCACAACGTGATTTGTCAATCTCTATTTACCCTTCATAAGGACCCTGTTCATCGAATCCGATTCAACTAAAGTAGGAGAGACAGACACCCGCCAGCCACCTTATGCAACTAGTGCATGTTAGTCGGTGGAACCGGTCTCACGTAAGCGTACGTGTAAGGTTGGTCCGGGCCGCTTCATCCCACAATACCGCTGAATCAAGATTGACTAGTAACGGCAAGAAGAATTGACAACATCTACGCCCACAACAAATTGTGTTCTACTCGCGCAAGAAGAACTACGCATAGACCTAGCTCATGATGCCACTGTTGGGGAACGTTGCAGGAAATTAAAATTTTTCCTACGGTTTCACCAAGATCCATCTATGAGTTCATCTAGCAACGAGTATTCAGATTAGATAGCATCTACATACCACTTTGTAGATCGCAACGGAAGCGTTCGAGTGAACGTGGATGAGGTAGTCGTACTTGCCGTGATCCAATTCACCGATGATCTAGTACCGAACGGACGGCACCTCCGCGTTCAACACACGTACGGGACGGGAGACGTCTCCTCCTTCTTGATCCAGCAAGGGGGAAGGAGAGGTTGAGGAAGATCCAGCACGACGGTGTGGTGGTGGATGCAGCAGAACTCCGGCAGGGCTTCGCTAAGCAACTACGGGAGGAGGAGGAGGTGTTGCAGGGAGGAGGGAGTGCCAGGGCATTAGGGTTGGTTTGATCCTCCTTTTCCCCACTATATATAGGGCCAAGGGAGAGGGGGAGGCGCAGCCCTTGCCCCTTCCTCCAAGGAAGGGTGCGGCCAAGGGTGGGGAGGAGTCCATCCTCCCCAAGGCACCTCAGAGGTGCCTTCCCCTTGTAGGACTCTCCCTCCTCCAAGTTTCCTTGGCGCATGGGCCCTTGGGGCTGGTTCCCCTTGGCCCAAGTGGGCCAAGGCGCACCCCCTAAGGCCCATGTGGCCCCCCAAGGCAGGTGGCCCCACCTGGTGGACCCCGGGACCCCTCCGGTGGTCCCGGTACAATACCGATAACACCGAAACTTGTCCCGATGGCCAAAATAGCACTTCCTATATATAATTCTTTACCTCCGGACCATTCCGGAACTCCTCGTGACGTCCGGGATCTCATCCGGGACTCCGAACAACATTCGGGTTACTGCACATACATATCTTCACAACCCTAGCGTCACCGAACCTTAAGTGTGTAGACCCTACGGGTTCGGGAGACATGCAGACATGACCGAGACGGCTCTCGGGCAATAACCAACAGCGGGATCTGGATACCCATGTTGGCTCCCACATGCTCCACGATGATCTCATCGGATGAACCACGATGTCAAGGATTCAATTAATCCCGTATACGATTCCCTTTGTCAATCGGTATTTTACTTGCCCGAGATTCGATCGTCGGTATACCAATACCTCGTTCAATCTCGTTACCGGCAAGTCACTTTTCTCGTACCGTAAGGCATGATACCGTGATCAAACACTTTGATCATATTGAGCTCATTGTGATGATGCATTACCGAGAGGGCCCGGTGATACCTCTCCGTCAAGCGGAGTGACAAATCCCAGTCTCGATCCATGTCAACCCAACAGACACTTTCAGAGATACCCGTAGTATACCTTTATAGTCACCCAGTTACGTTGTGACGTTTGGCATACCCAAAGCACTCCTACGGTATCCGGGAGTTACACGATCTCATGGTCTAAGGAAAGGATACTTGACATTGGATAACTCTAGCAAACGAACTATGCGATCTTATGCTATGTTTAGGATTGGGTCTTGTCCATCACATCATTCTCCTAATGATGTGATCCCGTTATCGATGACATCCAATGTCCATAGTCAGGAAACCATGACTATCTGTCGATCAACGAGCTAGTCAACTAGAGGCTCACTAGGGACATGTTTGTTGTCTGTTATTCACACATGTATTACAATTTCCGGATAACACAATTATAGCACGAATAAAGACAATTATCATGAATAAGGAAATATAATAATAATGCTTTTATTATTGTCTCTAGGGCATATTTCCAACACCTTTGGACGCCATCCAGAGTCTCAAGGGCTACTATCTATACACAGGCGCATTTTGCGTATAGAGCACAATCGAAAATATAACATTACGTACCTCGAAGCCTCTTAGTAGGCCCATGAAGGCTTCATCCAATCTGCTTTTCGCGACAGAATCCTCTCAACCACCGTACCCATCAAGATACGATGTTCCTCTGAGACGGACGAATATCGCAACATGTCCATCAGTGTATCCCGCGGCTCCGGATTCCTGGAAGCAGCTGCGGGAGTATGGACTCCCTTTGAAAGGATATGTTTGCTTGACCCTAGAGTCGTCTCCGGCTGTAGACCGGATAGTGGGGGGTCTTTGTTGTTGGTCCCCGTGGGGACCGCACACCCCGGACCCTGGGCGGCCGAAGTTTCACCGTGGGGCATTGTCTTCATTATCCTCTGTTGATCGGGAGAGATCCTCCGAGATGACACCTCGGAATCGTCCTCCCTATTGGGCGAGGAAGCCTGTGGAGGCGTCTCGCTTTCCATCATCTCTAGAAGAAGATCCCCCGAGGAAGAGGATTGTTGAGGAAAACTGTGCGCCAGACTGCAAAACATATATTCTAGATGTTACCCTTGCAACAGGAAAAGGAACGGGATATGTTTAAAACACCCCTGTTCACTTACGATTCGGCTAAAGGTTTGTCCTTACGGAGGAACTGTGCGACAACGTCGCCTTCCGAGCCCGAACCGCCTGACAGGGGCGTCTTACCTCGCTTAAAAGCCTTTACCTCCCAACCTTCGGAGGCAGTCATTTTCTTACCATGGGGAGAAAGGATGTCCGCTTCTCCTTCTTTTTTGTCTTCGGAAGAGGGAGCCTTAATATCCCCGGACACAGTGTTGGGTGTACCTTTAGAATAGAGGTTACCTTTGGCCTTCCTGCTTTCCTCATTGTCCTCTTTCACCGGCACCTGGTATGGTGCCGTGACCAGCATCCTTATTAGCACAGGACTAGCTGAGTCTTCAGAATAGGGGCCGAATACCTAATTCGCTCCGCCTTCTTTATCCAGCCCTGGAAGAAGATGGTTTTCTAAGTATCTTATCATGGGATATTTAACTAAGCTGTGTTCAGGAGTCAAGTGCTTACCGAGGTATCCGGATGGTTGCAGTCGAGGCCGATGTCCTCGGTGGTGTCCGACCACTGTTTTCGTGTCCCGAAAAATAACTTCCACATTTCTCTGTGCGTCGCGCAGAAGAAGTGCTGAAGGGTTCATGGTCCTTCCCGATTAAACTCCCACATACGAAGGGGCTGTCGCTCGCACGGGAGGACCCAGTGGACTAACATTACTTGAATCATGTCGATGAGATTAGTTTCCTTCTCGAGGAGACTCTAGATGCGGCTTTGTAGAGTCAGCACTTCGTCAGTTGATCCCCAGTCCAACCCCTTATTGATCTATGATGCGAGCTGAATTGGAGGGCCAGATCGGAACGTGGGTGTAGCTGCCCACTTGGTACCATGGGGTTCAGTGATGTAAAACCACTCTCGTTGCCATAAGTTGGAAGATTCTGTGAAGGATCCTTTTAGCTAAGGAGCGTTGGTGAGTTTTCTCATTGTAGCACCACCGCACTCCGCTTGTTTCCCCTCAATTACCTTTGGCTTCCATTAAAGGTCTTGAGCCACAAGCCGAAATGTGGGGGAATACGGAGGAAGGCCTCGCACATGATAATGGACGCCGAGACGTGAAGAAAGGAGTCCGGAGCTAGCTCATGAAAATCTAGCCCATAATAGAACATGAGCCCTCGAACAAAGGGGTGAAGAGCGAACCCTAGCCCTCGGAGGAAGTGGGAGATGAATACGACCCTCTCGCCGGATCTGGGAATAGGAATAATCTTCCCTTGAGAAGGAAGCCTGTGGGGGATTTTTGCGGTCAGGTATCTAGTCGCCCGGAGCTTCGCAATATCCTCCTCTGTGACAGAGGAATCCACCCACCGACCTTGAAGGCTGGGTCCGGACATAGAAGCTCGAAGCAATTGAATTGAACCTTGGGTGCTGGAACTCGAGGTTGGAGAGGTTGAGGAAAGGGTTGGTGTGAAGGTGCAAGACGGGTGTGTGTAACATCCCAAATTTTCAATTTGGAATGTTATACATAGGTCATTCTTGCATATCATATTTTATTGCACTTTTTTTTCGCGATCCTCATTCTAAGCAACTCAAGGACCCTCGAAGAGAGTTGGGGATTTCACGTTTTTCATATTTGAATTTTATCAAATATTGAAACAAGGATCACGTTGGTTTTAATTTATTTTCCCCTTCAAAAATATTTCATATTAAAATATATAAGAGGAGATAATATGACTTCTCCAAAATAAATGAAATATTGGAGGAAAATATTAAAATCAAATCAATGATTTTATTTGGTTATTTTATTGCTATTTTATTTGCATAGGAAAAATACGCGTTTATAAAAATTGCATTATAGGCCCAAATAAATGTTTACCTTGTCCGGCATATTTTTAGAGGACGGGTAAAATTTATTTCAGGATTTTTGGAGTCCTTTTAGTATTCTTTGTCTTCTTTTTCTGCATGTCAGAATTATTTAAAAAAAAGGTCAACCGACCTAGCCGGGCCATACCCGACTAGGACTCGCCCGGCCTGGGGCTTTAAAGCCCGCGCGCCCGAGCCCCGCAGCCCACCAGCGTCGCCCCGCCGAAACCCTAGCAGAGCCGCGCCGCCGCCGTCGCGTCGAGCCGCTGCCGCCGCGCCTTGCCGCCGCTGCTCGCCGTTGCCCGCTGCTGAAGCTGCGCCGCCTTGCGCTGCCGCCACCGCCTCGCCTCGCCTCGCCGCCCCACCGCCGGAGTCGCCGGACCCCACCGGACCCGAGGTAGCCGCCGCTGGTTTTTCGTTAGAAACCGATCGGTTTTTTTTATAAACCCTATTATTGTTTTTTTATTTAGATCGTTTTTTGTTCGGTTAAATAGCGGACGTTCGTCCGTACGTTTGTTTTAACGAACGATTTTCGCCCGTTGGTCACAGACAGTGAACGTTCGTTCTTTAGCCTGTTCGTCAATTTTTCTTTTTCTGGGGTTTTTCGCGATTATTTTTTATCGCGATTTCTGATCCGATTTTCGTTTTAGTTTATCTTCTCGCTCGTTTATCGAAATCAGGTGATTCAAGCGCCTAGATGTTCGTCTCGAAACCCTCTTTTCATTAAACCAACTTGAACAAGATTTTGGTACTGTAAAACTTGACTTTAGTCCAGATTAGTAAACGGATCTTGTTTCTTTCGCAGTTTGAGTTTTGTTGCTCCGTTTGATCTGATTCTTTTTGCAAACCGGAGTTCTTAAGTTGAACTTTCTGGTTAGATCTTCTTATTTGAGTTTCACTCGTGCATCTTTGATTGATTGCTTATGTATGCTATTGTTTGTTTGCGATAGATTTCCCGGAGTGCAAAGCATGCTACTAAGAGTCTCTAGGTTTTGCGGATCGTCAGCAAGGCAAGTAACACATTGATCATACTCCTTTCACACCCAGTTTTTATGCAGTAGTTCCAATCCTAGAACACTGCATGATTAGGATGTGATTAACTTGTGGGTATTGGGAAGTAGTTGATGAGGTAGAACCTATTACCTGTTTTGTTATCAAACCCTTGGGAGTTACTTCTACATTATGCTTATATTGCCATGCTATGCTCGTAGACGTGGATTGGGTTTGAGAGTATTCCATGACAGATGTGAGGTTGTTTATTTAATGGTTCAACTTAAGGTGGCAACATTAATACACATCTGGGTGGATTGCTTGTTTGGGCACCTGGGGAATCCAATGTTGTCCTAGGAGATCCCGGGGCATCCGTGTTATCATCCTACGGTCCGTCACCCAGGCTCAAAGGGATCGTGAAATTATTCATGCTAGAAACTTCCGTGTGCAGCCATAAGCTATTATGGGCTCTAGCATGGTTGAGTATGTTGCATGACCTCTTCCAGTGGTAGGCTAGCAGATGTAGAGGGATGTAGGTTGGTACTGTCTACCCGGGGTTAGAGTTAATGCTTCTGAAAGACTGTGTCTCGGTCATCCATTTCTCAAACACCATGTAGTGTGAGAAATCTAACGGAGTAGATCGAGTCTTGTGGGGAAAAGTGTGCACACCCTTGCAGAGTGTACAATCTAATCATGGTTAGCCGTGTCCCTGGTTATGGACATCTTGAGTATCTAGTATTTGGATTATCCTACTGCATCTCATCACCCTAATTTAATTTGTTGGGTTGATAATCTTATATTTACTAATCGCAGGCACCAAACGAGGCTCCACGTTAATCCTCATTAACTTTGAAAGTTATCCATACGATCTCCTCATTAGCTAACCATAGCCGTAGGATGAAATTGCTAAGAGTCCATGACCTTTGTCCCACCTGAACTTTTTTTTGCTGAGAATCCCACGTGAAAATCTTTTAGCCAACTCTCCAGTTATTTGGAAGAAAAAATATCCCCCCACGTGAAAATATCTTACTGAACTCTCCATTTTTTGGAAGAAAAAAATCCTCCTCTCCTTCGTTCCTTATATGCCTGCCCTAGATGTCGTAGTAATCCCAAAAGTAATTTGAGACTCCCAAATCGCAAGACGCCGAACGCCCGTAGAAAATATCACTAGGTCTTTGTGTGGTATTGGCCGGAACCTGAAGGACTAAGCACCCGAAAAGGCAAGGAGAATAAGCAGAAGAAAATTTAAACGGTGCAAATCTCACGAAAGCCCAAGCTCTGCGCCATGGCTGCGACATAATGGACCAAGCAATTGGGGAGGTAAAAGAGAAGATGGGGAAGAGAGATTAAGTTGGCTCTTGGACCTAAGCACCATGCAAGTTTGATTGTGGCCAGCTCCAGGTACATGCGTTGGTGGCTGCTGCAAGAGGCAACCAATGCATGGTAGTGGTGGACCATGGACGCTCTAAGTGCCAAGAGGCACATGGATGGATGCTGCAGCGCCCAGTTCATCTATGAAACAAGCCAAAACAGAGCCCATAGCCACCCTCGGTCAAGTTTCGCAATACTTTAGGCGACCGAAATCCATCCCCACCCGGATCAAATCCCCAAACAAGTAAAAGCTATATACGTTGTACCATCAATGGATTTTTTTATTGTGGTTAACTCTTGACTGCTATTCGTACCCTGATTACTTAGAAAGGTCAGTTTTGTTTTTACTTTTTAATGATCATTGTAGTAGTCAAAGATGATGGGCAACCAGTTCTGAGAGCACACACGTGATGTCTCAAGCTTTCCATACACTAGACGACTCCAACATCATATCTAGGCCTCGGATTAGAAGTAAACTTGCCGAATTGCAATGCTTTTTAACTACCATATTCACTTCGTAATATGTCCTGCATCAATCATTAAGACAGAAAAATATGTGGGTTACGTAACTTTTATTTTCTATCTAGGCTATTCTCATAATTACATACATGATTTTTTTGTTAATTGCTATAAATCATAATCATCAGACACGACCATCGACGTAGTTCTACTGATGAAAAAGAGAGTTTCGGTTAATTCATGTACTCAATTTCTATTCAAATTGATGCTTTTTACTTCATAAGTCCACGCATTTGTTTGACTGCATTCTATATAAAAAATACTGTGAATTTGCTTCATCTAGACTTTCTCATCACATATTCTTTTTAAGATTTGATTAAATTTAGTTTTGCCTCAGACCTCCTAATGTACGCCAAAACACTTATTGTTTCACTGAAGGGTGATTTTTTCCTGTTTTCTCTTTTAATTATTAAAATTAAATATTTTTTTGGACATTATTTGCTATAGTGGAATTGTAGAAGTTGGAATATGCGTGAAAGGTGCAGGGAATATTTTTTTGCAAATATTCATGCTAATTGTTTTTTAATCCGTGGGAAAGAGTAATGAGGTAAAAAAATGAGGGTAATTAGCTAACAAATGATATAAAGGTGCAGGGAATTTGTTTCTACGCTTTCATGGAATTTCAGGTATTCAATTTTATAGAGAGTTGCATGCATCAACTTTTTCTCTATTTTTTCCAAATTATACTACGATATGTTGATGGCACACATATTGTGTCTCCTCAAATTTATTGTTTGAATTCATCTAATATAATTTAAATATGTCTTCCTCTACAAGTTCACGAGTGTTATTCCAATGGCAATAATGTCTATTTACTTTAAATATGTAGTAAATTAAGCACTTTTCTTGGTATGTTATCGATTGTAGTTATTTAGGTATGTTCGAGCTATTGTCTTGATTAGCTATAGTATAATAAGATATATCTGTTTTCCTATGATTTTTTCCAGGCTTGGTTAAGTTTTGCTTCATTGATATCAAACATCAAATTTGACAATGGTTCAAAAACAATTGTTGAGTGCACATCAGAGTATTTCTGTTAATCAAGTACACTAATTCTAGAGACATCGATATTCCTTTTATTTTTAAGTATCTAAATACTTAACCTTTATCCCATATAGTATGATTTTTTTAGGTTCAGCCCAACTTATTTATCCTCTTGCAAACTTGAGAGTTCCAAGGTAGTACTATTTTAATAACTTAAACCTTTAAGTCAGAATTCATCTTTCACGCACAGTTGAAGCCATACTTCCAGTTACCAAATATATCAGCATACTCTAAGTATATATGCATGGTTGTCATAATACCATTGATTTTACCACAATGCTAAAAGAAAACGATACCTCTAGCCCGTGCAGATGCACAGGTTGATGACTAGTTACTTTTAATTGGGATTGAGTTGGAGGTAGCTTATCAATGATGTTTCAACTACCATGATAGTTAAATAAAATCTATTCCTTTGTTGTAGGGAAAAATTGGCTTTTCGCAAAAACCATATAACCATAGAGCCTCCACCAGCCATATATGCATGTAGTGATAGCTTTTATCTGATCATTGTTCTACTGTGTTACATTGCCAGCATATTCCATGTGCTGACCCGTTTTTGGGCTGCAACGTATCATGTTGCAGACTTTTCAGACGACGAGTAAAGGTGCGATAGGTCGTTGTCGTGCAGCTCAACTATGTCATTGGAGTTGATGGACTCACTTTATCTTCCAAGCCTTCCGTTGTTATCATTTTAGATGGCCTTAAGCCATATTTATTGTAATAAGTTCTCTTTTGAGACATTTGATGTAATAAGTGTGTGATTGCTACTCTGTTATAAATCCTTCGAGTACTGTGTGTGTCGGCATTACCGATCCAGGGATAACACTGAAGCACAGAGACTTGACCGTTTAAGGTCGGGTCGCTACAAGATGGTGTCAGAGCACACGCTGAGTGTAGGACGCGACCACTAAGATGAGCCATAGGTCACTCTTCTCTACTCATTTCTGACTCCTCTCCATTTTATACTCCTTAGGATGGCAGACTCGAGGAACAAGTTTGCACAACCGGATGAAGACACCCCCTTTGGACGACACTTGAAGTAAGTCACTAGATACCTGAACATCGGAATACCAAGCTTCACCGGGACCTACAACATCACTTTACCAGAAGAGGAGCGCTGGATGATTCAAGTTCAAGTTCCAGGAAGGACATTCACGCCACTTACGGAGCCCATAGAATTTTCCTTTGATGCACCCACCTGGAGTCTAGGAAAGAGCATGGCAGCCCACATCGCCATGGGACGCATCGTCGAAGTTTACCACAAGGATCTCAAGGATACTATCTACCAGATATGTGGGCGCCGAGATGAGCAATGGGAGATAGTCAGCACCAAGAAGGACAGGTCTATTGCAGCTTTCATCCAGGAGTTAAACCAGCACATTCGATGCCAGGAGAATCAGATGTGCGTAGACATGATAGATTTGAAGAAGGCGATGACAAGGATCACCGAGCTGGAAGAAGAACTCAAGTCTACACGGGATGGATATGAGGAGGAAATCGCGACACTATTGGAGAAGAACGACGACCTGATAAAGAAGATCGGAGTATTCATGGGAGAGCCCGCGCCAGGAGGAGAAGACGATGATTCCACTTGCCCGGAGAACTACATCATCATCGACGACACCGACTCCGACCCCGATGATAGTGATGATGAATTTGAAGACGAAGCTGGAGCGGACATCATGGAGTCTTCCACCGATCAAAATTTCTAGATGACCACCAAATGATTAGTGGTATTTCCCCATGTATATAGTAGTAGTCTGAGCACTTTTAATGATAGTTCTAGACTATTTGTATGCCCTTGCTTGATTGATTGAGTGATATGATTGTGTTTGTCTCATGTGCATATGGGTAGTGTTTTCTCACTAGACCTCTTTTCTATTCTAATCTCTCCCCTATAAACCCATCAGATGCCTCCGAGACGTGTCACCGTATTTGTTTTCCCACCGGAGATCACCCAGTTGATCCAGCAGCAGAATGCCTTGATGCAGATATTAGTCCAGAACCAAGGCAACAACAACAACAACAACAACAACAACAACAACAACAACAACAACAACAACAACAACAACAACAACAATAACAACAACAACAACAACAACAACAACAACAACAACAACAGCAGCAGCAGCAGCAGCAGCAACAACAACAACAACAACAACAACAACAACAACAACAACAACAACAACAACAACCCGCCCCCAATTGACAACTTAGCCCGTTTTCTGAGGTTACAGCCGCCGGTGTTTTCCAGTAGCACCGTGCCAATAGTTGAGGATGACTGGCTACGCATGATTGGAAGGGAGTTGACCACCGTTGGTTGCACAGATGCAGAGAAGGTGCGTTTTGCCACACATCAGTTGGATGGACCAGCAGCCTCATGGTGGGAGAATTACACAGCCACTTTTCCCATATCCAATATCACTTGGGACCAGTCTCAGCAACCATTCCGCACATCCCATGTCTCAACTGGAGCTATGAGCATGAAGAAGCATGAGTTTTGCAACTTACGCCAGGGAAACCGTACTGTAGCTCAGTACGTGGATGAGTTTAGCAAGCTATCCCGTTATGCCCCTGATGATGTGGCCACAGATGCCGCGAAGCAGGAGAAGTTTATGGAAGGGCTTAATGATGAGATGAGCATGCAGTTGATGGTGGCAACATTCAATAACTACCAGGAGTTGGTAGACAAGGCTCTTATGATGGAAGGGAAGCAGCAGCTGATTGAGAGCTGCAAGAGGAAGTATGGGCAAGGAAGGTACAACTCAGGAGCTCAGCAGAAGCCTCGTCTAACCCCGAACTCGGGAGGCTTATTCATAACAATGGAGGCCACATCCACAATGGAGGAAGTTCCCATAATCACAGTGGCCCCAAGAATGGAAACGGTAATGGAGCAGGCAGCAATCAAAACTGCTCTAACCCTCCACACCCGCCAAGAAGGATCAAATTCACATTACTTGTTTCAAGTGCGGGAAGACTGGACACTACGCCAACGATTGTCCGGAATTAAAGAACGGCAATGGCAATGGAAGCGCTGGGAAGAAGCCCAACCCTTTCAACAGGGGACAAGTGAACCACGTGAACGTGGAGGAGGTTGAGGAGCAGCCCGATGCAGTTATCGGTAAGTTTTTGGTTAAGTCTTTTACCGCTCTTGTTCTTTTCGATACTGGTGCATCGCATTCATACATATCAAGGGGATCTGTGGAAAAGTTTAAGTTGCCAACCCTAGCCCTTAGGACACCCCTGTTAGTAAGTTCACCTGGAGCAGAGTATATGGCCAGTCGATGGTGCGACCGGATACCCTTAACCATTGGTAGCCATGTTTTCCCGTCAGACCTAATAATTTTGGAGTCACAAGGATTGGATGTGATATTAGGCATGGACTGGATGTCGAAGTATGGAGGAAGCATTGATTGTGCCAGTAAGTCAATTCTGCTCACCACCCCGGAGGGAAAAGGGATCAAGTATGTATCCAAGCATTCGTCAAGGATAACCCAAGTAAATTCCCTCTCATGATTTGTTCAAGAGGAAGTGCCTGTTGTGAAGGATTACCAAGATGTATTTCCAGAGGAATTACACGGCATGCCGCCAGATCGAGACATTGAGTTCCTAATAGAACTGTTGCCAGGCACCGGACCGATATCGAAGAGACCATACTGGATGCCCACAAATGATCTAGAGGAGATTAAGAAGCAGATTAAGGAGTTATTAGAGAAAGGTTACATCCAACGAAGTTCATCACCGTGGGGAGCCCCAGTGCTTTTGGTTGAGAAGAAGGATGGATCTTTAAGGATGGTTGTTGATTATCGCACACTAAATGAGGTGACGATCAAGAACAAGTACCCATTGCCGATGATCAATGATTTGTTTGACCAGCTGCAAGGACCTAAAGTGTTTTCGAAGATCGATCTGCGATCAGGATATCACCAACTAAAGATTCGAGAGAAGGATATACCAAAAACAGCATTCACCACAAGGTACGGGTTATATGAGTATACGGTCATGTCATTTGGACTGACTAACGCCCCTGGCTATTTCATGAGTATGATGAATAAGGTGTTCATGGAATTCTTGGATAAATTTTTGGTGGTGTTCATTGATGATATAATGGTATACTCGAAAGAATGAGGAGGAGCACAAGGAGCATTTGCGTTTAGTCCTCGAGAAACTCAGGGAACATCAGTTGTATGCCAAGTTCAGCAAATGTGAGTTTTGGTTGAAGGAAGTTGGATTCCTGGGACATGTTATATCAGGAGAAGGTATAGCAGTAGACCCCACCAAGGTTCAGTCAGTCACTGAGTGGTTGGCACCCACCTCAGTCAGCAAGATCCGCAGTTTTCTTAGACTCGCGGGATACTATCGGAGATTCATTGAGAATTTTTCCAAGATTGCAAAGCCAATGACGGCATTGTTGAAGAAGGATACCAAATTTAAATGGACGGAAGAATGTGACGCAAGTTTTCAGGAGTTGAAGAAACGTTTGACTACAGCCCCAGTGCTGATTCTGCCAGATATACGCAAGGATTTCCAAGTGTATTGCGATGCTTCACGCTCAGGACTTGGAGGTGTACTTATGCAGGACGGAAGAGTTGTTTCGTATGCATCCCGACAGCTTCGACCGCATGAGTTGAATTATGCTACTCAGGATTTGTAGTTAGCAGCCGTAGTGCATGCGCTCAAGACTTGGATACATTACCTTATCGAAAACCATTGTGATGTGTACACGGATCATAAGAGTTTGAAGTACATTTTCACACAGAAGGAGCTGAACCTCACGCAGAGGAGATGCACTACAAAAAAAAGACACGTCCATGACATTTTGGGCCGAACGAAAACTTTTCTGTCATACATATGACACTTCTATGACGATAATTGTGACAAAGCCCGGTATCATCGTAGATGTGGTGGGCTCCTACTTCTATGACAAAAAATCATGACAGAAAATGGGCCTTTCGTCCTGGGCGGGCCGGAGACGCAGCTGCATGACATTCTTTGGGCCGTCCATGACGGAAAAAACCATGGTAGAAGCGAGGGGAGGAAAATTTCGGGGAGTTCCCGGTTACGGTGGGAGGTCGGGGGCCGAGCGATGCGCGTTTCTCTCGTACACGTACGCGCGTGTGTGCGAGGCGTGGCTCTAACTGAACCCGAGCGAGGCGTTGGGTTCTAACTGAACCCGAGCGATTGCACTACAGGCTACGCGTTACTGAACCCGAGCGATCGATCAATGGCTGTTAACTAAACCCGGTCGAGCGATTCCTTCGCTACTGCTGCTAACTGAAGCCGATCGATGCTGCCTCTGGGATGAACAGTGAGCGTTGCGGGGGGGGGGGGTGGATGAACAGTGAGCGGTGGCGTTGCCTCTGGATGAACAGGACCCCGTGGTGTGGTGGAGGGCTGGATGAACAGTAGACGATGGAGGGGTGCCCATGGAGGGGTGGATGAACATGACCCCGTGGTGTGGTGGAGGGCTGGATGAACAGTAGACGGTGGAGGGGTGCCCGTGGAGGGGTGGTTGAACAGGACCCCGTGGTGTGGAGGGCTGGATGAACAGTAGACGGTGGAGGGGTGGTTGAACAGTAGCCAGTGGAGTAGCGCGCGGTGGAGGCTGGATGAACAGGAGCCCGTGGAGGCTGGAGGAGGTCGACGGTAGCCCGTGGAGGCTGGAGGAGGTCGACGGTGGAGATGAACATTATCCCGTGGAGTCTCGTTTTGCGGTACGCCACACCCCTCCCAATGAACAGGACCCCCGTTTCGACCGTAGGAGGTCCGTTTCGTCCATTTTGCGATACGCCACACCCCTCCCGATCAACAGGACCCCCGTTTCGACCGTAGGAGGTCCGTTTCGTCCATTTTGCGGTACGCCACACCCCTGCTGATCAACAAGACCCCCGTTTCGACCGTAGGAGGTCCGTTTCCTCCGTTTTGCGGTACGCCAGACCCCTCCCGATGAATAGGATCCCATTTAGAACGTGGCCGGTCGAACACAAGGCCGTTTCCTCTGTTCTGCAGTACACCAGGCCTCGTTTCCATCGCCTATTCCATCCAAGCCCTCCCGATGAACACGACCACGCATTCCGGTCCGACCCTTCCGGTTGGCTCCCACGCGTTCCGTTGCCTCCCGATGAACACGACGCATTCCGTTGCCTCCCCATGAACACGACGCATTCCGTTGCCTCCCCATGAACACGACAACGACGCTGTTTCTCCGTTCCGACCCAGCCATGTCAACGAGCCCTCGCCGTACGTATGCGCGAGTAGGCGTTCGAGACCTCGCCCGTATGTACACATACGTGGCAATATTTTCTTTCTTGCACCCTGGCCACTGTACGTACGTGTACATGCTACGTGCGTGCCTCTACTACGACACGTGCGCGCCTCTACATCCACCAGTATATATGTACGTACACGTTCGCGACCAGAATGACAATGCTACGTACGCTTCGATCGGGTGGGTCCCAACTGTCAGGCGCTTGCTTGCCTGCGAAGATGTAGCTGGTGGGTCCCAGCAGTCAGGGGCGAATCGTTTTTTTTTTGCCCGGGCGCACTTCCTTGCGTGCGAAGATGTAGCTGGTGGGTCCCAGCAGTCAGGGGCAAACGTTTTTTTCGTGAAATATGGTGGCCCGTCCAGTGGGTCCCCGCTGTCAGCTGGAGGAATTATTATTTTGCACGTAATAAGGAGGCACTTCCTTGCTGCCGTCGTGGACCCAGCTGTCAGCCTCTCCACGTACATTCCACGTCCGATGGAAGCCGTTCCTTGACCACGTTGACCACGCCGCACCGAGAGCACCAGGGCGGTGGACGACAGTGAGGCCTAGGAAGGGGACGGCAGGAAGCCGGGGAAGACGCGACAGTGGAAGCCCGCGTGGAGAGGAGTACGAGGGTTCACTGGTTCGGTTGCGGTGTGAGGCTGCCGTCGCCGCAGGGCCTGACCAGCGGTGGGAATAGTAGGGGGCAGTGAGGCCTCCGCGGCAGCATAGCCGGCCACGAGAGGTAGGAGCATGTGGCACGACCGGCGCTGCTTTGGGCGACTGGAGCAAGAAGACCAGAGGTTGAAGAAGCACTACGTCCGTTGGATGGACATCGTACGATCACTGGAGCTAGAATCGTTCATACTGACTAAAGTTGACAAAGGCCCCCATCCCAGTCAACTTAGTAGGCCCACAAGTCAGCCTCCCACCATGGTGGGTCCCAGCTAGCATGGGGTATTCATTTTTTTGTGCGTAATAAGGAAGCATTTCCGGTGGGTCCGAGCTGACAGCGGGGGGAACTTTTTTTCACGAAATATGATGGCCCGTCCAGTGGGTCCCAGCAGTCAAGGGGAAACGTTATTTCCGTGAAATAAGGTTGTCCATCCGGTGGGTCCCTACTGTCAGGTGGAGGAATAATTATTTTGCACGTAATAAGGAGGCACTTCCTTGCAGCCGCCTGGACCCAGCTGTCAGCCTCTCCACGTACAATACTCTTCCGATGGAAGTCGGTCGTTGACCACGTTGACCATGCTGCGCCGAGAGCACCAGGGCGGTGGTCTGGACGACAGCGAGGCCTAGGAAGGGGACGACGCGGAGCAGGGGAAGACGCAGCAGTGGAAGCCTGCGCAGAGAGGAGTATGAGGGTTCACTGGTTCGGCTGCGGTGTGAGGCTGCCGTCGCCGCAGAATAACAGGGGGTGTGGGTGAGTGGAGGGATGGCCTGGCCAGCGGTGGGAGTAGTATGGGGGCGGGGAGGCCTCCGCGGCAGCACAGCCGGCCACGGGAGGCAGGGGCAGGCGGCACGACCGGCGCTGCTTTGGGCGGCTGGACGAAGAAGACCAGAGGTTGAAGAAGCACTACGGCCATTGTCTGGACATCGTACGGTCACTGAAGCTAGAATCGTTTATATTGACTAAGTTGACAAAGCCCTTGGTACGCTCCAACTTAGTAGGCCCACAGGTCAGTCTCCGAAACAGTGCGCCCTAGATGTCAGGGGGAGGAATCATTTTTTGGGCAGCCGAAGCTAAGAATATCCGAGATTGAAGAAGAAGCACGACATCCGTTGGATAGACATCCTACGGCCACTGCTGCTAGAACCGTGTGTTGACTATAATAAGTTGGCAAAGCCTTGCATACGCGTCAACTTATTTTTTTAGGGGACGTGTCACTTAGTAGGCCCACAAGTGTGTGGCAGAGAACTTATAGCCCATTTGCATTTTGTAAGAATGTACAGCCCATTTTTGAATTCTAATGGAATTTACAACAGCCCATTTACAGTTTGTTAAAAGTACAACCCATTTTCTAGCTAGGACAATGATTAATAATTTCAACCAACCGTTGAAGACAGAATTCAATAAAATTCCCCACATTTTGATGGGCTCCGAAATATTTTTATCCCGAAATTTCTAGTCAGATTAAATAAATTTGTATTACATAAAAATCCAACGAAACATTGCGCGCGCAACAATGAAAAATTAAGATTTTCAAAATCCATAAATAATATTTTATAAACTAATTTCG
The DNA here is from genome assembly GCA_032464435.1 of Aegilops umbellulata. Lineage (NCBI taxonomy): Eukaryota > Viridiplantae > Streptophyta > Magnoliopsida > Poales > Poaceae > Aegilops > Aegilops umbellulata. Next base: position 183,345,534 of record CP136059.1, read on the forward strand.
TGTTTGGTGCATTTTTTTTCTAGTTACTGCCCAGTTTTTATAATTACATCCCATTTATTATGTTTTAAAGCCCATTTTCCTGTTAAGCCTAATGCATCCCTCCTAGGAAAGATTTGCAGCCCAGCGGGGTGGAGAATAACAAGTTGACCTTGCCTGGGTATTCCTCAAAGAGAGGTATAGCTGGGCTAGCCATTTTCATCTTGAAAAAATTAGTATCTGGGCTGGATATCTGGCCTCGGCTAGACGGGCCACAACCCGCCCAGTTAATACCCTGCTCTCCTCTGAACAACAACGAAATCATCGCCAAGAAAAACTCTATAGTGCTCACGCCTCAAAAACACAAATACTGCTCGAGCTGCTTGGTCCCAGCTGTCGGCCGCACCTTGTGCAATTCTCTCGTTTATATTGACTACACAGGTTGACAATGGTGTGGGACCGTGATGTCAGGAAATCAGGAGAAAGCAAAAAAAATAGTTGTACATAATAAGGAGGCACTTGCGTACGTACGGCTATGGCCTTAGTGGGTCCCTAGTGTCATCCAGTCAAAATAAAGTCATCTCCTGAATCCTCATGTTCGTTGACGATGTTAACAATGCTCGGCGCCACGGCGAGCGCAACAACTCGAAGGACAGCGGAGAGGGCCTCGCGGGCCCTACGGATGGTCTGATACAGCGCCCGCTGCTCATTCAGGAAGCCAGGATCATCGGACACCTATGAGCACCTTCAAGAAACTGAGACGGCATGAAACGGTAAGGCCGCGCTTGGGAGCTCTGGTTTATTTCAAACATGTATTAACATACAAGTGTAATTTACTCGTCATCGGAAACAACGCGTAAAATACAGGCATAATGAAACCGAGGGCCCGAGGTCTGTAAGTAAAACCGGCGGGTTACGCGTGTAATTTGAGAGACCAGTGTATATTTTACGAGCACTGCTATATGGACGACATTACCAGACGATACATGCACGACGTGCGTATCATGCCATCCATGGGCAAGGCTAAAACAACAGCTAACGGCTGGATTAGCAATCGTCCGAGTGTCGTTCATTGTTTTTATCGTGTGTGAAGTACTTCCGATATTTTACTAGTCGAAATCGACCAACCAAGCGCCTTTGCCCGAGACCATCTGCTTTAGTTTACAAGCGTCAGTTTTACAAGCGGTTTTGGTTGGAAAATGACGATCCAATCACGGCCTAATATCATGAGTTGGTCGGAAGATCATATGGTTTCACGTTTAACCTACCCAACTTGTCGTATAGGCTATGAATGAAACATCAGACGATGAACTTCTTAAGCACGGAAACAACAGAAGAGGATGATCTTCTTAACAAGCAAATCACTCGCATTAGATCGATATGCAAAACAATATGAAGCATTATTCTCAAGAGGCACGGTGAACAGCTCGTGATGCCGCATGCCACAACATTCCAAGCTCAACTTTGCAATCAAATACAAGGCCTGGCATTACATAGACAATATTCAGAACAAAGTCTTAACATAGGAATATCTCAGCAGAGTAACTATTTACTTCTAAACTGAACACATGAATAGGAAAAAACACTCGACACTGCTCACAGCAAGGGCGTCCCACTCAAAAATATCAAATGCATGTCTTCTGGCTAACATCAATGAGCAAATTTGGACAAGGTTTTCCACTTCCAATATATTAAACTAACGTCTTCTTACTAACATCAATGATTGTACTTTGACAAGCTTTTCCCATTCAAAGTATGTAATGCCTCTGATCATGGAGTCATGTCGCTTCTTGTACTTGTTTGGGAACTTTTTGCCCAGGGCACTCCACGTGTTGTTAAATTGCAAATGGTCTCTGCAGACTAGTCATGTCACCGGTGTCTAATATTTATGGCACCGGCTGAAGCAATGGAGGGATTCGGTGCCAAACTAAGAAAAGGTGAAATTGGCACCTCTTTTGGCCTACATAGTGGAAGGCCTAATACTCTGTAGAGCTTCTCGGTCATTCCTTCTGTAATGTAGCGCAAACAATGACTGCTTCTTTCTGCAAAGTGGAACAACCAACTGGACCCAGTAATGCATCAGTTTGCCTTGGACACATTGGCTCCTTTTGTGCAGTTCAACTAAAATCGAAGTCGGAATAAAATCGAGCTTTAATTTTGATATCCCTGTAAGCAACAAAAGGTATAAGGGAAACAATTACTGAGAAATAACGGTTGATGACTTGTACTCCCAGAAGAAAAACATCTACTGATCTACCTTATCTTAATAGGAAACAAAGCAGGAGAGTAGAAATTCTCAATCAGTGTGATTCATTCATATTAACTGAGGCATTATCTTAACAATGCCTTGTTTCAACATGTATAAAGAACGAAAAAGCAGAAAAGTATCATTCCTAAAACAATGCGACTGATTCATTTTAATAGAGACATTATCTTAACAATACCTTGGTTAAACATGTAGAAAGAACTACAAAGCAGGATAGTACCATTTGTAAAACACTGTAAGTCTGTAACTGATATATAATAACAGAGAAATTATCTGAACAATACATTTCTTAAACATGTACTCCGGCCGATCCCCAACAGAAATGGTACTCCTGCCGATCCCTAACAAGTGTTTGCAGTTTTGAACTAAGATTCAGTAGTTAATTCTGAGGAAGGTCGGTACTGACCTTTCAAGACCAAGATTTGAAACAACTCGTGAGGAAGATATCAAAGAGATCTCAACACATATATGGAAATCCGGTCTCATTTTGTGCAGTTCCACCAAAATTAAGCGAAGCAAAATGTTTCAATAGCAACAAGTTGAATAGATATCCCTGTTTTAACAGAGGCAAAAAAGGAATCAATTACTGGCCAATAAAGGAGGATGAAACATGCGGCCACAAAAATGGTAATCCCGCCAATCCCTAACAAGTGTTGCAGTTTTGAACTAAGATTCAGTAGTTATTTAATTCTGAGAGTGGCATTGCTTAATTTTACCAGCGGCATTAGATTAACGAAAAGCATAAACGGTTCCAGGGGAGAGTGGGTGCAACAATAGTATGTGCTTCCATCTACTTATAAAGGGGGTGATGGAGAGTTTGTTGTAACAAAGCAACAAGCATCATGCCTGGGTTGGTCCCATTTTTGTTCACTACTTAATGGGAAAAGACAGCAATACAATAGCTTCAATTCAACATTTATTTAAAATAGTACCAATACAAGTAGCAAAACATCTCAAAGCACACTGCACAATCATGTGGATGAAGGCCTGTACTGACCTTTCATGAGACAGACAAGATAAAATACGAATCTGCCAACACGAATAGGAAATCCAATCTCGTTTTGTGCAGTTGCACTGAAATCAAGCAAAGTGTTTCGCGTAGCGAAGCAAAATGTAGCAATAGCAACAAGTTGAATAGATATCCCTGTTTAAACAGAGGCAAAAAAGGAATCAATTACTGGCTAATAAAGGAGGATGAAACATGCAGCCACAAAAATGGTAATCCCGCCAATCCCTAACAAGTGTTGTAGTTTTGAAATAAGATTCAGTAGTTAATTCTGAGAGTGGCATCAATTACTGGCTTATAAAGGGGGTGATGCTGAATTTTTTGTAACAAAGCAACAAGCATAAGGTCTGGGTTGGTCCCATTCTTGTTCACTACTTAATGGGAAAAGACAGCAATACAATAGCTTCAATTCAACATTTATTTAAAACAGTACCAAAACAAGTAGCACAACATCTCAAAGCACACTGCACATCACGTGGTTGAGACCAAGATTTGAAACAACTCGCCACGAAGACTGGAAACAAATCTCGATCTCCTTTGGTGCAGTTCCACCAAAATTAATCAAAGTCACCGGTGTGACATTCAAGTTGAACCGCACAAAACACTCTTAAAACATAAGTGTTTCGAGTAGCGAAGCAAAATTTCGCAATAGGAACAAGTTGAATCGATACCCCTGTTTTAACAGAGGCAAAAAAGGAAAGAATTACTTGCCGATAAAGGAGGATGAAACAAATGGTGACAGAAAGAAGCATCTAACTTATCTTCGATGGAAAACAAAGTAGGACAGTAGCATTTCTAAAACGGTTTCATTGATTCATATTAACAGAGACATTCTCTTGAAACAACATTTGTTAAAAAATGTAATTTACTTTTAACAGTGGCATTGCTTCATCCCGGCGGCATTCTTAGATTAACAACAACAAAATAGCTGTATGGGACATGCCAGCACCATGTGCGTCCACACGTATAAATGGGTGATGCAGAGTATGTAGCCAAGCAGCATATATGCGTTGGTCCCATATTTGTTCTCTTTGAACCTTCTTCCTATTTGAGGGAAGCAAATCTAGTCCCGCACAAACTACCCGACCCCCCCAGTTTCTTTCCCTTTTCAACAAAGAGATCGGTTCCTTACAGATGTGTGTACTGGGTTACCCCCCTTTTCCCTTTTCGACCTAGAAAGCGGTTGGATAGCCAGTCTATACTACTTTCCGCACCTCCTTTCCTCATTGAACCTCGTCCTAGATTCTTGCTCGAGCCCACCGCACCCTTCTTTCCTCTTTGAACCAAGACCTAGATTCGACTATAGATCGAAAAAGATCCACATGCAGCTAGAGCAACGACGGTTTCAAAGAAACTTATACCTTAGGGTCGTCGGGATGTGGCAAGGCGTGCGACGGGAGGCCGGATCTGCCCACACTACGTACGGCAACGAGGAAGAAGGGGTCGGTGCCCCTCCCACACAGGCACTGGGTGAAAGAGAACAGCGTAGCCAGCAGTGGATTGCCTCCCTCGCCGAAGGCGATAGAGTGAACGCTGCACCTCCTCCCCTTCTCGGTGCGACGGGATACAGACGCCTCCTTCACCAGCTGTGAGGGGGGAGAGAGAGACAAGAGGCCAACGCAGTCTTGTTTAGATCTGGTGAAGATAGGGTGAGAGACTGTGAATATAGCAAACCCTAGCAAATGAACGCTGAGCCTCCAGCGTGTAACATATATGTAGTGCGGCGAGTGTGTGGAGAGTGCAAACCCTAGCGAACAAGCACTGAGGCTCCTGCTTATATATATATATATATATATATATATATATATATATATATATATATATATATATATATATATATATATATATATATATATATATACTACTGTAGTACGGACTGAGCTCCGGTGCCTTCACTGCACCTGCTTTTGGCTGTATGATAGGTGAGCAAGCCACATTTTGGGCCCACCTGTCATAAATCCAACGGCAGGTGCACTAAGTCAATGAAACTGCGTCCATATAGTACTCTCGTGTATACGACTAATATATAGTGGAGTGGTTTTCTTATTCTCTCCATAACAATCGTTTTAAATTGTGTAAGTACGAAACGAAACTCTTAATTTAATGTACAGTGAAGAAAACTAGTACTACTTCCGATGAACTAACGATCCACGCCCACGCGTCCTGGTCGCACTTCATGTCCTTCACGTGTGGTACACTACCCTCCCTTAAGTGAACAACCACACATGCGCCAAATTATCCAACATGTGAAACATTTGGTTCATAGCCAATTGTGTGATAAAATTGCACCAACGTGAAAGACGACTGCGTCTCCAATGCAACCAAGGTGAACTGATGAAGGATATCATCTTTGTGCGTAACAAGCAAAGAGCACTGATGGAAGACAACTTGTTTTTCATTGAAAATCGATCAGCTTCACCAGCCGACGCAACCATGAGGCGCAACCATGAGCATCCATAGGTCATCGTGGTAATGCATCATCCATTTGGCATCAAGTTTGGGTGAGGCACCTATGAAGTTCGACAAATCCTCACTGTTGTCTGTTTCTTCTCAGTAATCAAGCTCGAGGAAGGAAGAACCACGTGGCAGAGGACAGTGAGGCGGAACAACAATGGCCATCCAATTTTGTGCAGTTCCACTAAAATTGAGGAAGACATGCCCGGGTATGGAGACACACATCGCTGTTTCCAAAAATATAAAAAAGGGTTAGCAACGACATCTCAATTGTCAATAAGAATTAATGAAAAGTACACCAACAAACAGAGGCATCATAATTATCTTGATGGGAACTAAACCAGGATACCCGAGAAAAAAAGCATTTCCTCATTTAACCAGTGATAGTACTACCACCATATTGACAATGACCGCACAACCACCATGTACTTTTTGTCGAAACAACATGTATACATCCACCGAGGCATAAATCATGACAACTTTTCGAGTGGAATTTCCTCTATAAGGCTAGTCATAGTGGGAGTAACTTAGCTAGTAACATAGCGCATTTCAAGAAATTTGTGCTTATGTGGCAAGTAATTAATGAGAGATGGTAACATAATATGTTACTGTAACATGGTGCTTTCCAAGACAAGATGAGTCTACAAGCTAATAAATGAAGCCATCTAAGATACTACTATTATCTTACTTTGCATTATGAAGGTAGTAACTTAGGCTAGTGTCATATGCATGACACTAGTCTAAGTTACTCCCCACTATGACCAGCCTAATAGTACTTGTAGGTGATGTTGGACCAGCCGACGAACCCTAGCTACTATGCATGGGGAGCTGGGGAGTAGTCGCATAGAACAAAACCCGCACGCAGTGACCTGGGGAGCTGGACCAGTACAAGAAGTTATACCTCAGGTGGGTGAGATGTCGTTTAGGCGGGCGGGTGGGATCTGCCCACACAACGGCAGCGAACAAGGGCGCAGAGGATCTTCGTCTGCGCCAGCGCCGACTCCGAGAGGACGGTGCGCATCGGCTTCCTCCGTCGCCAACGGCGACAACGTCAACGCTGCACCTCCTCACCTCCCGCAGTGGACGGGATTCGGCCGGATCTGTGACCACCGGTAAGGAGAGAGATAGAGTGGACACTGTCATCTTGTTTTGATATGGAGAGGGTGAGAGAGCGAGACGCGAGAAACTCTATCCAACAAGAGGCTATAATGGAGTAAAAAAATCTATCCATAGCAGTGGTTTTAAATAGAATACGCGTGTTCCCGGAAAAAAGAAACGAAAACTAGCGGACAATTTTTTAAGGGTTTGTCTAGGACACATCTAGATGTGACATAGTTATGTCACATCTAAGTTGATGTCCACTCTGTTTGTGGTCTATTTTTTCCCTAGTTTTTTTGTTTCTTGTTGCTACATTATATACTTGTGGGAGCTTAGATGTGATATCCTTAAATAACATCTAGATGTGAATTAGAAAAACTGATTTTCTAACGTACCAAGAAAGAAAACTCGATCAAAAACACGCCCCCGCTTCCAGGTCGCGAGAGTCGTCGCGCACACACACATAGACATAGACATGCATATCCGTGTTTACGTAAAATTCCATTTCCATCTCCATCTCCAATCATATTTGTCCAACCGGCACATTATTTACGTTGTTAATTATATACGCAGCAATATTAACGTACATCATCTCTTGTTTGCGCACGTCCAGACCGCTGCCACGGCCGGTCCTGACCAACCCGAACCCTCTTCATCACCCGCGTGTGCTTCCCGCCGGAAACGGTCAGTGCCGCATTCATGCCCGGCCAGAGCGGACGCGACCTCTCACTGGCACCGGCATTGAAGCGGCGCGCCGGCCGAGAGAGTGTCGCCCGCGCCGCTTCCGGGTGCACGCGGCTGCTCCGCATTCAAAGGTCGCAATAGCTGGCTACAACATGCATGTAAAAAGTTCTTGGGAGTGCGTGCTACAGCTAGCTGTCCTCCCCCAACTCGTCAATCTCTTCCAGTAGTGCTAGTACTCCATGGCGCGATCCATCGACAAGCAGGCGGGAAGTTATCATATACTCGGTTTGCGGTGAGTGGCATGCCAAGCGATTGTGTGGGGTCGAGCCATGGAGGAGGGTGAGACACGAACACAATAGACGTGATTTAAAAGTTAGTTTTGCTCGATGGCACGATCCAACGAAATGAAACGTTGGTTTCTCTCCGTTTCCATTTTTTCTCCAGAAAAACGGTAACTTTTCCACTCCGTTTTCATTCCTATTCCAAGGTTGCCCCATTACAACATTCCATCAAATACAAAGGAAAACTAACACGCATGCTGATGCATCTCAATGATTCACAGATCATAGCCAATATTTA